>OY978528.1:59435764-60635764 GCA_963854835.1 Megamerina dolium | reverse complement strand
AACTCAATGATATTAATTGTGTTAAGTGTAGCAAGTCAGTTAGAAATTCAGTAGAGAAAAAAAAAAAAAAAACAAAAAGAAGAAACTGAATTTCGATAATGTAATTCCCATTAGATACAAGGGTATTCCAAGACAAATGTGTAAACAACACCAGCATACTCCTACATGATGTACGTGTGCTGTCTGCCTGCCTGCCTGCCTGCCTGCTATGGAACAAAGAAATACACATTCACACACAAAAGAGAGAGAGAGGGGATGTTGCTCAAGGAAAATATTCAAACTCAACATACATTTGCTTTGCTATTTTTAATAATCCTTATCCATATATATATACGATATATAATACATGTGAGTAGTACCTATACATGTTCACAGAGTACAATTTGACAATATGGTATTATCATGCTCGAACAATGCATAAGAACGATAAACATGATAAGGACAATAAAGACAAATATGATAAAGCAAAAATCAGCAAAAAAAAAAAAAAAAAAATCTAAAAAGAAATTGAAAAGTAAAGAATTTCACTACTTTTTTTTCCATAATAAATATAATAACTCTAGTACGTCATGAATACGTGCTTGCGTGTGTTCATGCTGTTTTCTTAGATTTTTTTGTTTTTTTGCTTGTTTTGTCCATCTAAATGTCATTTGATGCTAAAAAATAATCATGTAATTGTTAAGAGGAAAGCAAAAAAATACAAAAAAAAAAAGGAAACTCATTGAAAATTACACAAGAATGACCACTTTTGTAAATATTGTCATTGTCGTCGTCGTTGTCCTATTAAGAAACGTTGTTTATATTTGTATTTTGGTCTGGGTGTTAATCACAGTGAAAGCAGTGAAATGTGATACATTGCTCATAGATTGTTATTATCATATTATTATTACTATTGCTATTGCTGTTGTTGTTGTTGTTGTTGTTGTTCATATACATTCAAGTATTTGTCATAGTGTCGTAGGGACGTTTTATACACTTGAGATTTGAGACACAATTAGAAAGTCAGCATTGAAGAAATGTTGGTGTTAGGAGAAAAAAATATAGTGTGAGGACTGTGTCAAAAAAAAAATGGAGGAAAATTATTCCACATAAGGATTGTGAAATTTTCTACTGTTAATTTTGATAGAGTTGTCAGCGCTTGGTTTCTATTAGACCCATTTTTTTTTAGGTGGCAATTGAGTCTACACTGACTGTTTAGTAGTTCAATGTAGAGTTTGATCTACTTTTTTGCTGAACCTTATACTTTTTTGCTGAACCTTATACTTTTTTGCTGAACCTTCCTTTGGACTCCCCAATATTCGAATAGGTCTTCACTTGTTATGTTATTTGTGTGAGCAAAATATCACAAAATGCTTTTGGATCTATTAAAGAGGTGCCTGGACCATTTTGTTGCCTTTTCACGGTACCCATATTAGAGTCACCGAGGTCTTCGTAGCAAAGTTAAACGTCCGGAGTTCGCATTTCCAGACCCATCATCATCATCATCATTTGGTGCTACAGCTCATTGTGAACTTTAGCCTGCTGAACAATACGCCTCCATGTTACTCGGTCTTTTGTCATCTCTTTTCAGTTTTCCACTTGGATTTTCTTTAAGTCTTCGTTTACATTACTTGATCTTGATCTTCCTCTTGCTTTGTTGGTGAATGACTTCGCATCTAGTATTTTTCTTTGAGATCTTGAATCGTCCATTCTTGTTACATGGCCTAACTATCTTATGCGTTGTGCTTTGACAAATCGCATCACATGTTCGCCTTGAATTAGCTGATCAAGCTCGTCTTTCCACCTTATTTTCCATTCGTCAGATCCAATTTTAATTGCGCCGAAGATTTTTCGGAGACTTTTTTTTTCGAAAGTCATAAGTTTTGTTTTGTCTTTCTCGTTCACTGTCCAAGTTTCAGATCCATAGCACAAGACTGGTCTGGACCCACTTTGTTTGAAATGTCCAATTTGTAGAGATCCTGTCTGAGAGAATGTAGATGTTGGTATTAGGAGTGCCCGTTTGAAGGCATTACCTCTCAGGTTACTGTACAGTGTCCACTTTCACATGAAAAATGATTTTACAATGCAATTGCATTTTGAAAATAAGGTTTTACAATCTCCGCTTCAGAACTGTAATCTTCCATTTTGGGCCCATCAGTATTCCATAGCTCTGAATTATGTTTGACTTGATTATGAGTTTTCTTGTTCATTATGTTCAATTCTGTCCAAAATCCATTTTGATTTTCTGAAGAATTGATAGAGCGAGCTAATTCGAACTCCACAATCATTGATTTCAATGAATGAATCAACCAAGGAATCAAGCAAGGCTCAATAATCGTAAAAGCATTTCCAAAATTAATCAGAAAAATCGGGCAAAGGTGGGTCCAAAGTTAAAGATCTTTGAGAAATTACTCTCCCGGGTGTGCTTGAGTGATAAGCCCGAAAAAAGAGAGAGAGAGAGAGAGAGTACATTAGTACAAAAAGTTTAGATCCTCGGAAGTAGAAATCATGGATTTCGCAACAAGACACGCAACACTGTCTTGCAAAAGTATCATTCTGATTGACTTTTGAAGAAAAGCGCAATCAGTATCATGGAACCACCATCGATTTCACTAAAGTTGGCTCCGCGCAATTTTTTTCTTTTTCCCAAAAAGTTATATTTATCTTATCTTATCTAGCTAAGAGAGATAAAAACAAATTCGCCGTAGGAACCCAAGGTAATTACAGAAACATATATTGAAAAGTGTTTTTATGGTTGAATTGTTCATCGAAAGAGCTTAAGTGTTGCTTTAGTAGGCTGCATCAATTTTAAAAAACACGAAAGGTGTCGAATACGTGTGAGTTTGGCACAGTCAAACCCAATGTCGTCTCTAACCTCAAACAAAAGATGAAAATTAAATCAGATAGCCGACAAATCACTAAAACAACCCCCCACTCACGTTATCATTCCTTCTGAATACATTTGCCCCCTTGCAAAATTCAAGCTTTTTTACACATTTCGCTTGCATCGCTTGCACAATGCCCCTAGAGGAGTAAAATGAATGATGGACCCCCATACAACACAGTGAATATGTTTTTCGAACAATAATAACAGGATCAATTTTGTTTAGCACAGCCCATAATAGCGTCCATCATATTATGCGTGCGTGTGTCCTGTTCATCATAAAATATTTGTGCAAACAATTGTGTTAGCAACAATTGAACATGAAAATGAGTTTGCAGTAAAAGTTATAGTGTCACTTTGTGGCAGTAATTGAATAAGAAAAAAAAACAAAAGTATCCATATGTAGTATATATATATTTATGAACACATGCAAGACATTAATATGCTATTTACTTACGTATATGTATATGTCCATATGTACATATCATGTGTGTGGTCGATGTTGCACGATGTTCATGTTTAAGTACACTTCATAAGCAAACGACTGGTATATATGCTTACAAACAGAAGAAAAGCCAAAACAAATAAATATGAAATATGAAAAAGATTAAATTTCAAATGTTTAACAACAATCGAAATATCAACAATCCAATATACATGCATATATACATGTATAATATGTATATATACATTCATATATTCATAGGGTATGCATATAAACATTGTCATTCAATTCAAATTCGATAATCAATAAATAAGCACAAAAGAATTGGAACCGAAATGACAAAGGACAACAAGAGTCAATAACAATTACAGCAACAACAGCAACAACAACAACAACAATAACGGACGTCACGGAGACAACATTGGCGAAAACATGACTTGCGAACATGGGTCCTTTTCAAATCATGATGTGATGCCGACGCTAATAACTCAAATCACAAGAGACATCATAAATTTTTCATTGGTTTCATGAGATCAAGTTGAGCTAAGAAGAGAGTTAACCCTTAAATGCTCATCGGTGCGGATTTCAATAGATAAAATGAAAAAGATATTGAGGAAAAAGTGGTTGTATCTTGTAAAGATACAATGAGCCCTCACTCGTATCATACTTTCTAAAGGAAAAATATTTATACGGGAGTAGGAAAAAGAGCTGAATTTGGAATTTGAAAATCAGAATCATTGAACATCTTTGTTTGTCCTTTGTTGCGAATATGGATCTTGCATCTTCCTCTCTTCTCCATGGCAATCCAATGATCGGTCTTGTAAATACTTCCTAGTATCCTCGGTGGTGTCGCAAAGTACGTAAAGTTTAAATCCCCAATTTTGAACACATTTGCTCATCTACGCACAATAGTTCCAATTTTGGTACGCTTTCAAATCTTGAATTAAGGTATTCAATACTAGGGCGCAAAAGATAAAGCCTGTCAGGACCAGCATCGTCGCTAGTGGGCTGCTTACTTTTGTGATCAAAAAGAACCACTTCTCGTATTTTTTCAAAATGTCTGCGATTTCTTTGTTCTTGAATAACATTTTTTTTTTGTCACACCACTAATCCCTTCCCTTGAGTCAGGTAGTTTATGATAGGACATATATAAAAAGGATTATATAAAAACTTGCACAGGGCAAATCAAACTTAAATATCTCATTCAATTTGGCGTATCTTAGATTGTCATCAACTATAAGTTATTCCAAGGATTGCGGGAATAAGTAAATCCAAGCTTGATAAAGAGTCTCCAAAAATTTTTGTATTTTCAGGAAGACTGCTACTTACTTACTTATGTCGCCATAACAACCGAATATCGATTTAGGCCGAAAATAACATGCTTCGCCAGCCATCTCTGTTCTTTGCTAGCTGGCGCCAGTTAGAAATTCCAAGCGCCGTCAGGTTCTCCAATGCTTGGTCCTTCCACCGCAGGTTAGGTCTTCCTCTTCTGCGTCGTCCTCCAGCGGGTTCCGAATATAACACCTTCTTAGCTGGAGCGTGTTCTTCCATTCGCTCGACATGACCTAGCCAGCGCAGCCGCTGGATTTTGATGCGCTTCACTATGTCAATATCGGCATACAGCTCGTACAGCTCATGGTTGTACCTTATTCGGTACTCACCACCAACGCAAATAGGTCCAAAGATCTTGCGTAGGACTTTTCTCTCGAAAACTCCAAGCATTCGCTCATCCGAGGTGGAAATTGTCCAGGCTTCAGCGCCATATGTTAGGACAGGCATGATGAGAGACTTGTAGAGTGTAGTTATCATTCTTCGAGAGAGGGCTCGACTTCTCAATTGCTTACTCAGCCCAAAGTAACACCTGTTAGCAAGAGTTATCCTACGAATGATCTCCAAGCTGATGTTATTATTGCTGTTAATGCTGGTTCCAAGATAGACAAAGTCCCTTACTACTTCAAAAGCGTAGTTGTCAACAGTGACGTGATGTCCAACACCCCGGGACTCTTTGTTTGTTGACACTAGATACTTCGTCTTGTCCTCGTTCACCGTAAGACCCATCCGACGCGACCCGCTTTCCCACTCTGAAAATGCTGCACTGACTGCTCGCGTGTTCATGCCGATTATGTCAATATCGTCGGCATACTCCAACAGCATGACACTTTTGTTGAAGATAGTGCCATTATGTCGTAGATCAGCAGCTCGTATTATTTTCTCCATAATAAGATTGAAGAAGTCGCACGATAACTAATCACCTTGTCTGAAACCCCGTTCGGTACTAAACGGTGCGGAGAGGTCCTTTCCAATTTTCACTGCACAACGGGAGTTATGCAGTGTCATTCTACAAAGTCGAATGAGCTTTGCAGGAATACCGAACTCAGACATTGTTGCGTGGAGGTAATCCCTTACCGGACTGTCGAAAGCGGCTTTATAATCAACAAATAGGTGGTGTGTGTCGATCTGTTTTTCTTGGGTCTTCTCCAGGATTTGGCGCAGGATAGCCGGAAGACTGCTATCACCTCTAAATAGCAATCGTTGTTTGTTACTCTGAAGATTTGCTTTTTTCCACAAGATCTCTTGAAATTCTGAAAAGTTAGGGTTGATTTTAATTTCACACAACAAGATTGGATTGCAATTCTCCATTATTTTACGAAATTAAAAATTAATATGGTCAAGTTTGACCGGTATCATGCCCTCTTGGTCATTGTCATCATTTATCAGCTTAAAAAAAGGGTTCATTAATTGATATATTGAAATCGATTTCATTCTCCTCCTGAAGTTCATTTTCAGTATAACTTTCCGCCAATCACTCTGAAGGATTAAATGTATTTTATTTTGTAAAAAATCAAATTCGTAACTTTATTGCAAAATGTTTTCTAAAACTGATATAGTTGATCAACATAAATATTCATTGTGGGAAGCCTTGAGTTTTACTAACACGATTGGATGGTTTTTGTAGATTTCTACTCACTGGTATAGATGTGAAAACTATTTAAATGATTGCATCTTGAAAAGATACACAGAGCATTTAAGGGTTAAATGGTAAAAATCGATGATTATGGAGAAGAAACATAGCACAAAAGTGCTGCTTTCATATATATACATGTACACATATAAACTTTGGTCAGCAATAAAACTAAACGTCTAAATAAAATATATGCCAAGCCTGTCCAAGATTAAAATGTTTGAAGCCAAATACCTAATGACCACAACAATATCGAGAGACTTGTGAAGCTGTTTATGATCTGTAGTGAATTGTATCATTTGCGAATTCTTTAAGAAGTGACATTATCGATCATCAGGAAATTATGGGGATATAAAGGAATTAGCAATATCCATTAAAGTATTTAATAAAATATATTAAATCTCACAAAAATATTGAAGGGTATTAGACACTATTAAAAATAGTCATCATCGCTCAACTGTCACGCCTATACGGATCAATTGAATAGACTAACCTCGCTTAGTTAGAAATGGGAGAGCCATGATTGCTATTTAATATAGCTGCCATACAAAGTCAATGCCACAATTGCCCGAATGATGTCTCTATATACCGCTTGAAAAGCAAGCAAATTCACAATTTAGCATTTAAAAGTTGAGGTTATTGAAAAAAATGCTGCTTGCTATCAAATTTAAGCATTTGCTGTAAAGAGCTAAAAGAGTCAACTGAGCTTCAATTTAGCCAGACATCTATGGTGTATTAATGCCATATTTAAAAGTCAATTGTGATGATGCTTTTACAAAACGATAATATGAAGTATGAAGAGAACAATAACAAAAACAACAACAACAACAACAACGTCAATTATAAAAAAGCAATAGGTAAACAATTGATCGAATTATATGCGACCCCCCACACAAATATCATATCGATCGAAAGTGTAAAAGAGAACGACGGCGAGAGAAAGGGAGACGGATTGAGGAGTCCCTGTATTGCGCAAGTACAGGGTGATTTTTTAGCAACTTTCTTTTTGACAGCACGGTTTTTGGCAGCTCAGCTGTTTTCGTGTAACATGTTACTGTCAAACATGTGCGGTTTGGCGACCTTCTAAGGCGGCTATTCGGAATCTTGTGACTAAATTTCGCATCATATTTACAATTGCGCCTCTGTTACTCTAGTTCGTGGATAATTTTGCGGAAGGATTTGGGTGTAAAACCTTTTGAAATATAGCTGATGCAAGAATTGAAGCCACACGACCTACCACAACGGCTAACTGTTGGTGAATGGGCGCTGGCAAAGTTGGATGAAGATCCATTTTTTTATCGGAAAATTGTGTTCAGCGACGAAGCTCATTTCCGGTTGAATGGATACTTGAACAATCAACATTTGATGTGAAGAAGCAACCAGAAGCATTGCAAGAACTGCCAATGTATCCCGAAAAATGCACTGTTTGATGTGGATTATGGACCGGTGACATCACTGGACCGTACTTTTTCAAAGCCGACGAAGGCAGGAACGTTACTGTGAATGGCGAGCGCTACCGTGCGATAATTACAAACTTCTTTTTGCCCAAAATGGAAGAGCCGGACTTGACTGACATGTGATTTTAACAAAGCGGTGCCACATGCCACACAGCCCGCGAAACAATGGCCCAATTGAGAGGCGAGTTCGGTGAACAGGTTATTTCATGTTTGGGGCCGGTCAATTGGCCGCCTAGATCGTCCGATTTAACGCCTTTAGACTATTTTTTGTGGGGCTATGTTAAGGCTCATGTCTATAGGGACGAACCGGCAACGGTTGATGTACTGGAAGCCAATATTACAGAATTTATTCGTCAGATACCGGCCGATATGTTGCAGAGAGTATGCCAAAATTGGGACCAGCGCATGAACCATTTGAGGCCCAGCCGCGGTCAATATTTACATGAAATCATCTTTAAACATTGAATTATATAGATCGTTCCATTGACTCAAATAAAGATTTCATACCTTTCCCTAAATTTTATATGTTTTTTTTTTAAATCAAATTCGAAGGCTTTTAAAAAAATCACCCTGTATTAAAAAAGAATCAAAACAATTGATATTGTTGTAAAAAGCAATTCGTAATGTCAAATTTTATTTTGGCTGGTCTCATAATTTATGTATGTACGTACCATATACCAATGCTGTAGTGTGTTGTTCAATTGAAAATAATGTCATCTCAAATGCAGAACAACAACAACAACAACAATATGCTATAACAACAAGACATCAAGTAAAAGACATAATCGATTCGTGGACAATATAAAATTATGACAAAATATTTATTCAAAATAAGCATGATCATTGCGATTTGGGTAAGCCATGGAATACAGACAGACAGACATATGGACAGACAAATATACCTACAAAGAAAGCACACTGAACAGTTGTTTAACAGACAGAAACAGTGTCGTCTACAAGACGCCCATATAAATATGGTTGGTTAACTACGTAAATACATATGACTGAGATCATGGGAATCAAATTCATGTTAACTATTTAGTACATACATACATAACATAGCTACACATAAACTTATTATTGTTACTTGTTATTGCAACTTGTTATTGTAGATATCATAGTCGATCGCAATATGTAATGCTTGGGTTGTAAAGTTGAAAGTGGAACTCAAGGTATGAACTCAAATATGAGGGTGTGCAGATGGATGGTAATCTTATGTTGTTCTCATTGATGCAATTGAATTTAAATAATTTTTTTATTTCATGCCTTAGTACGGTCTACATTGGTTGTTTGGCTGTTTTTGCTTTGGTTATTCCATTGATTGGTGTATATAGTAATTTAAAAGTCAAATGCTGAATTCATTTCATGATAATTGTTAATGGTAGAGATACACATGTATCACGTGTAGCAAAAATAAATCCATTATTTTCCCAATAGATGCCTTTAGTAATCTCGCGTCAAAGATGGACACCAGTAAAGAGAAAATACGCCATATTTTACAGTTTTTCTTCGATAAAGGCGAAGAACAGTCCTGATACTGTAACAGCCAATTACGTGCTATTTTGGTTTCGTCGATTCCGTTCCGGTAATTTTGATAAGAAAAATGCACCACGCCCTAGAAGGCGAATTGTCGAAAATATCGATGAAATAATGGAAATCATCAAGTCTGACCGTCATGTAAGCACTATTTCTATTATCCAGTAGCTAAACATTGCACAAAAAACCGTTTGGAACCATTTAAATAAGGTTGGATACAAAAAGAAGCTCGGTGGATGGGTGCCACACGAGTTAATGCAAAAAAAAACCTCATGGACTGAAATTCCATCTGCGAATCGCTGCTGAATCGCAACAAAATCGATTTATTTCTGAAGCGGATGGTTACTGGTGATGAAAAGTGGCTCACTTACGACAACGTTAAGCGAAAACGGTCGTGGTCGAATCGTGGTGAGCCGACACAAACAATGGCCAAACCAGGATTGACGGTCAGGAAGTTTTTGCTATGTGTTTGGTGGGATTGGCAGGGAAACATCTACTATGAGCTACTCCCCTACGGCCAAACTCTTAATTCGGACCTGTACTGTCAACAATTGGACCAACTGAAGGAAGCAATCGCCCAGAAGCGGCCAGCTTTGGCTAATAGGAGAGTAATTGTGTTCCATCAGGACAACGTCATGCCACACACATCGATAGTGACTCGCCAGAAGCTCCGAGAGCTTAGTTAGGAGGTGTTTATGCATCCACCTTATAGTCCGGACCTGGCACCAAGTGATTACTACCTGTTCCTGTCTATGACGAATGATTTTGCTGGTGAAAAATTCGCCTCAAGAGAAGTTTGTGAAAATCGCCTGTCCCAGTTTTTTGCCAATAGGGACGAGGGTTTCTATAAGAGTGGCATTATGAAATTACCTTCAAAATGACAACAAGTTATCGAACAAAACGGTGCATATTTGATATAAATCGGATCATTCTAACTTTGCTAAATAAAACCTTCAATTTAATGCGTTATGAGATGAAAACCACGCCTACCGCCTTTAACGAAAATGGTTAAAAGTATGTGATCCAATTCGGAATACGCTGGTGGAGGACGCAAAAGGACGCAGGCAGACCTAACATCCAGTGGAAAGACCAAATACTGGAGAATTTGAGGGCGCTTGGAAATTCTAACTGGCGCTGGAGCTGGCTGAGCGGTTTAAATCGATTTTCATTGTAATGGTCGCATAAGTAAGTAAGTAAATGCATATTTAGCACTAATCGTTTTATAGAAACTTGGCCGAGCTTCTCTCTTATGCATGTTACCCCATTTCGAACCAGTAGAACTTTTTCAGAGCCCACGCTTTTTAGAGCTCTGCCACAGAGCTCATTAGGATCGTTGATGTACGATTCAAAACATATTGATCACATTTTTGTTATCCTACAAAAAAGAAAAAACGCTGTGAATTGGATAAAGTCGGTATTTCAAACTATGATCTCATGCAGAGAAGTGCAATGCCTCAACTACTGCGCCTGCGGCAATAGCTCTCTCGATCGCTTAGTGTCCACTTTTAAAAAAAAACGTGTCACATATATACTCAAATATCTTTTTACTTAGAAAATGTACGATAAACATGTGTAAGAAATGGTTTTTAGTTTGTACGAAAATCAAGTAGAGCCAATCATGGTTTGTGATTTTCATCATAGTGAATTGCGTGAATTTGCATAAAATACTTACATGCAAGTAGTTTGATTTTATAATTTCCTCTTAAGTCTAAATACATCTCCGGCAGTAACAATTAGCCAAAAATGCTTCTTAAAAGACCTCTGTTAAAGTTATAGTGATGTCACAAGAGTTCTGCCATTTGGAACCGGCTAATAGTCCCTTCTAATGCTGTCCAAATTTAACACGCCCACCAATATTGGAACAGAAGCTCTGTGGTATAACAATAGGTCTTTCTGGCCTAAGTGTGTCCTCTCAGAGAGAGAGAGAGAGAGAGAGAGAGAGAGGGCAGCCACATAACATAACCTAACCTAAATACACCATTATCGCAGTCAATATTTAAACCCTTGGTTTAATCAGTGACAGATTTAATTGAAAAAGTGCTAAAAATGATATTAAACTATATTTGAATGAAAAGAAATTAAATTATTCAACAGTCTGTACCCTACGTACAACTTATATAGCACATAGTCATGTCTCTCTAGTCATCTCGGCCATCGAACATATCTGATAATTGAGCTACAGTAATATTTTTACACATTGTTGTTGTTGTTGTTGTTGTTGTTGTTGACTGTTGTACGAACACAAATTTTTATGTTTATATCATTTGTGAATTGTGCGAACAATTGTTATTGTTGTTGCTTGTTCTTTTTGCATATCGCAAGACTAAACAAAAGACTTCGACAGCAACGACCCAGGGGGTCTTGCAACCATCTACATCTACATACTATGGCGATCAGTAAAAACAAATAGGAATAACAATAATCACAATAACTACAAGAACAGCAACAACAACAACAACAACAACCAGAACAGCAACTTTGAAAGCTTTGTTGTTATTCCGCTAGATATTTTTGTTGGTTGTTGTATGTAGTTACCAGCATGTTATAATGCATAGCTTGTACCGTACATATTGGCGTTGTTGCTGGATTTTACCTTTGAGCTTTTGTTGTTGTTAGGTAAATGCAGCAACAACAACAACAACAACAACACAAAGTTACATTTGGCAGCCAACGATTTCCGATTTAATGTTGGTTCTTTTTACTTGTTGCTCGATCGAATCGATCGTTTGCGAACAAGCTAACAACATCAACAACAAAATAAAAACTACAACAATATCAGTACACCCTATGTGCTGACGACGACGATGACGTCGACGACCCATCGTAGTATTGTACTACGATGGTGCTCATGCGCAATGTGGTGGTTATGCATCATGTTTATATTCATGTTGCTTCGGTTGTTGTTCATAATGTTCGCCAGCATATTCTACGAAATCACAATCGCAAAAATTATCATGTGTGTTTACATGAATCATATTTCGTTGTTGGTTTTGTTGTGATTGTTCTTGTTGTTACAATTGTTGTACAATCGTTCCATAAGTTTTATGTTGAAATCGACAATGTTGTTGCACAGATTATACATATTGATTAGGATGAGTAGTTGTAGTGTAGAATGTAGTTTTGGACGATCCTGCTGCTGCTGCTGCTGCTGCTGACAATGATGATGGTGGTATGATAGGATATGAGAAGTTGGCTTAAATATACATAGACACACACATACACACACAACGCATCATCCCCCGCAGTTTTTTTAAACTGAGAATTGCTGGTACCCAAAAATCATATTTCGTGCTGTATCATTGGATTGTGAATTTGCATTCATATTTAAACATCTGCTTTAATTTATGATTGACCAGTTGTGGCAGCAATTTATGACTGTTGTTTCTACCCCATACATATATGTAGATGATGTGAACATATGCATATACTTGCTGCCAACAGGGCCAACATCCGGAATTAATCGTTGCGAAAAATTTATAATCACATTCCTGCAAGAGAGCACACACATTTTAAGACGATCGTATGATCAATATGTCTTTTGCTCTTTGTGAATATGAATTTTTCTTAAATTTCCTAATTTCTAAATTAAATATTTTTCAATATTCTATGAAGAACTAATATTCATTAGTTGAAAAAGTTATAGGTCTCTCAAGAGAAACAATTTGGAAAGCTTAACTTCGTTAATACCAAAGTTTAGATTAGATTAGATTGGTAAGGGCTAGACAATTGCTGTGTCGGCACTGCGTCCGATTCGAACTATTGTGCCACACACGAGTTTAATATTGGAAGAGATTATATCCTCCTATATTCTCAAAGAACATTTTGAATCCTGTGAGTTCAATCTCAGACAGTCTGGAGTCTGGTAGTCTGAGGTAGTTCCTTCCCGAGTGTTTGTTTTCTAACCCGGATAAGGGATGGACATTCTGTGATTAGGTGTATGGATGTCTCATCGTCCTCCACACAGAATCTGCATATTTCACTGTCTGTCGATTTCAGATGGATTTGATGTTTGTTTAATAGACACTCTCTCTCTGCTCAAACTCAAAATGTATTTTGAGGTTTTCACCGAGTAATGCGGAAAGAAAGCTTTGGTAAATTCCATACCAATAGTTTTTGACCACCTTGCGTTTGTTTTGGTCATATATTCTTGCTTGATGCAATTTTTGTAGTGAGCTTTGCTGATTCCTAGGATTGGTTCGGGTCCAAATGGTCGCTTTTCAGCTCCCTCCCTTGCCAATCTGTCTGCATTCTCATTATCATCGTAATCACAATGTGCTGGAATCCAGTGTACTACCACTTGATTTCCAATTGATAGTTCATGGAGAAGATTAGCTGCCTCCCAAACATATCTCGAATTAAATGTTGACGAATGCAAGTCTCTTATTGCAGCCTGACTCTCCAACATTACAATAATTATTTTCCTATAATGACGAAAATTAAGAATTTCCACGGTATATTTATTAATAGCAAGAACCTCCGCTTGAAAGACAGTTGCTAAGTTACCAAGACTGATTGACATTGGAGTACTGGGACAATAAATTCCAGATCGTATGCCTTCTTCAGTCTTGGATCCATCAGTTTACCAAACAATGTCGTCATGAGTAAGACTGATTTTTGAGTCTTTCCAGTTTATCCTGTATGATATATGAGCACATTGTATCTCTTGTTAAAGATATGTCGCGGGGGCATTGAGTCAAGGGTCATCCAGAAGCATCCGTCTCGACTCCTGTCTTTTGCAATGGAACGGTGACCATTTGTAGGCGGATTCTGTGGTATGAATCCGATATGCATCAGCTTGTGTGTACTACTAATGATTGCATTCATTTGTACGTTTAAATCCAGTAGCAGCATACCCAAAATTACACTGAGGGCTGCCGTTGGAGTTGTGCGAAAACAACCAGTTATGCAGGAGTTAATTACTCTTTGCAGTTGTTCCAATCTAGTAGTTTTTTCCGTGGTTTTTTCCACCATACTATCGCTCCATATGTGATGGTAGGAAGAATGACCAGGGTATAGATTTTTTAAGTGTAAAAGGTGCAATTGTTGTCTTATCAGGGTTTACCGATAAACTCTGATTCATACATCAGTTTTCTACAATCCTGATTGCATTTTGTAGTAGGTCAGAGACGGTCTGTCCGTCTTTGCCTCTAACCGCAATAACTAGGTCATCAGCATATGCGGTTACATCATAACCTAGCTCCGTGAGGATGCGAATTAATCCGTTTATGACCATGGACCAGAGTAGGGGAGACAGTACGCCTCCTTGAGGGCACCCCCGAATTGTTCTATCCAGTATCTTGATACCGTTTACTCGCTAGAACAATTCGAATAATTAGCTTAACACTGACTTCTCCAGGAGCAGTTTGATTTACAAGTAATACCAAAGTTTAGATATCCAACTCCACCTCTTTGTTCCCGGCCACCAGTCCGGAGCCGAATGGGGCTGAAACTGGTAGTAGCTTCGGCTACGAGGTCTTACCAAAAGACTTTAAATTTGGTACCACCACGTTGGGAACGGCCATTCGGGGAGGTTTTCGTGGTGTCTGAGGTAACCCAAAGATACGCGGGTAGAGTATTCCACCTCTCACGGCGTGGATACTCGATGTGGAGTTGCATTGCAACCAGGGTGCTGACCCCTTAGATCAGAAGAGGTTTTAGATGGGCCTCGATCCACACCAAGGAGGGTAGTACGTCCATTCAATGTGAACCAATTGGTACCGTAGGATACTGGAGGTTGGACTCAGATTTTCCACTCCTACGGGGCGCCTATCAACGCTTCAAATTGATACACACGCTTTGGGCGTCGTGAGATAAGGCCATCACTGGCAGGTGCTCACGATAAACACAGCATCATTTCTGTCCACCTCTTTGTACCGGATGAAGGCATGCTTCTTATCCGATAGCACCCATTTTCAAACATACTTGATCATTGATCAATGTAATGTGGTATGTGTCAGGCTTCAGTTCTCAATACAGTCGGGAACATATTATTATGTAAGAAGAAGACGTGGTTTTTGTCATGTTCAAACCATCTTTGTTTAAGCCTAATACTTTAGTATCGTAATAAACTTTATATAAAATTATATTTATACATGCTAAAAGTATGAAAGCATAAATTTGTATGGGAGTTCGATGTAGTTATTAAATTATTCCGCCCATTTCCAGCTGTGTCAATTAAATACTATATATAGTTATATATACCAAGTTTCGGCTTGATAACATTATATTTTTGCACCCAAGTGTGAAGACACGTATGGATAAACAAACTTTTGTATGGCAAGTAGGCGTGGGTTTTATCTGATTGCGCCCATTTTCTAACATATCAATTCTGTGATAAGACCTCTCCTCCACATTTTTAATAAAAGATAGAATTGATATTGTTGAACTTTAGATGATTGAAACTGGTGTGGAGAAATTCAACTGAAAGTGTTTGGGGCGAAGCCTGGCCAAGGCTGGGCATTCGCAAAAGATGTGGATCGATGTTTCATTCTCCTCCAGACAGAGTCTACATTCCGTGTCGGAGGATAATCCCGTTTTAAGGAGGTGGTACTTTAACCAATTATGCCCTGAGAGATAGTAAGTTAGTAGGCGCAGATTTTTTCGGCTTTGGCCGATGCCAAGCTAACACAGCAGGAAGGTTCTGGGCCTGTCAGTGGAGAAGACGAGCTAGCTCTCGCTACTTGGTCCGCCACTTCAGTGCCCTCATTTCCGTTATGCCTTGGCACCCAACATAATGTGACCTTATTTTGCATATAAAGTTTTCCTAGGATTAGGTAGAATTCGGTGGCTAGTTTGGAAGAGAACTCCCATGAAAAGGGAGATTTGATGGCAGCTTGGCTGTCTGAGTAAATAAGAATGTGTGCTCCTTTGAGCCTTTTGCACAAAGTTCTATTGCGTATTTCTATTTGGAAGACAGTTTGCCACGAGCCCATTGCATTGTATTAGGACCGTATATCCCGGCGCCTGTACCTTCGTCTGTCTTCGATCCGTCTGTAAACCAAACGTAATTATGTTCTGGGGACATTAAATTGCTATTTGTTTTCCATTCCAGTCTGTCTGGGATGATTGTGGAGTAGCGTCTGCGGAAACGTAGTTCTTGAGGCATGGAATCAGACTTAGAACATATTTCTATATTTGGTAAGTTTTTGGTGATTGTTTCGTGTCCACTTGAACTCGATGGTGAATAGTGAAAGGGGTTCATGCGAATGGCACTGATTGCTGCTGATTTTTGAAAGTGAATATTTAGAGGTAGGAATCCTACCAGAGTGGAGTGTGGAGAGTTACTTAATACATATGTAGAGTTTCAGTTTGATACCTTTATATTTTCGTACATAAATTGTGAAAAACCCATGGAACTATATACATTTGCTTGGGAAGTAATCGTGGTTTTCATCCGATTTTACTCATTTACGAGCTCATCTGTTTGTGGGTGAAAAGAATGGTATGTATCAATTTTCAGCTAGATTGCTTCAAAAATACATCAGTTATCGTGCAGAAAGATAGGCAGACATGATTAAAATGGTTTAGATCCTTATTTAGATCCAGATCACTAATAGTCGCATATACATACACTTTGTCAACTCTCCATGCTTCAATAAGAAATCCCAGTCATTCTGAAGACAACAAGATATTGTCTATAATGACAAATTAGAATATTTGTTGTAATAAGAAACAATGGAAAAATACAAAATACGCTTGAATTTTTCCAGTATCCTGTAGAAACATTTTCGACTAACGCTATATCACAATTTGTCATCCAAGAAGGATGAACATCATGATGTTGATATTCCATCACGAGCACTCTGGGTAATTATAACGACTCATTTCAAATTTCACTTTTAGATCATGCTACATACACATGTAGCGACATTCATTAATGAACCTCTAAGAGATAAATGGATTTGAGACAATTTCCTTTTTTTTTTTTCTTCGTTGTTTATTATTCTGTTTGGTCTTTGTTTGGCTTGACAAACAGTCACCTCTATTAAAATAAGAACATGTTTAATCCATTAAAAAGGAGAAGCATCAGGTTAGTTGAACAACCATAACAAGAACAACAAATATCATAAAACCTTTATTTATCACTTATCAGATCAAAATGATCTAAACCACCTGTGTTGAACAGAATTTCTTTAATTTTTTTTTCGGTTTTTTGTAAAATTATTTTATAGCAAAATATGCTTAAAATGTATAAAAGAAAAAGAAGAATATATTTTCAAATACGATTCAAAACAATTTAGAGCACATTAGTTACAATAATAATGCGAATAATAATCACTAATCTAAAGAGAAAGAAGAAAATGATATCCTTAAAATATGTATCAACTGAAAAAAGCCCAATTCAGGTATTTCAATATACCTTGATTTCGAAATCAAGATAAAAACACTTAATGATCGTTACTCAAATAAAGTGGAGACACCAAATGCTTAGCAACAATTGTAACAAGTGTGAATGAGAGAGAGAGAGAGTTAGATAGAGAGTGATCGAGCGAGCATAATGATGATGAAAAAAAAAAAAAAGGTAAAGTAATTTCATGACATCAATATGTCCCATAAACGGATCTTTTCGTTCGATCGTTCGTTCAATGCGTCCACATCTTAGACATCGTGTATGATGGCGTGTCTATAATATGGCTACCTGTATCATGCAGCGTCATTGCGATCGTGTCTGAGAAATTAAAACCATATTAACAACACAATACTTAATAACAAACAGTCGAAATAATAAAAAGTGATAAAAATAGGCAGATCAATTCTCTACCCAGCACAACTACTGAACACGGTTGTAATCATCACCATTCACGGCTACTGTATTTTAGCGATGTCGATCGCCGCCCAAGTGATCGAGTTGTCGATGTGAAGGCAATGCTGTATTCGGAGGAGAATTTATTTCATTACACTCACAGATCTTTATCGCGAATTGAATTTCATTTTTTCTTTTAAATTCTTTTTGTTCGAATGTATGTGTATACATTCGAGATTTGGAATTTCATTAGTTTTTCGGTGATCATGCATGCAATACAATGAACAGTGCTACAGTGATCTCGTTGACAATATCATATATTGTACACATCATATGCAACACTAGCAATACTATGTAGGATTAAGGATTATGTTAAGCGTGAGTTTTTGGATACATGCATTATTATTTGGCGGCGAATAGTTTTCTTTTGTGATCGTTCTTTTTTTTTTTTTATTTCTGTTACCATAACTTTTCTAAAGATTAGATTTATTGTTTGTTGCTTGTAAAAGCCTCTTTCATTCTATATGTACATCAATTTATATTTCTATAATATTACTTGATGATGTTCTAGAGGTTGACATGAGTAAATTCTCTGCCTTCGTATTAATCCCATTTCTTTTCATTTTTAATCAAATTTCATTTAATGTAAAACCTATGCTCCACTTGTTCAATTTCTAATATATGAGCGGTATTGATTGGTATTATTAAGTGCAACATAGGTATATGGTCATATGTATATTTATGTGTACGTGATCCAAATGGCAGTAATCTTAAGTAGTATTTCGGAATATTGATTGATATTGCATTGATATTGTATGAGGATTTTTTTAAAATGTTGTTCGTGTAGTGTGGGAACAAATGAGGTGATAATACGAATTATTGCTACATTTACAAAATTGTCCTACATAATATTTTTCACAAAATTAATGTCGGTACATAGCATTCAACATGTTTAATAAAGAGTTTTTAAAGCTAGAATATATATGATAGAAGAATATATGAATAAAAAAAAAAAGTTCGCCGTACACCCCCTAATATGAAGAAGTTTTGCAAGGCAATTCCGAAAAAAATATTTTTACATTTTTCGTGGTAACTTCGGCATTTTATGTCAGATTTCGGTCCACAAGTTGTTCATTTCATAAATTTTGAGTGCGACTCATACTTTAATATGATAAATATTGCCAAATTCGAATTAACTGAGCCGCCATGCTTACAAAACTTCATGCAAGATCAGCTGGAAACATTACAATATTCAAAAGAAATAATCGAATTACCAGCACAAGGCAAAAACCTTAATTTAACAGTTTCATTTGCTTAACTTAGACAACTTATCCATGCCATTGTCAAAACATTGAGCGTTTTGCTCATGTAGTAAATACATGAATCTGCCTTGGCAGTCACCGATGTGTCACATGTGACCACATGGGTCATATTTTCTCTAAACTTCATTTGGACCTATTTGCGTTGGTGGCGAGTACCGAATAAGGAACAACCATGATCTGTACGAGCTGTATGCCGATTTTGACATAGTGAAGCGCATCAAAATCCAGCGGCTGCGCTGGCTAGGTCATGTCGAGCGAATGGAAGAACACGCTCCAGCTAAGAAGGTGTTATATTCGGAACCCGCTGGAGGACGACGCAGAAGAGGCAGACCAAACCTCCGGTGGAAAGACCAAGCACTGGAGAACCCGACGGCGCTTGGAATTTCTAACTGGAGCCAGCTAGCAAAGAACAGAGATGGCTGGCGAAGCATGTTATTTTCGGCCTAAATCGATATTCGGTTGTTATGGCCACATAAGTTAGTAAGTAAGTAGTACTAAATCGGATTAAAACTGACATGCAAAAATATGTTTCCCTTGTACAGGGTAATTTTTTAGCAACTTTCTTTTTGGCAACACTGTTTTTGTCAGCTCAGCTGTTTTCGTGTAACATGTTACTGTCAAACATGTTCAGTTTGGTCTATAATTTAACCATAAATCCACATACAAATGAACAACGCTTGCAGATTATTGAATTTTATTATCAAAATTCATGATCGGTTAATTCATTCATTCATTTATGGTCAGTTTGGGTGAGCTTCTGAAGCGGCTATTTGGAATCTTGGGACTAAATATCGCGCCCAAATTTACATTATTGTACATTAAACCACCAATACGCATACGTAGAATGCGGACATAGGAAAATATCGCAGCTGTATCCGCCAGTATTGTTGATGACCGTGAATTATAGCTTTATTCGTGAGATACCGGCCGACATGTTGGGGAGAATATGCTCAAATTGGACCCAGCGTGTGAACCATTTGAGGAGTAGCCGCGGTCAATATTTACATGAAATCATCTTAAAACAATAAATTATATAGATGGTTCTATCGACTCAAATAAAGATTTTATGTTTTTTTTTTTTTCATCAAATGCGAAGGCTCTTAAAAAATCACTGTATGTTCTCAATATTTTTGGCACGAAACTATAGAGTTATTGAACTAATAATCTCTGTATTTGACGCAGATTTCATTAGAAATTAAATATATTGTAACGAGTATCGATGGTTGGTTACTCATCACTATTTTGACTGACACTATTATGAATGACACGAATATTGGCAGCATCGAAACAAATGTCAACAAAAAGAAATAGGCGATAACCAGAACACGCCAACGAGAAAGAAAGAGATGAATCTCGACTACGATAAAGGAAGATTCTGGAGTATTGCCATAGAGTATAATTAGAGCCAGTGTTGACAAATGCAAATCAATCGAATCCCGAACGTGATTGCGCAAACATCGATACAGTATTAGAGGCAATAGTTGCAAGTACACTAAAAGAGTTATTGTAAATAATTGATTGTAAATAGAGTTGATGAAATAAATTGTTGCTGTATATAGTTGTACAAAATAAGTGTTGCAATTATTATCCATCAATCCAAAAATAGCTTTATCTATATAATTTTGGATTCAAAAATATGAAGCGATTAAGCTGAAATTTGGTGTTTACATTTATAATTATCAGCAGTAATCAACAAGTTAAAGGATGACGGCGATTATATCAAAAGCACCCCAACCTTCCATACGAAAGTAAGTTTTCGTGTATATTTTTTTGGCACTTTGTGCAGTAAAATATAAATGTACGATGGTGAAACCTATTACATATGATTATATTTATCAATAAACATACAAACTTTAAAAATAAACTAAATAAACTAAGAACAACGCCTACCTCCCATACAAAAGTCTGATTTCGAATGCATATCTGCAGACGCATTGCGCTTGAGAATTTTAAGCTGTAGAATTGAAATTTGCATTAAATGATTAATTTTTGTCAATGTATAATTCTGTGTGAAAATATGGGCAAGCGGATGAAAATTAAGCCTACCTTCCATATAAAAGTATATTTTTGAATGTACATACATATATCTATATGCAAACATTTCACACGAAACTATATGACTGTAATTAACACAAAAATAATTACTTTTATCAATAGATGATTATGTATACAAATAATTGATATCCCATAAGAACTATGCCTACTTCTCATACAGAAGTATTTCTCTTCATACATGTGTCTGTCCATTTGTCATTGTGTAAGGTATCTAAAAATTGCTATTTCCGAATCTAAACTTTATGCAATTTTTATAATTGATATCAAAACAGCAAAATCGTAGCCCACAAACATCAATAATAATAATCATAATATTAGACCCCATACT
Source organism: Megamerina dolium (assembly GCA_963854835.1). Classification (NCBI taxonomy): domain Eukaryota; kingdom Metazoa; phylum Arthropoda; class Insecta; order Diptera; family Megamerinidae; genus Megamerina; species Megamerina dolium. The sequence continues at coordinate 60,614,053 of OY978528.1, read as the reverse complement.
ATAATATATGCTTTCAATGTAGAATTGAGATAAAAACCAAGAAAAAAGACAACACAACATTATCTACAAACGCATAAAATAAAATACAAAAAAAAATTTGTGAAAAAAATGTTTAGAAGAAAACTTTTCAATTTAATAGAATTTTATTACCCTCATACATATACTTAATCCTAATTGGCAAAACCCATTAACAATACCACGACAATGGACACAAGAAAGCAAACAAGCAACCACCCTTCTTCGAATATAATATTGTAAATATTTTGGACACATACTCACATACATGCTAACATAAAATAGCACAGGAAATACATGCTCTTATAGCATACCACAAAAATACGAGCAACAAATAGAAGAGAATATGTACTACAGTGTGAAACACTATTAAAATCTTGTAATATTACACCACCAACTACAATAGTATAACAATAATAACAACAACAACAACAACAACAACAATGTCAATGATAAAATTGTAGCATACAACATAGTCGAATGTCCCTTTTTGTCGCCACTAACAGCATTACCATTACCATTGACATCATCAATATATGCTACATATTTATATGTAAGAAGAAAGCATGCCACCATCACCATCATCATCATCATCATCATCATCATCATCAACAGCAGTAGCACTAACTAAAAGAGAAAATACCACATGTTTTGTAATAAAATGTTATATATGTTGTATGCCTCTCCACAAATACATTCTAATGTATCATATTATATGATACATATGTATGTACATAGAAAGTATGCATGCTGTTGAACATTCATATAAATAATGAAAATGTAATGAGAAACATCCATAAAGTAAAACCAAATTCAAAATTTTCAAAATCCCTTCTAAGCTCTGAATGACAAATGAAATTGCCATTCATATCCATTCTACATTTCTGACTATCAACTCATACCAATTTTGCATTTAGTTTCTCTCACTCATACCATATCTCCTCTCTGCAACTGTTAACTATTGGTATTGTGTGCTCGTTAGCAAAACGTCTAATCCTTGTAAAGTAACTTAAAAGCATAAAGATCCAAGTGATTGGATTGAACAAGTGGAACGCCCATTTGACTCATATACACATACATAAGTACAGGCATACATGTATGGTTGAATGTTCTAGTATAGGAAATAGAAAATAGTCATATCACCACAACAAGTCACTGTATATTTACTCGTACATTAGTAGAGTAAGCATACAATTGTGCAAGTTCTTAATCGTAAATATAGAGTCCTAAATGGAGATCCAATTACTTAAAATGTCGCCTCATTGTTGTTAAGCAAAGACACCAAAATTTGCATATCCTTTTTTTTTGGGGGGGGGGGGGGAGGGTTGGAGTATGATATGAATGCGAATGCATGTGTATATGTATTGGTTTTGTTGTGGCAATGATAATGCGTAATAATAGAAGATAGAGAAAGTCTATGCAAAATGTTCATGCATAGTAAATAGTCTAAATAGCTACAACATAATGTAAGCATTCTGAATGAGAAACTATTTTCATTTGTAACAGTTCGAGCGGCAGGTGGGTCAGTTGATGTAGTTGATGCTATGACTCGTATAAATTGTGACACTGTTAATTGTGTGAGTGTGTGTGTGTGTGTGTGTGAATGGGTTTAGTGTTTTTGGTGTGGTGGAGTACGAGTATAGCAATGTTAATGTCCACAATACAAGTTGACTTTTGAATATTTAACATATGTAAGTTGGTACTACATACGAGCTCTACATACACTTGAAGAGATTTGTATTGAATCCATAATAGGGCAGTTTTTGAATGAATTTGATATATGTTAATTTTGATTTAACTCAGTCATTTTTTTTTTTTTTTGAGTTAATATATAGAGTTTCTATTCTAAAATTTGATTGCATTATTAAAGGTTAGCCGTTTGCATAGTTTCTGGTCGATATTTTTATATTTTCATGAGCAATATTATAAAATATACATTTGAAATATAATTTTTGTGTGAGTAGTAGGCGTGGTTTTCATCCAATTACGTCCAATCTTAACATTATTTATTTGATGAACTAAAATAGTCCTATGTATATAACCCTTAATGCCATGCTTGATTTACTTCCATTGGATCTTAAAATTCAACAGGAGGCCATGAAAGCGATGTGCCGACTAAACTCGTATGGTTACTGGCACGAAAACCGAAACTTCGAGTCACAGAGAAATCTTCAGGATGATATCAGGACAGTATCCATTGCTCTTGGCTCCTAAAGATAATCTTAAGCCCATAGTTTCATGCGGGAGAAAATTTGAAGTAAACTTTCCGACTCGTGAACAATTAAGCTATCCAGAGCTCATTCTGAGTAATTTGATGAATATTTTCTACACTGATAGATTCAAAACCGAGCAAGGCTCTGGATCCGGATGGGAACTTGGAGGAAAGCGTCCAGTATCAATATGCTATGGGAGAGGTGGTAATTGTTTTCCAAACGGAAATATTTGCTATTCTGAAAGTTGCTGAATGGATAATTGAGAGTAAATGGAGAAGGAAACAGATTGGTATCTGCAGTGTGACAGCCAAGCTGCACTAAAGGCCCTGGAGAACTCAAAACTTACCTCGAAAATTGTCCATGAATGTAAGATGAAGCTAATTTCGGTTGCAAAACGAAATAATGTTGTACTTATCTGGGTTACTGGACACGAAATAGCCGATAAATTCAGCGGATACGCCACTGGGACCAGAAACATTTCTACAGGTATCATGACCTGGATCAACAATTATGTTAGTAATCTACATAATGACCGTTGGCCCAGCCTTGAAAGTTGTAAAACTGCAAAGTGTTTTGTAATGAATCCTAACAAATAGCTATCGAACTTTCTTTGGAACCTTGGAAAGAAAGATGTTCACTTAATGGTCGGAATTATCATAGGACATAATCCATGGGGCCAACATATGTCCATTATAGGTATCATTGGAAATCCAATATGTATATCTTGTTTGAAGTTGGAGGACAGCACAGAGCATTTCCTCTGTGTTTGTCCTGCCTTCGCTCGATCAATATTGCCCATTTTTGGCTCTGATGTAATGAGAATGGATAAATTCCATTCTCTAGCCCCGGGAGAGATATTCACATTCGTTAAAAAACCTGGAAAATTCTCTCCGGAAGATTAAAATCCCCTCCCGTCCTCTCCCACTTTCCTTTCTACTATCTCCCATTTTCCTGAGTTTTAAATACAACAGGCTTCGTAGCCTGTATGAGAGGTAGGCATGGATTTCAAATGATTACACATATTTCTAAAGTCGTACATTTGTTGATAAAAAATTATCGTATATTCTGAAATTTAGTTCAATAGCTTCATATTTAAGCGCATAAAGTTTGAAACGATTCATTCAAAAACCTACTTTTGAATTGCAGTTAGGCGTAGCTTTCAGCTGGTTACCTCCAATCTTGAAGTCCTTTGTTTGCTGATGAAAAATAATTACACATGTTCAATTTGAGCTCTTGCTAGGCATGGATTTCGTGTGCTTTGTATTTACAGGCACAAGGCACATTTCATAAAATACTTGTGTGTGGGAGGTAGAAAAAGTTGTCAATACGACTGAGATCTCTGAGGGCCAATTACAAGTGTCACTGCGACCATACGAGGCGTTTTGTCGAACTTCTGATGATTGAAGCTGGTGTTGGGAATCTCGGCTGAAACTGTTTGAGGCGAAGCCTGGCCAAGGCCGGGCATTCGCAAAAGATATGGATCGGTGTTTCATCCTCCTCCAGACAGACTCTACACTCCGTGTCAGAGGATAATCGCATTTTGTGGAGGTGGTACTTTAACCAGATATGTCCTGAGAGATAGCTGATTACAAGGCGTAGATTTGTTCTGCTAAAACTAATTCTCTCAAAAGCTGTATCAAAGCTGCTGAGGGTTTTTGCTTGCCGGAGACTTGTCGAATTTGCCTATTGTATTGTATAGCTTTGACCGGTGCCCAGCTTATATTGTAAAGGCTCTGGGCCTGTTAGTAGAGAAGACAAGCCAGCTCTCGCTAGTTCGTCCGCCACTTCATTCCCCTCAATTCCATTGTGCCCATACACCCAACATAATGTGACTTTATTTTGCATAGAAAGTTTTTGTAGGATAAGGAAGTATTCGGTGACTAGTTTAGAAGAAATCTCCCACGAGAAGAGAAATTTGATGGCAACTTGGCTGTCTGAGTAGTCTGAAAGTAGAAGTCACCCTTGGTAGTGCCAGATTGCCAAGGGAAGCCTAGCTTAAAACAGAAGGGCGGCAGGTATTCTGAGTTGGCATATTAAGACCGTGCACCCACATGGCCATGTATATATCGGCATATGCTGTTTCACCTTAGATTTGGGACATTTTTTAGAAAGTTTGCATCTCTCCGTCCGACTACCATTTGCCAGCACTCAAACATAGACGATTCTAAGCTAGAGCCGGTATCTAGCCGGCCCCACGAAGAGGGTGTAGTCGCACTACCGTAATGCAAACAGTTATTATTATTATTATTATTATTATTATTGTTAGAGGGTTGTATTGCACTGCACACCCTATGTCTATTGTGCACCCCATCATGGAATAGAGTAGTTCTCTAAGTCCAGCATCCATAAGGAAGTTTAGTATAGATCCTACCCTAATGGACTTCAGCAGATTTAACAGTATTATAAATTTCCCGAAGTTATTTTTTCTTGTATGCAGAAGTGCTGGGCACATTCCCAACACATGTTTTGCAGTTTCATTATCCTTCCTTCAATGTCGGCAGGTTTCATCCGAGAAGACTCCCAGTTTCGTTAAGTAATAATTCAGCCTGCAGTGCCCTGTCAATAATCCCGTGATGATTCTTATATTATTCTTGTTTAAACTGATACATTCTTCAAGTCGTTTTAGGTTATAGGTCCATAAAAGCATCTTGGATTGGGTAAACCCTGGTGAGTTTTTCCAGTGTGATTGTCTTTCTGATTCTTCACTCCTTTTAATGAGCATGGATATAGCTGCTTTGCCTAGACCACAGAAGGGTTCTTGGCCTACAAAGGAGGGGTGTTGCAGCTCCCTTCCTGGCAAGTCTATCCGCTGGCTCGTTGCCTCCCAAAGGATCCATAATTGGTTATTTTCACCAAGTTTATTCAGCTTGTCCAGACATTCCCACATCAGTTTTGATTTCATCTGGTTAGAGTTCAGTGCCTGACTATCTATTGCAATCCTTCTATTACGGTATTGGCGCATGATGTTGAAGTGGGCACACCTGTCAAAAAGTTTAATTAATTATTTTTTCATCTAACACCCAAAATCGATAATTCTATAGTTTCTATGATACTTTTGACCTAAGAATTACCTTGACCTTGAGGTGAGATTTAGGAAATCTGATGTAAAATATTGTCTTCCTACATTTAAGAAGCAGCCTAATGTATTCATAAAATATGAACTGTACTATCCCGGTATATTTGCAAGGAATGAAATAAATGTAAGTCGTATGGCGGAAAGTCCGCAAGGTTGCCCGAATGGGTGCAACGAAAACGACTGTATGTCCTTACACTTATTTTTAAATATAAATTTATAAAATAAATTTTCGATTATTATTTTCAAATCATATTTCACATTTAACACATTATTTACAATATATGATGATGCATGTTGCAAGAGTAATTAAAAAAAAGAACACAATGAAAACTCTATCAATTGGCATCAAACAAATAGCGTAAAATACAATTAAATAATAAACATTTGAATGTATTTGCATATGAGTATATATATTTGTATACATATTAATACGGATATTTGCATTTACATACAAAACAGGCTAACGAACAATAAAACAATATAACAATAGCAACAACTAGTTGCCTATGTACAATATAGACAAGAGAAAATTTCAAGCAAATGAATGAATGAATGCAAAAAATAAAAGCTTGCAACATGAAAACCTTATGTCATGCCAAAGGGGCATACAATTGACTCCCACTGTTGTTGCTTGATGCCGATGCGATGATGCCACATACCCAAAACAAGGTGCAGTATGCAGGTATGAATAGAAATGTACTAAATGTACTAAATGTTGCTTGTGATGGTACTCGTAGTACAAACCACGTCGTTGTAGCAACGAGTAATAGTAACAGTAGCAGTAACAATAGTTAAAACAACATCAAATAATGCAAATAGAATGAACTACATTCATACAAATACAATATGTATATACGTACTCACATATCCAATACGGAGTATAGGAGAGATGTATAGCAAGTACGATACTTGTATATTCGGTATCAAAGCAGAAGATGGCCTCTCAGTAGCGCATATTGAGTTGGTTACTTTAGTATTCTTCGAATATACTCGTATGTACATTTAGCCACATGTAAATGATTGTAGTTGTTGCAAAAGCAAAACATAGTAACAACAACAAGCCAACAATTGGGCGAACCAAACATTTAACCTACGGTGGTACATGAAAAACATTGAAAACATAACCTCAAATTTAAAAGCATTCTGAATGGCAAATGCTTGTTAAATTGTATGTTTGTTCATAGAGAAAACAAACGAAAATAAAAAAAAAAGAACACAGTATGTTGTATAACAATACCAACAACAACAATAAAAACATCGGTCGCAATAATAGACTCCCACATTCAATGCGATGCCATGGGATGCGTTATGATGGGAGAGTTGCGGTTTTTTTTTCTGTTTGCTAACAAAATGGGTTAATTTCAAGCATTCATTGCAAGCCGAAATTATTGCAGGTGCTGCTTCTGTTGCATGTTGTTGTTGCTTACGTATTGAATATAACAACAACAACAACATTTCACATAGCAACAAGGCTGTGAATGCCTTTGCAGGAGCAGGAGGCGAAAATGTCAAAGGCATTAGTTCGATGCGGCTGAAATGTCGAGACATAGAAAAGAAAACAAGACGATTGAATGCATAAATGCTGGTTTAAGATTCACTAGAAAAAAACGGTGGTGATATTCTTTTTTGAGCTCTGGTGAGGTGAGGTCCTGACTACTTACATACTAAGTTTTTTTTCTGTTGCTTTAGGGGATGCATTTCGTCAGCCCTTGTGGGCTGGGGACATATTTGTCAAACTTTCGGAATCGGTGAACAATTATCGTTGAGCACTTTTAGGGCTGGTCAAAAGGTAGCACTAACCCTAACCCTAACTAACTAGTCATAAGAGCAAGCGACAAATAACTCTTTCTTATTATGAGAAGAAGACTAAGCCGTTATCAAAGACTGAAATCTTTGCTCTGAATATAAATTGCCAGACAATTAAGATGGCGTAGAACTTTAGGCACGGCTCACAACTTCAGGCGTTGAAGATTTCTGAGAAGTACATCCCATAACGATATACGAATCAATTTGAATTGACAGTACGCTAATACTATGTATAGGGTGTTCTACTAAAACGTGTGGTATTTTGATTTCGAACAAATGCAAACGGTACGGAATTTTTCCAAATGTTTTATTTCGTTCGAAAGGCAACACAAAAGAAAATTATTTTACGAATACGTTCACCGCGACTATTCCAGTAGATATCTCACTCTTTCGGAAATTACACGTTTCGGTAATTTGCGATGCAAAATTGAGGCGAGTTGTGTGTGGTGTAACGCAGTCCTGCTGAAACCACATATCGTTCAGACCCTGAGCTTCAACCTCTGATAAAAAACAGTCCTCCAACATAGTGTGGTATCCCTCAAAATTTACATTTTTGGTGTTTTCGTCCAAAATTACGGTCCGGTGATGCCTCCGACCCATAAACCGCACCAAATGGTGACTCGCGGTGGATGCATGGTCTTCTCTACAATGACGCGTGGAATTTCCGAGCCCCAGATATGGTAGTTTTGCTTCTCAACATAGCCGCCGAGGTGGAAAAGATGATTTTTTTTTGAAAAAATCAACATCTTAAGCAATCATTTGAAGGGCCCAATCAGCGATTTACGGCGTTGTGGATAGTCACGAGGCAACAGCTGCTGCATCAATTGGACTTTATATGGGTGCAACTTCAAGTCCAAGCGCAAAATTCGATGTATGGATGTCCCGGAAATGGCCAATGGTTGCGAACGATTGGCGAACAGACATTCCGGGGTACTCGATGACACTTTCACTTACGACAGCAACATTCTCAGCACTACGTATTTTCCGCACTGTGGTTGTCTTCGAAACATCAAGTATGGACCTACTTTGATAAAATTTATTCACAATGCTGCGCACACTAATGTGGTGATTGCATCCCATTTTTATTGAATTGATCGTAGCGTTTGCATTATCGACTTGCAATTTAAGATCTAAAATCCGACGATTTCAATGAGTTGTTTTTTCGTGTAGTGATCCATATCTAAATTCCTATAGTGGCACGATGATAATGATACAAAATATGGCAGGAAAGGGCCCATAATCTAAAACAAAGTACCACACCTACTATTCGAACACACTGTATAACTAGTACCAGTAAGATCCTTACTCATTAGAGTTTAGTAACTACGCTAATTTGGTGATATCAAACAAGTGAAAGAATCTAGTATCAGGAAAAAGGTTATTGTGGGCGTTTTCTTTTTGAGAGGTCACACTTAGGCCAGAAAGTTCCGAAGTTCTCTTCCAGTATTATTGTACTTATATTAACCGGTTCTGAGCTGCAGAAACCTTGTGACATTACTTATTCTGGGCTTCGGCCATTTCTCTTTTAGAAGCTTATCCATGGTAAATTCTTACTGCCGGAAGAATTACCAATTACTTATCGACAGCTGGGCACCGTTCGATGAAAAATCTAGGTGATATTTAAGTTGCCTCAGTCGATGATCGAACGCACTGAAGAAGGATATAAATGAGCAAAAATTAAAACAAAAGTGATGAAGTATACTACGCTGAGTCGATGATAAAAGTTTCAAGTCTCCACGTATTAAGTGAAAGCTTAGTTTTAGCCAACAAACTGAAAGCAGTAATTTGTTATTTTTCGTGAGCCAAAATGGTTTTTGCTCCTAACTTCGACATGTGATTACCTCAGCCTCTCTTCTCAGCCTACGCTGAACTCCGAGGTCATATTTGGGTACTGAACTAAGTAGCTCAGAGATGTAACTACTTAACGTCCATTTTATGTGAATTAAATTGAAGAAATGTTAAGGATGTCGAGATGCTCTTATAATAAGTTCTCTTCTAAGAGGTGGGTATTTAGAATGTATTCGTTTGTATCTATGCAACAATGTCTGAATTCGGTATTTCTGCAAAGCTCATTCGACTTTGTAGAATGACACTGCATAACTCCTGTTGTGCAGTAAAAATTGGGAAGGACTTCTCCGCACCGTTTAATACCGAACGGGGTTTCAGACAAGGTGATTCGTTATCATGCGACTACATCAATCTTATTATGCAGAAAATAATACGAGGTGCTGATCTACGACATAATGGCACTATCTTCAACAAAAGTGTCATGCTGTTGGCGTATGCCGACGATATTGACATAATCGGCATGAACACGCTAGCAGTCAGTGCAACATTCTCAGTGTTGGAAAGAGAGTCGCATCGAATGGGTCTTACGTTGAACGAGGGCAAGATGGCAAGTATCCAGTGTCAACAAACAAAGAGTCCCGGCATCTTGGACAGCACGTCACTGTTGACAACTACGCTTTTGAAGTAGTAAGAGACTTTGTCTATCTTCGAACTAGCATTAACAGCAGTAATGATGTCAGCCTGGAGATATTGCGAAGGTAAGCAATTGAGAAGTCGAACCCTCTCTCGAAGAACGAAAATTATATTCAAGAAGTCTCTGATCATACCTGTCCATACATATGCTGCTGAAGCCTGGACAATTTCTACCTCGAATGAGCGAATACTTGGAATTTTCGAGAGAGAAGAACACGCTCCAGCTAAGGAGGCGTTATATTCGGAACCCGCTCGAGGAGGACGCAGAAGAAGAAGACCTAGCCTCCGGTAGAAAGACCAAGTACTGGAGAACTTGACGGCGCCTGGAATTTCTAACTGGCGCCAACTAGCGAAGAACAGATAAAGAATAAAAAAGATTCGTTTGCATGTAGAGAGACCCACCTAGTGCACATAATTTGAAAATTTAGTCCAAAATGATCTCCCATCGAAGAAAGTTCAATTATTTAATAAATTTTCATATTTACATTTTTAATTTGTATGCTTCGTAGTATGTCGCCACGTTCATAGTAGATTGTAAATATTGAAAATAATATTACAAAAATGCATCGTCTTTAGTTGATTACTATTGGTATGATGATGTCCTGTGCTATATGTAACTCTACTCATCTTCTATTATACTCATATGAGTTCATATTGAACTAATGTAAATGTACATCAAGGTCCTTGGCACATCCTCTAAGTTCACACTTACAAACAAGCACAGCTTGTACGTTGATACTACATTATTACAGAAGTCAACCACCATTGACTAACTTCGCATTTGCTATTGACAATACACCATAACAATGAGTCCAAACATTCTTGATACTCTTACTGTTGTTGTTGTTCGGACAATGAACCGACAAAAAATTGTAATATTGACTTTATATTGTCGTCACCATTATTCCTGCCAGTAGAATATTATGAAAATTTCGTGGTGAGAGCTACAACATTATGAGATATGCTATCGTTACTGGTACATATTCGGTACATACATATTCTTGTTGCACTTGTAACACTTATGAGCAAGTCTATATTATGTTGTGTATGTGGTGTATATTCATAAAGTATTGCATGTAAGTATTGTTCTAAAATTTAGACAGTCCTAACCATTCCTTCACCATTCTCAACTACGAGTACTATATCAGTATATAAACTGTAAAAAGTTTTGCTTGTTCTTGTGATTTCAACATACATTGTTCAGTTAACACCTTTTAAGAGAGTGTAAGTTAACATGAAATGTTTTCCATCACCATCATCGACCAGATCCAACGAAAGACCCAAGGACCATGTACGTATGTATGGTTTTACACACACACACACAAAAAGACATACATATAAAATTGAAAATGAAGTTTGCCTACTATAAAGTTCATGAATACATACTATGCATGTATATGTATATACGATATGTAGTATAAGGATGATGATGATACTACATATAAGTACTTCGTTTGACTTTTGTAATCAAAACTTGTATAGAGACAAAGGATTTTGTTGCTGCTCTATTTCTGCAAGCATATTTACATACTTATGTGTTTATGTACTACTCGTAGATATACTATGTAAAAGTGTACGTAGATAATATTTGCTAAAACTAGATTGGTACTCGTTAGATCGTATTCACATTAGAATAAGTGTGATGGAATGGCTGGAAAATTGTGTTTGTTATTCTTCTGCATACATGTTGATGGCAATGATGATGATGATGATGATGATAAACACATTGAGATGGAGCCTTATTTTAATTGGTTTGATCATGATAAACTTACTCATACAATTGTTAGATATGAGAAAGAATGTGAAAGTAGCTGTATAGTTAGAATAATGTGTTGTTATACTAGTTTTTTTATTCCCACAAAATTAGCTAATTGTTTTATGCTAGTATGTAATTGAATTAGTAAAAAAAAAAAAAAAGAAGAGTGGGGCCTTTGGAAATGAATATATGAAATAATCCACAATAATCAGGAATATTGATGTTGAGGTATTCTACTGTATGACAGGGACACAGCCATTCACTTTTGTACGCAAGGTAGGTGTGGTTTTTATCGGATAAAGCCCATTTTCAAATATACTCATCTATTTATGAAAATAATTATATGTGTTGTTCAGTTTTATACCCGTAACTTGGTAAATTTTTTGAAACAAATGTAAAATCATTCAAACGAAAACATACTTTTCTATGGGAAGTGGCTGTGGTATTCCTCCGATTGTGCCAACTTTCAAATATATTCATTCATTTATAAAAAGAATCCTATGTGCTAAGTTTCAGTTCCATAACTTTGTATTTTCATGCATAAAGTGTGAAAATATTCATAGGTAATTGTACTTTTGCATGGAAGGTAGATGTGATTTTCATTCGATTTCACTCATTTTTAAGCACACTTGCTCCTTTATAAAAATAGTATTATGTGCTTAATTTCAGTTCCATAACTTTGTATTTTCATGTATTTTCATATATCTTTGTATGGAAGGTAGGCGTAGTTTTCATCCGATTCCATTTAATTTCATACTTGTGTATTCGTTAGCAAGCGAAATCTTCTGTACCGAGTTTCTGTTTCTTGGCTTTTTATTTTAGTGTGCAAAAGTCTGAAAACCTATATAAAATAAAAATAAATAATAAATATGTGCCACTTATAGCCCCCAAGGGTTCTTTGGCCGAGCTTCTCTTTCATTACCGTTGTGTGTGTTAAATTTTGGACAGTATTAGAAGGGACCTACTTACTTTAGGCGGTTCCGAACGGCAGAACCCTTGTGACATCACTTTAATTTAGCTTGGTCACAGAGCTCTTTTCAGAAGCATTTTTGGAAAAGGCAAAAATCTTTTCGATATTAAATTTGTTATCCATCAATCAGGGGATTGAACCACGACCTACAGATCAGAAGGCCAACATACTAACCACTGAGCTACGGCACCCACCGTGACTGGAATAAAATAATTCTCATCGATGAATCTTCTTTTTGGTTAAACAAGGGAATGAAACGTCTTTGGTCAGAAAAAGGTGTTAAAATTGTGCAGTTACCGGTTAAGCACACTGCAAAGGTCCATGTTTATGGCCGTTTTTCTGCAAAGAGTTTTGGAGTTTTGACATGACTTACCGAAAATTTGAACGCATCAAAAATGTTAAAAATTTATCAAATAGTCTTATTACTGCAGGAGGATAACGATCCAAAGCATCGAAGATTTGTGCAATCTTAAAACATTGAAAATATCTTACTTAGCTGGACCTAACAAGATTCCTGGCTGTATTCTTAGGTCTTGTGCCGAATTCGTATATTTACCGTTGTCCGATATTTTCATTGCTTCACTTCAGCTTGGATATTTCCCTATTAGTTGGAAGGAGTCATTCCTAGTTCCACATTTGAAGAGTGGTTCCAAATCTGAAATTTCAAATTATCGTGGTATAGCCAAACTAAATGTTATACATAAATTGTTCGAGGCTATTATTACTACGCAACCGGTTTTCTCAGTAAAGTCCACAATATCCTTGGACCAACATGGTTTCTTGAAAGGAAAATCCACAGTAACCAATCTGCTTGAATTTTCAACCAGCGTAATTAATGGTTTTACTTGTGGCCTCCAGACTGATGTAGTTTATACTGATTTTAGTAAAGCTTTCGACAAGGTATATCATGGCTTATTGATAAAGAAACTTAATTTAATTGGCATACCCGACATCATGGTATGCTGGACAAGATCTTATTTATCTCACCGTACTCAAAAGGTTCTATTCAAAACCTTCTCTTGCAACATATTTACCCCTTATCTTTACACCTTAGAGGGGTTTTCCTACAAAAATGATATTTGTTTTTATAAATTTCGCTTTCACAGCTCCCAGAATGCGCTTACTTTGAGCAGGAGTGATAGACCCGGGGATATAATACTCGGAGGCTTTAGGTAACAATACTACTGTCTTTCAAGCGGAAATATACGGTATTGACAGGTATGCCCACTTCAACATCATGCGCCAATACCGGAATAGAAGGATTGCAATCCTGACAGACAGTCAGGCTGCTATCAAGGCACTGAACTCTAACTAGGTGAAATCAAAACTGATGTAGGAATGTCTTGACAAGCTGAATAAACTTGATGAAAATAACCAATTATGGATCCTTTGGATTTCAGAACATATTGGAGTTGGAGGCAACGAGCTAATGGATAGGCTTGCCGGGAAAAGAGTAGCAACACCCTTTGTAAGCCCAGAACACTTCTGTGGTCAAAGGGCAAAGGAGTTAATTAAAAGGAGTGAAGAATCAGAAAGACAATCATATTGGGAAAACCTACCAGGGTTGTCCTAAGCCAAAACAAATTTTAGGGACCTATAGCCTAAAACGACATCGAGCATCGTATCAGTTTAAACAAGAATAATATAAGAATAATCACGGCATTATTCACAGGACACTGCAGACTGAATTATCACCTAACGAAACTGGGAATCTTCTCGGATAAAACCTGCCAACATTGTAGGGAGGAGAATGCAACGGCAAAACATATGTTGGGAACGTGCCAAGCACTTATGCACACAAGAAAGAAAAACTTCCGGGGAATTTATAATACCGGAAAATCTGCTGAAGTCTATTAGGGTAGGATCTATACTAAACTTCCTTATGGATGCTGGGCTTAGAGAAATACTCTCTAGTCCATGATGATGGGGTGCAATACAACCTTCTAATACTTCTTAGTCAGGCTTCCTTAAAAATATACTGAAAATCACATGAAAATCGACAAATATTCCAAAAGTGCTTGGGAACTACTTCTAGAGTGATGACTTTTCCCCATTAATTCTTCCATTCGAACATTTCTCCCACATATACATGCTCTCTATTTCCATTTATTAGAGGTGCTTCCATAAAAAAATTGATGCTTTTCAATTTTATTTTTAATATATTTGAAGAAATGTTCATTGATCGAATTTTGTCCACCTTTAAGATAATTCCTTGTTGAAAGAAAGCAATTTTTCAGCATTATATTTGTATAAGTTGGCAAAAAAAAAAAAAATCCATAAGCATGTGCAAACGTGTTAACAATACAATAATAATATTGCATTGACTATTTTTTTTTGTGTTACAACAAAATGTCAATTGATCAAGCGCTCATTCCAAATTCGAAATGAATTTTTCATGCTTCGCAAAATAAATTTTTCCAAAAAAAGAAAAACAAATCACCAAACATATGCCCCCGACTAACTTGATGCTTTTGATTCGTCACTACATATATGATTTAGAGGATTTTACGCTTAAAAAAAATTACTACGAAGACGACGGCAACAATATACTACACAATCTAAAGGAATTCATCGCATTTTGGTGCTTCTGTTACGGTTTTTTGTTTTTTGGAAAAATCATATTGTATTCAAAAATCACTGCAATAAAGATTGCCGACCGTCGTCGTACACACTTAGCAATTGTTAAAAATTATCGTAACGTCAATGTGTTATCGTTGTAGTTGTTGAAAGAGGATAATGAGTGCGAAAGTCAAAAAGTTCTAATCCAATTTAAAAGGTCGTTCGAGACGCTTTATTATTTTTTTTTTTTTCTTTCTTTCTTCGTCTTTTCATCACAATGGCAATTGCTTATGACATATTCGCATACTTATATTCAATATGTGAGCATTTATGTATTTGTAAATCGGCAAAATTCTTACGCATTGTATAATATAATGCGCCAAGGTGTGATAGTCTTAATCTGTAAGCAAACCATAAGGATATTCTGGCACAATAAACTAATAAAAATGTCAAAACTCATCAAAAGTGAAAGAATGAGAGAATCATTCAGATATCAGCTTAAGATTTTTGCTCACTTTTCAAACACACATTCAGGGTGGACAAACGAATAGAAAGTGTCTGGAATTGAATTCAATTGAATTGGAGTGATGTGAAGTGAAGCAAAAGTAAAGTAAAGTCATAACAAAGGACTTGCAAAGGATTATGTGACACAAAAGCGTATGTGTGAATGCACATACAATGATGGGAGAATGAGTATGTGTAAGTATGTGTAAGATGAAGCATTAAAGAGGCAAGAAGTTACATTCTACATGTGTCATATATCTGAGGTAGCAATTGAGGGAGTGTTTTGGCGCGCCAAACAAAAAAGGAATCCATAAAGGAGCAATCATATCAAAAATGTAACGCTTCACGCTTTTTGCAATTCATTGGTATTAAAAATATTCTTTTTTTTTTGATTTCATATTTACAAACTACACTACACAACACTACCACTACCCAAGTAGAACCAAACAATACGAAGGCGTGTGTTACTTATATGATGGCAGGACATTGTTAACACATTGCCATCGCTACATAATGGATCAATGTATTTGTATGATATGTAGGTACTAAAAATGTTATGTATGTTATGATTTTAAAAGCATGTTCAATGTGTAGGCACGTGTGTGTTTGATGCGATTAAAACGGAAAATGCCAATAATAATATTATATATTGTAAGTAGTATGGATGGTTAACAATATTAAAACATATACATATGTTCATATATGTAAGTAAAAGCAGTTTACTCACACACACACACACACACACATAATCTGCTCAATAAAAAAACAAGCAACCTTTTTTTGCATCAATTTTTTGTTGTTGTTGCTTTTAAAGAAATATGCTTTATGAATAAAGATGGGAAATCTAATTCGATGGGGGAAAATATATATAAATTCTCTATGCTGATACATAGGCATGTGATATTTATATATATTAGAATGGGTGAAATTGTACGAGAGTTCAAAAAAGATTGACGAAAAACATAGTCAAAAAATAACATTCGGCATAAATCTGTAACGCGTGCCTTTTGTTTCCAGCTGAGGTCAAACAAGAGAGCAGCGCACCTAATAAATCAGTCGCCTGGCAGATCCGCCTCAGCAGAAGTCTCCAAGCGACTGAGAGTTGTGTAGGGTATAGCCTGATACAGGGATCTCCTGTATCCAGTACCCTGGCCTCACACCTAGAAGATGGCGACCTTTATAGCAATATATGGGAACAACGAACGGGGTGGCGGTATATACGGTCGGTCAAAATGACCCCGGACAGAGCTGATAGCTCGCAGGCGGCTGCTATAAGCGAGCGGTCGAAAACAGACAGCCTCGCTTAAAACAAGAACTACTTATAGCCGTCGAGCGAATTACTGCCTGCACGACTACAAGAGCACTCTTTCAGATAGCAAGCTATTCGAACTGACCGATTCCAAAAATTTAGCAAGATCGTTTCAACTAGTATGTCGGGTTACGACTTACTCGACCAAGCGTTTGGTAAGTTTTATTACCTTTTTTTCTCATGCCTTACGTCAGCAAGTCATACACCTTTAGTACATTTCCATATATAAAGCATTTAAGAATTATGTAGTGTAAAAGTCCTATTATGCTACATTTTACGTTCAGTGAAAATTCATTTGATTGTTGTAAGATATTTATGTGCTTATAAAGAGTAAAGGATAAAATGTACTAAATTGAACGATTCTATGTTCTACAAAATATATTTTGAAAACAATTTCACCATGGATGCTATAACTTAATCCAGTTGGACTTTTATATTAGTAAAAATCGACGATAAATTTATTTATGAAATATTTTATATCAATTATTATTCTATCAATCCTTTGTTTTTGAGATATTCGAGGCTTAAAATGCTTTGTGAATTAATTTAGCAACAAATTTTACTATGGATTTGAAAATACAAAGAGTTTATATGCTTTTTATTGGTCATTGTTAGACTAAGATTTCAGAAAGCAATCGTAATGCGGAAAACAGCTTCCATCTTTCAGGCGAAGGTCCATGCCTTAGACGTATGTGCGAGAGAATGTATACGTAGGGGTACCCGTGGTACTAAAATATGCATCCTCTTCGACAGCCAGGCAGCTGTAAAGTCCCTGGCAAAATTCTCGTTTCAATCAAGACTGGTTTGGGAATATTTTAAACTTCTCAATGACCTGGCGGCAAAGAATCCTGTCGCCCTCATGTGGATGCCGGGACATGAAGAATACGAGGGAAACGAAATGGCCGACTCCCTTGCAGAGGAGGGTGCAAGCACTCCTTTCTTTGGACCAGAGCCTTTCTGCGGGGTTACAAACAGGGAGAAAGTGAGAAACGGGATTTACTCGTCTACTGCAGAGCCCAAATGGGCATGCGGCAGTCGAAGGGACTTATTGATCTCGCACATGTTAAGGTGGATGCTGTTCTTAACCTCAGCAAAAATGACATAAAACTCTACACAGAGCTGCTCACTGGGCACAGTGGACTCAACTACCATCGGAAGAAAATGGGTGTGCTAGCTAGAACACGATACCTGTCGACTCTGTCATAAGGAGCAGGAAACATCAGAACATATTCTATGCAATTGCCCAGCGGTGGCAAGGCGTAGACTCGGTTACCTAGGTAATGGAATCTTGACTCCAAATCACATAGGTAAAATCAAGCCAACAGCAATTATAAGTTTCATAAATAGTCTAGAATTGTTTTAGTTGGGCAATAGGCGCACAAATGATATTTTAGGTAGCAGTGCATTGAATAGCCTGATTAATAATAATAAAGAAATAAAAAAAAATTTTCTCGACCTACTCTAATATACATAAAGTTATTTATAAACACGTTTTCTACTTATAATTATTTGCAAGTCACAAAGAGTGAATTAATGCCTCAGCATGAGTTTTAAATTGTCATATGTATGTTATATGAAATATATAGCAGGCTATATGAATAAGTTATTACAAATCGATGGGACGTGTTATTTTGATTGATTCAATTTCTAAGTATTATTTTTTAAAATAGTCACCCTTTAGTTTGATAAATTTCTTTTTTTTTTTTCATTAAACTCTTTTCAAGAAGCCCAGATAAGAAATTTTAAGACAGTCAATATAGGCATCTGCTTTGGTGATCACATTCTCATAAGCATAGGTGGAACATTGGAAAATATCGATATTAATCTATCAGAAACTTTTCTTTTTTCATACCGATTACGATAATAGCGAAGTTTTAAATATATCAATCATCGAAAATTTGTCCCAAGTCGAATTGATCTATCACATATCACTCTAGTCTTTGACCCCAGATATTCGTCCTTGATTTGTACAATAACATTCTCTAATATGCTTGAGTAACCGAATTAACGATTTCGGAATATATTACAATTACAAAAACGATGGCTGGATGCTTAAAGTGATGGCTCAATCCGATAATATCGAGGAATTCTAAAAACTAACTACGAATGCTTAGAAATTTTACAAATTAGTGAACATTTTTTACTGCTTTATGCTAAGATATTGGCTAACGGTATATAAATCGATCTATTACTCAACCCTACCCTGTCAATCATAATAAATCATTCCCGTCGAAATATTTCCCCTTGCTTGAAAATAGCAAAATGTCACAGAGAGCTAAAACTGATGAAGAAAAATGTATTTACAGTCCTTCTTCAGTTCTGCTTGGATAAATTTAGGCGTCTTTCTTGAGTTCATTACTCGCCGGACCTAACAATGAGAATATTTTTTATTTGTGTTTCATGCATATTCTGACATGCTTACGCATACATCAGAAAACATCACGAGTCTCATTGGGGACTTGAATAAAATATAGCCATTTTCCGACGTACCTTAATAAGATTACGCCTAACAATGTTGCATCCAATTTCATCGCAAAGTTCCACCATTAGGATGTTTTCATCCGCAAGATTTCATTGCGCGCATTAAACAGTTATCGTTGTCTTCCGATAGATGCCGTTACTGATCAAATTATCAAATTTACACCTGGCAAGGTACAACCAATTTGATAGATTTTTTTGACTATCGAAATGGAAGCTACATATTTTTTCATAGGGGAAACTATGTTGAATTTCATACCTATTCAAGTCATAAATATTGGCACACAGAAAAATCGACGCCTTTTTTTCCGTTTATTAGGCTATTCAATGGCTACAAATCTTAGAGCAACTTATTCGAAATGACTTCCATTTGTCTTCCAGCACGATTTGAGACGATATGGCCTCTCATCGATCGCGTGACGCACATCATGCATGGGGAAATTGTCCACTGCACGGACAAGGGCCTGCTTCAACGACTCAAAATTTGAGTGTCGAGTAGAGCAAGCCATGCCCTCTCATACGGACCACAACTTGTAATCCAACAGGTTGAGGTCTGGACTACCAGCTGGCCATTCATCCGTTGATATGAAGTCTGAAATGTTGTTTTTTAGCCATAGTTGAATCGTTTTTTCCTTGTGAGCTTGAGCAGAGGCCCTGCGAATGCTCACGATGAGTTGGGACACTTCTCTGGATGACCGAGCATACACACGATCGTTCTGTTTATTGGACGATTCTTCTACGGTGAAGATTCTCTCGTCAGTAAACAGAATTTGTCTGTGGCTGTGGAATTTGGCTGCATAACGCTTTGGATTTTCGCTTGCATTTTGTCTCCAACGCGGTCATGAGCAGATGTCCAGTGTATTGCTTGTACGCGCTGAGTCCCAAATCTTCATGGACATAGATTTTTGTGAAATTTGCATTTCCCGCGACAAGATTTTCTATTTTCGTAGCGGTTTACGGTCGATTCGTTTCTTCACGGCTTTGATCACTTTCGAAATTCTCACAGTGCGCGGACGGCCGGATCTTTGACGGTCTCGTACTCCACCAGTATTCTCAAAAAATTTCACAGTACGATACATAAAATTTCGAGTGATTCCAAGCGGTGGCAACGTCCAAAAGATATTGCCTTTTCCCCATGTTGCATTTTAGTAGGCCAACTACAAACTTTAACTTGCGGCGGACGCTCTCTGTAAATAACATTTTACCGCATTACCATATTGTTTTAGAGAGCTTAATAATCATAGGTATTCTCTCTTTCTAACAATTGTACTTGGTGACTTAGATAAAGCAAACATTTAGTGTCTAATATGGGATGACTTATAGACTGGGACTAGTATCAGTAATCAGTTCTATAGTCGTATTATACCAAATCTTATTGGTGAGTCGACAACGATTGTCATTTCTATGTACAATCGGGAATCTATTGTAATAAACAAGCATTTAGTGTCTAATATGGGATGACTTATAGACTGGGACTAGTATCAGTAATCAGTCCCATATAGTACTATTATACCAGAACTTATTGGTGAGTCGACACCGATTGTCATTTCTATGTACAATCGGGTGTCTATTGTACTTACCTCGATGTACTTGGCATGTAATTGCAACAATCAGTGTATTTCTATAACCAACCAAGAGTGAAAGAGAGAAAGAGAAAGCGAGACAGAGTAAAAATCTAAAGAAGCCAGTAACAACAATAGAATTCATTGAAGCATCTACATTTCACTTGTTCCCATTTTAATATTGGTACTTGTGCATACTTATGTACATTGAACGCGTCTTAAATTGATGCTATGGCGCTGTTTGTCTTACTGCACATTGTCGTACGTACATATACATAAACAATTATTCAAATGTCAAAAGACGCGATTAAATTGTAGTCCTTTGCAAAGGATATTGCAAATACCATTTCACAAGTTTGTTTTTTTTTATTTTTTCTTATCCGAGTCGTAGATGCGTGAGTATCATTTCCCATTTAAAATGCTTCTATTAAATGCTTCAACTATATGTATATTAATGTATATGTGTTTATTTGCCTCATTTTCTATTATTATTATTATTTTTTTGGTATTCGGTTTTCATTACATTTTTTTTCTATGTCTTTGAATTTGTTATACTATATATTTTTTCTTTAATTTTTTTTTTCTTTTTCGATTTTACACGCCACTGCTTGACTTTATAGTTTATATGCTAATATCAAATTGACATTTTAATGTGACATTTTTATATCGTTGATTGTTTACATTAAATGCCAAAATGGACGTTTACCGCCCCTACGCTATATTATTTATTCACTCAAGTACAAACAGTTATACGAGTACGTATACCAAATATGTTCACTGCAAGTGGTACAGTATGTACTCTGTATATACTCAAGAGTGATTATGCAAGTGCCTCTTTATAGATTTCACTTCTTATGAATGGTAAAAAAAAATGTACTTACATTATGACGATGATGTGTTTTTGATTTTTTTTCCCTTTTTTTTTCTGTTGCTTTTCATTCGAAATAGATTGACGGCGTTTAATATCAGCACCACAACAACACCAACAACAACAAAACTTTCTTCTCAATTTGAGGGCGTGTTGAGTGAAATTTTTCTTTGATTACCGATTAAATATTGTCGCATGTGCAATGAGAAATTATCCAAATTTATTTCCTTTAGAATATTAGATTGAAATTGTTAAATGTTTATATTATTGTGGCGCTTAATTTTATTACTTTCTTGAATTATTAGTATTATTTTAAAAAAAAAAAAAAAAAACTAATAAAAAAAACGATGATAAAATGAAATAAATTTATAAATACCAATTTGTAATACTCGAGCATAGTACACGTCCTCCTACTTACATTCTGTCAAATAAGTACCCGGAAATCGGAAATTCTCATTTTTAATTTTCCCTCTGAAAATATTTCAAAAAAAATTTTTTCCTAGGTTGGCACAACTGTCTGCCACTATTCTGTGAATTTTTATTGCTATGTGTCATTTAGTTTGATTACGGCGTCATTAGGAACAAGTCAACCTTTTGTGTGCGTTGCGATTTTTACTATGGATACAAATATCGAACAAAGAGTTTGTGTGAAATTTTGTGTTTCAAACGAAATTTCTTGTGCCAAAACGTTGGAAATGTTGAAAAAAAAAACATTTGGTGATTCAACCATGTCGAAAACTCAAGTTTACGATTGGTATAAATCGTTCAAAGAGGGGCGAGAAGAAATCGCAACGCACACAAAAGGTTGACTTGTTCCTAATAACGCCGTAACCAAACTAAATGACACATAGCAATAAAAATTCACACAATAGTGGCTAGGTAGAGCTCTGTTTTGATGGCGCTAAGGGGGCTTCCAACAGTTACCGACTCGTATTCGCTGTTAGTTACCCCCCTTCTTGCCAGTTAGTCCGCTTTCTCGATCCCTTCTATGTTCCTGTGACCATTTACCCAGACGAGAGTGATGTCCATTTTGCGTGCTAGTGTGTTGAGCTCTCCCTTGCATTATCCTATGATATAAATGCCTGAAGTGCCGCTTGGTTATCTGACAAAATACACGCCCTCGATGATGTATGTATCTGATCGTTAAGTATTTTGCAAGCCTCTCTTACCCCGAGAGCTTCGGACAGAAGGACTTTGATCCCTCAAGATCTTTGGAGTATACCTCCGCATCAACACCGCCACCCATCTTTGATCTTGTGTAGATCTTGGTGGCATTCTCCTCGATAGCCAGGCCCAATCTCCCGTCCTTCCGGTGGAAATTTTATATCATACTTTCTGTGAAAGTCCAACTTTGGGATGATGTAATCTGATGATTTGCCAGTTTGTCCTTGGCCTTCTATGGTTTTTTTTATGTCCAATATTCTTCGCGTTCCACAGAGTTGTTCGGAGTTGTGATACTTTTTCGAGAGACCTATTTTTGGATAAGTTTCGTCCTGTAATAATTAGTAACTCATTCATATTTCAATCAATTCCCAAATTCTTACGATTCTGGAATAAGCTGATATATCTTTTCGAACCTTTGCTTTGTTTTGTTTGGCAAAATAAAACGATTTCGAGTTCTATAAAGAAATTATCACAAATTCCAGCTTTTTTGTCACTTATTTTATTTGTTTATAAAGCAACAATTGTTAACAACAATATTCTGAATGTTTAATTAGTTTTACATAAAACCACTAATCATTTTGCAAATATTCAGAGTTATGACAAGAAAATTATCGACCTTACACATGGACCAACATTCCTGTCATCGAACCCCAGCAGCTAGTAATGTCGCTTGAATTTTATCGTTTTTTTTTTTTTTTTTGTTTTCATTGGAAAAGAGCCCTTCGGGACTTACAAATGCCACAAATAAAAAAGAAAATAAAAAATATCCTGGACTTGGCAAAAAATCACAATGTATAAAGCGTCAGCTGCTACGATTTGAAAGGAGCATCATGCGAAAAATTTATGTTCTTGTTAAAATAATAGATGTCACTTATCGTTTCCGTTATAACCATAAAATTGAAAACCTAATTGGTGTCACAAATGTTGTACGTTTCCTAAAAGCAGAGCGAATTAGATGGATTGGCCATGTTATACGAATGCCAGCTGAAAGAATCCAGAAGAAGGTGTTTGCACTTTGTCCGATCGTTGGAAAAAAGAGGGGCCGGCCAAGAAAGAGATGGCTTAACGATGTAGAAGCAGGCCTGAACACGACGAATGTTCGAAATTGGAGAGAGGAAGCGAGGGAGAGAACAAACTGGAGAGTAGTTGTTGGTGAAGCTATGGTCCACCCTGGACTGTGAAGCTAAGAGAGAGAGAGTGAGAAAGAGGACTTGGCAATTGCAATTCGTTTTTTAGGATGAAAAAATTTAGGATTTATAAACTTGAGGGTTTTCAATAATTATTTTGATTGTAATTTGGCATTTCGATTCTCAAATTTGTGTCGAATTCTATTCTTTAAACTAATAAATTCAATAAAAATTATAATCTTTCATTTTATTGTCGACTTAAGAACCAATGAAAAGCAAATTTACTATTGCATTTCACATTATGATCAAATCTGGGAAGTAAGTTCATATGCAAGTAGTATGTGTGGGAAGGTTCTTCTCTCTAATAATTCATAACACCTGCTTGTTTCAGACATCTCTCGCAAAATCTTTATGAATCTTCTTTTCGCCGTTATCTATAAACTACGCGAGCATTTCATTTCAATTCAAGTAAACTTCAATTGTTCTTTTCATATTCATTAGCATAAAAAGAAGAAGAAAAGATGGAAGGAGACGAGTGAGCTGCGGAGAACGAATCCAACGAGAATTGCAAGCCAAAAAGGTATCTGAACAAGTCACTTCAACATTGGTGGAAGAATGTAAGTACGTAAATGAAATTGAAATTATTAAATACAGCGCCGCCTAGTGCGTTGGATGCTAAAAGCAACAACAATAAATACATATACTATTTACATCTATTAACGACTTGGTAGGCAAGCTATGTATTCCGCACCACGTAATGGCGGCATTAATGAATACCGCGAATTTATTCTATGAACTCGCGACGGTTTCTTTGTTTTAAGCTTTTGTGGGTCTTTATTATTATTTTTTTTTATTGTGTTCTTTTTTTTTTTGGACGAAAGAGATTTACATAGTTACTTCTCCATCATGTGACGCCATCTTGTATACTCACCATGTACACTATGCTCGTACAAATAGATTTTTACTCGTTACGTTGGTCGGTCGTTTAGTTGGTCTGTTGCTGCGCCATGCTCGTACTTGTAGTTGTGCAATTTTGGTTGAGTAACAAATGCGAGTGAATTTATTTGATTGCTGTTGGCGGTTGAGCGGACTTAAAAATGTAAATTATTGTAAATGTGATCCGAGTGCGCGGTTAGATTGGCACTTAAACGAGTGGATTTGCATTTGAGTAGTATGAAGTAGTAGTAGTAGTAATAGCAGTAGCAGTAGTAGCAGTGGTAGAAGTATTAGTAGTACCCAGTGGGAAAATCATAGCAATGGGTCAACTTTGACAAAATTTAAAAATTCAAAATTTCTCCAAACATTTCTCTTTGCACTTTGGCATATGCTCATACCAATGAATGTACTCAGAGACCCCAGGGATTTCCGAAAAATTTAATACTTTTTTCCTTCAAAAAGAAAATTTGTTCAGGTGACAATGAACGATGGCTCGTCGTTATGGTTTTTCGCAATACGCAAAAAATAATCAGCCTTCAAATGGTGGTGTACCAACCAGAATTAACACTTCTATAATCCTCCTATGTATGTAGGTATGTTCAGTAAAAGTTAATGGGGTTACTTGTCAATTTCCAGATGCTTTTATGTTCTCTTTGTAAGAAGGGTCTTGTAAGCCGTAAAAATAGGAAATAATTATGTTGGAAAAAGTACAAAAGTTAAAATTAGTGGAGATCGGTAATATATTGCGCCATTTCATGAGCTATTCCTGAACAATTATAGGTTAATTTATAGTAAAAATATAGTGAATGCCATAGCTCAGTGGTTAGTGGGTTGGCCTTCTGATCTGTAGGTCATGGATTCAATCCCAGCCCAACTTTAATATCGAAAAGAGTTTTCTTTGGAACGGTACCCATCTCTCTCCACTCTCCTCTTTGGAGGCTCTATGTTCCCAAGAGAAGTGAACAAGGACAAAAAAAAAATAATAAAAAATACCCTGGGTTGCCGTAGCTCAGTAGTTAGTGTGTTGACCTTATGATCGGTAGGTCATGGGTTCAATCTCCGGCTGAAGCATAACAAACTTTATATCAAAAATATTTTTCTTTCAAACGGTACCCACCTGTCGGCAAGCACTTGGCAATTCTTCCGGGAGTTACAATTTATCATGAAAAAGCTTCTAAAAGAGCTCTGTGACAAAGGTCAGAAAAAGGGCTGTCGCAAGAGTAGTTCCCTTCTAATACTATCCAAAATTTAACAAGCATAACAGTACTGGAAGATAAGCTCTGCGAAAGAGGCCTTTGAGGCTTATAAGTGCCACATATTTATTATGATTATTTTTTTATAACCCGCCTAAGGGACTGCAGTGATGTGGCCACAATTAAAAAAGTAATAAGCGAACATTTGCATTGCTTTATAGAATAATATTTTTTGGGTGTCGACTTATCTCGTAGTACTAAAAATGCCCGGAACACCAAGACAGGCTCATCAGTGTATGATTCGTAGAAATATTGAAAACTGACACCAATGAAAGTATATTATTTTTTAATTTCGCTTAAATTATGTGAGATACATTCATCCCAATTAATGCCCAAAGATTACGACTAAATATCACGACCCTTTATGGACAACTTTTAAATCCCACGTCC
The DNA here is from genome assembly GCA_963854835.1 of Megamerina dolium. NCBI lineage: Eukaryota > Metazoa > Arthropoda > Insecta > Diptera > Megamerinidae > Megamerina > Megamerina dolium. The sequence continues at coordinate 60,587,586 of OY978528.1, read as the reverse complement.
CTTTATAGACGACTTTTATAAAATCACTTTTATAAATCACAAAGGTGCCAGAATGACGGTTTTTTTTTTAATAATATCTTGGTGCTTATTACAATATGACTATAAAAACATTTAAGGAAAAAAAAAGGCCCACATTTGGCATTAGGGTTTTCAGATTCATAAATTCCCACTACTCTTTTCAGACAACCTTCACAAAATTGGTCATTAAGTGAAGTCTGCACAATATGGTCTTATTGAAATTATGTGGATTCTTGGTGTCTACAACGATTTCACTTTTCTTTTTAAAAAGTACAACTTTTTCCGACATTATAAAATTCCGATTGAAAAAGAAAAAAGAAGCGTTTCTTCAATTTTGATTTTTTTCTTGGAATTTTTTTAAATATTCTCTTACGAAAGTTGCCTTGATTTTATTTGACTTTTGTAATGCATTATTAAATTTCTCACTGGGATGGAGAATCAATACCATCACCACCACAATCATCACATTCATCTATCGGTATATGGATGTATGGTTAAAAGGTTTTTGGTTGGATTGAATTGACGAAAAATGGCGGTTATTAAATTAAAATCGGGCGACTTCTTCTTCTTCCACTTTGAAGAGCATTCCTTTCGTCTTCTTAACCATTTCCGTACATTTCACCACTTTGCAAGCCTTTGCATTGTCCTTTTTGTCTTCTTGCTGCTGCGGTAAAGCATCATCATCTTCTTAATCGACAGGGATTTAGTTAAAAATTACTTTGAATTAATTTTCAAGTTGAGCTATGTTCACTTGCGAATGGCAACAGACGGCGAATTTCACGCGAGTTGTAGAGCTTACATACGCTTACCATCCTTTCGATGGGCGTTTGGTTGGATATCATTTTGGATTGTTGGGCATAAAGTTAATGCGATACATTTGCATTTTTTGATTTTATATCGTTTTGTGCGTTGTTGTGGTCAATAATGGGGAGGGTGGGCGCATAGTGAGTGTATAATAATAATAATTCGCTGAATGTTGATAATTGAAATAATGCAAATGTACAAGCTTAAACAAATCCGCCACAAGCACATCTAAATATACACGCTAACTACATACATAGATATCATACAACATTTCAATTAACTTATATTGCATTTCATTAAATAGTCTGGCTGCCACTGTTCTCTGCCACTTTCTCACACTCTGGCTTACTTTTTGGGATGAAATAAATTAGAGAATTTATGTAGGTACGAGTACTATCACACACGTACTATATCTAACAGCATGAGGGATTTTTCTCTCTATAATATTTGTAGGTATTGAATTGTGTACAACTGTCATCAATTCTTATTAAAATGTACTGTTTTTCTTTTCGTTAAATGTAACCCAAAAATGATCCCAACATAAATATGGGAATTGTATCTTTTGCCTATTTCCTTCCTTTCTCTTCGATATTCTATTCATTTACTTTGTCCAGCCCATTTATTGATTCATGTCTCATGAGTTGCTCATTATTACCTATTTTACTTGTCTAAGACCACCATGAAATTTTGTACGCAATCTCTATTACAATGACGAGTGTTTACACTACTTACATGTTCAAATTGTTATAGATCAAGTTTTTTTTTCTATTTTAAAATTTATATTGAATTTTCTTTCTAGTCACATTTGTTTCCTCTTTTAGGATTATTTAATAGATATATGTGTCTATAAAATGTTGACCATGTGTGTGTGTTTTTGTAATGCCTTTGTTTAAAATAATATTTTTCCTCACGTCGAACAACAGTATTGTGTTGCTAACTCAATCACAAATCGGTTTTTCCTCATTGAATTCAAATTGAATGTTGTCCACTAAGTTGAAGGGCAGCGGAAGGGCTGTGTATTGTCAATATTTCGTTCAATCAACATATTTCTTAACTTGAAAAATAGTGTAAGTGAAATAGGGTTGGGATTTGAATTAAATATATTTGTTGTTCTTCAATATAGTCTCTCTTGAGATCAATGCCTTTTCTGAAGAAATTTCTGAAAAAGGCCATTCCTGAAGCGGTTTTTCGGAACGGCACCAAATGATCGCTCTATGGCCTCTATTACTTCATCATTCTCAAAATATCCCTAGGCAAGAAATTGATGATAAACGGACTCAGGGAAGACCCCATCTCCAATGGGAAGACCAAGTACTGGAGAATCTGGTGAATAAAGAGGGCTTACAAAATTATCGCAGTAACACAGATAATTGTGCACGCATTTTTGTTATTCTGTCGATCTAAAAGGTTAGCATTTGCATGTTTTTATGAAATTGAAAGAACATCAACATAGTACCCCTTGAGATGAATGCCTGTTTTACAGAAATTTGCGGAAAATCTCATCCCTGAAGCGGTTTTTCGGAACGTCACAAAAATATCTCTTTATGGCTACTATTACTTCATCATTTTACAAAAATTGCATTGCACGTCGGCATTTTATGAAGTTTTGCAGGAAATAGATTGAAGACCCAACCTCACATGCGAAGAACAAGTACTGGAGAATCTGGTGAATAAGCAGAGTCCAAATGATTTTGTTATTCTGTTGATCTAAAAGGTTTGCATTTTATTGTTTTTATGAAATTGAAAGAACATCAGTTTAATAACCGGTTCCCCTAAAGTGTGCAGATAGCGGCAGAAGAATTAATAAAAAGAGGTCAGTCACACAGCTGTAAGAGCAATTTCTTGGAAATTGTCATAATATTTATCGATTTTCAGGTTCTCTTCGCTCCATTTTATTGGGAAACGTTTCTGATTCTTGAAAAAAAATGTATAATCAATATTTATGGATTTGTAGACGTGTGTTCAAACCCAGGCTGAAGCATAACAAAAATTTAATATCGAAAAGATTTTTCTTTCGAACGGTACCCACCTGCCGACAGGAATTGGAAATATTTCCGACAGTAAAAATTTGCCAAAAATTCTTCTTAAAAAGAGCTCTGTTACAAAACTAAGTTAAAGCGATGTGACAAGGATTCTGCCGTTCGGAACCTTCTAATGCTGTCCAAATTTAACATGCACAACAGTATTGGAAGAGAAGCTCGGTGGTATCACAATGGGCCTTGCTGGCGTAAGTGTGTCCCTCTCAGAGAGAGGGCAGCCACATAACCTAATCTAACTAACCTAATATTTATGGGTGTCGATAATAAATTTTACCTCTATAGATGCACTCAGAGAACGGTTGGAGGTAGAGATAGGAGGGAAGTATATTTTCGAGGGAAATATTTGTTGCAGAAGAATTAATAGATGTTATTCTAGATGCGATTGCTAGGCAATAATTAGGTTGGTTGTCGATTTACCTATATTTTAAGGTTTATTTTGTAGGATAGCGACCCTGAGGAATAAATATAGGGCATAAGACTTTTAAGAAAGATATTAAATGGTAAGAACTAATGCGGATCGGTTAAAAGTTTTACTCCTCTAGAGTATAAAAGACATTTCGGGGTCTATAAGTGCCACGGCAATTTCGTATGGGAATCCCTTTGAGGTTTAGTGATAGGGGGTGGGGCAGAAGCCTTGACAATTTCCACCACGTATGAGAGAATGCTTGGAGATTTCGAGAGATCAGGATCTTCGGACCTATTTGCGGTGATGGCGAGTATCGAATAAGGCACAACGATGAGCTGTAAGATATTTAATTCGGCACACGCTGGAGGACTCAGAAGAAGAGGAAGACCAAACCTCCGTTGGAAGGACCAAGTTATGGGTAACCTGGCAGCGCTTGGAATATCCAATTTGGCGCCAGCAAGCGAAGAACAGAGAAGACGATCATCTGTTGTTATATTATGAAGAAGAACATAGGGGCTAAGCATGTTAGGAAGTGATAAAAAATTAATGGCTGTCAATCAAACATCGTACCCTCCAAGGTAACCTATTCTGGAATTTTAATGACGCAATGCGATCTGATCAAATCCAACCAACCCTGGTTTCGAATTCAGCGATGCAAATTACGTGAGGAAATGCATCTCTCATCTGCTAAAAATTTGTTTTTATCTTTGATTTCTTTATATATAATTATATTTATTTCTTCATACATCAATACATTCCATTTTTAGTACTAAATTAAAAATTATATGGGAATTTTCTCTCACTCTATGTCTCACTCACTCCTTATATCGCTCACTCTCATTCTCCAGCATTTTATACTGAATGGACTAAAAAAATATTTGCATAATTTAATTAAATACTCGAACTCGATGATGAACAGATGTTGATGAGACTCCTACGCACATACTCAGCATTATCCATATGCTGATGTCCATACATACATAGGTAAAGGAAGAGTCGGGGAATGTGGGAGTGGGAAAATATAAACAAAAAATTAAATAAAAAAGAAACAATTTGAATTAAAATTGTTGCGGCAAATGCATGTAACGGTTCCTTTGTGTGGAATACATGTATAAGTGTGCACATCAGAGTGTGTATGAAGGTTACGCATATGTGTGCGTGAAATATGTACAATTTATATTGTACATATACGATATGAGTTGAATGTTTATTTGTGGTATGATGAACTGTGTTTTCATCTATAAAATATATAAATTGTAGTACATACTTGTATTACTATGTACTCCATTGTTGTTGATATTATTGTCATTATTACATTGGCGTTATTTAAATGCGAATTTTATGTGTTTGCGTGAGTGTATGTGTGTGTGTATGTACAATTTTTCTATCTATCCATACAATGTTGCATACAACAATGTATAAATATTACACACTGTTATTATCGTCATCATTATTGTCATCGACATCATCACCATCATCGCCAACATTGCGTGTATGTAGGTTCGTGCGTGTGTGGTAGCTGCATACCATGGTTGAACCTACATACATATAAAGGGTGTTGTTAGAGTGTAGTACGAAATTCAACTTCCGCAAGTATTGCATTCACATGTCTATCGCCAACCTCGTACATTTGCTGAAGGGTAACTAGCAGTCCGATGATCTTTGATTTCGTGATCGCAAAATCTTGCTCTATGGACAGTCCCATTTTTAATGTAATGAAGGGTAAATGACGGAATAATATTCCCACACTTGGAGTTAAGAGACTTCAGACTTCATTCGCACAAGATAAATTTACTATTTTGCGCTCTCTATCGGCTGGAGCACTCCACGGTTCGGTCTTCTTCAAAAACTAGGCCGCGCTGCCTATTACAAAAAAACAAGACTTCTAGCTGCAAAATGTTGTTTAGAAATGAGAAACCTGGCAAACCGGTAGAACACGTCGAGTCTTATAGGTCAATAAGTTTGCTCCAAATAGTTAGCAAAGTTTTTGAAACTTTGTTCCTAACTAGATTAACCCCAATAATCACTAGTAAACATCTAGTCCCAGTTCATCAATTTGATTTTCGTAAACAACATTTGATGATAGAACAAATACCCAGAATACACAAAAAATACGTTCTGCAATGGAAAATAAAGAATACTGCACAGCTGCTTTCCTAGACGTAACCCAAGCTTTTGAAAAAGTATGGCATGATTATTATTATCATTGTGGGGATGTTGCACCGCGACCTATAAGATCTATTGTGCCCCCTTCGCAGAGCTAGAGTGTGTCTCTCAGCCCAGTTCCCTCGATGAATTTTAGTATTGGTCCCAATTCACAGAGTCTAATTTCATCCTCGGGTATGATGAAATCTCCCAGGTATTTCCTTCTCTTGTGCATCAGTGCAGGACAAGTTCCTATTACGTGTTGTGCGGTCTCGTCCTCTTCCCTGCAGAACCTACAGAGAGCATCAGAGAAAATTCCCAGTTTTGTTAGGTGATAATTTAGCCTAACTAGGCATGATGAACTCTCTTACAAATTAAAACTGATGTTGTTGAAATCATACATATGCGAGCGTCACTTTGTGGTGAAAGTTAATAGTGATCAGTCACAATTGCATGAAATTCACTCAGTGTCCTTGGTCCAGTTTGGTACACACAATTTACAGCAGATCTCCCAATCTCACCTGTAACAATCAGTGCAACATTTGCTGATGACAATGTCATCATGTCCTCCCACTCAGACCCCATTATAGCCCCAGAAATGGCGACTGAAAATTAACACCTTCAAATCAATACAAGTAACATATACCCTCAAAAGAGGTAACTGCCCTCCCATAAAACTAAATAATGAATTTCTCCCCCAAGAAGAAAGTGCTAAATACTTAGGACTGCAGTTAGATAGACGCTGAACTTGGCAAAAGCACATATTCACTAAACGCCAACAAATGGGACTGCAGCTCAGAGATCTCTACTGGCTACTTGAACACAACTCACAGCACTCCTTCCCTCACTAATCTATAACACAGTAATCAAACCAATCTGGACATACGGTATACAACTGTGCGAATCTGGAGCTAAGGCCAACGTTGACATAAATCAACGCTGCCAGTCCAAAATGTTGCGTTTATATAAACGCTTAACACTGTTTTTTCTGGGTTGCAAGATGGTGCTACTTGTCATATACCATATGTCATATTCAATCTACTGCATGGAAATGTTTAGTCAATAAATTTTTTCGTGAAATGGGCCTATCCAATATATATTTTGGATTGTTACCGAACTTTTACCATAATATTGCCAAATAATGGTACCATAAATTCAGAAATGTATATCTTCGGACTGCGCCTTATGTGCTTCAGTTACTTAAAGTCCTAATACATAGTCATTGGTCAAATCATTGGTGAACTAAAGAATTGTGTACGATTGAATGAATGTGATTTGTGAACAATGATTTGGTATCAGCAGTTGGTTAACTAATGATTAACTACTGATATTTGAGGGTTTAACCAATTGTTGACTAAGAACTCAAAATAAAATATTATTGGCTGCATCCTGTCTCCAATTCTTTTCCTGCTTGTCATCGAAGACGTCGTGGGTGCAGCTTTCACTAATGCGAACTTACACTGTGGTATTCAATAGCAGATTAATAGCACCTTCCTAAACTATCTGGCATATGCTGACGACATCTGTTTGCTTTCGTTTCTTAAGCTGATGGCTCAGGCAATGCAGGAAAAACCAAAGGCAACAGGAATCGGAATTGATATAGGCAAAACTAAGGCGCTATATCTCAATGGATCTTCTACAGGACCACTGAAAATTGGAGAGCAGCAAATCGATAACATCGATCAATTTTGTTTCCTCGGCTGTATGATTGCCGCGGATGGCGGAAATGAGTTGGATGTCGAATGGAGGATAAACAAGGCCAAGGCCTCTTTTGGTACTCTTGTGCCGCTGTGGCAAAACAATAACATAAGCTTTCACACCAAACTTCGAATATTCAATGCTGTTATATGGCTGTACTACCTGGAAGGTAACCACAAGGATTACAAACTGGTTGCAGACATTCCTTGATCGCTCCCTGCGTCGTATACTGCGAATATTCTGGCCCCATACCATATCTAATGCAGAGTTGTTGATGAAACCGAAGCAGACTGATGGCGCGACTGAAATCCGTAAAAGGATGTAGCAATGGATCGGTCACACGTTGCTTAAGGAAGACGACAAAATCGCCAAATAGGCGCTGTGATGGAATCCGTCCCAACAATCGGGACACAGTGTTGGCAGGCCACGAATCAACTGGCGCCAAGATGAGATGGCGAAGAGGAGTTGTTGTTGCCTTATGCTCCAAATAGAAGTTAAAGGAACACATTTATATACAATTTATATACAATGAAATCGATCTCAAATTCAAATTTAAATCTTTTTTGACCATTTTAATGTATTTTCACTATAATGGGCTTAAAAAAACACCCATTTCTGTATATAATGTGGTAAACCGCAAAATACGTAAAGCAAACAACAGCAGCAACAATGTAAAAAATAATCGCTGAGCTGTAAACACGTGGAAAAACAATTTCATTATGGAAATTTTCATCGAAATAACAACTATAACAAACCGCACGAATGCAATAATATGCAGCAGTAACAACAACAACAACAGCAGCAACAACAGCAGCAGCAATAACACAAAACTATGGGACAACAATTGTTGCTGCTGCTGCTGCTGCTTCTGGAACGATCATTGTGTTTACTACTAGTACTTTAAAAACAGATTAAAGTGTTTTGTCATGTGTGTTAGTGTTAGTGTATGTGTGTTTGAGTGTGTGTGTGCATGGGTGTAAAATATGTAAACTGCAATGGTTTTCGTGTGTATTCAGCAAAGTGAATGTCATTACAAGTGTCAGCCATACACAAACATGTAGGTGTTTTCATATTTCTAACTGGTAAATACAGTGTATTGGTATATGGCTCGCCTTCTCATTATGCATACCTGCAATATGGAAATTTTGTATAATGGCACACATGTATTCGTATGTTTATATTTATGTGGGTGTTTACATATATTTTGATTGCCCAAAAAATACAATTGTGTGGCAATGCTAACATATGTTTTAGATTAGTCTGGTCACACTTGGTTGACAACATCGATGCTGTTGCTGTTGCTGTTGCTGTTGCTGTGGCTATGGTGCCTACTATATTTGTTGTAACCAAAATTACATTTGATTTATATACAAACGAGTATAAGGATATGATTTTGGTGTTATTTTGTACGCGTGTACGCATGCGAATCCTTTTGGCTTGTAATGACTGACGATGACTTAGGCATAATAAACACCTTCGTTTCTAATGTGGGAATTTATTTATACGTTGTGGTCAATTCAAACCGGAATACCTCTCATTATGATAAATGCTAGTTCATAGGATAGTCAGTTGTAAATCGGATTTATTTCCATATTGCATATTTATTTATTTTCACATGTAATACATAATCGCCTTAGTTGTTAACTATTGATTTTGCAATAATTAATCGCTACTTTGGTCCTATGAAAATATATGGCAATTTTTAAAAATAACAACAAGTCCTTAACATATGTTTGCCAACCATGGGGAAAAACGTTATTAGACACTACATAGTACTATATACACGTAAACACGTGTAGAAATGCATAAACATAGCCCACATGTAACGTATTACTGCTGAGAATTAAATGAGCTGGAAATTCCACTTATCGTTACTAGAGAATGAACTGTTTGGAAAGTAATTGTGATCATCATGTGAAAAATACAATGTATTGTATTGTATTTTAAATTGTTGATTAGATTTTTGGCTATCAAGAAGCTGCCATAGAGCTCTTATAAACTAGAAGTAATCTCCTTCTTCTGCGATCGCACTCCGAGCAAAATTGCAATTCAACTGCAAACTCCAAGCGTTGTTCTGCTTCTCAAAACTTCTTCTTTCTTCCATCGGTGGCTTGGTCAATCTCTGCTTCTACATGTACGATTGGACCCTGAATATAACATATTCACTCCATATGATCAAGTCAGAGGGTTGGTTGGTTGGTTGAAGTGATAACTCATCCATAAGTCCAAATAGCGCTTACGCACCGTTTTGTTACCACATCCTCGTACTGTTTAGAAATCTCAGGAGGTCGCTGATACTTATTTCCGCCAACCCCTTGATGTTATTGAAGAGTGGTTTACGTAGGATGTTTATTCCCTACTTCCAAAGGGCAAGGCATTTATAATGAAAGTGGAAAACCGTTTCCTTTTCTTCCACTTGGTTACTTGGCCACCTGATCTCCGATGAGTCTGCGGGAATTTGGTGAGAAATCCCAAGCACAGTTTACTCTTAAACTGGATGCTAGAACAGTCAGTTTACTATCGGATTTCGAACAGAAGACCTTCTATTCATGGTAATTTTTTTTTTTTTATTTAAAGTGCATACTTGGAAATCTCAAACGCAGTTCTCCATGAGAACTTTTTTCTTCTACCGGAAACTAGAATAAGTTCTACGGTTACCACCGGATTCCGTGCAAAATACGTTTTTTGCGACAGCTGGTTTTTCTTTTCGCTTGATATGACCAAGCCAGCACGGACACAGTTGGAAATTGCAAGCACTTTTCTTCTTCAAAACGCTATTCGTCCGCCCTGGGGGCTAGAACAACTTCTCGTTCGATTGGTACTATCGGATTCTAGGCAAAATACCTTATTTGCTGGAGCAGTTTCTTTGTATTCTTTCCATATGACCGATCTCACGTGTACACAATTGGAAGTATTACTTACTAACATTCTTGCAGAAACTATTAATTGGTTTATTAAGAAATTAGCATCATTTTTAACCTTCCCGTAACAACTATAGAGCTCTTATAGGAAATTCTAAGCTCTTTCCATCACTGGAGCTTTATTCTTGCACCAGAGATCAGGACAGTCTTTCTCTACACGTTTAGCATCGGACCTAGAGGAAAATAATTTCATTTTTGTAAAAGCGTTTCTTTTTTCATTCGCTCTATATGGTCAATTCTACGTGAAGACAGTTGAAAAATTTTAATCCTACGGAAGCCTCTCATTTCATGCGTTTTCTAATACCTTCTTTCTTTCAATTCACTGATTCGATTCGCGAGAATATCAAGCGCCCTGCTCCTACAGAGTTGTATTTTGTCTACTTCCAGATTTTTGGGCAGATTCCATAATTAAATACCATTTCTTCTGAAGCAGTTATTTCCATGATATGACCCCGACAGCGTAGACAGAGTTGAAAGTCCTTCTATAGAACTCTGTTTTTTAATCGTAGGATGGGAAAGAAAATTCTTCCATGGAAATAACCGGATTCCGTTCAAAATACCTAATTTTCTTGAGAAGGTTTGTTTCATTCGCTCGAGCTGCCCAAGATAGCATGGACACAATTGCCAAACCCCAAGTGTCGCTATGCAACAAAAACGAGGAATAGGACATCCTCCATTTCCCAATATTTGACCGGATTCAGAATGGAATACCTTCTTTGTTGAAGCAGTTATTTCTATGAAATGACGAAGATAGCGCTAATACGGTTAAAAGTCTTTCTCAATAATTTTACTATTCCACCGTTGACTGAGACAGCCGCTCGTTTCAAGTTTACGACCGGATTTTAAACAAAATATCTCTTTTCCTAGAGGAGTTTTTTTTTGCATTTGCTCAATATAATTAAGTCAACTTGAACTCAGTCAGAAATATACTGTCATTCTCCTGAACTTGATTCTTCCACAAGAGACTATTTCCACGTCTAACTTCGACTTTCACTCTTTTTACCAAAAATAAACATTTATTTTGAATATACATATGTTCGGCCTATTTTTATAATAAAGTCTTCTCAGATATTTCCTCAAAAAATAAGGAATATAATACTTGGAGCCTTTAGTTAACAATACTACTGTCTCTCAAGTGGAAATATACGCAATTGACAGGTGTGCCCACTTCAACATCATTCGCCAATACCGGAATAGAAGGATAGCAATCCTGACAGATAGCCAGGCTGCTATCAAGGCAGTGAACTCCAACCAGGTGAAGTCAAAACTGGTGTGGGAATGTTTTGACAAACTGAATAAACTTGGTAAAAATAACCAATTATAGATCGTTTGGGTTCCATGACATATTGGAGTTGAAGGCAACGAGCTAGCGGATAGACTTGTCAGGAAGGGAGTAGCAACACCCTTTGTAGGCCCAGAACCCTTCTGTGGTTAAAGGACAAAGGAGCTTTATCCATGCTCATTAAAAGGAGTGAAGAATCAGAAAGACAATCATACTGGGAAAACCTTCCAAGGTTGTCCTAATCCAAGACACTCTTATGGACCTATAACCTAAAACGACTTGAGGAATGTATCAGTTGAAACAAGAATAATATAAGAATCATCATCAGCACACTGCAGTCTGAACTATCACCTAACGAAACTAGTCCATGATGTGGTGCACAATAGACCTAGGGTCGCAGTGCAATACAAGCCTCCAATAGTAATAATAATTGGGCATATTTAAAAACAGCAGTCGTAGTTAAGAATGACTCTTTTAAAACTAATAATGATAACATCGCGTTACTGAATACTCCACTGGTCCTCGTTGAAGTAGTTGAGTAGTTAGCGTACGTTGAACCGATGTCAGAAATAGTCTCACGAAACTTCTTATATAAAGTATGCTTGTATACATATTTGCCATACTAAATACCAAATAAGAACCCATAGATATTGCTTTCTTCTGTTTAGCAAACTTTCCAAATCGGTGGTAAACATAATTACGGATGAAACCTACATACGAGTACATGTATATGTATATTGTATGCATGTACATATACCACAACAAACCTCAAGTTATGAAAATCCATAGACATTGGTATAATTCATGTTCGATGTGTGCCTGTGCAAAAGGATAATGAATTTATGATGGATGCGTGTTGTAAGTATGCCTTTGTTACGCATTAGAGACGGTATATGTACATATGTGTGTGGCTGGTTGCATTATTATGAAGTGGCATTGGTACATGGATATGAACAATGGAAGGGCCAGACATTAAAACATAAGTAAATCTAAACCGAAAATGATATTTGGGTAATCAGTCAAATTAAAATTCATTTTATCCGACAGAAAGTCATACGGTCACGAAGTGTTTCTCTTTCTCTATTCCCTACTCGAATAGACTTTTGTTTTTTGTTGTTTTTTTTTTGGGTTTGACAACACAGCAAAATCACATTAGCATCACATACAATAACAAGGAGAATCTCATTTTTAGCATCATCGTTATCAACATTATCATCATCCACATCGTCATTAACATCATCAGCTTCATCATCATCTTAGTCATGATCTTTAGCATTGACATTATTATTGCCATCAGCATTAGAGCATATAGTCAGCATGAAGATGATGATGATGATGATGATGATGATGATCAAGATGATGATTATGGCAAAATAATTGAATAGATGTAAATCGTTATAACAAATACAAACAATATTAACAACAAAAACAATATGAAAGACAAAAATCATAATTCCAACAACATTAACATTAATAACGACGAATTGAGACAAACATAAATTATACAGGGACAAAAAAAAAAACCAAAATAAAAAAAGAAATTGCCATCAGGCATAATGTCATGTACCTACATGTACAGCAACAACAATAACATTATCAAAACAGGAGTATTTATATTTAGCAATAATAATAACAACGAAAATATGCATATTACGCTGAACACGAAGAACAACTCATTCAGTACATATGTACATATAAATGTACCTACATATGCATTAGTGATGCCAATCCTGGTATCCCGACAATATATTATGGATTTTCGTTTTAGTTAAACATAAATAATTTACATAAGAAATTCCATAATCGCGCTTATGAATGTTAAAAACATGAAAATAAAATTACGAATTATCAATTTTAAGCGCAGAAAAAATATGTACATGATACGGCAAGAATTTGAGCGACATGAAAAAAACGTTTATTTATAAATTTTGTCAGCAGTTCAGTCTCGAACTTCCTTAGGATAACTTTGAGGCTAGTCATCATCATGATCAGGTAGCCATTACAGCTTGGGGTGAGCTTTAGCTTCGGCCACAATCCTCCTCCATTTGATGCGGTTTTCGGCAGCTGTCCTTCAGTGCGTAATTTGTAGTTTTTACAGGTCGGCTAAAACTTGTTGAACCCGAGTCAGCCTCGGGCGTCATCTGGCTTTTGGTGTTAGAGTGTTGTATTCGGGAATGGATTTTTGGGGGCGCCCATCTTCTATCCTCCTAATATGTCCAAGCCATCGTAGCCTTTGTGATTTAACCAATTTTACGACATCTTCTCTTTTGCACAATTCCATCAATTCGTCATTGTACCGTATTCGGTAAGAGCCATCTTTGCCTATTGGCCCAAATATTTTACGGAGCACTTTTCTTGAGAAAACCTTTAGGCTCGTTTTGTCTTTGGATGTCAAGGTCCAGTTTTCGCAGCCATACGATAGTACTGGCCGAATAACTGTTTGATGTAGCCGGTATTTTAGTTCCCTCGAGAGTAGCTTAGATTTAAACAGTTTTATATGGACGAAGTATGCTTTGTTTGCAGTCACAATTCTTTCCTGTATTGTATCATAGCAGCTGTTATCATTATTTATCAGGAAGCCCAAGTATTTGAAACAGAATACTCCTTCAAATAGGTACGAGCCACCTACAAATTTTTCAGGTCGCCTTCTCTCTTCGCTGGGCGAAATTTTTAAATACTTTGTTTTACTTGTAATCGAAGTGACAGCACGGTATATTTATTTAGTAAAAACTTGATGGAATTTTCGTAGATATATTGTGTGTGCGAATTAGTAACCAGCCTTTTACGTTAGATGGCGCCACGCATGAGCGCAATGTCGTACATCATTGTCATTTTAAATGTCTAATCATTTGCTGTCAAAAGTTTTCAATTTCGTTTTGCGCATCATATTTTTCACGATGGAAAATCTTGAGAATTAGCGAAACAGCAGTATATGTGGGAAGTTTTGTTAAGTTACTTTTTTGCGAAGAAAAATGCGGCTGAAGTCATCGTTTGCTTGCGACATTGTATAGTGACATTTCTCTATCCAAAACACAGTATAAGAAGTGGTTTGTGCGATTCAAAAACTGTGTTTTTGATATCAAAGACAAAGAACGCCCTGGACAGCTGAAAAAGTTTAAAGATGAGGTTTTGGAGACATTATTCGACCAAGATTTGGTCGAACCAATACGGGAGAGCTATACCGACAACAATTGATGCAGTTGAAGAAAGCAATGTTCGAGATACGGCCGGAATATGCGACCAGACACGAGTTAGTAATTTTTCACCACACGGCCACATATTGCTATTGCGGTGAAAAACTATCTTACTAATAGCGGATGGGAAGTTTTACCTCACCCGCCTTATAGCCCAGACCTGGCGCCTTCAGATTACTAATTGTTCAGGTCCACGGAGTACGCCCTTAATGGAATACGCTTCACTTCAGTCACCGAAATCTAAAATTGCGTCGATTCGTTTTTGGCCGCCAAGCCGGCGAAGTTCTTTTGGGATGGAATCCATACATTACCAGAAAGATAGGGAAATGTCATAGTAGACAATACTTTGAATGACATATTTTTTTATAGAATCTTTAAAAAGAAATTTTGGTCTCTGTAATCAAATTGATTTAAGATGAGTAGGGCATTGACCTTCTGCATCCGATCCTGAATCCGGGACTGCCGGTCTGCCTTCAGGCTGGCAGGGTGTTGGAATTTCCTCCTCGTTGATGCTAAGGTTATACCAACTTTACACAGTCGCCATACGATGAACAAGGGCTAACACGTGACGGTGAGGTTGACACTTGAAAGGGATAGTCTATGTGTTCGCATCACAAACCCCATTTATCATCCCAAGAGAAAGGAATATAGTATATACTTGTTCAGCATAGTCGATTCAAAGATGTCCGTCTATCTGTCACAAATATTGAGCTATTTTGACGAGATTTGGCCTGAGTAACTTAGGATACAAGGGTACAACACGAAATCAGCAAGCCATGGCCACTTTCTTATGTGACTCCCATACAAAATCGAGTAAATAATTTTCAAATATTTTAGTATTTATAATTTTTAGTATACACACAACAACAACAAAAATGCTTTATTAGTAATTTTTGTCCCAAAGAGGTAAATTGAATTCAAAATTGGTCTCAAACTATAATTGACATTAAAACCAATTATTAAACTTTTTGAAAGTATTGTATTAGTTTTGTAAAAAAAATTTTTTTTTTTTTAATTATAATTCTATTTTCAATTTTAAACAGTTTTCAAAGTATTTTCTGACGTTTTATAGTTTTCGTGGGATCAGCAAAAAGCCCAAAAATTGCACCCTAATATAATCTGATGTATGTAAGTCAGCATTTTATGTACACACACTCAATCATAATTGAATAAAAAAAAATCTTCGAATATAACTCTAACAAAATAAATATAAGGTAGCCGCAGTCGAACAAGAAAAAGAAGAAGAAGAAGAGATATTTCCATACAAGCATTTACAAGTACAAACATACATATTCTTTGCAAAAATACATGTGACTCTTAGTACAACATGAGGCGAATCAACATCATTAGTATCGTCGTTGTTGATGCCTTTGGGTCACATGTATTAATTATCAACGTACTAACAATTACAAACATACATACTCATATATTGGAAAAAGGATAATATTGCTATTTTATAAATATATGAATTGGATTTAATATTTTAGTGAGTTTAACTGTGTGTGTGTATGTGTGGAGCGATTAAGCCAAGCGAGCGGCTGAACGGATTTACTTGATCAGATAGACACATTAAATCCCATTTGTCTGCATTGAGCTGATGTGATTAGTAGTATTTAAAGGATATATCGACGTATGGAGACAACGGAGATTTGAGATAAATCATAAGAAATTCGTATAGTTTCTCTTAATTATTAAGGAAATAGGCATTTTAATGTTTATCATATTGCAAATTTTCTGACTAAGAGACAAGAAAATATGGAAATATGTAAATAGAGACAGAATTACATAGAGAGAGATGTGTAAGAATACTAATAATGATAATTCATCATATTTGTAGAGTTTAGGTATAACATAAGATGATCATCTCTCATGAATCTCTCATGATGAACCGTGCTTATAATAAAAATTATGGTGAAAATATTAGGCTTGTATTTAATGTCTCTACATGAACAATCAGAAGAGCTTGCAAGCCTTAAAAATTTATTTTCATATGAGAATATGCTTTTCAATTCTAAAATGTCCAAAATATCAGCACTATAGCTGTTGCATCACACTTTTATTGGGCTTTTGAGTTTGAAACCATCCATTCATTATACCTAGTCAAGTCATAAATATTGATACACCATTAAACGCACTCATTACGAATGCAATATTGGGCGCATCCGTTTCATCTTGTCTGCGATTTGACAGTTGACATTTATGCTTCATTGTCACGTAAAAAGTTTTTGCCATCGAAAATCGTATTGTTGTAGTTGGCCTACTAAAATGCAACATGGGGAAATGCATTATCTTTCGAACATTGCAACCGCTTGGAATCACTCGCAATTTTGTGTATCGTACTGTGAAGTTGTTTGAGAATACTGGTGGAGTACGAGACCGTCAAAAGATCCGGCCGTCCGTGCATTGTGAGAACTCCGAAAGCGATAAAAACCATGAAGAAACAAATCGATCGAAAACCGCTGCGAAAACAAAAAATCTTGTCGAGGGAAATACAAATTTGGCAAAAATCTATGTACATGAAGATTTGTAACTCAGTGCGTACAAGCGACATACTAGATACCTGCTCACGGCCGCATTGGAGGGAAAACGCAAGCGAAAATCGGAAACGTTACGCAGCCGGTACGCTCACAGACAAATTCTGTTTACTGACGAGAAAATCTTCACCGCAGAAGAATCGTTCAATAAAAACAACTATCGTGTTTTAGTGATAGCTCGGTCATCCAGAGAAGCATCCCAACTCATCCCGAGTACCCAAAGAGGTCTCTGCTTCAGCTCACAAGGCAAAAACGACTCAACTGTGGCTAAAAAACAACATTCCGGACTTCCTATCAACGGATGATTGGCCAGCTGGTAGTACAGATGTCAACCCGTTGAATTATAAGTTGTGGTCCTTATTAGAGGGCATGGTTTGTTCTACTCGACATCTAAATATTGAGTCGTTGAAGCGAGTCTTTGTCCGTGCAGTGGACAATTTCCCCATGCATGAAGCGCGTCTCGCGATCGATGAGTGGCCAGATCGTCTCAAGTCGTGCTGGAAGACAAATGGAAGTCATTTCGAATAAGTTGTTCTAAGATTGAATAACCCAATAAGAGGAAACTGTGCAACTGTTGACTCTTGGAATCAAAAACTGGTCTGAGAAAAACTAGCCCAATTTTTCTAAACACATATCACTTTCTCGAGAGACTTCCTATGTAGTTCTACAACATTTTAGTAAAGCATAATCTTGTATACATTTAACCTAGTGACACATGGCTCAGCTGCTCTCCATCATACATTAGAAAAGCATTTGTAAATAGATGTCCTTGCTGATAGTAGTGTATAGCATTGACCCATATATATTCATATATACATATATTCTCTGATTGAGCATTTGTTATTTTACGAGGGTGTTACTACATCGTATTCTTCATCACACTATTCTTAGTTTTCTTGAACAATTTTATGCTAGTTTTAATTGTTCTAGCACAGCATGCAGTATCCTAAGTATCAATGTATTATAGTGTCATATAGGTACAATATACTTTTATATGATCATGTGATGCAGTGATATATACACGCATATATGTATATGTATGACTATTAATATGTAGCAACAAATAAACTGAATAAAGTCATTGCTCGTAAACATTTCATTAGGCGACCTTAATTGCAAAACCACACAACTTTATGGACCACTTTGGTTACAACATACGTACATATTCTTTTTATATATTTATATTTGATTTTCATTCACCAGCAGCAGCAGCAGTGGCAGCAGTACCACCACTACCACCATCCAACCATCCTTCCATCCATCAGCTTTATATCGAACAATTACCGTGGTCAATGGGCACAGCATGCAGTCGTTATTGTGAGAACAATATCCGCTTCGATTGTTGCTGTTACTCCTGCTTATGCTGTTGATTTAGTTGTTTGTTTTTGGTATTTGTTTCAATATTTTGACGGCTGCAATTCTCATCTAGTACCACATCTGACAATTAAGATTCTCTTAGAGAATCATTACAATTGTATCAATTATGGATAAAGATGAATGGTGTTTGTATGTTATATTTTTGAATTCTCATAATATGGAGGTATGATGTTGCCATATCTATGTATATGCTATTTTTTTTTTTTTTTTTTAATTCAACAACGAATTTCGCTATGTGACTTTTATAGATCCACGACTATTTTACTCACTCCACAAAGATCTCTAAAAATTGTGTGAATTGATATATTTCAAAGAAATGTTTTACCTCAAGATTTCCTCATAGCGAACATGTAAACTATCTAATTGATACACCCAAACCATTTGGAATTCAAAGAGTAACATATGTGATCCTTCAGGCCCCCCAACATTGAGAGACTTGTGAAACCATCTGAACTGTAGTATCCTGATTATGTTTTAAGCAAACTGCCAGATACGTACATAAAATAACATTGTCGGCTCCTCTTCTTCTTCAATTCTACAAATTCTGAAGAAACAATTCACCAAAATTAGTATACATATTGCACTAGTGTGATGTGTAATAGCCTAAACAGACGGCAGCCTAATTTCGCATAAACTCTATGAGTTAATTCTCCAAATAAAAGAAGATTAGGGCAATTTGCGATGGCAACACTGCTGAAAGTTGTCTATTGTGAATTTTTCTCGATCCATTTTACAAAATATTAGGTGTGTTCGCTAACGAAAACTTTCAACAATTGTTTAGAGTTTTCAACATGAAAAGTGTTGGCGAACAAATAAATCCAGCTATCAATTACGAACGGTTAATGTCAATTTACAAGTTTCTGATAGTTTTCAGTTCACGTACTTCTTGTAGATTTTCTCATTTCGAGATTGATAGTGATAGTAATGTAAGTGGACAGACCTAATAAAACAGCAATCAGCCGTTTAGTTAATCCACAATACTGCCATCTGTCAGGTTATTATTTTATTCGGATTAAGTTCGCCAGTAATCGGGAATTAGACTTCCGTCTGTCTACGCTATAACGATGATAATTGACCTATAGTCATTCCTGTAGCTACCCTCAATACATTTCTGTGAAAATTGGCTAGAGTTTTGTCTTAGTTCCAGTCTATTATGCTCACCTTGATTGTTGCATTACGGCTGCTCAATGGAGTGGCGAAATTTACAAATTCAGAGGAGAGCTTATTCGCCCTGTAATTGTCTGAAATGTCATTGTGACAAATATTAGGTACGGATTATGCTGCTTAGCTATCATGCTTCCCTATAAATTGTAAAAACAAAGCTCAGACAGTGCTTAAATTCACAAAACTTTGGGTTAAAACATAAGGCCTTTCACAATAGATCTCATTTGTTCGCAGTGCATCTAAGTCTCTAACAATAATACTTAGCTACTTAGCTATATCTTCTGCGTTACTGGAAGAATTGACGATTCTAAGATAGTTTTGTAGGCCAGGGATCATTCGGCGGATTGGGAAAGGACAACTTTTCCAAAATCTTTAGGGAAACAGAAGATATACAAAGGAAGCAATATTAAAGGAGTATTAAAGGATATGTTACAACCAGCCGAAGTTGTTTATAAATTGTAGGATATGAGAGATCTTTATTTTAGATAACTGTCTTAGGTTATCAAAGAAACGGCTTTCTAAGGATGTTAATCGGTTTCTGGATAAGGTCGGGCATTTACAGAAGAAATGCTCCACCGTCTCCTTAGCAGCTATGTCGTTACAGCTTCTGCAATGGTCGTTGTGCGGAATACCCATTTTCTCTGCATGTGTACCAATGGCCCAGTGGCCTGCGCTTACTGCTATAAGTTTGTATATGACGGCGCTACTACTCAGAAGGCTGCTTGTCCTCTTCTCATTATAGTCTGGCCAGGTGGCTTTTGAAATTGCGCAGATTATGGTGCTCGTCCATTTCCACTGCGCTTTGTTTAGGTAGTATTTTTGAATGATCCCCTTGGCTTCGGCTAGGGTAACGCCCACATCAGCATTGGTTGCTTGTTCATTGTCTGCATTGATGGGCGCCTACGGGCTAGCTCATCAGCATTTTCGTTGCCTACGATTCCATTGTGTCCTGACACCAAGATAACTGCTACTTCGAGGTTGGCAGTTAGTTAGGTTATTATTTGTTTACATGCCCCGACCAGCTTTAAGCTAATAATTGGTGCGGCTAGTGCCTTTATAGCTGCGTGGCTGTCGGAGAGAATTGTTGGCTTTCCAGTTATGTTCCTCTGCTGGAGCAATCCGCATGCTTGCAGAATCGCCTATACTTCCGCCTGGAAAACACTGCAGTAAGATGGGAGTTTGACGGACATTGATATTTCTAAATACTGAGAGTAGATTCCTGCTCCAACTCCAGGGTCTATCAGTGAAAATTTGTGTATCTCTACCAGCCAGAAACTCACCTTTCTTCCACTTATTTCTACTGGGAAATACAGCCTTAATGCCAATCTTAAAAGCTAGCTTGCAAGGCAAAAGTCCGATCTGTTGTCAACTATATCTATAGGTTTGTGTCTAAGGATACTACTGTATCTTTGTTAATTACACTTCCAACATTCATATTCCCTGAGCCTGAGTGCCGTTTACGATGCAGTACATAGTATGTGCAACTCAATTGAGAGAAGGTTCAATATAGGATCCAAGGCCGCTGTGGGACAGGTGCGATAGGCTCCAGTGGCACCAACATACACAGTGCGCAGAACTTTCCGCAGTTTTTTGGTGTTATAGTTCTTCCACATATAGTTTCCCACCAATTTACAGAGCCATAGTTCAACACCGGTCTCAAAACCACTTGTTCGTACCATATTCGGCCTTAGACCCCACTCTCAGAGCACTCTCCCGTTCTTCCAATTTGTTGTTTTTTTTTTTTTTTTTTTTTTGTTTATACTGTATATTCTCCGATTTGATTGCCACGAGTAGCGTCCATCCTAGCAGAGCCAGTATACCAGGATAAGACACTTAATACAACCGACCTTGCCTGGGCATCGAAGAGGACCGTTAACGACTTGGTTCTTTAAACACTACCAGCCATTGAGCTCTCGGCGCGGGTACTTCAACATCTTAGCTTAAAGTGTTGAGTCGTCAGAGCCTCTTCTGTTATCGAGGTGTTCTGTGTAGTTGAGGTTGACAATTGGATAGGAGGGACTGCTATATAATCGCTTCACTATCCCATTAGCATTCCGTTTTCACTCCTACTCGATATCCTTCCAACAGCAAACTTATTGCAAATCTCATATATGTGAGCACTGTAATTGAATATATCACCATCATTAAAATATGTTTATATCAAATGATATTAATCTGGTAACATTCATTTACTGTTCATTTCGTTGTGTATAAATGACCATTTTGATGATCATTTCTTAAAAAACAATATGAACATTTTCAACTATATTATAAATTGTCGTTTACATTAGATACACGATTAAAGTTGGTCCTTGGCATTTCATCCCTTCAATGATGGCACCACTTCGATAAACATCATCTCCATCAAATTAGGGGGTTTCTCAATTCTTCATTACACACACTGCAATCACAGTTGAATAGCAAACAAAATTAAATATGTTATCAACAATGAAGACAAACAATAACAATAATCAGAATAGTAATGTAGATCATCCTTTTCATTGTTTATCACAGCAGATCCTTATATATCTTATAGTCTTGTGTACATAAAATATTTATTATTTCGGACAGAAGATTTACGAAATGTACGCATTCAGCTACCACAGAGCTCAACGTTGTGGAATCGAAGCGAAAAATGAGCTCAATACCTACGATATCAATCGAACAATATGCCAAGTGATAAATGATATCGATGATGTCAATGATGGTCTTTTTTGTTTTGTTTTGTTTTTTTTTTTTTTTTGTTTTTTGGTGAGGTGTGGGTAGCAAAACACATTCAACATTCGCATACGCACAATATCAGCAACCAACAAGCAGCAAGGACTCGCTATAAAGACAATCACAAGCAAACAAGAAAAAGGAAAGGATACAACAAATGCTTGTTATTGTCATCAGTGATATGAGAGGGAATAAAACTGAGTTTAAAATAAGAGCAGCAAATATTGAAAAGGATATTGTGACCATTTGAAAAATATCGAAAAATAACAATAATAACATGAACAACGAAAGGGAAATCATTCCATTTGTATTTTATATTTTTAACTTGAAACAATAACAACAAAAAAAAAACGAAAAGAACATTCGGACAGGACCACCCAAAAGGAAAACTACAACAAAATTGAGCCATTGGCTACGTTGCAAGAACATTAAAACTCACGCACGCACCATCAGCATATATTTGGTATACAGACGTTGATCGAACGACCAGGATGTTGCACATTTCAATCGCAACGGGCGGTCTATAATGCTCCTCCTACTCTCCTACTTCCTTCTTACACACTGATAAATGACAAATCTATTTATTTATTTATTTGTTTATTTTCATTGTGACAAACAGAGAAACCTAGGAAAACTGTAGCATTTGTATGATGAAATTATTATAGAGCAAATAGAGCAATCATAAGAGTTAGTTTGATATTTCATTTTTATACATAATAGAATATGCTTTCCATTACTTATATACGCACATATTTGGATTGGAGTACCCGAAAAATTCATGATAATTTATTTATGAAATATCTCTTGTGTTTGTGAAAGGTTTGATTATACATTTATAAAATCATCATATTTTAATATCCTTGCAGCTGCTGTATATGATATGTTGATCGGATTATAAAATAGGATATATACATACATTAGAGTGGGTCAACTTTTTTGCCCACAAATCGTATAACGAAACAAAAGAAATTCAATGATTCGAAGTAGAAATTGATTTTAGACCCATGATTTCTTGGGCAACATAAATTTTTTTTTGCCATATTAATATGACCCATCCTAATAAATATATATATATATGTCGAATAATGAACAATGAAATCTCTTCAGCTCTCTTCAGCTTAGAACAATTTATATACTCATACATTTTAAAATTTCGTGAGATTCTTACCTAATATTCCAAACTTTGTTGGAGTGAACGAAAGATCAAAAATACCTTTAAGGAATCCATAGCAACTTTGTAAATATTTAAAGAATTTATTTTGATCAATACGTGTTGAAAGCTTTTTCACAATTTCAACTTCTTTAAATCCATTAAAAGGCGGTCCTTCCTTTAGGATACCACTTTCCACCCTAGTTGGTTGGTTGGTTGAAATTGTGACTCATCCATGAGTCCAAATAGCGCTTACGCACCGTTTTGTTACCACATCCTCGCTTTCAACTGTTCGTCAGGTTGTTTGTGTAGGCAGCACGGTTAGATCCAGTTTGTACTGTTTAGAAACCTCAGGAGGTCGCTGATGCTTATTTCCGCCAACTCCTCGATATTATTGAAGAGTGGTTTACCTAGGGTGTTCATTCTCTGCTTTCGAAGGGCAGGGCATATTCAAAGGAAGTGAAAGACCGTTTCATTTTCTTCCACTTGTTTACAACTGTGACAGAAATCGTTGTGGGCCATCCCCATTTTTGCCGCCTATTCTCCGATGTGCCAGAAGCCAGTAATGACTGCCGTCAGTCTAGAGACGACTTTTCGGTTGCTGTTTATCAGTAATGTTGTTTGTTTAGGATTGTATCTAGGCCATAGTGACCTACTAGTCATACATTTCGTGAGACTTTTCCACCTGCAATCCGCTATTTGTAGATATTTTATATTGATAGGTCTTTTAGCTACACTCAGCGGTATGAACACCGGTTCTGCAAGAGCCTCTTGCATGATAGATCCGCTTTTTGCCAGTTCGTCGGCTTTTTCGTTTCCTTCTATGTTCCGGTGTCTCGGAACCCAGAGCAATGAAACGTTGAAACGTTTCCACCCTAAGAAACGAAGACAAATTTTAATGAGCTCTCAAGATTTAAAATTGCGAATATCTGCTCCAAATTATTGTCGAAATACAGAGGTGTTCAGAGAATGTTAACCTCTAACAATTTGGGAAATTACCTCCAGATACATAGAAATCAACATCAATAGGGGATGTGAGCCTGACCGGTCAATTTCATCTCTATGTATTTATTTAATATATTTAATATTTATATGTTGCACTTATAAGCCCTAAAGGGCTCTTTGACCGAACTTCTCTTCCATTACTGTTCTGCGTGTTAAATTTTCGACAGTATTAGAAGGGACCTATCTATTTTAGCCGGTTTCGAATGGCAGAACTTTAGCGACATCACTTTTTCTGAGCTTTGCAACACAGAGGAGTTCTTTTAGACGCTTCTCCATGGCCGGAAGAATTGCCAATTGCTTGTGACAAGTGGGTACCCTTCGAAAGAAAAATCTTTTCGATATTAAGTTTGTAATGCCTTTTGGAAGACCATATGTCCATCGTTTTGTACATCCTCTGACGTGACCTTACTCAGAGGCTAGGTCTGCCAGGTCTGCCAGAGGCTAGGACGAAAAGAAACTATTCAAAATTTCATCTGTCTGTGTTTCGATCTGTTGATTTGTGGAAATTTCACATTAGCGAGCCAATTCTCTGTAGACACTCTGGCTTAGCATCCGTGGATGTCAGAGGTGCATTTCTCGGGAATATTTCTTTCTCCATTAGAAAATCCTGAAGGTTCTGACTTATAAGTTTCACACATGAAAGCATGGTATTACAAGTAAGTGAGTCCCCGCGAGGGAGTGATCGTATATCAGCACAATTTTCAAAATTTTTCCATCCGTATATCTAAGAATACCGATTCTCCATCTTATCATCGAAGATAATTTTTTTTTGGAAGATCTTTGGATCTGTTTTGGTTGGAACCACTCTGAACTTTGGCTCTGAACCACTCGGACTCTTCTGGTAGAAGGATTAAGCATTGGATAGTAAGTCAGCGCTTTAGGGTTTCAAGTGAAAAAAGTGAGTATAAAACAGAGATGATACATTTTTGGAGCGATTTTTGTGTTTAAACATTTTAGCTTTTGATCTCACATTATGATAAATAATAAGAGAACCTTCTGTAGGTGTTCTCAGGCTAAATTTTGAAGAGATTATTCGGTTTGCAGTAATTAAGCTATTAATCTGAAGTCGATCGATTTGAATTCCATAAGTGTTTCGGAAAGATTCTGGAAAGAAATACGAAAAAAAAGTATACCAGAGCATAATATTTACAGTTTAAAATATTCTATGGTTCTACTCCTCAACCTTTAGCCTCGGAGTAGTCTCTTTTTCCTAGCTTCGGAAGAAAGACAACCTTAGTATCTCTCCATTGAGTCGAGATATATCCTGTAGCCAGACAAGTAGTGAATATTCCCAGAAGATTGTCTACCAGAGCTTCTGCAACCCACTAAATTAGGGCTGGAAATATCCCGTCTGTACCCGCTGCTTTGAATGGAGGGCAACGTTTAATCACGAATATTATAGTCACCATCAAATCAGTGATAGAATACATTATTAATATGATAAAACTCAAAAGCCGGTGTTTATAATACATGTCCATATTCTACATTTGATCTAAATCTTTTGAAATATATTTACTTATCTAAATCGATATAGGACTTTATTAATTTGAAATATTTCATGCCATTTTATAATAATAATGCTACCAAATAACCCTTAAAAGTAACATAAATAAGGCAGAAAGACAATTTAATAACATGGGGACATTTTGATTCTGAGCTTAATAAATTCATATCGATAATATATAAGTATATTCTGTAAGGAAACCCCATTTTATAAACTCTTTTCTAATAAATATCAGTAATAGCACACCCTTTTTTAGTAAAAAAAAAAAACAGAACAAGGAAATAAATACCAACATAATCATGCAATAAAATGCAAAATATTGAAAGCAATAAATTTGCAACATTCTGTCACAAACTTCTGAGAGGAAGGGACGTATATGAGTAGGTATATCCTTCAGTCAGTCACACAGTTTTCCACATTGAACGCCTTAAACGCTCATATTTGCAGAAAATTTCAAATTCGATTTCAATTTTAAAATTTTTATTACCAAAGTTATGCTACGTACTACGTATAACACACGCATTTTAACCCGTTGCCTCAATACGTGTAATATTGTTGTAACATCAAGAACAGCCGCTGTTTTCATATTCACGTAATTGGCACATTATTATATGACATCAATAACAATAACAAATTTTTAACCCATTTATGTTGATACACATTATCGCATTCAAATACTTGTGCTTTTCGAATGGCTTGTGTTCTAGTAATGTTATAGAAGGGGTAGATGTTAAATTCCATGTTAAAATACATTGTAGAACATTACGAGTACATATATATAATAAGGTACAACACATGCAGCATGCTTTAAAATAAATATTTTTTTTTTTTGCAATACCCCATCCTTTCAAACTCTAAATATACTGTGCCTATTTGTATTATTCCATATTAGAGTTGTGATGGAATTGTATACAGAGATATAGTGTATTTTTGAATGGATGGCACAATGAAGTATGATAAAGTTCAATGAATTACTAGTAACCATTAATATTTTTGAATATTGAATTCTTGAACTTATGAATGTGTTGGTGAAGATTCGTCGATCAAATTTAATCTAAATTATGAACTAGAACAACGACTATCATGCATTCCATCTACCATCTTCAAAATAAAAACATTTGTAATTATGTACGATAGAGTTAAAATTAGTTAAAACTAACATTATTGCCACCTATAATAGTAATCACCTATGGCTGTCTTAGGAAGAAGACTATGTAAGTTATGGCGGTACACATGACTTTGTATGGGAGCTACATTAAATAGTGGACGTGACTCACGCATTTCCAGTACATTTATTTCTTCCTATAGCTGCAATCAGTAATCTGAAGTTCCATCGCTAAAATACTTAGTAGTTTATGGCGGTTCAAAAGTTTACTAACTTCTCTCGCCTTATATGGGAGCTACATTAAGTAGAGGGCATTGTTCATTCATTTCTCGCAAAAGCATTTCTCCTTATAGGAATAGTCTGCGTCGATCAACTATTTCCTTTGCTAGTTGGCGCTAGTTAGATATTCCAAACTCTGCGTCGTCCACCAGCGGTTTCCGAATATAACACCATTTTAGCCGGAGCGTCTTCTTCCATTCGCTCGACATAACCCAGCCAGCGCAGCCGCTGAATTTTATTACGCTTTACTATGTCGGTCTTGGCATACACCTAATACAGCTCATGGTCGTACCTATTTCGACACTTGCGCCACCAACGCAAATAGGTAACTCCGCTCATTCTCTCTTCTGAGATGGAAATTGTGGAAGCTTCGACGCCATATGTAAGGACCGACATGATGGGAGACTTGCATAATGTGGTTTTCGTTTTTCGAGAAAGCGCCCGACTTCTTAATTGCTTACTTCGACCTGCTTCCAAGAGTGATCCTTCGCATGACTGGTGTTACTGCTGGTTCCAAGATAGATAAAATCCTTCACTATTTCAAAAACGTAGTTATCAACAGTGACGTGCTGTCCAAGATGCCAGGAATCTTTGTTTGTAGACACTAGGTACTGCGTCTAGCTTTCGTTCACTGTAAGACCCATTCGACGCGACTCTCTCGTCAACTCTGAGAATGCTGCACTGCACGTATTATCTTCTTTATAATAAGATTGAAGAAGTCACACTATAACGAATCACATTGTCTGAAACCACGTTCGGGATTAAGTGGCGAGGATAGATTCTTGCTAATTTTCACTGCACAACGGGTGTTACACAGTGTCATTCTGCAAAGACGAATGAGCTTCGTAGGAATACCGAACTCAAACATTGTTGTGTAAAGGTAATCCCTTACCGGACTGTCGAAAACGGCTTTATGTCTCTCAATCTGTTCTTCTTGGGTCTTCTCCAGGATTTGGCACATTGTGAGTAACTGGTCGGTGGCAAATTTAACAGGTCTGAAGCCACACTGATAAGGTTCAATCAGGTTGTTAAGCATAGGCTTCAATTTTCACACAATATGCTCGATAGAACTTTGTATGCGATGCTAAGAAGACTTATTCCACGACAGTTGGCACAAATTGTGGGGTCTCATTTTTTATATACCGAACGGATAACACTGAGCCTCTAATCGTCGGACATTCTTTCATCCGACTATATTCTACATATAAACTGGTACTTGCTGGTGAGCAGCTCATCACCTTCGATCTTAGACAATTCGGCAGCACCTGCAGCTAAAGATGGCCTCTATGACCTCGTTATGGTCGTGTGGTGGAACATCTACACCATCATCTACACTGGCGGGATTATTCGAAGCATCGCCATTCAGTAAAGTGGAGAAGTGTTTCCTCCATAAGCTCAGTATATACTGGACATCTGTAACCAGATTCCCATTTTTCTCACGACAGCAAAAGGCTCCGTGATTTACACCGCCATGTTGTTGCTCTTGGTGTCTGGTGGTAGAAGGTCGAAGGTGGTAGAAAGAAAAATATCTATTTGGTTTTAAAATTGTCTGAACCAGGAGTGGAACTCACGACCCAAAACTCAGTCCCACCCAAAAATGAACACAATGATCTAGCATCCGTTTAAGTCTTGATTTGGGTGTTATAATTAAACAAAACTTGAGAAGCTCTTATCATAGCGCTCAATGGAAGAAGGTTAGATTAGGTTAGAGTGGCACACGTAGGCCAGAGAAATTCCCATTGTGGTACCACGGGAATATTCCTACTCTACTAAGTCGAACCAACCACAACTTTTGAGGAAATTTAGGAGTTTGCTAATATCAACGACTGATAAGGGGACTAAGTCATTCAACTGATAATATCCCAGGAATTTTTTGCGAGTTTTACACAAAGCAGGGCAGGTACCCAGCAGATGTGAGACGGTCTCGACATCCTCCTCATCTCTGCAGCTTCTGCAGTAGTCATGTACGAGATGATGGTCTAATCCCATTCTCGCTTTAAAAATTGGAAGAAGAAATGTGTCGTTTATTCTGACAACATACTGCAGTATTGGTTGGGACTATAGAATTCCATTGTACTATGACTTTCGATACTAGCAATATAAGAAATATTATATTTCTAATAATATCCTACAATTTTCAATCACTTAAAATCCTTCTTCTCCTCCTCCAATCATTGAAAATTGGAAATCTAAAAAATTTTCAATTTTTTTTTTTTTGCATTGTTTTCAATGAAATTTATTACGCTAACAGCATGTGTTGAAAATTGCTTAAAATTCGACATTCTTGCAACATTCTTGCCAACAATGTCGCCAATGAATATGTGAACTCCACCAACGAAAATAACCAAGTGCGACCGACGATGATTATTGCAACAGTTACAATTATTTGTAGTAGTGCAATAGTAGTAGTTGTGGCGCTGAGGGTGGCATTAAAATGTTAACAACGGTGTCAACAAATGCTAGAAAACGGAAATAAGATATTCGATGGAATAACATAGACTTTGAAGGACATTTTTGCTTCGTGCTCTAATGGAAGACAAGAAGAACAAAAAGAAAAAACCTCCAAACGTATATGCCTTCTTACTCAAAACAGAAAAAATTATTGCGAGAAAGACAGCGTTTCACTCGTTACATAGTTGTGTACATTTATTTCAAGAGCATGCCGTGAATATCAATTAAACAATCACCCCATAAAGGATATCAACAACTTAAATAGAATATAGTAGGTACTTATATTTATTTATTTTTCTCACATCATCGAATGAGTAGTTACATTTTATATATACACCGTACAACTGGATGCTTGTAATTAGAAATTCAATTCATGGTGTTCGGTATTAAAACAACATTTCGACACCTTACACAACGATGACACTTAGGTCAGTCTGAATGTGACACTTTCAATGGAAGGCTGTAAGCTAAAAAAAAGAAAAAGAACCAAAGCAAAAACAAAATAAAAGCGAAAACAAACTCAATTCAATCAACCAATTGTTTGATTTTGTACGTTCGTTTTTGAAAAATCCGGAAGGAAGGAAGACATTAAAAATGTCTTTATGTTTTATTTTATTTTGGTGATTGTAATCTGACAGATACACATTATTCACTTGTTTTACTGCTCATACAAATGACAATTTTTTGATTGACGACCAAACAACGTGGGTGACAACAATTTTTCATTTTGCTTCCTTTGTATTATTACTATACTCGTACTTGGATTTTTTAAGCGTTTTCGAACATTTTCAATTTTCTATTGAGTACAATCTTGAGAAGGATTTTTGATGTTTATAACATGTAGGCAAAAAAATTCTGAAAAATATTTTTTCAAATTAACGAAAGAGAAATTAAATAAAATTACACTCACGCTCATGAGTAATAAAGAATTCATAAACACATGGATATAATTGCGCGTATGTTATTGGAAAAATAGTAAAATATGAGTTTGGTTTAGACGACACCAAGAGACTATGACACCTTGTCTCACATTTCACGCCTGTGAACGAGCGGCTGGCCACAATCCTCATCAAACCAAAATTCTTCAACATCAGCTTGTATGTGACCACACTCCGACGGATGAGAAGGACAATGTGACCAAGGAGAGCTTCTTTCAGTGCCTGGAAGAAGCTTATGACCGCTTATGACCCCCGCCACGATATCAAAATCGTGCTTGTCGACTTTAATGCCAGGGTGGGCAAGGAAGGTCCAACTGTCGGAAAATTCAGCCTCCACCAGAACACCTCCGGTAACGGAATGAGGCTGATCGACTCCGCAGCACGAAACATGGTAATTAGTGGTACCAGATTCCAATATCTCGACATCCACAAAGCGACATGGCTGCCTCCAGATCAACGAACAAGAAATCAATTTAATTAACTCTTGGATTAGCTCTACAATGTTAGAAGGTGGTCGAACGGCTCTTTCTGCGTTGAAGCTGCCGTAGAATTTTCATCTGACTGACGAACCGACATTAAATATATTTCAAATAATTCTGCAATGGCAAAAGTATTGCTGAGTTGTAAAATTATCATCTATGGCGAATGCATAATATGGCTAACAAACGAGCATTGGAGTCCCTCTATCGGACTGTGTAAGATTTGAGCGGTATTGGCAGCGAAAAATAAGAATGTCGATGACTTGAATTGTGTAATTTAAAATAGAATTGCTGGACGATTACATCCATTCAGATATATTCATTATGCCAAAACTACCATCACATAATATACGATTGACCAGTTGGTTCAGTTATCATCAAGCAAGAAACCGCAAAGAATTTACTTACGAGTCTTCAAAGGCAAGCTTGCTTGGCAATTACGGGTGCCATGCGAAACTGTTGAAACGATAATAGGATTATACCCTCTGCACATCTTTGTAAGGAAATTTGCAACTAGAAGTGCGTTGAAGACGATCCTAGAAGCCTAACATGGTTCAGTGTTCAAAAACAGATACTGGAGTTGGTGCAGGGATCTATGGACCCAACACCAAAATTTCAGAGCAAATGGGAGAGTGGCTTAGCGTCTTTCAGGCCGCAAGAATCCGCGACGAAGCTCAGAGAATGGTCGCTTGGAGTTTTGTTACACGAAGGTTCGTTGAAGATGTTAATGCCAAACAATTGAAATTTCTCAGACAATATAATTTTGGTAAGAAAAATCAATTTTATTCAACCAAGTTCTTTGGATCTTTCAGTGCCAAACAATTGAGATTTCAAGTACAATTTAATATGAAAAGTTTTTTTATAGTAGCTTTTTGGTAATTTGGAACGATCCGCAGAACGAATCATCGATTTTGTCTCCTTTTTATACTGAGATATTGAGTGTTTTAGATTGCTTTTGCTTTATCGAAAATTTTGTTTTTCTCCTTTATCACTCGTAATTGGAGCATAGGGCCTCCAAAAGGCTTCTCCATCGCACACGATTCTGGACTGTTGTTCTAGCACCATCGCATGTGCTGTTGACATCAACTAGTTCCCGCATGGTTGACCTTCTCCAAGTGTTTTTTGATCATCCGCGGCTTCTGCTCTCTTGCGGGTTCCATTCGAGCGCCATTCCTGTGATGCATTCTGGCTGTTTTCTTAGCGTGTGACCAATCCAGCGCCACTACCTATGCTTCATCTGTTGCAGTAGAGGTTTCTCGTTCGTTAGACGCCATAGTGACTCGTTGGAGATAATGTGAGGCCAGAATATTTTCTACATATGATCCTCAAACACTTGTTGTTGAAATCTGGAAGTCTTTGCGTGATGGAGTTCGAGATCAACCATGTTTCGCTTTTGTACAGTAGCGTCGATTTCACGCATGGAGATTTGGGAATTTGCCCATAATGATTTTAGCCGGCCAAATGCCGCCGTTGCTTTGCTCAATCTGCAGGTAGCATCCGCTTCGAGGTAACAGAGGCTTTCGACGAAATCAATCGCACAGCGGTCAATTATTATATGGCTTGTATTGGAGTGACTGATTCACATGACTTTGGTCTTTGCAATATTTATCTCTAGTCCGACAGTGCGTGCCCCAGCGCGACTAAGTTGTTCGCCTTCGCTTGCATATCGGAGAATTTATGCGAAAGTAGACAAATGTCATCGGCAAAATCAAAGTCCTCAAGTTGCCGTGTGAGATTCCAGCACAATGGAGAAGAGAAGGGGCGGAAATTAAATATCGACAATATCATTTAGTAAAATATCATGCGCGAAAACCTAACCCTCCCAACAAACGGACCTTTTTCTATAGGTCGCTTATAACAATGCATGAACTTAGGGCACAAAATAAGTATCTCGAAGAAAGGGATCATCTAAAAATGGACCTACAAGGATTCAGAGTAGAACGATCAATGATCCTCATGATGCATCGATAACTAAATCAAACTTGGCCTATGTATTCCCTAACTCAGCAGAAGGCGTTTGAAAGGTGCAATTAATAAGCTCGACAATATTAATCAGTTTATATTGAATTTCTGGGATCTGGGAACAAATTTTTTTAAGTTGATTTCAGTGTGCCTTCTTTATAAAGTTATAAATAGTTTTCTATTCCACATACATGGTACTTTTAATCGAAGCTGATCAAGTCAAATGGCATAATATTTTTATTCGAAAGAAGCAATAATATTGAAATTCTGAGAACACCTACAGTCATACACTCACACACCCATACACATACTTACTTACTTACTTATGTGGCCATAACAACCGAATATCGATTTAGGCCGAAAATAACATGCTTCGCCAGCCATCTCTGTTCTTCGCTAGCTGGCGCCAGTTAGAAATTCCAAGCGCCGTCAGGTTCTCCAGTACTTGGTCTTTCCACCGGAGGTTTGGTCTTCCTCTTCTGCGTCGTCCTCCAGCGGGTTCCGAATATAACACCTTCTTAGCTGGAGCGTGTTCTTCCATTCGCTCGACATGACCTAGCCAGCGCAGCCGCTGGATTTTGATGCGCTTTACTATGTCAATATCGGCATATAGCTCGTACAGCTCATGGTTGTATCTTATTCGGTACTCGCCACCAACGCAAATAGGTCCAAAGATCCTGCGTAGGACCTTTCTCTCGAAAACTCCAAGCATTCGCTCATCGGAGATGGAAATTGTCCAGGCTTCAGCGCCATATGTTAGGACAGGCATGATGAGAGACTTGTAGAGTGTAGTTTTCGTTCTTCGAGAGAGGGCTCGACTTTTCAATTGCTTACTCAGCCCAAAGTAACACCTGTTAGCAAGAGTTATCCTACGCATGATCTCCAAGCTGACGTCATTACTGCTGTTAATGCTGGTTCCAAGATAGACAAAGTCCCTTACTACTTCAAAAGCGTAGTTGTCAACAGTGACGTGCTGTCCAAGACGCCGGGACTCTTTGTTTGTTGACACTAGATACTTCGTCTTGCCCTTGTTCACCGTGAGACCCATCCGACGCGACTCTCTTTCCAACTCTGAGAATGCTGCACTGACTGCTCGCGTGTTCATGCCGATTATGTCAATATCGTCGGCATACGCTAACAGCATGACACTTTTGTTGAAGATAGTGCCATTATGTCGTAGATCAGCAGCTCGTATTATTTTCTCCATAATAAGATTGAAGAAGTCGCACGATAACGAATCACCTTGTCTGAAACCCCGTTCGGTATTAAACGGTGCGAAGAGGTCCTTCCCAATTTTCACTGCACAACGAGAGTTATGCAGTGTCATTCTACAAAGTCGAATGAGCTTTGCAGGAATACCGAACTCAGACATTGTTGCGTAGAGGTAATCCCTTACCGGACTGTCGAAAGCGGCTTTATAATCAACAAATAGGTGGTGTGTGTCGATCTGTTTTTCTTGGGTCTTCTCCAGGATTTGGCGCAGTGTGAAAATCTGGTCGATGGTGGATTTACCAGGTCTGAAGCCACACTGATAAGGTCCAATCAGGTTGCTGAGCATAGGCTTCAACCTTTCACACAGTACGCTCGATAGAACCTTGTATACGATGCTCAGGAGACTTATTCCACGGTAGTTGGCGCAAATTGTGGGGTCTCCTTTTTTATGTACAGGACAGAGAACACTGAGCCTCCAATCATCAGGCATGCTTTCATCCGACCATATTCTGCTTATGAGCTGGTGCATGCGGGTGAGCAGCTCATCGCCTCCGGTCTTAAACAACTCGGCAGGCAGGCCATCAGCACCTGCAGCTTTGTTGTTCTTCAGCCTTAAAATGGCCGTTTCAACCTCGTCATAGTCGGGTGGTGGAACATCAACACCATCATCTGTAATTGGGGTTATCGGGCAATCTCCTCCACTGGCGAAATTGTTCGTAGCATCGCCATTCAGTAACGTGGAGAAGTGTTCCCTCCATAGGCTCAGTACACTCTGGACATCTGTAACCAGATTCCCATTTCCATCACGACAAGAAGAGGCTCCGGGATTTAAACCTCCACTTAGGCGCTTGATCTTTTCGAAGAATTTTCGAGTCTCATTCTTGTCGGTACACATCTCTATCTCCTCACACTCACGTCTTTCCAACTCCCTCTTCTTGCGCCTGAAAAGACGTCTCTCTGCACTCCTTTTCTCTCTATACCGCTCCTTAACAGCTCGCGTTGCGCCTGCTCGCAGGGTTCTTCTGTAGGCGGCGTCTTTCTCTGCGGTAGCGTCGCGACACTCCTGATCATACCACTCATTCCTCAGAGGCCGGCAGTAACCGATTACCTCCTCGGCAGCAGTAGTCATGGAGTGGGATATATATGTCCACCGTGCGCATGTATCATCAAGTTGGGGAGTGTTCTGCATAAGCAGATCCGATAGTCGAGTGGAAAATGCATCTGCTGTCTCTGGTGATCGCAGCTTACTGACGTCGAGCTTTCTCTGTGTGGGACTTCTCTTGTTATTTGCGACACATAAGCGTGTGCGCACCTTAGCTGCAACAAGGTAGTGATCCGAGTCGATGTTGGCACCACGGATCGATTTCACGTCCATTACACTGGAAGCATGCCTTCCGTCAATCACCACATGATCAATTTGGTTTCTTGTACGATGATCTGGAGACAGCCATGTCGCTTTGTGGATGTCGAGATGCTGGAATCTGGTACCACCAATTACCATGTTTCGTGCTGCGGCGAAGTCGATCAGCCTCATTCCGTTATCGGAGGTGTTCTGGTGGAGGCTGAATTTTCCGACAGTTGGACCAAAGGTACCTTCCTTGCCCACCCTGGCATTAAAGTCGCCAAGCACGATTTTGATATCGTGGCGGGGGCAGCGGTCATAAGCTTCTTCGAGGCGCTGAAAGAAGCTCTCCTTGGTCACATTGTCCTTCTCATCCGTCGGAGCGTGGGCACATATAAGGCTGATGTTGAAAAATGTTGCCTTAATGCGGATTGTGGCCAGCCGTTCGTTCACAGGCGTGAACTGTGAGACAAGATGTCGTAGTCTCTTGCTGACCAAAAATCCACATCCTAATTCGTGCCTTTCAGCATGGCAACTGTAGTAGATGTCACAGGACGCTCTTTTGGAGCAGCCCTGTCCTGTCCATCGCATTTCCTGGAGAGCGGTGATGTCAGCTCTGTATTTTTCGAGGACATCAACCAGCTGGATAGAGGCACCCTCCCTATAAAGGGACCGGACATTCCAGGTGCATATCCGTAAATCATTGTCCTTTTTTCGTTTGCGGGGGTCATCAACAAAAGCGGTAGTCCTTATCCGAGGCATTTTAGTTTTTTTCATTGGG
Source organism: Megamerina dolium (assembly GCA_963854835.1). NCBI lineage: Eukaryota > Metazoa > Arthropoda > Insecta > Diptera > Megamerinidae > Megamerina > Megamerina dolium. The sequence continues at coordinate 60,551,078 of OY978528.1, read as the reverse complement.
GGGGTTTTTTATGTGGCGGGTCCCAAACCCAACGCACAACCTCTAACCGAGGAGATTTTCGCCACTCACTTCAGCCGCCTCCCAGCGGGTGCCAGGAAGACGTTGCCCGGTGGTCGCCACATGGAGGGCCCCCATTAATAATAATGAAAGCGCCGTCACATAGTAAGCAGAGCAAGCTATATGACTACCCCTCATTAACAAATAAAGGTATCATCACATAGCGCTTAGATCAAACTACATGACAGCCAGTGAGTTGACTTGCGATGAGTTCAACAAGGATTGCGCTAGCCCCACCCAGTTGAGGCAGTTAGACACGTTACCTTGCGAAAACACCACCAGACCACCAGCAGCCCTGTCCTGTCCATCGCATTTCCCATACACATACAGACTCATATATTATGTATACGAACATGTATGGGAGTATTGTGCAGATTTGTCACCTTTACGAGTATAGCTTTCTGTTGAAATCGAAATACAATCCGACATTAATCACGATCATCTAATTAAGTGCTGTAAACACTGTTTAGTATTCAATTTGCTTATTTCTGTTGTATGTTTTTAACGGGTACAGGTCTTAAATTGTATATGCATATGAACATGTGTTTGTGTGCGAAGGAGTTGAACTGACAGTGGGAATATGTGAGTGTTTGGTGGCGTTTTATATATTATGGTCTTACCACGACGGTGGCTGACGGTAATGGGGGTGAATTACTTTGCTGCGCAGTCGTATAGTTATTGCTTTGTTGTTGTTGTTGTTATTTATTTATTTATTTTTATTTGTTTGTTTGTTTGTCACATGGACTGTCATATATGACAGTCTGACTCTTTTGTATTGTTGCTGTTGCTATATATTATTATATGTGTGTGTGTATGTCTTGACAATAATCGCTCGCCACCAACGATTTTCCGCATACGTCTCTCTCTCTTAAATGCAAAAATTTATTTGCACTGCTGTTGGTGTTTTGTTGTTTTTTTTTTTTTTTTTATTTTAACTTCAATTTTATTTGTTGTCATTTCATGGGAAAGTCATAAATTTAACAACTTCTTTGCATTTGTTTATGTGATATTGTTGTTGCTGCTACATTGCTTGAAACTTTATTATTATTGTTGTCGTCGTCATCGTCGTCATCGTCGTCATCGTCAACATTTTAGTTTAATATTGGTTTTCTCTTTGTTGCTGTTTGGAATTTTACAAATTCCACTATGCAAGCGTCTCGTAAATTGTTGCATGCACCATTGTTGTTGTTGTTGTTGTTGTTGTTGTTGGTGTTGCGTATATGCATTGTAGTAGTATATGTTGCATAGTAAATATTCCAATGTTATGTTCAATATTGGTTGGATGTAGTGTGTGTGTGTGTGTGTGTGTCCTGCCAACAAAATTAATAACAACAGTGTTGACATTAATAAAGCGCTGAATTATTTGTTTTGCTTTGTTCATTTTATTATATTGCATAAATTGCACTCATGCTCGCTTACTTCTTTGTTGCTCTGAGTGATATTGAGATTTTAATTAAATTTCTTTTTATGTTTTTCAAACAAATCACCATAATGAGGGAGGAGAAGCATCAGCATCAGCGTTACAAGTATCGCAAAGTAAAAGCAAAAACAAACAACAGGTTATCTATAGAGTGTCTAAGTACTACTCGTAGAAAGCAATTATGGCCACTCTTACACTTAATTTTTCGCTTATAAAAAGAATCTTTCTCACCATTGGCCTTCGTTGGACACGATTCCCCCCTTTTAGTCCACTGTTTTGACTGCTCCATTGACTCAGATGTGAAGTGGCTCGGCTTTATTACTGTAAAACTTTGCCAACTACTCTATAGAAACATTTTCACGACGTTGTTATTGTTCTATTGTGAGCAAACACGGCACCCATCTTGCACACAGCTCTTTCATCTCCAAATATTCGGTCAATATACGATGTATAGCACTTTTTGAAATGCCTGTAATTTCACTTAGCTCACGCACCTTCAGCTGGCGATCATCCAATATCATTTTGTGGATTTTCTTAACCGTTTCTGGCGTGGCCAGCTCAATTGGTCGACCACTACGGTGTTCGTCTTGGCAGCTCGTTCGACCTCGTTTGAACTCTACCACCCAATATTTTATGGTCGTAAACGAAGGATATAATATTTGTTGGACTGAGACCTTTCAAAAGAAAATATTAAATTACATAAGGGTGACCAATTTTTTCCATGTTTACAAATTCGCTGAGGTCGTTAACTTTCGATGGTTCCAAAAAAAAAAAAAAATACTAAACAACGTGGCGCTTTGAAACTATAAAAAATATATGTTTTATAAGGTTGCCATTTTCCACCAAAAATAATTTTTTTTTGCCGCCATCTATATGTCAGGTCGAGTAGTTCTGGGACCACCCTCATATGTTTCTAGGTAAAATCAACTATATGCATCAAGTTTCAGTTCAATTGATTAGTATTTACCTCCGCAAAGTCAGAAATTATAATTTCGAAGCCATGTGAGATTAGTGTGGCTATTAGCCGATAATGCTTATTGTGAAAAATACATTTTCGTTAGCTAATACTAAATATACTCACCCATTTTCAGATCGATTGATTTATATTTACATGCGAGAACTCAGAAGAAATCGATTCGAAATCGAAGTTTTGTATGAGAGGTAAGAGTGGGAAGCAAGAGTGAAAAATCTGAAGTTATATTTTCGAAAGATTTTTTTCGTATGGGAGGTAGATATAATAATCATTTAATGATACTTATTAGCGGTGTAAATCAATATACCAATGACAATGACAATGTTCACAGTTTTCTTCAAGTGATTTTTATTTTTATGTGTATTTGTAATAAACAAAATAGTCTGACTGCATTTTAAATATAACGTGTATTCGCATATACACATGGAAAAGCTTGAAATCACCAAAAAAAAAAGTCCAAAAAGTTTAAAAAATCAGAAAATTTAACCTAAGGAATTTTTTATAAAAAAAGTGTTAACCAAAATAAAAAAAAAATACAATAAATAACATAACAACCAACATATTTATTTAATTCAATTCGTATGCCAACACGAACACGTACTTAATAAAGTAATACCTAACTCTATCTAGTCTTAAATGACATTGTGTTTCTAGACGAGACAAAAAAAAAAGACATTGAAGGCTCAACTGTCAATATGATACAAGTACTCATACTCATACTCATACTTAAACTCATAGCATTCCCATTTTAAAGTTTCAAATGAACAATGATAAAAGCGTTAAAAAAAATGAATAAAAATTTAAACAGAAAAAAAAATGCATAAAAAATCATGCACTGAACATGGGAAAAATTAGTTCCAAGAAATCATACCAGAATTCTGTGGAAAACACGAGTACATGCAATATAAGCATAACTACAACAATAACAACAATCATGATTACTACATAACAACATTACCTACATACAATATACATACTATAATAAAATAATGTAAAATAAATCCAATGTGACTGAATTGAATATATTAGGGTGAGTCGAATTAGTATGATGATGATTTAAAGATATCTTAGGATCTAATGACTTTTGTTTGTTGGTGAAAATGTGTGATAAACAAACCTGTATACAATACCTATATAGGTCGTGAGAGTATTTAAAAGGCATGTTTCAACTAATCACACTTTTTATTGGAATACATATTTCAATAAGTGAACTCTTCGAATGCAAAAATGTCTAAAATTTAATGGTGAATATTGTGATAAGCCAGAATTGCTTCTTTTATATAAAATATGTATTTCATGTGTTTATTTTGGCCAACTTTCATGGTCGCCCTAGTACAATAGCCTTATTATTTTGACTACCTTCTCATATTATACCTTATAAAGAGGTGAATACATGTACAAGTACTCATACAAATGTCTGTTGTTGGCACATTTTTATTCCAAGAAATATATTTTCCCATAATATCATATACCAGTGGATGTACAGTACACTCTACCATGTTTGTATGTTATATACACAAATATCTGTATAAAATTTAAAATTAATTTGGCGACGTGATTTGATACATCTCTCATATCATCACCTCAACAATATCAAGTAATTTAATGCATATTTTATTTTACAAAAAAAAAAAAAAAAACAAAATCATATTATATTGTAATAATAAAGATAATAACAACAATAAAAACCAAAAACCGACAAAAATTCTTGAAAATGTTTAAAAAAAATAACAACAATTTTATTTGTCATTTATTTTAATTTTGCTGCGTTGTCAAAATATGTATCTGATCATATAGAAATTAACATAGCAACAGAATTATTTGGATTTAAGTCACTTATGTTAATTACGGTGAGTCAAATTAGGACCAAAAATGAGATATCTTATAGCAAAAAAATTACCTTACAATCAATGACGTATTATACCCTTCAAGAGGAAGATAAATGTATATATAGAGTTTTTTCGCATATCTATTTTTTTTTTATTTCCACAACTTTGGCTCACCAATTTTTTGAGAAATAATTTCTACTTATATTGCTAATGTACACCTGAAATATGGTGAAGTATTTCTGTAAATTATGGGTGTTTTAACGTTTAAGATAGTTCCGAGACTTTGTACGGCAGCTACATTAAGTAGTAGGCGTGGTTCGTTGGAAGTGGTTCTTGAAAGTTTATTACAAATGGCAATATTAAACTTTATGCTAAATATAGTTATTTTAAGCTGAAAACAGCTGAAGTTATGACAGTTTAAATTTATAACAAACTCTGAGACTTTGTATGGGAGCTATATAAAAGAGTGGGTGTGGCTTGCCTCTTTCTTGTCAATCCAATTATCTTTGTAATACTAATCCACACCTTAAATATGGTCATCTTTCGCCGAATAGTTCATTAGTTATAGCCGTTAAAATTTTTGTTTTAATTTCCTCGACTTTGTATGGGAGCCACATAAAGATGTGGGTATGGCCTGCTGATTTTGTGCCAACTTATTTTCGACTGCCATATTAATGTAATGGTTGCTCTAGGCAAAAAACTTCCGAATTCACAGAGGTTTATATTTAAAACAAATTCGTTCATTTTGTATGCTACAATAAATAGTGGGCATGGGTTGTCAATTTCTTGTGGATCTAGTCATCGTTATAATATTAATTTACAATTTAAATATGGTTGTTCTACGTTGAATAGTTGGTAAGTTATGGCAGCTCAAATATTTTCTTAATTTCCTGGACTTTGTATGGGAGCCACATAAACTAGTAGGCGTGGCTTCCTGAATTTATGCCAGCATATTTCTGACTGCAATGCTGATCTAAATGTCAAATATGGTTGTTCTAGATATAAGATTGCCGAAGTTACAGCGATTTAAATTTAAAAGAAATTCAGGCACTTTGTATGGGAGCTACTATAAAAAGCAGGTGTGACACGCCCACGTTATGTAGTATGTAGGTTATGTAGTAGTATAACATAACTCTACATGCCAAATGTTGTGTTCCCAGATGGTATATTAAGTGAGTTATGCGCTACTTAAAATTGAATGCTCGGTGTGGGTGTGGCAGCTTATCGATTCTGCCCATTATCAATTCCATCCGTACTCTTGAATCATATCTCGTCAAAATAGCCCACGATTTGCTGAAGTTATCCTGTGATCTTTTCTACATCTCCGGAGATTTCTTCAAGTGGTATCAAACATGTGACCGCAATGAACATAACTTGCTCTCATGCGTGGATAAAAATAAAAAAATCGTTGCTTCTAAGTATAGCTATTTCTAATCAGATGCCATCGACTTATATTTTTTTAAATAAGGACTTTTTTAGAAATTCATGACGATCTTTATTTGATCTGAAAGTACATTTAAAACCATTACTTATGGGACAGAACATCATTTAAATGTCCTCTACGGAAGTGTTTACAGGAATACATCCATTGAATCCAAATTTCACATTGACCCTTTCACAAAAAATCGACTCGAATATCAGCAATGGTTCGTTCAATATTGTCTCTCAAACCTTCTAAAGTTGTTGGTTTATTGGCGTAAACCTGTGACTTAACATAGCCCCAGAGGCAATAAATCACACGATCGAGGTGGCCAGTTAAGACGACCCTTTCTGGAGATAACTCTCTAATCAAATTTGGTTTTCGATATCTTGATTATGTCTCGAGTTGTGTGGTAAGTGGTACACTCTTGTAATCTCTGTCGTGGCAGACATTTAAATGATGTGTTTCAAAATTAATGGTATTAAATCTACTTTCCGATCAAATAAAGATCGTCTGGAATTTCTAAAAAAGTCCTTCTTTTTTTAAGTTGGTGCACTCTTTTTAGAAACCCTTATATATTTGCCCAAAAAATCATGAACCTAAAATCAATTTTGACACTTTGTATATTTGACCCAAATCAATCGACATTCATACTTGTATATGAAAAAATTGATTTCCCTTTCTATGGATAGAAATAAGTATTTTTAAAAATGCATCAAAATTAATTTTAGATTCATGGTTTCATTAAACTAAATATTCTTAGAGTTATCAGTATTTTACAGGAATGCATACACTAGTACCTATAATTTATTATTTTCGTTGCAAGAGTTCAATTAAAAATTCTAATTTTGTCTTAAATATTTCCAATAATCATCACTGAGTGTAACAACAAATTGACTTTGAGTGGAAGTTTCACATCAAATACGGCCGCCTCAAAGTCATTTTTGTGGACGCTATAGAGTCATTATGGAAAAGTACCTAGTGTAAACAAATGAGGTGTCTCGGCGTATTGGATAACACATCACTGCATTAATATCAGTAATAACGTCGGCCTGTAAATATTATGAAGGCTTAGATAATTTCCACCTCAACTGAGACGCTGGTTGGAGTTTTTGAGAGAAAAGCCCTACGCAGGATTATTGGATCAATTTGCGTTGGTGTCTAGTACCGAATCCGGTGCAACCAATATCTGTATGAGTTCTATGCCGATATTGATTTAGTAAAACGCATCAAAATATAGCGGCTGTGCTGTCAAGAAAATGTCAGTTCAAGAAGGTTTTATATAAGAGGAAGACCCAACCTTTGGTTTGGTTTGGAAAGACAAATACATTTTTCTAAATTCAGCCTAAATTGATTTTCAGTTGTAATGGCTACATTAGTAAGTATGGTGGTAATGTGCGCTTCATTGTAATGTCTTTGGATGGGAGTATATGAAATAGTGGCCATGAGACATTTATTTCGAACTAAGCTTTGAACTACTTGAATGTAGAACGACATACCAAATAGAGGCTATCTCGTTGCAATAAGTTTTATGAGGATATAACAATTCAATGAGCGAATTAGTGTAGCTACTTTATATGGGAGTTATATGAAATAGCAGACGTAGTTCGTTTAATTTTTTGGAATATCATTGCCGATGTTGATCACAGGAGGTAAGGGCAATAATCAAGTATATTTTCAATATATTGTATATAAGTTCTCAGAACACTTTAGCATTGATATCTATAAAGTATACAATCACCAACGTTTCAGTATATTCAACAGTGTGGTTCATTATAATTATTTTTTAAAGAACTTCAATCATAAACGGGTTCTCAAAGATTTTACATCACTTAAAATGAAGCTGAGTCTATTTGAGTTTTTTTTTAGAACAGATATTCATTTCTAGGACATATTTTAGTCAATCCTGATGTGGACTATGTCAAATAAAAGATTTAAGTTCATGTTGTGGGCACATACATACACGAATCATTGATTCATTCTCATATTCCCCTCACTACTACTATCTACTATTACTATATTAATGCATTTTTAACAAGCTCCAAACAACACATTATGGCCCAAACATGCCAGATATGACGTAAACTTCAAATTGGTATGCTGCAAACGCATTTTTTTTTCTTAAATCCAGCAAATGTGTGTGTACTTATGTGGGAGATGGTTAAAACAAGCACTACATTAACAATAATACGTAAAATGAAAATAGCAAGTAATAGTAGTACAAGTAGTAGTTGTAGTCAAAGTAATAAACTCCATACATACTCGTACATAATTATATACAACCATTGGTGGAGTCTATCAAAATTCCTACACGATCATATTTAATATGTTTGTTCATTCTTCTGGGGAGTTTTTCTTGTTGTTCTATGTCTGTTTCTTGTTTTTTGTTTTTATATTTTTTGCACTGAAATTCTTCTCATTTTTGTGACATGTTCTTCTGTTGTTGTACATACGATAACTACATATTTAAAAACTTTTATACAAACGTACCACCAATAATCATAATAATAATCATAATCATAATAAAACGTAATAATGATAAATAATAAACACAACAACAGCACGAAAAATATGAAAATATATGTGTGCAATAACAATAAAGCAGTGATGGATGGATGTTTAGTTGGTTGGTTGGTTGGTGAGTCCGAGAAATATTTTAATGCCGACAACAACTTAACAGAACGACAAAAATTATGATTGTTTTAAATTCAATTAATACGATTTTTCTGAAATCATACATTCATACGTATATGGTCTAGTAAAAAGAAATCCATCATTTTTGCATTAAATCGAAGGTTTCATTTAGCATAGTTAGAATGATCCGATTTAGATCAAATATGCTAACTTGTTGTCATTTCGAAGGTAATTTCATAATGCCACTCTCATAGAAACCCTCGTCCCTATTGACAAAAAACTGGGACAGTTGATTTTCACCATCTTCTTTTGAGGCGAATTTTTCACCATCAAAATCATTCGCCATAGACAGGAACAGGTAGTAATCACTTCGTGTTAGGTCTGGACTATAAGGTGGATGCATAGGAACTTTCAAACCAAGCTCGCGGAACTTCTGATGTTGTCCTGATGGAACACAATTCCTCCCTTATTGGACAAAGCTGGCCGCTTTTGAGCGATTGTTTCTTTCAGACGGTCCAATTGTTGACAGTACAGAACCGAATTAAGAGTTGGGCCGTAGGGGAGTAGCTTATAGCAGATTATTCTCTGCCAATACCACCAAACACATAGCAAAACCCTCCTGACCGTCAATCCTGACTTGGCCACCGTTTTCGCTGGCTCACCGCGATTCGACCAGGACCGTTTTCGTTTGACATTGTCGTAAATGACCCATTTTTCATTACCAGTAACCATCCGCATCAGAAATGGATAGATTTTGTTGCGATTTAGCAGCGATTCGCAGTTGGAACTCGTGTGGCACCCACACATCGCGCTTCTTTTTGTATCCAGCCTTACTTAAATAGTACGAAACGGTTTATTTTGCAATATTTAGCTCCTGGGAAATAGAAGCAGTGCTTACATGATGGTCAGACTCGACGATTTCTATTATTTTAACGATATTTTCGACAATTGGCCTTCCAGAGCGTGGTGCATTTTTGATATCAAAATTACCGGAATTACGGAATTGACGAAACCAAAATTGCACGTGATTGGCTGTTACAGCAACAGGACTGGCTTACGTTATTGCCTTTATCGAAGAAAAACTTTAAAATATGGCGTATTTTCTCCTTACTGGTGTCCATCTTTGACGCGTGCTCAAACAATACTGAGTCATGCAATCACAAAACTGTCTGAAAAGTTTCTATAGTACGAAAACGTATCTTTCTAGCTTAACCCGATTACAGATTACTAAAGCCATCTATTGGAAAAATAATGGATTTCTTTTTACTACACCTGATATAACTTCAACACACGACGGACTTGAAGAGTAGTTGGGCTACAGTGGGACTAAAGGCGATAGAAAGTGGAATATTGTATAGAAAATCTTTGCATCTATTGTCAAGTGTCTTACATTCCTCCCTGACTCTAAGTTCTTCATGTGGTGGATGGTTGCAATTAGGAATTTTTATTATTTTTCTTTTGTTCAGCTATTTTTTTAATGTTCAAAATAATTTTTTTTTTTTTGTTTATTGTTGAACAAAACTAGATATTCATAATAAAATGTTGACAATCCCCTATTAGGCGAATGAGCTACTGTACCAAAAACAAAAAGTGGGCCAACAAATAACTGAGTATTTAGCGTCATGCCCAAACAGAGAATGGGAACATGAAAGCAATTAAACAAAAACAACACAGCAACAAAACTCTAAATGTTCAAACAATCTACAAATGTCATATAATAATTTTATGATTGGCAATTTTGACATTTTTTTTCCATACAACTACTACACAAGTATTTATGGCTTGTATGTATGACAATACAAACAAACAAACTACAAGATACATGATGATGATGATTGCCTGTCTGTCGATCTACTTGTCTGATCGATCATTGACATACAAGTTGGTACGTAGTTACATATAAATATCTTGTAGCTATGTAATGTCAATTTAACAACATGTGCCATTTCGCGGTTAACAAACGGTTATCAATCTTTGGTTGTGATAGAAGATGATTGTTCATAAATTTGAAAGAACATTCGATTGAATGACAGACAGTACAGGCTACTCTCGTACATAATACTGAGACGTCAAAATGTCTCAGTAGCCAGTTTCAGGCGATCAATTAGTGTAGAGGACTTTACTAATTCCATATTTTCAATGCAAGGCACGTACTGCTTGTGTGTCCTGGCATCGAATATGCAATATTATGGCATAATGGAGCGAAACGAGAGCGCAATACTTCTTGTTCGACATCATGTACAATCAAATAACTTGAACATCATTCAAACCAACAACCATATAGTATTATCATCCATCTAAATATTTTGATCTGTTCTTGAACAACAACATAATCATTATTCGTCCACTGATTCGTCCACATACAAGAAGAATGATGACAATGATGATTACTACGACGAAAATGATAATAATTTCTACTTTTGCAAAACATATCGAACCTAATTTGGCACATAAAATATGAGAATCCATAAGCGGAAATGATGTGAAGTGAATCTGATTGTGTCCGTTGCAAGATCCATTGATTCATACAGAATATTAAGACATCACAAAAACACAAATGACATTTAATGTTTTTCAATCTGTTTTTTTTTTATTCTTTTTTTTTTTGTAAAATTGCAAACGAGACAACTTTCAGTTTAGCAACAAACTTGTTCTGTTTTGACATGTTATTGTATATCCGAAAAATTATGATTTTTTTTTTACTTTTAAATAGAGCAAAGACGATCGATCGATTTATATCGTACCAAATCATGATTAGTTGCATACAATACTTTCATATTTAGTACATATGGGGTGTTCTTTTTAGAGGGATTCGAACTTTTCGATGGGAGTTAAATGTCAAAAATGTGAATAAATTGGACAGGGAGGTGAATATTACAGTCTAAAAAAGTTTAATGTCAGACGGAAGAGATTATTTTGCATAGGTAAACTTTTAAAATTCGTTTCAAATATAAGGTGTAGTAAAAAGTATTCCATTATTTTTCCAATAGATGGCTTTAGTAATCTGTATCTCGCGTTGTATTAGTGTGATCGGGTTTCAGTTGATGGCGTTAGAAAGATAGGATTTCGTACTAAATAAACTTTTTAGACAGTTTTGTGATTGCTTCAGTCAGTATCGTTTGAGCACGCGTCAAAGATGGACACCATTAAAGAGAAATTACGCCATATTTTACAGTCTATCTTCGATAAAGGCGAAAGCGCAAGCCAAACGGCTGAAAATGTGAATAGTATTTATGGTCTTGATACTGTAACAGCCAATCACGTGTAATTTTGGTTTCGTCGATTCCGTTGCGGTAATTTTGATGTCAAAAATGCACCACGTTCTGGAAGGCCAATTGTCGAAAATATCGATAAAATATTGGATATCGTCGAGTCTGACCGTCATGTAAGCACTGTTTCTATTGCCTAGGAACTAAACATTGCATAAAGATCCGTTTGGAACCATTTAAATAAGGGTGGATACAAAACGAAGCTCGATGTATGGGTGCCACACGAGTTAATGCAAAAAAAACCTCATGGACCGAATTTCCATCTGCGAATCGCTGCTGAATCGCAACAAAATCGATCCATTTCTGAAACGGATGGTTACTGGTGATGAAAAGTGGGTCACTTACGACAACGTCAAGCGAAAACGGTCCTGGTCGAATCGTGGTGATCCAGCGCAAACGGCGGCCAAGCCAGGATTTACGGTCAGGAAAGTTTTGCAATGTTTTTGGTAGAATTGGCAAGGAATCATCTACTATGAGCTGCTCCCCTATGGCCAAACTCTTAATTCGGACATGTACTGTCAACAATTGGACCGTCTGAAGGAAGCAATCGCCCAGAAGCGGCCAGCTTTGACCAATAGTTGAGAAATTGTGTTCCATCAGGAAAACGCCAGGCCACACACATCGATAGTGACTCGCCAGAAGCTCCCGGAGTTTGGTTGGGAGGTTCTTATGCATCCACCTTATAGTCCGGACCTGGCACCAACAAGTGATTACTACCTGTTCCAGTCTATGGCGAATGATTTTGCTGGTGAAAAATTTGCCTCAAGAGATGCTTGTGAAAATCGACTGTCCCAGTTTTTTGCCAATAGGGACGAGGGTTTCTATGAGAGTGGCATTATGAAATTACCCTCAAAATGGGAACAACTTATCGAACAAAACGGTGCATAATTGACCTAAATCGGATCATTCTAACTATGCTAAATAGAACCTTCAATTTAATGAAAAATAAATAAAATTTATTTCAAAAAAAATATATTAAAATTTGTTTTTTGTGGCGGATGTATTGGAAGCAAATTCGCCCTGAACTGCATATATGGAAAATCTATCGACAAAAATCCAACAATTTTGTAATTTTTATTATATTCTAACACTCTGAATGAAACACCCTTTACAATTGCCATCCAAATAAGTAGGAGCATACGCCAGTCTCCAACAATACACTCTAGCCTCTAGCGCTACATACATTTTAGAATTCGACCATACACATGCGTTCATACATATGTTACTACTACATACATACAGTGCGTGCGTATTATGTCGAATGGATAAGTTTGGGTTGGCGCCAAAGTCTTTTACTTTTACGGTAGCCACCACATAAAATCATAACTATCCATGAAAATCGTAAAGACATATGAAATAACAACAACAACAACAACAACAAACATACATTTTATGGTATATTAAATTGTCAGTTTTATGGGACAAAATGTCATGTTGTTGTACCTAAGTACATACAATACTAGTAGGTAGTGCGAGTATGTACAAGAACAATAGATTGTCCCATTACAGCACTCCCCTCACTCACTATTACCTATTTGCTGCAAACTGAGAATAGGAAAATGTAGGTAATTAAAAATTTATTTTTAAAATATGATACGCATACATAATGATGGATAGTCAATAAAATGTTATGCGGTTATGAATCGTAACGTATGTAACTACAAATATACAATATATCGAAATGTGAAAGAAAGGCTTCATATTGTACATGCCATACATATGTATCGACATAATATATTCGTATGTCATCGAACCATTTATTGAATTATTTTTCATGTTGCCGTCGTCATAATAAAAAAATATACTATGTAGTTAAAATCATGACACTAACAACATACACATAGGTACTTAAATTTTAGTCGACTATGTCTAATCGTGAAAATCGTGAATGTAATATAATGAAATTATCAATCAAGATCGGTACTTTTGATTTCGATACCACGTAACATAGTAATTCATTTGTTTAAGTTTAAGCTCACACCAACGATGGAACAAATTTTCAAACAAATGTTATGAAATTCATGTGACTTATCGATAAATAGGTGCAATCCTCTGTTAAACGAAACCATTGGGATTTCCTAATGAAATAATGCAATACCCCTGACATACATTGGTGCTAGCTCAGTAATATCTGTAAAAATGGCACTCTCTAATAAGGTATGCCGTCTGCGTCCCAAGGCGGGGCATCTACAGAGGAGATGGTAAACAGTTTCCTCTTCTTCCTCGTCTTGGCAACTGCGACATAAATCGTTGGCTGGTAAATCCAGCCTGTAGCATGCCTACCAACAAGCCAGTGGACCGTGAGTACAGCGACTACATCACTAATAGTTTTCCTACTCATTGATAACAGTGAACGAGTTCTTCCCTTGTCAAGAGTTGGCCAGGTATTCCTAGTAGCAACACAAGTGTGACAAGAAGCCTGCATGTTGCAAGCGGAATTCCTACTTTCTGAGATGGATAGATCTCAGGCACCCTAGTGACCGATCTCACCAATTCATCTGCTTCAGAGTTCCCTGGAATATCCTCATGCCACGGTACCCATACAATGTGTACATTGAAGTGCTCCGCTAGCTTGTTAAGAGCTGAGCGTCATTTAAGGGCAAGTGCCGATTTGGCGAATGTTCCTGCAAGGGATTTAATGGCGGCTTTATTCTCGATGTAGATATAAGTATCTTAGAAAGATATTGTATTACAGCGAAATCACATTGCCGCCTCCTTTATAGCCATAATCTCGCTTTGAAAAACGCTGCAAAAGTCAAGTAATCGGAACTTCAGCTTAACGCGTAAGGAATCATAAAACACACGACCTCCTACCCTTCCCTATAATTTGGAGTCGTTTGTGTACACTTGTGTCGAGTGAACTCCGATTTCATTGGCAATACCCCTATTCCATTCTGCCCTTGAGGGAATATAGGTTGAGAATCTATTGTCAAAGCATGGTATGGGAATAGTATAGTTGTTGTTGTTGTTATAGCAGCAAAAATATGGAAATTCTTTGTTTTGTTCCCGTACAAAGCATTTCCGTATTCTGATGAGGTGAATGGACCATGGTCGACCACTTGGTCGAATGCTTCCGCGACGTAGACCCGTCTATTCTTGGGAAGCCAATGGTACAGTTGACGGCATCGATGGCATTGTAGTGCACTCCCCCAGAATCTTTAAATGCCCGTCTCCTAGTTAAGCCTGGCGGGCATGAAGCCATGTTTAGCCTAATTGCTAATATAAGCGCTCTCTGCTTGCCAAATAGATCCACAGGGTGGTAGATGCAACAGCGAGTAGAGTGCTTTTGACGGGGTGGTTCTTAGAGCATCTGTTGTCAACACCGCAGACGTCCTTTGAACCTTGTCTATTAGCCGACTGTGTGCCACCTTATTTAAGGATTCCCACTAGACTATCAATCCATAAAAAAGAATTGGTCTGACGACCGCGCAGTATAGCCATGATACGAATGTAGGACTCATCCCCCATTTTTTACCTATGACCTTCTATATTTGAATATATGACAGGGCCAAAATCCCTAACAGATGGTTAACGGTGGACAAGCGCAAGGAGGAGAGGCAGAGGAGCATCGAGGAGTGGCAAAATCGCTGGGACTCTGCGACAAAAGGGAGGTAGACATACAGGCTTTTCGTGAATGTGCAGGCATGGGTTGAGAGAAGACATGGCGAGATGGATTATTACCTCACACAATTTCTGACGGCACATGGCTGCTACAAGGAGTACGTCCACAGATTTGGTCACAATGACGCGATGTATTGCTCGTTCTGTGGTAGCGATAGTGAAAATGCAGAGCGTGTTTTCTTCTCCTGTTTGAGATACGTATCTGAAAGGACGTCCATAGAGAGAATAATAGAAGAGAGAGTGTGACCCTAGACAATATAGTAAAGCACATGCTGCAATCGAAGTTGGTGTGGCCAAGATGAAGGAATAGTCTGTGAATGCACTTCAGGAGCTACGGGAGAAAGAATGGCAGCGCAGCAGCAAAAGGAGAAACATAAACGAGGAGTAGACTAAAGCATATGTGAAAAGCCATTCTGGCCCAGCTTGGCCTAGCGAAGTAATGCCTAATGGCGGTTCCGCTGGGCAAATTCGAGCTACAGATGTCGGAGTTAAGGGTTTAGTATGTAGGCGTACTGTTTCGCAAGTCCAGCATAGTAAAATATACTGCCTGGGTGTGGTCCCGAATGAGGTGTACCTATAGCAAACAGCATGAATCGTTCATGCCGTCCATGGTTGACGGTATCTGTGAAAGATTCCACCTTCGACAAAAAAAAACTTATGGCCTTCTTACAGAAATGGAGTGCTGTTGTTGCTTTACGCACCCTCTCCTCCTTGTTTTGTTTCCAAATTACTTTTTTATCTAAAGTTATACCCAAATACTTCGCCTCTTTAGTTATTTTTAGACTAGTTCTCCCAATTCTAGGTATGTTAAAAATAGGTATTTTATGCTTCCTGATAAAGTGAATCAGCTCAGTTTTGGCAGGGTTGATGGCCAGACCAGAGTTTAAAGCCCATTTGGACAGTACTGATAAGACATGGATCTTCACTTCAGTGAGTGTATTTAAAAATTTTCCTGATGCCACAAGTGCCACGTCATCTGCATAAGCCCGTGGCCTTAATGATATGAGAACTTCATTGATATTTCAGCTTCACAGAAGAGGCGATAAAACACCGCCTTGTGGGATGCCCTTAATCGCAAATCTACTAATAGATGAGGTACTCAATTTTGAGTTTATCACTCATTGACGTAGCAACAGACTAATGAATCTGATAATAGGTTCATCCACTTTAAGCATAGCAAGAGTGCTTTCGGCTGCTCCTGGGTTTATGTTATTGAAGGCCCATTCAATATCTAGAAAGGTGGCCAGACTATATTCTTTGCTGTGCATAGATCTTTTGATCTTCTGCACAAGTGAGTGGAGGGCTCTCGCAACGGATTTGCCTTTGTTATATGCATGTTGCAATGAAGTGATATTCTTAGCGTCTGTGGAGACTCTTATGTGCACATCAAGTAGTCTTTCAAGAATTTTAATATAAAAAAGAGGATAGACTTATGGGTCTAAAATCACTTGGCTTTGAGTAGATGTTTTTCTGTCTTTAGGAATAAACACCACGTTTACCCACGAGCCACGAGCCATATCTTGAGAACATAGCAAAGCCTTAGGCATGCAGAGAAGATTACCTCCATCCGCACATTTCTGCATGTCTACGGATATAATACCATCAGGTCCTGTTGACTTGAATGGTTTAAAATTATTTATCGCCCAATATGTAGACTAAGTGTAATAACAAGTAACAAAGCAGTAATCATAGTGCTCGAACCCAGTACTTTTTCGACATTATTCCAATAAAAATTGCGACAATGTCGAACAAAAATATTTATTACAAAGATTTTTGCAATAATGTCGAAATAAATTTTGTAGAATAATGTCGAACTGAAGTTATGCAAAAAACGGGATTTCGATATTATCGCACATAATACATTTTTCGACATTAATTCATTTACCATTAATAAATGCAGAGTACTGCGAGGTGATATGAAATCAACTGCAGTGGATCGAATTTTTCTTCTTTCTTTTCATGAATCTCATAATTTCTGCTCTATTTATCATATCACTCATTTGTTAAAGATATATAAATATCAGAGTCAATCCATTGAAGAGTTGAAAAAGTTTTGCTAGATTTTCAAATCATTTAAATTCTTGAGCATTTTGCTTATAAATACTATATGCATTTGAACATAATAAAATCTGTCTGTATACAAATTGATTATAAACAGTGAATCATATACAAAAAAAAAAAAAAAAGAAATTTTTGACTTTTTATATCTCCAAATATACTACATATACCCCTTATAATGCTATTATTATATCTATACAACAAGTTTCATTTGAGTATCATATAATATTTAATGATTGTTGGTTAGTTGGATCGTAAAAAAATATTTCTAATTTAATACTTAGGTACTCATGTATTTCATTTAGTATTTATTTTATTATTGTATTATAGAAAAGATCACTTCACTGATCTATTAATTTAATGAGCTTGCTTAGTCAACAAAACAACAACAACAACAACAAAATAGAAATTACTATAAAAAGAAATAAACAATTCGAAAAACATTTGTCTTCGTTCGTTTTATATCAACTCTCCATTTAAAAATGATCATAAAAATCACTCAAAGCTCTTGTTAGTGATCATAATGATGATCATGATGATGATGCTAATGATAATGAGACACTCCAAATATATAACATTTATGGGTGGCAAATTTATAAACGTTTCAAATTTCCAAAGAGACAATTTCAAAGCAATAAAATCAAATATTTCGAATACCATTCACTCACTAACTCACACTGCTGCTCATATCATCTCATATCACCCTCACTCTCCATGATTTGTGTCTGTTAATTATGTGCAATGCTTTGAACATAATTTCTGGCAAATTATCGTCTTGGGTATGGCAATGATTTGATCATATATATATTTTGTACAGCAATCAAAGTTTCTCATTACAAAAAAAAAAAAAAAATTAAAATACTAAAAAAAACGAAATACAAAACAGAATGATACAATGTCAACTCTACACGCACATTCACATAAAGTTGGCCTAATAATACTAATAATAATATTATAATAATAATAATTTTCCAATTTTTTCCCTCAAAACTGTCAGCAAAGGTGTCAAATCACAGCTACTCATGCTGTGTGCATATCCCGGGCATTCTCCCCGTATTGGTACATACAAAAGCACAGCAAGGTGAACTACTATCACCATCTCATACATATTCTTCTACTATATTTCAACACTGAATATGCTGAACGAAATTCAATTTCTTCGATCGTGCATCATTATTCTTCTTTTTGCTCTTGATATGGGTTCTTTCTACCTTACAGAAGTGTAGAAAGAAGTTTGTCGCATCGCGATCACATACCCATGCATAGATGCTTGATGAGAGCGCGTTCAGTTTTATTCATTTTAATTTTTCATGTTGATAGTGATGAAGATGATATGAATGTTGGATGTATAGCTGGAATGATTTTGTTGTCTTGTCATGCATGTGGCGCAACAAAGCGCGATCACATTGCTGATCGTGAACGTACAAATCCCCAGGCGGCCGTGATATACTATGATTCGCTCGATACTTCATTAAATGTTTTGTAATTAATTTAAACGGTGTAGTCCCGCTGTTGTTTTTTGTTTTTGTTGTTGGCTGTTTTTTTTTTTTATCTTTCTGTATATTGAACCAACTGATCATGACAAGGAAGAAGAAATAACGTAAATCAAAATGTTTATATGTTGAAGCATTTATGTTTATATTTTACTACAAATTTCCATTCTCTATCTCTCTCTACATTATGGTTTTTTCAACTGTGATGCCACTTAAGGTGTAAATTAAAATGATAAAGTCATCTTAAGTGGATTTCCTGCTGTGTGTGTGCAACACAATCTTTTACGCATACTCATACGAAGTAGCATAGGTGGCGATCATATGTACGATCGATCGATCCATCGATAGCTGAATCGTTGCATTTGACAAGGACAGTATGTACATATATAAAGTTGTAAATATTCGTATTTTATTAAATTCACAATATTCACATTATTCACAATCTTCAACAGAAAAAAAAAAACCGCGATCGCATCTATGAATGAATGTTGATCATTCATGAATGAGTTGTGCTAATATACGAGTAGTTGATTTGAGAGGATGTTACTAAGAATCATTATCATCATAGCAATAGCAGAAAATAGCTAATATACAGCAAGAGAGACACACAGATATAGGATGTTGACTAATTTGTGGTAAGATCAAAATATAAAAATAAATTATATTGAAAACCCATTTAACATCATTATTACAAGTTGCCGACTGACTGTGACATCCGTAAGGTGAATCACAGTCGCAAAGGATGGTTTGAATTTCTAGTGGCGTCATACTTTGCAAATAATATTTCATGCGCCTTCTATGTGCTTGAAGTTCCAGATTTAGAATTCAAAATATCCAAGAGTTCCGGTAAGTAATTAACAATGCTTCCCAACGTAAAAATTTGATATGGAAACGATCGTAAAAGATCTCTGTGATAACATTAAGAAAAGCTCACGCATTCATTTCAACAGTAACATTTTCATTCAACACAATTCTCATTCTATGAGCCATTTCTTCACGTTTTAAAACAGATGCAAGTCGTAGAGCCCAATCCATAGTGCAATAAATATGCCGTTACGACTGCTCCATGGATGCAAATGATGAGAATTTTTTCATGTATATCCCATAAAATTGTTGCCAACACTTTCTTAGTTGACACACTCAGGTGGACCTTCTGCGGTATAATTTTGATTGAAGGAAAAGTCCAGTACGTCGGTTTTTCTTTGGTCTGTGGTATATTGTGATGTACCCGTGTTCCTGTCATCGTTATTAACGGCGTCAAAGCTTTTATTGAAAGATCATTATTTGATTTGTTTCGACTTTGAATAAATGCGTCACGCATCTGACAGCAAGTTTGTTTCTTATTTCAATTGAGATACCAGGTAAGGTTCGGTTAAGCTATGTGCTGCCCTCTCTCTGAGAGGACACACTTAGGCCAGAGAGGCCCATTGTGATACCACCGAGCTTCTCTTCCAATACTGTTGTGCGTGTTAAATTTGAACAGTATTAGAAGGGACCTACTTATATTAGACGGTTCCGAACGGCAGAACCATTGTGACATCACTCTGACTTAGTTTTGTCACAGAGCTCTTTTAAGAAGCATTTTGGCAAATTGCAATTCCCGGAAAAATTGCCATGTCTAACCGGCAGGTGGGGACCGTTCGAAAGAAAGATATTTTCGATATGAAATTTTATTATGCTTCAGCCGGGGATTGAACCCACAACCCACGAAGCCCAACACATTAACCACTGAGCTACGGCACACAGGCAAGATACCAATAACTTCAATAAAAATGACAATCTTTGATTATTATGTTGTAAAGATGGTTTCATTTTTTATTTCTGTATTATTGACTCGTGTCTTTGAATTATTCGAAGTCGTGGAGGCCAATTTTATGAAAACTATAATTCTGTAGTTGGGCCCCTCTAAGAGGTGGAGTTAGAGAGTAAGTATAATTGAAAAAAAAAAATGTTTTTGTGCAAGAATTAAAAATGGTCGGTCATATCTTTCACCATAATAGGGGTGATTCTTGACTCATTATGGGGACATTTGTGAATTTTCAGGTTCATAGGAATGCCTTTAAGGGCTGAAGAGAGGAGGTAAGTATCTTTCGAAGAAATGTTGATGTTAAAGAATTATTGAAAGTCATCACTCTAGCGCCGATTCCGGGGCAATTATGCGAATTTTCAGGTTTTTTTGAATTTCACTTTGCATAGGAACGCCTTTAAGGACTGAAGATAGGAAGTAAGCGTGTTTAGGAAAAATATTGATTTTGAAGAATTATTGTAAGTCATCACTCTAGGTCCAATTCCGGGGCAATTATGGTGATATATGTTGGTTTTCAGGTGTTTTGAAGTTCATTTTCTATGGGAGCATCCCTAAGGGGTGAGTATAGGGATAAAGTATGTTCCGAAAAAATGTCAGGTTGGAGCGAATTTTATAAAAAACGTCAATTTTGAAAGGGGGCCCTCATAAGGGTTAATGATATCGGTAAATATGATTAGGATAAAATAATGATGTGAAAATATTTGTACTTATTTTGGGTAGTTTAATTTTGATTTCAATTTTCATAATTGCTTTTAACGTTATGGGCGAAATACGATCTTCCCGATTTAAGTAATATTCTTAGGCGTCTTGGACAGCACGTCACTGTTGACAACGACGCTTTTGAAGTAGTAAGGGAGTTTGTCTATCTTGAAACCAGCATTAACAGCAGTAATGACGTCAGATTGGAGATATTGCGAAGGATCACTCTTGCAAACAGGAGCTACTTTGTACTAAGTAAGCCATTGAGAAGTCAAGCCCTCTCTCGAACAACTAAAACTACACTCTACAAGTCTCTCATCATGCCTGTCCTAACATATGGCGCTGAAGACTGGACAATTTCCACCTCGAATAAGCGAATGCATGGAGTTTTCGAGAGAAAAGTCCTACGCAAGATCTTTGGACGTATTTGTGTTGCTGGCGAGTACTGTATAAGGTGTCCAACCATGATCTGTACGAGCTGTATGCCGATATTGACATAGTGAGGCCCATCAAAATCCAGCGGCTGCGCTGGCTAGGTCATGTCGAGCGAATGGAAGAACACGCTCCAGCTAAGAAGGTGTTATATTCGGAATCCGCTGGAGGACGACGCAGAAGAGGAAGACCAAACATCCGGTGGAAAGACAAAGTAATGGAATTGCTAACTGACGCCATCTAGCGAAGGAAAGAGTTAGCTGGCGAAGCATGCTAGATTCGGCATAAATCGATATTCGGTTGTTATGGCCACATAAGTAATTAAGTACTTAGGCTAAAAGTTAGCTCTGTTTATTGTTTAATTTTAGGACATCAGTCGATATTAAGTGATATGGATGCGACAAAATCACTTTCAATATTATGTCACAACCGTAACGCTTTTTGTGGGCCCAATTTCATTCATTCCGTTCTGCAAATCATCAAACATTTTGTATCACATCCTCTCATTTCTCTGTATTTTCGTTCATATTTCATGCGAATGTTGCTCCGTAACCAAATGAATTTGTCATTTAAATAATAAATATTTAAAAATTATCGGCCAACTAAAACAAAAACATTTGACTATTACATTTTAGGCATTGTATAACTTTTATTGATGCTATTTATGATGGTTGATTAGACGATTGGTTTTAAGATTTTAATGCATCCACACTCGATATGATGTATCTGAATGATGATCGTAAATTTCGAAGATAAACAATGAAAAGTATTTTTAAATCAGACATTTTGTGTTTTTTTAAATTATTTCTAAATTAAATGAATAACGAACCCATCAACCCATATTAATGGTACGCTTGAATAAATTAATCTTCTTCACACAACTATGCTAATATCATATTGATGATCATGGTTTGATAATACGTGTACAATTCTATAGGTAGCTAGCGATTATTGGTATTTTCATTTCGAGTTTGAGTTCGAGTTCTGTTTTTATATGTGTTGTTTGTGGTGTTTATAATTTTACTGACCCCATTGCTGATCGCTTCAATATTAATGTTAATACCTCTTGAAATCACATACCAATGGGTCCAATGGTTAGAATTTATTGCATACAAAAGTGTTTGTTGGTAAAAAAAAAAACAATACCTGAATCGACTCATTGAATTCCATTCATAAATACCTTTGTACCATGTGAATTGAAGAACAAAATACTATTTAGTGATATACGCATGGTGGTCAGACATCAATAAAAGAACAGTCAGAAACAAAAAAAAAAAAAAAAAAACAAAGAAATACAGAGAGAAATACACACGCTTACACAATACTTGCATACATGCAATTTTTTTTTTTTTCACACATTCTTCTTCTTAGTCAACAGATTAGGTCCATCGATCGAATTGAATGGATCGATCGCAGTTGCTTTGTTTATTTTTGCATTTACGTATACAATATTTTATAATCTGAACGAATGAATGAATGGATTTAAAAGATTAACTAACTGCTTGGTTGTTTCAAAGCTTCAAAAAGGTGTTCTACATACATACATACACAGTGATCTTATTGAGAATGGGGACAAAACAAATGTGTTGTCACGCAGTATTGATTCATGGGAAATATATTGTATGTATATGAAGTGTAAGAAAAAAATATAGGACTAAAATAATTGTTGACAGAAATTGTCGTTTCGCAACTTTGATTAATTGGATATGCAAGAGTGTCGCCGGCGATCATTTTTTTTTTACATGATCACTGTTTTGTTGCTGCTTATGCTCTCATTTGTTTATTCATGACAATTGTGCTAAAAATGATGGCAATCAATTGTCAATATACACATTTGAGCAATTACAAGTTTAAATATGAAATGACGATCAGCTATACTTATACTACTCAATGATCCTTACGCCAATTGCGATCGTGTCAAGTCAATTGATTTGCCAAATTTTCTGCAAAATTTTTCGTTTTTCAAATTAAACAATAACGAATTAAAATCGTGTATTTAATGATATATAATGAATACGTAAATGCAAAGCTCTGTGGCAATAATAAATTTAACATGATCGCGTACACCTAAATGATCACAACATGCTGTATAGCCATAATTGTCTTAACAACTTTACAACAATTACAGTAAATGTGATGATGATGATAATAATGATGATGAGTCACTTGTAACACAAACCAATTGAGATATGTATGATTGAAGCTTTACGATTCCAAGAAACGCAAGATCGGTAAAGATCGACAGTACTGAGTGAAATGGTGGGTTTTTATATAGATATCGCAGTGGAACTAAAAGTGTACTTCGACTTGGCCGATATATAATACAATATATGTTATGAAGCTTAGAACCCTAGGATCCATCAACAGGGACTGCGTTATTACGGTTAGGATCAAATAACTGGTGCAGCGGAACTACGAATCACTTTTAATGCTCATTATAGAAGTTGTGAAAACTTCGATAAAACAACTTCCTCTATAATCTGCCTCTACAATCTGACTGTTCAGAAATGAAATGGCTCTGTTTAGATACCCCGTCCATTTTTGGGAAGACAGTGATGTTAAAACATCATTTAATGCTAATTATATGTCACAGTAAGTTTTCTGTGGGTTAGCCCCAATAACCAACACACCAACTTGTTACTTTTTCAGAAAAGTTCGAGTATAAAAAAAATAAATATGTGGCACTTATAAGCCCTGAAGGGCTCTTTGGCCGAGCTTCTCTAACATTATTGTTGTGCGTGTTAAATTTGGAAGAGTATTAAAAGGAGCCTACATATTTTAGGCAGTTCCGAACGGCAGAGTTTGGCGAACTGCACCTTCCTATCAACACAACAAGTCTCTAGTTCGATTCCTGATTCGACCATCTTCACATAACTTTTTTTAGAAAAACACAAATTGAGTTCTTTTCCTGGTGCCCACCATATTTTTAAAATATTATTTAAATGGTATTTACCTTTTGGAACGAAAAGGTGTTTTGTAGAAAGTCCACGGCCAGTAGAGCAATCAAGTTTGAGATTGGGGTTTAATATCGCCAATTAGCGAATACATCTCACTCGTGTAATGAAAACTATAAAATCCTTTGTTGATGCTAATTCGATGACAAACGGTCTTATAGTATTCATTCCAAAGATTTCCTTTCTAGTGCGAACATACGCGGGGTAGTACAATAAATAAGCTGAAAAGTTTCATAATTTCCTAGCAATATTTTGAATTTTTGTTCGTTCTAAAGCCACTTAATTTCGGAACAGTGACTCTGAATATGCTTAGATGATTCATAATCTTCCAAGAAAAGGAGACCCGCAGTCGCAGCTGGTCGAGCCAGAGCCATATAATGAAGTTGATACCTGAGGGTTTGATGGTCTGATAAGTAAGTTGTGACCAATTTTAAATTCGATTTATTAAAAAGTGTAAGACCTGAACCTGTTTTTAGTCTGGTGAGCCTTTCGGCTTTTATAGGTCAGGTTATGTGGCTGCCCTCTCTCTGAGAGGACACACTTAGGCCATAAAGGCCCATTGTGATACCACCGAGCTTCTCTTCCAAAACTATTATGCTTGTTAAATTTGGACAGCGTTAGAAGGGACATTCTTATATTAGTCGGTTCCGGACGGCAGAACCCTAGTGACATCACTTTAACTTAGTCTTCCTCACAGAGCTCTTTTAAGAAGCATTTTTGACAAATTTTACTACCAGAAAAATTGTCAATTCTTACCAGCAGATGGATACCGTTTGAAAGAATAATTTTTTCGATATAAAATTTGTTTATGCTTCAGCTGGCTTTTATAAGATTTAAAGAGTTTCTGTCCAGTCCTCAACGAGTGAGTTGATAGAAGACTGTCTAATCATAAAACATAGATCTATTGTAAGCCTGACGGAAAAAATTCTTTTATGTGCTCCTAACCATGTTCAACCAACACTACTTTTTCGCAAGAACCGAATGCCCTCGGTAATGCCCTTATTGACGACTCTTCAGCTTATCATTACCGATGTCGGTTGGTGGTGACCCCTTTAACGTTCTTTGATTTAATGGGTTCTGATCATTATCTGGCTATTTAATTCGGCACCGGCTAGAGGATGCCGAGGAAGAGGAAGACTAAACCTCTGTTGGAAGGACCAAGTGTCGGGTAACCTGGCGGCGTTTGGAATATCCAATTGGCGCCTCAAGCGAAAACTGGAAAAGACTGGCGCCGCATTATATGTTCGGCCTAAATCGATCATCGGTTGTTATGGTCACATAAGAAGAAGAAGCACATGAAGACCATTATCTGCTTATTGAAAGATTTTTCATTCATTTGCAATCGGTTTTTAAATTCCAGCAAAGCTATGTTTTGAGTTTTTGGTCGGCTCGTTGTGTCTTTTAAAAATTTGGGGTCTAAAAACCGATGGGATGTGGAATTTCCACCATAAAATCGTCCGCTTTGGCAACAGCTTCATTATATTGGGACCGTTTATCTTGCACTGTCGGACATGTCGATTACGGTCTATTACTCCAATTGTGCCGTCGAACAACTTTACAGCGTAATAACCCTGTTGCGTTAGCACAAATTCCTCTTTTCTGCTGCCTTTTTTCGAAAATATGATCTTCGCCGTCCAGTGGTAATCTGGTTTCGACATGTTTGGTCTCTATCATCTTAAGCTGCCGATGTTTTACCATCTTAGCAGGATATGACATCTATAAATATCATAAGTTCGTCTCTATGCATATTTCGAGATTTTGTTCCAATGTATCTTGGTTTCTTAGCTGCCATATACTAATCCTTTTTACCTCGTTGTGTTGCTTTTTGATTGTTTAGCGGCCCGTGGACACCTACGAAAAGTGATTAATATCTACAACAACAACAACAACTACAATAACAAGTGTGTAAAATTAAACATTTGCATGTACACACATACTAATTCAATCTCCTCATTTTTGTTGTGGGTGCGCAATAAAATGTTGCAAGAGTAAATTCAAATTTAATTGGAAAAATGACAATGAGACAATCACACCAAAAATAATGATAATAATAATAATAATAATAATAATAATAATATTGATGATGATGTGTATATGTTATTGGTATTTTCGATTTCCCTTTTGTCTACACATTGTGGCTGATTGGTTGAGCTTCTTAATTTGCGAAAAGCACATAACAATCGCACAAACACGATTCTTACATGAATTTTGAAGCGCCCTAAGCCTAAAGAAAAAGGAATATTTACATACACACACATATACATAAGTATAATAAGCTCTGTTCTGGTAATTCATATCGCATTGTAACGATCAACATGCACCATCAGTTTTACAACTTACCAGTAACGCCTTCGTCAAGAGTAGAAGACATCAGCAGACAGCAGTAGTTAAGTAAACATTCGTAACAAGCTTGTTGCACATCATCATCATCATCATCATCATCATGAGCACGATCATAATTACGAGGCATGAGGCATCAGCCAACAAGAGTTAATCGACCGATTGGCAATATAGGTATCTCATTCTCTTCATCCTCATAAAACACCCACACGTTTATATTATACATAAAGGAAAACACGAAGTGCTACAACTTGTTACCACGAACATGCGCATGCGCAATTTACAACTTACACGTAATCAACACCAAGCACCAAACAACAAACAACACAGCTACCATCTGAAGCCAGCTACCAAGACGAACAAGAAGAACTACAACAAACAATCATTCGACAATCATTCAATAAAGTGAACAAAGCGTATTAACGTTTGTCGTCTGTCCTCTCTTGTTCTTCTTATTGAATAACTTTTTTTTTTTTTTTTGATTTTGTATTAAAATTAAATACAAAAATTAAATTGGTGAGCAATACAGTGTGTGAATCTGTGAATCGTTCAATATGCGATTTTATACAATTCATTCAGCAGACGATGATTACTATTTTGTTTAGAGTATTTTCAGTGATATTTTTAATTGATTGGTATGATTTGTTGCCATTTTACTTACGAGTTACTTGCTTGTAACTGATGAAGTCTATTGATATGAATGGCGATGAGAAGATCACTTATAATCAGCAAATGGTGATATGTAAAGGAATAACTTTGAAAAAAAATCGTCAACAATTTCCTTTCTCTATGAAACAGATAGCATTGAAAGCCAAGGTTTCAGAATTGAAATCACGAAACCTTCGAGTTCAAACTTCGTCACTCATATTTTGAGTATTATCCTGTACATGAAGGTAATTAATTCAAAAACAAGATAAATCCAAACCACTTTCTTAGTAAAAAAAAATTAATATATGCCACATAAAACCCCAAAGGCCTCTTTGGCCGAGCTTCTCTTCCATTACTGTTGTGCGTGTTAAATATTTGGACAGTATTAGAAGGGACCCACTTATTTTAGCCGGTTCCGAATGGCAGAACCCCCGTGACATCACTCTTTTGGTGCTCATAATACTAATACAAATACTATTAGTCCCTAGCATTGCTTTGTATGAGTTGTCTCAACTCTTCTATCACATTTTCATAGATCGAGCTCTTTCCCAAGTTCATTCAGAGTATCGTTCGTTCACTAAAACGTAAGGAACTCTTGTGACTTGTTACTTTTTTCCCGAGACGCTTCACATATAAATTAGGATATATTGTATTATCAGTATTTTCCACTTTTTTGCTCGCGGGTGACAATTGGAAATCCAATTGATCTAATAAGTAATACCTTACTTAATTCTTGAAACATGAACTCGAAATGTGGAACATACCCCACATAGACATGCTTGAAATAACGCGTGATGTTATTATGAGGAAGGAAGTAGAAGAATTCTGCAACCAAACAAATAATTAACACACGATTTGAGGGACGAATGGAATCTGTTCTTGCCTGAAACAGGGCCATCTAAGCTTCCAATACGATCGATCAATAGCAACTCATACATTCTAATACATCAATACATACAAGATGCGGCAATTATGTATTAAGACTCTAACCATATCTCAGTAACCAAGCGCGCCATCTATGTGTGAGCACATGCGTTTTGAAGCTTCAACCTTCCTCTACTAACTGTCAATGTCAATTTCATGGCATTTGGTTGACATTTAATGTTTATTGACATTCATTTTACAAAATACGTGTTCGTTTGATGTTGAAATTTTAACATGGACCAAAGAGCGGTCATTAAATTCTACGCAAAAATTGGTAAAAGTGCATCAGAAACATTCGGAATGATGCAGCAAGCGTATGCCGATGCTTGTTTATCAAGATCAAATGCTTTTATATGGCATAAACGGTTTCTGGATGGCAGAGAGTCGCTGGAAGATGAAATAAAAGAAGGAAAGCCAGGCCTTAAACATCATAAGGAAGAGGCCTTAAACATCAACAGGGAAACTATCCGACTCATTCTTCATGTGGATTTGGGCAAAACAAAGGTCTGCGTGAGATTTGTTCCACACACTTTGACCGAGGACCAAAAATTAATGAGAGTCAGTCATTCTAGAGATATGGGTGCAGCTGCAGAAAATAATCTAAACTTCCTGAAAACAATTGTTATGTGTGATGAAACATGGTGTTTCCAATACGATCCAGAAACCAAGCGTCAAAGTGCGGAAGCCGAAAAACACGAAAAGTTCCATAAAAAATCAAAACAATGCTCAACACATTCTTCGATAGCAGAGGAATTATCCACAAAGAATTTGTTCCAACTGGTCAAACAGTTACTTCCGCATGTTACCTCGAAGTTTTGAAGCGTTCGATGTCCAGAATCCGTCGTGTTCGACCAGAATACCGCGATCCAAAAACTTGGGCTCAGAATCAGGTCTGTGTGTTGAATCACCCGCGACCGTGCGACTTCTTTTTGTTCCCAAAACTGAAATTTAAGTTGAAAGGATGCTTTTTTTTTTATTGACATTCAGACCATACAACGGGCTTCGACGAGGGCACTGGAGGCAATTCCGAGACTGAGCTGGAACACGCGTTTGAATCACTATTAAAACGATGTAACAAGTGTATTGAATCGGGAGGAGAATATTTTGAATAAATGTACCGAAAACTTAGCAGATATCGTGTTTTAATTGTGTTTTCTAGAGGTAGTCTTAATACATATTGTCTCACCTTGTATAATCAGCATACAGCTCATACTAGTCATGACTAGTCATTATTTTTTTTCAAAAATATACTATATATATTAGAACGATAAGAACGTTTTGCAGTCAAACGTGCTAGGCTCTACTCAACTGGAATTCCTCATGAATATTGATCCGAGCATATATTTTATGGAAATCGTGGGTAATGGCTTAAAGATTTCTGACCGATTTCAATTGGTTCCACATTTATTTTGAACTGACCTACACCCTACCTCAAACTTAGGGCGCGGCGGCAGGCAATTTTATAAAAACATCGTTCTTGTATGGAAGAAATCGATATATTCGGTAAAAATTTTTTGAAAAAATGCTGAGAAGAAAAACTTAATTAAAGTCGGTTATTCCTTTTAACCCATTACGTGCGAACTCTGGGAAATTTTGGAGTTATTTACCAAATTTTTATTTCACTTTCATCATTTCCGAAACCTATGTAGCACCATTTGTCGCCACTCCAGATTCTATTTCACGCGCATTTTGATTCTCGTGTATCACAAACGAATCTGCCCTATATTTCATCCTTTTGAATGGGATTATTTCTAGTCTTTTAGATATTTTGTGTGATTTTGTAAAGGCGGTCCTCCTAAGGGGTGAATAGAGTAAGCAAGTATTTTCAGGAAAAATATTGGAGTGTAAAATTAGTTAGTTATATGCTTATTGGGTACAAAAGATCTCGTTTGGTCGCAGTGCCCGTAACACTTGTGGTTGGCCCCCAGTGGTATCAGCTATAGGGTTCATATCCTCTAACAAGCCTTGGTCTGTTTTTGCGTTGTCCACTTTATGAACAACGATTATGTCCTTGTTGCAACGTCACTCTCTCTCTTTTGATTGATTGATTTATATGCTTTACCCATCTATGGACACCGTTGAAGCGGTGGGAACGTATTTTATAAAAATATCGATTTTATGTGGAAGATCCTTAGGTAAGGGAAAGATAGGGCGTAAGTATGTATTCCAAAAAAAACTTATTATAAGAAAAGTTAAAGGTGATTGTTTATACATTTTAAACACTTAGAGTAGACCTAATTTAGAGTAGGCTTTAATTTCGATATGGCAGTATTTTTTCCCATCTCACTCCTACCATTATATCAAATAATATCTCAAAAACCCGACAACAAAAATTTGTTTATAGTGCAATCTTCAAGTTTGGGATGTTTTCATCAATAGATGTTTTATTTTATATTCTCTACAATCAGGTGGAGTCAATGTATATTTAGGTGCTGGATATCCCATACATACATAGTGGGTGCCGTAGCTCAGTGATTAGTGTTTTGACTTCTGACTTGTACATCGTGGGTTCAATACCCGGCTGAAGCATAAGAAATTTAATATCGAAAAGATATTTCTTTCGAACGTTACCCATCTGTCGGCAAACAATTGGCAATTCTTCCGGCAGTAACAATTTGCCATGAAAAAAAACTTCTAAAAGAACTCTGGGACAAAGCTCAGAAAAAGTGATGTCGCAAGAGTTCTGCCATTCGGAACCGGCTAACATAAGTAGGTCCCTTCTAATACTGTCCAAAAATTTAACATGCACTCCATTAATGTAGAAGAAGAACCCTTCGTGACTTTTTAAGTGCCACATATTTTTATACCCTGCATAATGCAATATGCATGGTATATTCATTTCGGTCAGATGTTTGTGTCCACTTGAAGGAATCTCCGGAGATATAGACATGGATATATATTCGTGATCAGCGTCGATTAAATTTTCGATTTAACGATGTCCGTCCGTCCGTCCGTCCGTCCGTCTGTCTGTCACCTGGCTGGTTCGCACGATAACTTGAGTAAATATTGAGCTATTTCGCGAAAGTCACCAATAAGAGTGGACGTCTTTATTTTGATTTTTAGAA
The DNA here is from genome assembly GCA_963854835.1 of Megamerina dolium. Classification (NCBI taxonomy): domain Eukaryota; kingdom Metazoa; phylum Arthropoda; class Insecta; order Diptera; family Megamerinidae; genus Megamerina; species Megamerina dolium. The sequence goes on along the minus strand of OY978528.1, from coordinate 60,519,435 downwards.
AAAAAAAAAAAAAAAAAAACAAATAAAATAATATAATTTGCAAACATTTTGTTTATAGTATGAGTGTTCAGCGCTCTCCTCTCCGGCAACGGCAATCGCCTGTTAATGTGTGTGTAAACAATAATTTGCAATCACCCGCGCAAACCCCCCCGATAAGTGCACTATCAAAAAAAACAGTTGATACACACTGCACAAGTGAAAGTAACAGTGTTAATCTTTTGCCTGTACATATTCCTCACTCTAACACTACATCAAAATTTGCAACAACAATAAATACAGACAAAAAAAATAGTTTGTTCTCTCGTGATATACTATCTCCCTCTATAACGTGGAGTGTACAATGCGCTTCTCCTGCTGTAACACCAACAGCTACAACATCAAAGCAAACAAATAACGGCCTTTCTACTGAAGTGCATGACCCAGTAGTTAAAGCAACTAGTGCGATGACTAATAAAGAACCAGTTGCTGTTCAAACTGGAATTGATCGCTACATTACTGTAGTAAAGCGAAAAAGAAGTCCACAAAATTCAAAACAAATGAATTCAACAAAAATTCAAAAGCAGAACACTGCCCCTATCAGTTCGGAAAATAGATACGCTTTGCTTTCAGGTGATGAAAGTGACGAAAATATTATCTCCAAGAAAAATTTCAAACCCCCACCCATTTTCTTAAGAGAACGCAACTCAGATAAGTTGATTTCTAGAATTACAAGTCTTATAGGACCAAAGAATTTCCACGTTGTTCCTATTCGCAAAGGCCAAATTGAGGAAACGAAAGTGCAAATCTACAGCGAAACTCATTATCGCAAAGTAATTGCGGAATTTGATGCTGTAAAAAAGAATTACTACACATATCAGCTAAAAAGTAGTAAGGGCTTAATCGTTGTACTCAAAGGCGTCGAACCCAACGTTGATATTAACGAAATCAAACTTGCCCTCCAGGAAGAAGGGTTTCAAGCCAAAACAGTATTCAACATTCTCAACAAGAGCAATATACCTCAACCGTTATATCGTATTGAGCTTCAGCCTGAAACAAAACCCCTGAAAAAAGGTGAAGTACACCCCATATATAAAATCCGATATTTATTGCATCGCAAAATCACAATCGAAGAACCCCATAAGAGAACTGGACCTCCTCAGTGCAGTAACTGCCAAGAATATGGACATACTAAGACATATTGTACCCTGCCAGCTGTTTGTGTGATTTGTGGAGATCTCCATAAATCAAACATATGCCCAAAATCTAAAGGCGATGCTAGCATGAAAAAATGCAGCAATTGTGGAGGTAATCACACCGCAAATTATAGAGGTTGCCCAGTATATACAACCCTAAAGCTAAATTTCTCCGCTAGCAATCAACCTCTAAAACAAGTTGAGCAAACTCAGATAGCCAACTCAAGTAAGAGACAAAATATTGATGCAACACAATTCTTCTCTGCAATCCCAAACAAGAATCAAACCAATTCATACGCTAGCGTGTTAAAACAAAACCCACACCAACAAAGCAATGTAAATAATGAGCACAAACACTCACTGCCCACCCAACAGCCAAGTACCCTTGAACATTTGCTTCAAACATTAATTCAGAATATGAACCAATTCATGAACTCAATGCAAACAATGATGCAAGAAATGATGAAAAATCAATCGATGTTACTCCAAACATTGCTATCCAGACCATGAGTTGTCTCAAGATATGCCACTGGAACGCCAACGGCTTAAGCCAGCACCGTTTGGAGCTAATTCAATTCCTTGCATCCAACCAAATCGACATAATGATGATATCTGAGACCCATTTCACTGACAAAAATTGCTACCAAATACCATATTACAAACTGTACACCACAAATCATCCGCATGGTAAGGCACGCGGAGGAACTGCCATATTTATAAAAAGCAGAATAAAACATCATGTTCTTGAAGATTTCAGTAGCGTCTACTTGCAAGCAACATCTATATGTCTGGAAGAATACATCTCTAAGCTAGTAATATCTGCGATATACTGTCCCCCAAGATACAGTATTACCGAACAGCAATATAAAGAATTTTTCTCAACTCTTGGTAGCAAATTCTTGGTTGCTGGCGATTTCAACGCCAAACACACTCACTGGGGCTCCCGATTAATAACTCCAAAAGGCAAAAGACTATGTTCAATCATCACTAACCACGGCTACGATGTTATTTCAAATGGTCAACCGACATATTGGCCGACGGACAAGAGGAAAATACCCGATCTCATAGACTTTGGAGTCGCCAAAGGTTTGCAGATGGAAAATATCTCCACAGAGTGTAATTATGATCTATCATCTGACCACTCACCCACGGTAATATCTATAAAATCACCAAGCCCCCAAAGCAATTGCGTTAGAAAGAAAATAGACTGGTTAAAATTCAAGAAATATATAAATTCCCATCTTCCTCTGAGTACTGTATTAAGAAATGGACACGATGTAGACTCAGCACTCGAAAAATTCAACCAGCTGCTCTCATTAGCTCTCAGCTCAGCCACCTGCACAAAGGTATGCAAGCAATCAAACTATAGCCCATACACACCAGCCGATATTTTTTTTTTTTTTTTTTTTTTTTTTTACAAGCTTTTTTATTGAATCTTTCTAAAATTACTTAGAAACTAACAATATGTAATCAAATCTTACAAACTAAATAAAATTATGTGATATTCCCAACGTTCCATCACAATTTGTTGACTCACGAGGTATAGCAATTTCACAGCATATTCAGTGTGTCTTTTCTTTTTAATCGACGATGCCCCGTGCTCAGCAACAATTGCCTAGCAAGGGGATTTGGATGACTGTGTAATTTTTGAATGTAGCTTCTGCAAGACATTGCAACTTCCTCAGAAATTGTGGGTACATTTAAATCTCGATGGATGTTAACGTTCCTCATATACCAAGGCGCGTTTACAATAATTCGCAGACACTTGGATTGTATTCGCTGCAATTTTTCGATATTTGAGGGAGATGCGGTGCCCCAAAACTGAATACCATAAGTCCAGATTGGCTTCAGGATTGCTAGTATTGCTAGTAAGACAAAAAAGAAGACTCCGAAGACAATGGCAAGAATTCAGATCACCGAATCTGAAAACACAGCTACAGCACTGCACTCGAAAGTTAAAGCAAGCCTTAAAAAATAAAAACAACAAAGAGTTAGAAGAGCACATAGCGAAATTAACACCTGGTGAAGCGTCAGACTATTCTTTGTGGAAATCAGCAAAAAAATCAAATCGGCCAATTCTCACTGATTCCCCCATCCGTTTGAGTGATGGTAATTGGGCTAGAAGCAACTGTGAGAAGGGTTTGGCTTTTGCAAACCACCTAAAAAGTGTGTTTACACCCAATCCACCCTCTTCACAGTCCTCATTACCAATATTAACTTCTCAACCTTGCTCAATAACGCTCAAAATTAAAAAAAAGGACATATTCAAAGCAATTTATAAAGATTTAAACCCAAAAAAATCACCTGGTCCAGATAAAATTACCGGTAAAATGATAAAAGAGCTACCTCCGGCTTCAGTAATTCATCTGATGCACATTTTCAATGCTATCCTTCGTATTAAACACTATCCCAAATGCTGGAAAACTTCAAAAATTATTATGATAGCAAAACCAGGAAAAGACCCTACAAAAGTTGCATCGTACAGACCTATCAGCCTCCTGCCTCTACTTTCTAAAGTATTCGAAAAGCTACTTGTCATGAATATAACTCCATTTATTAATCTCAACCAACTGATTCCTCAACATCAGTTTGGATTTAGAAAACAGCACGGCACAATAGAACAAGTCCACCGCATTGTAACTCTGATAAGGAACACTTTTGAAGAAAAAAAGTATTGCTCAGCTGTCTTTCTTGATATCACTCAAGCTTTCGATAAAGTATGGCACGATGGCCTTATTTACAAACTCAAACTATTACTGCCTGCAAATGTCTCCTCATTGCTTAGTAGCTACCTCACGAAAAGAGAATTTCTCGTACATCACAAGGATTACACAACAAATCCATTGGATATTCACGCTGGCGTTCCTCAAGGAAGCGTTTTGGGTCCCTTACTGTATCTCTTATACACTTCAGATATGCCCAACAATAACTATACATTCATATCGACCTTTGCTGATGATACGGCAATATTGTGCTCTCGCTCTAACCCCATAGAAGCTACTAAACTCCTGCAGACTCATGTCGATTCTCTCGAAATCTGGCTAGCAAAATGGCGTATAAAAGTCAATGAATCAAAGAGCGTACATGTAACCTTCACGATAAGGCTAGATACATGTCCCCCACTTAAAATTAATGGCCAATCAGTTCCACAATGTTCCTCAACAAAGTACTTGGGTATTCACCTCGACAGAAGGCTGACATGGAAAAATCACATAGAGGCAAAGAAAACTCAGATCAAGCTTAAAATGAATCAGTTATGGTGGCTGTTACACAAAAGATCAATGTTGAATCTTGAATACAAAGTGCTATTATATAAAGCAATCCTGAAACCAATCTGGACTTATGGTATTCAGTTTTGGGGCACCGCATCTCCCTCTAATATCGAAAAATTGCAGCGAATACAATCCAAGTGTCTGCGAATTATTGTAAACGCGCCTTGGTATATGAGGAACATTAACATCCATCGAGATTTAAATGTATCCACAATTTCTGAGGAAGTTGCAATGTCCTGCAGAAGCTACATTCAAAAATTACACAATCATCCGAATCCCCTTGCTAGGCAATTGTTGCTGAGCAAGGGGCATCGTCGATTAAAAAGAAAAGACACACTGAATATGCTGTAAAATTGCTACATCTCGCGACTCACCAAATTGTGATGGAACGTAGGGGATATCACATAGTTTTATTTAGTTTGTAAGATTTTAATACTTATTGTTAGTTTCTTGTATTTAAGAAAGATTCAATAAAAAAAAAAAAAAATAAGCTAACAAAAAAAAAAAAAAAAAAAAAAAAAAATTTCGATGAAATTTGGCATAAGTAATCTATGATCCAAGGGTACGGAGGGGATTGATATTGGGCATGATCGGTCAATAACCACGCCCACACCAAGCATTCAAAGCGACTAACCTCGAAATTTTCAAAATCTTTAACTTGCTATAACTCACACAATATACCACTTGGGACAACAATATTTTGCACATAGAGTTATATTATACTACTATATAACCTCACCAAAAGTGGATGAGCCACGCCTACTTTCTAGCGTAGCTCCCATACAAAGTGTCTGTACTTCTTTTAAATTGAAACTGCTGTAACTTCTACAATCTTCTGTCTAGAATAACCATAATTGACACTTAGATTAACACGGTAGTCGGAAATAATATGGCAGAAAATCAATGTGCCACGCCCACTCCTTTTTGGATCTCCCATACAAAGTTGTGGAAATTAAAAACAATGTTACCGGTTATAACTTGCAAACTATTCAGCGTAGAATAACGAGATTTAAGGTGTGGATTAGTATTGTACGAGCAACTAGGCTCACAGAAAATGGGCGCACCACGCCCAGTGTTTATCGTAGCCCCCATACAAATTTTAAATTGAAACAGCTGTAACTTAGGCAATCTTATGTCTACAATAACCATAATTGACACTTAAATTAATATCGTAGTCGGAAATAATCTGGCGAAAAATCAGCGTACCACGCCCACTTCTTATTGGGGCTCCCATACAAAGTTGAGGAAATTAAACAAAAATGTTAACCACCATAACTTAGAAACTATTCAACTTAGGACACCAAATTTAAGGTGTGGATTAACATTGAAAAATTAATTGGATTTACTAGAAAGTGGTAAGCCACGCCCACTTTTTATATAGCTCTCATACTAAGCCTCGGAATTATCTTAAAATCCTTTTACTTCGTCAAAGTCAACCATATTTCGGTGTAAATTAGTAGTATATGCAAAAATTGTTTCTCGAAAAGTGGAAATAAAAGAAAAGTTGGATATTCGAGTAAACTTTTTATATATAAATCTACATATGCAGGGTATAGTTTGGTCGGCCCCAGCCGACTGTAAGGAGATTTTTTATTTTAATTTTTTTACATAGTTGCACCGTCGAGCTTGAGCTCTTTATCCCGGAAAGACATTATCCAGTGGCTGCCATAACTTCAAGCGATTTCCTTAAAGTTAATGAATGTCGTCTGTTCAACACTTCCTGATCTTTCGATCTTGAACATTACTGCATACTTATCATCCGGCCTTTAACCATACATTTTAATATCACACCTCATGGCAATTTCATTGGAATCATATTTTCTGCAATTTTTATTTCATTTTCTTTCATCCTTGGTGTGTGTGTGTGTGTGTAAAAAGTGTGTTGAATTGCTTTGATCTTTTAATTCGCTACTTAAATGCAATTAAAATCATATAAAATGCTTATAATTGTGATATGATATGATCACTAGAAAAATGAGGATGTGCAAAGTTAAAGAATGAAGAAAGCAGAATGAATATGAATATGTATGTATTTATTTATTAAATTTACTAAATTATGAATATTCATAGTACGTAGTTAGTTAGTTATCCAACTCATCACTACGTTCAACATGATCAGAGAAAAAATAATCACTATATTCATATTTTTTTGGGGCAACATTATGCATTGAGCCAAAATAAATATTCGTCAAATCACAAAAATTGAAAAAATAAAAAAATCTTGAAAAAGAATCATGCAATTCTGCTGCTATATGTATGTGTTGTTGTAGGTGTTGGGGTGATGCTCACGTCAAAGCAACCACCTTGAGTGGCGCATTTCGTGTTGAATTTTAATTATGCGCTGAATGCAGTTCGTGTTAATTTTGCGGCATTTCAAGATATACATTTACGTTATGTTACTTAGTAATAATCACCATTCTATCAGAGAGTATGAAAGAGAGAGAGAGAGAGCGAGAGAAGTCATACTCGTTGTTGACACACTCATACGATATAGTATGTACATATGTATGTATGCGACATTCATCAGAATTGACTATATTTTTCGATTCATTTCTTTTGATGATCAGAATATAATGGAATGGATTTTATTTTGTATTTTTTTTTTTTTTTTTTTTTTCTCCACACCCCACGAATTTGTTTTCTTTGTGATCATCGTTGTCGTTCGTTTTTACACTTTGAATGTCTGTTGACACAACACGACACAATACGATTTTAACTTGTCCATACTACTATTTCATTACAAACATCATTTGCATTTCTCTGATGCAAAGAAGGTATTGCGCTTATTATGAGTTTGTAGGTACTTATAATCTGATGTGATTTATGTGCAATATTGATACATGTTGTTATTATTGTTATTGTCGCCCCTGTCAATGGTGTTGAATTAAAGTGACTTTTAATACATTAATACTTGTAATAATAATTATAAATAACTATAAAATGGTGTTTTTTTTTTTTTTATTTCTTGCACTTACTCGTATGCAAATTAAATGTAAATTATAATGGAAAAAGTATTAAATTAAAAAATTTAATTTAAAATCTACATGCAACTGACATATTGATTGCTAATACTGAGAAACCCCCCCAAAAATCATTTGTATACTTAAATACAATATTTAATTTGTTTTATGCAAATTTGAAATGTTGTTGAAAAAGAAAGTTATAGCTTTGAAATTTATCGAATGAAGGTTTGTTCTCATTTTAAAATCAAACGTTGAATGCAATGAAATGCAAACGTATCAATTCAATTGACGAAAAATGTACAGCTGTTAGGGCTTTACAAAAGGCTAATCAGGGTAAGAATGAAATAACTAAATCTTTAAAATATAATATAGATATCGCTATTAAGACGTTAATCCTTGTTGAACGTCTTAGCTCTAATTTTGATGACCAAATAATTATTTTTCTATATTGACGGGATAGGGTTGTTCTAAAAGATCAATCTGTAACAAATATTACAGTTGCCCCGCGTAGAGGCACAAACTCGAATGTGCATTTGTTGTTAATATGAGACTTCGACATCTTCTTGTCTTGCAGTTCACACCTGTGATTGAGCGGCTGGTAACAATCCGCATTAAGGCAACTTTTTTTAACATCAGTCTAATATGTGCCCACGCTTCGATCGATGGATGAGAAGGATAATGCGACCAAAGAGAACTTCTTTCAGCGCCTCGAAGAAGTTTATGACGACTTCAATGCCAGGATGGGCATGGAAGGCACATTTGGTACAACTTTCGAAAAATTTAGCCTCCAACAGAACACCTACGATAAAGGAATTAGGCACGAAATATGGTAATAAGTAGTACCAGATCTCAGCATCTCGACATCCATAAAGCAACGTGGCTGTCTCCAGATCAACGAACTAAAAACCAAATTGATCACATGATGATTGACCGAAGGCATGCTTCCAGTGTGATGGATGTGAAATCGATCCGTGGAGTCAACATCGACTCGAATCATTACCTTATTGCAGCTATTATTGTTATTATTAGAGAGTTGTATTGCACTGCGACCCTAAGGCTATTGTGCACCCCATCATGGACTAGATAGAGTAATTCTCTAAGTCCAGCATCCATAAGGAAGTTTAATAAAGATCCTACCCTAATGGACTTCAGTAGATTTTGCGCTAGTATAAACACCCCAAGGAAGCTGCATGTTGCAGCTAAGGTGCTAACACGTTTATGTGTCGCAAAGAATAAATGAAATCCCACACAGAGAAAGCTTGACGTCAATATGCTGCAATCACCAGAGAAAGCAAATACTTTTACCACTCGATTATCTGATCTGGATATGCATAACACTCCCCCTCGTGATGATACATGCACACAGTGGACACATATATTCCATTCCATGACTACTGCTGCTGAGGAGGTAATCGGTTTCAGGAAAACGTTGCATTCAGAGAGAAGAGGAGTGCGAGAGACGTCTTTTCTGGAGTAAGCACAGAGAGCTAGAAAGACGCGAGTGTAAGGAGATGGAGATCAGTAGAGACAGCAATGACTCTCGAAATTTTTGTTGCAAAGATCATTAGCCTGAGCAGCGGTTTAAGCCCCGGAGCCTTTTCCTGTCGTGACAACAATGGGAATCTGGTTGCAGATGTCCAGAGTGAACTGAGCTCATGGAAGGAACACTTCTCCAGGCAGACATATCAATCCAATTAAAGAGACGATATGTTGCTTTATAGAGTTCAAAATAATACTGCCTTGTCGAAAAAAGTTGTTGCTCTGACAGACCACCCTAAGTAATACCCATGAAATACTTTTGTACAAAAATGAAATACCGTCAACCTGGTGTATGGGCTGTAGCTGCACCTCTCTCAATATCGTCCATGTTTACCAATTTAAATTTCGCCATTTGTGGGAGTTAAGGATTTAGTCATTCAATAAGTCCGTAGGAAAAGTATAAAAAACACAAAATTTTGACAAAACTCAAATTTATTATTCAACATAGTTGCCATCGATACAACGAGTATAGCGATTATCCAACTTTTCGATACCACCTTTATAGTACTATTTCTCTTTCTCATCAAAGTAGGCCTCAGTTTCAGCGATTACTGCATCATCGGACTTAAATTTCTTTTCAGAGCGCATTCTCTTAAGATCTGAAAACAGGAAAAAGTCAGTGGGCGCTAAAGCTGCAGAATATGGTGTGTGGGAAAGCAATTCGAAGCCCAATTCGTTCAATTTTGCCATGGTTTTGATCAATTTGTGACACGGTGCATTGTCTTGGTGAAACAGCACTTTTTTCTTTTGCAAATGTGGCCGTTTCTTTGCGATTTCAGCCTTCAGACTCGGTCCAAAAGTTCACAATAATAGTCGCTGTTGATGTTGTTGTTCCTTTGTGGATATAGTCGATGAATATTATTCCATTCGCATCACAAAATACAGATGTCATCACCTTACCGGCCGACTGTTGCGTCTTTGCTCGATTTGGATTCGATTCGTCGACTGCTGTCCACTCAGCTGACTATCTATTGGATTGTGGTGCGTAAATGGTGAAGCCATGTTTCATCCATTATCAGATATCGACGATAGCGCCAGCGCCAAACACTCCGTTGGAGCATCGATACGTTGTTGTTTTTGGTCGACTGTGAGCTCAGGCGGCACCCACTTTGCACAGAGCTTTCGCATATCCCAATGTTCGTGTAAAATGTAAAATGGGTAAAAACACAACCGTCTGATATCTTTACAATGTCAGCTAGCTCGTTCACCTTCATTTTGCGATTGTTCATAACCAATTTGTAGATTTTTTTGATGTTTTCTGGAATAACAACAACCTCAATTGAGAGTCTACTGCGTTCTGCCTCATTTGTGCTGGTACGACCACATTTAAATTCGGCAATCCACTTTTCTACCATTTGTCTCGGTGAAGCAGAGTCCGGATAATGTTTATCAAGCCCTTGTTTGGTTTCCTAGGTCCTTCTTTTTACTCTGCATAATGCAATATGCAAGGTATATTAATTTCGGTCAGATGTTTGTGACCACTTGAAGGAATCTCCAGAGATATAGATATAGATATATATTTGTGATCAGCGTAGCTTAAATTTTCGATTTAACGATGTCCGTCCGTCCATCCGTCTGTCTGTCACCTGGCTGGTTCGCACGATAACTTGAGTAAATATTGAGCTACTTCGACGAAATTTGGCACAAGTAACCTATGATCCAAGGGTACGGAGGGGATTGATATTGGGCATGATCGGTCAATAGCCACGCCCACACCAAGCATTCAAAGCGACTAACCTCGGAATTTTCAAAATCTTTAACTTGCTATAACTCACATAATATATCACTTCGGACAACAATATTTAGCGCATGGAGTTATATTATACCACTATATAAGCTCACCAAAAATGGGTGAGCCACGCCTACTTTTTAGCATAGCTCCCATACAAAGTGTCTGTACTTCCTTTAAATTGAAACAGCTGTAACTGCAACAATATTTTCTGTCTAGAACAACCATAATTGACACTTAAATTAGCATGGCAGTAGGAAATAATATGCCAGAAAATCAGTATGCCACGCCTACTCCTTCATGGGTCTCCCATACAAAGTCGAGGGAATTAAACTAAAATTTTAAGCTCCATAACTTGCAAAATATTCAGCGTAGAATAACAAGATTTAAGGTATGGATTAGTATTGTACGAGCAACTAGGCTCACAAGAAATAGACGCACCACGCCCACTGTTTATCGTAGCCCCCATACAAATTTTAAATTGAAACAGCTGTAACTTCTACAATCTTCTGTCTAGAATAACCATAATTCACACTTAAATTAACATCGTAGTCGGTAATAATCTGGCAAAAAAACAGTATGCCACGCCCACTTCTTATTGGGGCTCCCATACAAAGTTGAGGAAATTAAACAAAAATGTTAACCGCCATAACTTACAAACTATTCAGCGTAGAATAACCAGATTTAAGGTATAAATTAGTATTATAAGAGGTAATATACCCACAAGAAATGGGCCATCCACGCCCATTGTTTATAGTGGCTCCCATACAAAATGACTGAATTTCTTTTAAATTGTGATAGCTGCATCATCTGCAATCTTCTGTCTAGAACAATCATAATTAATACTTAGGTTAATATGGTAGTTGTACATAATCTGGCAAAAAATCAACATTCCACGCCCACTTCTTAATGGGGCTACAATACAAAGTTGCAAAAATTTAAAAAAATTTAAACCGCTATAACTTACGAACTATTCAATGTAGGACAAACAAGTTTAAGGTGTGGATTAATATTGAAAAATTAATTAGATTTACAATGAACAATGGTAAACCACGCCAACTTTTTATATAGCTCCCATACTAAGTCTCGGAATTATCTTAAAAACCTCCTTTAAATTATCCCTTTTAGAACTCTCATAACATACAATGTACTTCGTCAAAGTCAACCATATTTCGGGTATAAATTAGTATTATATGCAATTGTTTCTCAAAAAATGGAAATAAAAGAAAAAGATGGATATTCCAGTAAACTTTTTATATATATATCTACATATGCAGGGTATAATTTGGTCGGCCACAGCCGACTGTAAGGAGATATTTTTTTATCAAAAAACATTTCTTTATTGAATGGCCTATTATGCCTTCTGACGTAATACATTTCAATATAAAATAAACTAGTTCAAAGTCGATATATAAAATTATTTATGTCAACATATAACTTCTAATATATATCTTCTGTTTAAATCGGATGGAACGCGTTCATATCTTCATAGTGTAAACTCTAAGTATTCGTATAACCGAAGCTAATTCAGTAGTGATTTTAGTTTTGCTTAATATGACTTCATGTATTTATATCATATTTATATCAGAGCGCATAAGTAAAATTATTAATTTGTCTATACATACACCTACGCCATAAGATCACAATTGAATGAATATTAAGATGCATGTAAATTTCCATATTCACAACTTAAGTCCAATGTGAAAGTCTGGCACACAATAGAAGCAACTATATATGTAAGTCTCATCATGTGAACATAAGAGAATAAATGTTCAACAATTAATAAGCACAAATTTACATGTCAAAACATTACTGTAGCTGCACACTGATTTACATAAGTATTTACGTACATAAATATGCATGTACGTACCATAGCATTTTGTGGCTAGTCAATAGGAAAAATACTATAATTTGGTTTTATTTGTTTATTTTCAGGATTCCAGGTTCCAGATCGCTTAAGACGGAAACTGGTACTAACAGTGTAAGACGTCGTATCATCATCATCATCATCATCATCATCGTTATGTGTATAAATCGACATACGGACACGCTTCAGCGAACAAAGTGACCATACTCACTCGTATGATGGTCAATGGCAAGGTTGCTTGGAATACTTAGTTTGCCCCATGGAATTTATAAGAGAGGTAAGAAAAACCAAAAAAAAAAAAAAAAAGGTGAAAGAGGAGTATTTTTATTTGTTTAATTTTCAAAATAATAACGTGTCATCATCATTGTTTGTTCTTTTTATCCATCGACACGTTTATATTTTATTTACATTCTTATTGTTGTTGCCTTTGTATAAGATACGTATGCATGAATCAGAAATGTTTAAAAATTGCAGAACAGTCAGATGATGATAGTGCAGTGTGTTCTAGTGATTTTTTTTTTCTTGTACCTTCAAAATAAAATGTTTCATATGCAGATTGATTCCTCAAAAGAATAACACTTCAAAAATTAGCATAATAATAGTTTCGGAGTTGTCATTTCCGGTCGATGTCTTTATTCACCTCATATTCAGATTTATTCGTATGTAATATACATACATATGCACATATGTAGATAAGTGCTGTAGTGGTTGTATTTTTTATTTTTTTCTTCAATATTAATGTGCTTAATATTAATGTACACCTTCCTAAATAAAGTGTTCAGGTCACTCACTATCAAGGTTAGAAGGTTGCACAAGTTTCTTGCAATCACAACACGAATGAAATTTCAAATATTCCTCATATTTTTCCAATGCTTTTCAATGATCCATTATAGGTATTTGTATCAAATGAAGTATGAAGTCCTTTTTAAGGTAGTCACAGCTAGACTATACTAGGTCTACACGAAATTTATAATATTGCCGCAAAAGCAAAGCACAAAAAATTTACATAGTCCATTAAAATACTTACTTACTTATGTGGCCATAACAACCGAATATCGATTTAGGCCGAAAATAACATGCTTCGCCAGCCATCTTTGTTCTTCGCTAGCTGGCGCCAGTTAGGAATTCCAAGCACCGTCAGGTTCTCCAGTACTTGGTCTTTCCACCGGAGGTTTGGTCTTCCTCTTCTGCGCCGTCCTCCAGCGGGTTCCGAATATAACACCTTCTTCCATTCGCTCGACATTACCTAGCCAGCGCAGCCGCTGGATTTTGATGCGCTTTACTATGTCAATATCAGCATCCAGCTCGTACAGCTCATGGTTGTACCTTTGTCGGTACTCGCCACCAACACAAATACGTCCAAAGATCTTGCGTAGGACTTTTCTCTCGAGAACTCCAAGCATTCGCTTATTCGAGGTTGAAATTGTCCAGGCTTCAGCGCCATATGTTAGGACAGGCATGATGAGAGACTTATAGAGTGTAGTTTTCGTTCTCCGAAAGAGGGCCCGACTTCTCAATTGCTTACTCAGTCCAAAGTTAGCACCTGTTAGCAAGAGTTATCCAGGCTGACGTCATTACAATTATTGATGCTGGTTCCAAGATAGACAAAGTCCCTTACTACTTCAAAAGCGTAGTTGTCAACAGTGACGTACTGTCCAAGATGCCGGGACTCTTTGTTTGTTGACACCAGATACTTCGACGCGATCCATCCATCCATCCGACGCGACTCTATTTCCAACTCTGAGAATGCTGCACTGACTGCTCGCGTGTTCATGCCGATTATGTCAATATCGTCAGCATACGCTAACAGCATGACACATTTGTTGAAAATAGTGCCATTATGAATCACATTGTCTGAAACCCCGTTCGGTATTAAACGGTGCGGAGAGGTCCTTCCCAACTTTCACTGCACAATGGGAGTTATGCAGTGTCATTCTACAAAGTCGAATGAGCTTTGCAGGAATACCGAACTCAGACATTATTGCGTACAGGTAATCCCTTACCGGGCTGTCCATAGCAGCTTTATACTCAACAAATAGGTGGTGTGTGTCGATCTGTTTTTTTTTTTGTCCATTAAAATACAGGGTAATTATTTAAGAGCCTTCGGATTTGATTTAAAAAGAAACACATAACATTTAGAGAAATATATGATATTATTATTTGAGTCGATAGAATGATCTATATAATTCAATGTTTTCAAATGATTTCATGTAAATGTTGACCGCGGCTGCGTCTCAAATGGTTCATACGATGGGTCCAATTTTCGTATACTCTCTCAAACATATCGGCCGGTATCTGACGAATATATTCTTCAATATTGGCTTCCAGTCCGTCAACCGTCGCTATAAACATAAGCCTTACCATAGTCCCACAAAAAAATAGTCTAAAGGCGTTAAATCGCACGATCTAAGCAGTCAATTGACCGGCCCCAAACGTGAAATAGACGGTTCACCGAACTCGCCTCTCAATTGGGCGATTGTTTCGCTTGCTGTGTGGCATGTGGTACCCTATTGTAGAAACCACATGTCAGCCAAGTCCAGCTCTTCCATTTTGGGCAAAAAAAGTTTGTAATCATGGCACGGTACCGCTCGTCATTCACAGTAACGTTGCTGCCATCGTCGTCTTTGAAAAAGTTCGGTCCAATGATGCGACCGGCTCATAATCCACTCAAAACAGTGCGTTTTTTGTTGGAATGCATTGGGAGTTCTTGCCAATCTTGCTCTTCACACCGAATACGGCAATTTTGATTGTTCACGTATCTATTCAACCAGAAATGAGCTTCGTCGCTGAACACAATTTTCCGATAAAAAAGTGGATATTCATCCAACTTTGCCAGTGCCCATTCACCAAAACTTGTTCGTTGTGGTAAGTCGTATGGCTTCAATTCTTCCACCAGCTGTATTTTAAAAGGTTTTACACCCAAATTCTTCCGCAAAACTTTCCATGTAGTGGAGTAACAGACTCCCAATTGCTGCGAACGGCGCCGAATCGATAATTCACGGCCATCAACAACACTTGCGGATACAGCTGCGATATTTTCCTCTGTCTGCACTCTATGTATGCGTGTTGGTGGTTTAATGTCCAATCATGTAAATTTGGTGCAAAATTTGGTCACCCAAACAGACCATAAAATGGAACAAGTGCATGAAGTTTTGCCAAAATGTAAGTTGCTAAAAAATCACCCTGTACATGTAATTATATAAAGAAAGATATGGGAATTATGTGAAAGAATTTCCCGTGAATAGAAAAATATTTAATTGTTAAAAAAGGAAAAAATTTGTTAAATAAACGGCGTAAACTTTTTCGACCTACGTGAACAAAAAATCGAAATAATTGTGTCAGGGGAATTCTGAATAAATAAAAAGTGTCATCTCTCATCCAATTGGCATAGTCATAGCATTTCTAGCACAACGTTTTGGATTAATGAAATCGAATCGAATCACATGCTGTGAATGTTGTTATTTCGAAAAATTGCTACCGTTTATATTTTTACCCATTTTTCTTTGACTTGTTATTTTCGATTTCATAATCAAATCGTAATAATAATAATAATAATAATTCTTAAAGACTTAAAAAAAAAAATTTAACGCATCGACGATCAACGACGACGGACGATCGATCCCTTGCACATACATATGTTTGTATGGATGTAACTATATTAACCTATCATAACTATTGTTATTGTTGTTTGGACTACTAATACTGCACTCAATAATCCGGTTAGTTTCGACTCTATCATCGTTGTCATCTTCATCATCATCATTATAATCATTATCGTTGTCGTTTGTTGGGTGAAGTTATTCAAAACCAGTAGCCATAAAATGCGCATGGATATCTGACAGGCATGCCACTGATTTTTGTTCGCTATTGTTGTTGTTGTTGTTGTGGTTGTTCTAGCTTATATCTTGATACTTTCTTTATGATGTGGTATGCTTCTTGATTATTACAATTTCATTTAAACAAAAGATATTTTATTTCCAAATTGTTCGTATCGAATCGCATCAAATCACCTTCTCTGCATCAACATGATCATATCGAAAAATGTTATACAAAAAGAAGAAGTAGTTGAAAATTTCGATTTGATCAAGTGTGTTCGATCGTTAGTCTCACTCTCAGATTATCGATTTCCCTTTCTCACTTAAGCATCTGATTGTAGACATGCGAGTGCATCATAATATTGAGTTTTAAGTCGCTGTTATGGTTTGGACGCGTTGCTGTCGATGTTGTCAACTCATTTGAAATTAGATCATAAAAGTGTGTATGTATGTGTATCTAAATTTTATAATAATGCAATGCGCGACAAAATCATTAAAAAAAAAACACATACATACACACACATTTCGTTCCAAATCTATAACAAAAGAAGAATAGAGACACACCGACTTGATCCCCACATAGATCGCACGATCGATTTTTTAATCGGTTTAAGTTATTTTGCTGTTCTGGCTTTTAGTGACACAATGGCATTTTCCAAATGCAAACACTTTATATGTATGGATTTTCACTTTTCTTATTATAAAAAAAGTATTATATTGTTGTTGTTGTTGTATTTATTGTTTACGATTTAAGCTTGTTTCTCAAATGGGCTTCACTTAAAAATGTTTTTACATTTTATTTAGGTTTTTAATTTTTTTTTCCATTTTGTTGTGATCATCTGTTTATCAACACTGATTGACTTTTAAAATATGTTTTAGTATTAGGGCAGGTCAAATAATGGCAAATGCAAAAAAAAAAAAAATTGAAATGTATTTCAAGTATCCAGGAAATTTAAACTTAAATATTTTTTTCAAAGCAAATTAATTTATTTCTATGAAAAAAAAAATGTACAAAAGAAATTTAATCGGCTCAAAAAGAGTAGAAAGAAGCTTCCGCTGTCATTATTTTGAAAATCCAATTTTTTCGCAAAAATAGTACTACGCACAAACGTGTGGGTTAATTTTGAAGTAAAATTTTCGAAGAAAAGAAAAAAATCTCACTTGCGGATACAAAATTTCGCATGGGAAGTACATATGCTTTTCATCCTATACCGTCCATTGCCAAACTTATTTATTGCTTAGTAAATACAATTGTATTTAACGAGCTTCAGCTTAATATTTTCACTTTTTCGTACGAAAAGTGCGAAAAAATACATTATTATTATCGGCAGCTCCTGTTGGGAGGTTCTTATGCATCCACTTTATAGTCCGAACCCCGCACCAAGTGATTTTGCTGGTGAAAAATTCCCCTTAAGAGATGCTTGTGAAAATGGACTGCCCCAGTTTTTTTGCCAATAGGGACGAGGGTTTCTATGAGAGTGGCATTATGAAATTACCTTCAAAATGGCAACAAGTTATAGAACAAAACGGTGCATATTTGACCTAAATCGGATCATCATTAAGAGGTTCCTAACAATGTGGCACACCTTAATGAATATGCATTTAATACATACACTATGGTAGCATGAACCAGAGTAATAACAATACCCGGACGCGCGAGCAACATATTGTTCATCTTCATCAACATTATTATAATCATCTTGATCTTCTTCTTCTTCTTGTTCATATTCTCTTCTCTTATTATTAATATGTAGCATTGTTATTTGTGGTGATTTTATATATGTATGTGTATAAAGTGATCTTCATATAATAGTTAAGATCACATTGAATAGTTAGAGGTGAATATATGTAGGTGATGTGTTGTTGTTTGTGGAGGTGCAAGAGGAAGGAATGTTTGTATATGTTCGCTTATAAGAAAAGAAACGGGAAAAGTAGCAACAACAAACAACAGCTTAAATATGGCATTAAAATGTTTTTGATTTTGCTTGTTGTATGACACATACATACAAACAATACAAGTATGTACCTACTTATTTACCATAGTTTTTTTTTATGTCTCTATTTAACAATACAAAAGATTTCTATTATTTCACTTCATCTATTTTTTATGCATTTTATTTGATTTTTTGCTTCATAAATAATTTGTACTTTTTTAAATACAACATACTTGTATGTATGTTGTTGTATTCAAACAGAAGGCGACAAAAAGACAAACAAACAGATAAATAGACAAATAGCCGGACAACATATTTTCGTTAAGCTCTCTCTCACATTATAAATGATTCTGCATTGGGAGGCCGTGCCGTCGCCATACTATGTTGGTGGTCGGTCAACATTTAAGCGGTATGCTCTTACTACATACAACATACATTTATATAAATGTGCTGCTTGGTCTTTAAATCTCATTCATTATGACAATGTTTATGAATGTTCTATACAAAGAGTTGATAAACTGTATACATATAAATACTCTTATACTCTTTTGATATTCATGTGTGTCCCATACATACAAGCATATCGTATAGTGCATGAAGAGTACCTATTACTACTACATATGTATACTCCTATGCATTACGAGTTCATATGATTAATTTTTGCTACTGTTTTGGATAATAATCACCTATCACCATCAACAATGAAAACGTTAAGCTTTTTAGGAAATTTTTATTTTTTATTCATTCTGTTTGATTGCTTACATAAAATGTTTGAAATTCATAACAAATGGATAAAATGTTGAAAATAAAAATTTCAGAATAATAATTCTTAATTCGTAAAGTATTCATCTTTTTGTATGTGTGTGTGCATGTGTGCATATGTGAGGTGGGTACATTGTACACATTATCGGTATTTAATAAAGCAAAAAAAAAAAAAAAAATAAAAAATAGAAGTTCGATTGAGAGAAAAAAATATTTTTTTTAATATAAAATGAAATCACAAATTAAATGCTTTGTTGATTGGGTGGGCTAAACGATCAAAGTCGAAATGCAACTCTGTTCTTTTAATTATGTCTTTCTATAAAATTATCATAAACAAATTGTGCCATGGCCGAATAATGGCATTATTATATATATTCTCTTGCTATTCGAGCATGAATTTTGAAACCTTCAGTTCGCACCTCTTGACCTCTGCATTAAAGCAAAGGCGTATTCAACACAATAGTAGCAATTTTAATAAAAAAAAAAAAAATTTGGCAATATAGCACAACATGTTCAAAATATTCCTCATCTGATATCATCTGTAATACCTATACCCAGTTTATGCTGCCGAGTATTGTATTTTCAAAAGTAAAGTATGAAAATATACATATGGAAGCCTACTTTTGTATGGCCGATAGTCTTAGATTTCAACCGATTTCAGCTATTCTCGCATTTATCTATTCATTGGTAAAAATAATCATAAGTTCTCAATTTCAGCTTGATAGCTTGCCATTTTCGTGTGTAAACTCTGGAAATATGCATACGGAAACAATAATTTGTATGGAAGGTAGGACTAATTCTAATCCGATTATGACTATTTTGGAAGCATCATTTTCGTGAGCAAATATATTTATTTTGACTAAATTTCTACTCCCTAGCTTTCTATTTTCTTGTGTAAAGTGTGGAAACATGCATACGAAAACATTAATTTATATGGGAGGTAGGCCTAATTCTGATCCGATTACGACCATTTTTGAACTCGTCCATTTGTTTGCAAATATAACCATATGTTTCAAATATCAACGCTTTATCTTTGTAGTTTCGTGCACAAAGTATAAAAATATGCTTACGGGAGCCTACTTTTGTATGGCCGATAGTCTTAGATTTCAACCGATTCAGCTATTCTCGCATTTATCTATTCATTGGTAAAAATAATAACAAGCTTGATAGCTTGCCATTTTCGTGTGTAAGCTCTGGAAATATGCATACGGAAACATTAATTTGTATGGAAGGTAGGACTAATTCTGATCCGATTATGACTATTTTTGAAGCATCATTTTCGTGAGCAAATATATTTATTTTCACCAAATTTATACTCCCAAGCTTTCTATTTTCTTGTGTAAAGTGTGGAAACATGCATACGAAAACATTAATTTATATGGGAGGTAGGCCTAATTCTGATCCGATTACGACCATTTTTGAACTCGTCGATTCATTTGCAAATATAACCATATGTTTCAAATATCAACGCTTTATATTTGTAGTTTCGTGCACAAAGTATAAAAATATGCTTACGGGAGCCTACTTTTGTATGGCCGATAGTCTTAGATTTCAACCGATTTCAGCTATTCTCGCATTTATCTATTTATTGGTAAAAATAATCACAAGTTCTCAATTTCAGCTTGATAGCTTGCCATTTTCGTGTGTAAACTCTGGAAATATGCATACGGAAACAATAATTTGTATGGAAGGTAGGACTAATTCTGATCCGATTATGACTATTTTGGAAGCATCATTTTTGTGAGCAAATATATTTATTTTGACCAAATTTCTACTCCCTAGCTTTCTATTTTCTTGTGTAAAGTGTGGAAACATGCATACGAAAACATTAATTTATATGGGAGGTAGGCCTAATTCTGATCCGATTACGACCATTTTTAAACTCGTCCATTTGTTTGCAAATATAACCATATGTTTCAAATATCAACGCTTTATCTTTATAGTTTCGTGCACAAAGTATAAAAATATGCCTACGGAAGCTACTTTTGTATGGCTGATAGTCTTAGATTTCAACCGATTTCAGCTATTCTCGCATTTATCTATTCATTGGTAAATATAATCATAAGTTCCGAATTTCAGCTTGATATCATTTTATTTTCGTGTGTAAAATGTTGAAACATTCATACGGAAACATTAATTTATATGGGAGGTAGGCCTAATTCTGATCCGATTACGACCATTTTTGAACTTGTGGATTCGTTTGCAAACATAACCATATGTTTCAAATATCTATGCTTTATCTTTGTATTTTCGTGCACAACGTGTGAAAACATACATGAGGAAGCCTACTTTTGTATGGCCGATAGTCTTAGATTTCAACCGATTTCCGCTATTTTTGCACTTATCTATTTATTGGTAAACATAATCATATGTACTCAGTTTCAGCTTGATAGCTTGTCATTATCGTGAGCAAAGTGTGGAAACATGCATACGGAAACATTAATTTGTATGGGAAGTAATCCTAATTCTGATCCGATTATGACCATTTTTTTAACATTAATTTTAGTTCACAAATATAATTGTATGAGCCGAGTTTCAACTTATTTGCTTTATATTTGCTGGCACCAATGACAGCATACTTTTGTATGGGCTGGGTGTGGTTTTCATCCGATTTGAGCGATTTACCAATACGTTCATTCGTTAGTAAAAATAATCTTGCATACCAATTGTCAGCTTAAATTGCTTAATAATTATGGAAGTTGTTGTGCGAATAATCAGAGATGTGTACCGAGACCGATTTCTTCACCCGCTGGAGGACGCAGAAGAAGAGGAAGACCAAACCTCCGTTGGAAGGTCCAAGTGTTCGGTAACCTGGAGGTGCTTGGAATATCCAATTGGCGCCGCATTATATGTTCGACCTATTATGGCCATATAAGAAGAAGAAGAATGTACCGAGACTGACAAGCAAACATACAGTTATGGCTTAGGCGATAGGAATGGTGATTCTGATCTGTAATATACATATATACTTTTCCATACATGCGACCTCTCCTCTTGGGTGTTGCAAACGGCAGAACAAATTCAATATAACCTTAACCCTTTAAGCGCAAGGTATAAGAATCGACCTATGTTAAATGTTGTTTCTAAAAATATCCTTCGTCTTTCAAAGATTTCAATATATTTCTTAATTTCCGAAAGCATAATATTGCTTTCAATAGCATTGTTACAAAGGTCTAAAAAGTTCTAGTTCTAGTTCTAGTTCTAACCTAACACAAAAATACCAATTACTCTACAAATGAAATAATTCTGAATCGTATTTGACCAACACTAATATCCATCGCTCTGTATGTGTATGATCACAACACCTTTTTTGCCGTTATTTCATACTTTCATTACCAAAAGAAAAACAAAACAGTTACTTTTAACAATTCAGTGAATGAGAATCAAATTACGCACATGTAGTAGTAATTATAATGTACATATGCAAATGAATACAAAATGTTATAGCAAAAGGTACAATATGTATATTTCATATAAATTAACAACTACAATGTGTATGCATGTGTACAACATGCTATGAACAATCCAGCATGCAGTTTATTATTATTATTTTATTTTTTTTTATTTTGCTGACGATATCAAGTAAGTCAAATGCAATATGAGCATGACATATTGTTGAATTTAGTTTTCTTTTCTTTGTTTTTGTTTTTTTTTTTTGCTCTCTTACTAACATTTGACGTTTTGATAATGATTTTTATTGTTGTTGTTATGGCTGTTTGTTTTTATTTTATTTAATTTTTTTTTTCATTTGCATTGTAATTGCTTAATTATATAAAAGGCAAAAATTTATGAATTACAATTTACAATAAATATTTTTTTCATATTTTCACTATTGGTGCTGTCAGTTTATTTTTTGCTACTGTAAAAAAATTCATTCATAAGACTGATAATTTTGCAAAAGTTTACAGTTTTTTTCCCCCTTTATTTTTACGCTTTTTTTTTCTTCGTTACTCAATGCATTGATTTTTTTTTTTTTTTGTTGCATTTTTTGCATTTCCGGTTAGTGACACCATTTATCACAGAAACACATACATTTGTACTTACTCAGGAAAACACGTTTCCAACTTAGTTGTTTTTTTGTTTGTTTGCTTGTTTGTACTTCCTCTTTTGCTATTATTTAGCTTACAATTGATTGTTTTTGTTATTGTTATTAATAATAATGAAGCATCGTAACAAGCATTTAATTGAATATTTTTTTTTTATATTATTTATTTAATGTTCTACTTTTGTTGAAAGATTTTTTTTTTGTTACTAATAGTAAGTATGTGGGTCAAAATGATAGGCATTGGTTAACCAATGATTAGAGTTTAACTTCCAATGGCTAAACAATCGAGTGACAGGAAAGCATAAGAAAGTCGAACTGATCTAAATCATAGACATTGGTTAACTAATTACTAGAGTTTAACTTAAATAGCTTGTTTTAAGTGATAAGTTAACCATTAGTTAATCTGAGTGCCCTGGTTCTTGTCCTGCCAACCTCTTCACTTAACCATTAGTTAAACAACCGGTTACAACAACAGCTTAAATTTGAAGGTTTGTCATTACTATGCAGTGCATGGACATTATCCAAATGAGTACGGTTCCATAGACGATGGGAAATTGGTGGAAATAAAATAACAGTCTGAATGGCGATTTTCTTCTCTTTGGAAAGTGTATCAATTTCACAGTCATTAGTTAACTAATAATAAGAGTTTTTACCAATAATAGTTTATTATCATTCTTCAGTTAACTATTAGTTAAACCAACAGCATGATATTGGTGAAACACTAATTAATTAAACGGCTGTATTGTTTCCTTACTAGAGGTGGCTTCGAGTACGGTTATTCATATTTAAATTGAATAGTATGCAAAGAAAAAATTCCAATACTAAAGATATAAAGTTAACTATTAGTTAAACCAATAGCATGATATTGGTTAAACACTAGTTAATTAACAGTTGTTATTGTTTTCATACTAAAATTGGCTTCGAGTAATGTTCTCCATATTTAAATTTTATGATATGCAAAGAAAAAATTCCAATACTAAAGATATTTATGTTTTTGAAATGCGTTTGAATTTTCAGACATTTTTTTTGCAATATTTCATATGCAACACATGAAAAACTCTAGTCAACTCATTAACTAATGATTTAATGACTGTGGATTCTATCCAGAGCCTGTTGATAATTTAAAATTAAGATAACTTCATTTAAAAGAACATAAATAGAGCACTTTTTAATAATAATTAAATTGCTTCTCTTTAATTTAATTCTCTTAAATTCACTTTGACACTTTTAGCCTAGAAACTATGACGTTTTTCATGGAGTGCCTCATTTTCTGCTCTTAGTAGTGAGTTATTAAATTTTTGACATTGGCTTCAAAGTTTTCGTATAAATAAATAATTTCGTATAACCAATCCCAACTCATTATAAATTGATTCTATTTCAAGGTAATCAAATTCCATAAATATGTGCGCTTTAGCAATATTCGCATTATTGATTGTCAATTTGTGTCAATAGTTGCTTATAGAAATTTTTATTTTTACCCCATTACTGATGTATAGAGCTAGTCTGGAATAAATTACAGGGACATCAATAGTACTTTTTATGTCACATTCAATAATAAAGTAAGCAATGTTGCTACACTAATAAATAAGTATCGGTCAACATGTTGCTAAATATAACGAAACACTTACTTAGATCTTCTGACAGACAATCATATAAAGTCAGTACTTCCACTCACAAACTCTTAACAAACTTAATGATGTTTGTCAATGGAAATGACAATGACAATGAAGATTTGTAGAGCTAAACAACCGCCACCCGCGAAAAATGATTACGGCAATAATGTTGCTAGCAACATCCTTCAACATGTCTTCATTATGTTCTAATCGTATGGTTTTTTGATGTCTTCATTTTTAAGTTTCTTTTTGTTCTTTGTTTTTACGATTTTTCAATGTTCAATTATCATCATTATCGTCAACAATGAATTGTAAAGATAACTTTATTTATATTATTGTGTCAACCAGCATAATCACACATGTATCGTATGTATGTGCATAAGGTGATCTTCTTCATAAATCATAAATATACTCTCACATAGATTTCTTACTCTCACATTCATTGGCAATGGATTTATGGATAATAATGATGATGTTGCTTATGTTGATGATGATGATGATGATGATGATGGATTCGTACAACATAAATGTCCATTAGATATTACTACATAGTATATTGTCGTTGTTTGCTGATGTCGATTGTCAACAACATACTAGCAATAACAATAAGAGCAATTGGTTATGGTGCATGCCACTTTTTTTTTTGGTTATTTTTAGAATGATAAATTAATAATAATGTACGTATTATGTACTATCTTATACAGTCTGGTGCGTATACCTATGATATGGTTGTGTTGCATGTGTGGCAACACATGTCACATTAAATTGTCTCGTTAATTTTGATTTCATTTGAGACATCATAATTTGATGATGTTGTTTTTTATTTGCCATACTTCTGGCAAACTCTTCAGAAGCACTGTGAATTTGTATGTACGTGCATTGTCTTCCAAGACGAAAGGAAGGAGTAAACTGATCCAGTAATCGCCTCTAGTGAAATGTATGACTGACCTCCATTCATTTTTCTTCTTCAACATTTCCTATGAATATACTTACCTACTATCTTCACCCTTTGAGGGGACTCCCAATAAAACACAACCGAAAATCAACAATAGCTGCTCATGATGCGTCCCTAGAATGGTGAAATGTATGACTGGCCCACACTAATTTTTCCTCCTCATTATTTTCTCTGCTAAAATTTGTCCAATTTACCAATTTTTTATAAAACGACTCCCCTAAAAAATTGATGCGCTTTCATAGTGTCTATTAAAACCAAAAAGAAATATCATACTTTTGCTGAGCCAAGCCATTTAAAAATTTCACCCGTCTTGCTAAATAACTCTGCAATATGAACGAATAGACAAACGAATCACTCGTTGATACAAATAAGTCGTTTAGCAAAGACACCTACCAATATGAGCATATAGAAATGTATGTAGAGAGTAAATGAGTACAGTGGTACCACGATTAAGGTGTTGATTTGTATTCTGATGAAAAAAAGTTTCATATTTTCATTTATGTAGTTGACTGTTGACGCTGTTGTTCTATTTTTGAATTTCATCGCTGAAGAGAAAAAAGAAATCATTTGAAAATAAAACAAATTTCAAATTTTTTTTTGTAATAATTTGTATTTGTATTTTTTTTTTTGCATTTAGATTTTTTTTTTTTTTGTGTTGTGTGTGTTTGTTTATTTTCCATTATATATAATATATTTAGGGATTAATTTTTATATATATTGCAACTAAGTTTTTACTGTTTTATTTATTATTAATTCTTCTTATTTACTCATTATGATTATGATTATTGTTATTATTATTATAATTATGATAATCATATAATTGGATTTTTTTTCTTCATTTTCTTGTTGTTGTTGTTGTGTATCTTATTCGTACATATTCGTTATTATTACTACATATGTATTCATATTTCAATACATTTGTATTATATGTACTCATAAGTTAGCTACTATATATATGTATAGTATGTACCTATATTATATGTAATAACACAATTTTTGAAATCATAATAATAATAATAAGTAATATTAA
Organism: Megamerina dolium; assembly: GCA_963854835.1. Taxonomy (NCBI): domain Eukaryota; kingdom Metazoa; phylum Arthropoda; class Insecta; order Diptera; family Megamerinidae; genus Megamerina; species Megamerina dolium. The sequence goes on along the minus strand of OY978528.1, from coordinate 60,492,739 downwards.
TATATATATATATATTTATAATTCTATACTAATTATTTATATATGTATATTGTTTATATACTCATATAATTAGAGTTCTATATAAGTCGTATGTATTTATAATATATAGTATGTTTTATGTGGCAAGTACTTACTGCAAGTAAATCAACAAGCTAACAGATGATGAAGGCTTAAATATCAATTTCAATTTCTTATTACAATGATGTACTCATATGATTGTGTATGGTTTTGTGTGTGTGAATTGATTACTGTAGCATTGTGCTCGTGAGGTTGAAATTCATTTCAATGAATACTTCACTTTCGTTGCGTAAGTACCTACTATTATTAATGTATAGTAAATCATTAATACTTGTATTAATTACATTATGCTCAACTACAATTACATTGCTAAATAATGGTACATGTCAATTTGATGCGATTTTCGTTTTTGCTTCATTTTATTTGAATTTTTTATTCCATTTTCAACTATTATTATCTTTTTTTATTTATTCTTTAAAATTTGCCTTTGTTAAAATGAATATGAATTTTGAATTTCAAGTTTTTATTATTTTTGTTATTTTTTTTTGTTATCTAAAATATTATTAGAAAATCATACAAAATTTGAAAAAATATACAATATTATAATTATTTACAATTTACATACAAAAATTTTTAAAGGAAACAAGATTTAAAAAAAAATTAATTTCTATTTGCAAAATTTTGTGCATAAATTTATTTGTGTTTTGAAATTTTTTTTTTTTGACTATTTTTAAAAAAGCAATTTTAAAATAAATTAATTTTAGAAAATACAGGAACAAATTGTCAAACTTAAAATATGAATCTCAATAATGAAGAGAACTAATGAGAGACTACATACATTTTTCAGCTTTTTCTTTTTCTTTTTTTTTCATTACTGATATGTTTTGTGTGTTTTAGACACAAAGAAAAAAACGATTTTTATATTTTGCATTTAACTATTTACAAAAAATAAAGATATTACATGTGAGTAGTAATATTCAGGGGGAACACTGTATGTGATTCGCTGCTTGGCTATTTAATGGTACGGGAAAAAAAGAAAATGAGAGATAGAGAGAGAGAGAGTGAGAGCGGGATAGTCATAGAGTTGGGAAGCTGAAGAGGTCAGTTGTAGTGGAGCATATTATTGTGGGCGTGTCCGTACATTTAATTAATGACTTTATTCACTGCTATTTCATTGATTTTTTTCTTTTATTCACTATAGTATAAGCTCTGTTTGCATAAGTTTTTTCTGTGGTGATTTTTTTTTTCATAAAAGATATTCCATTATTCACATGTTTTTATTTCTTTTTTTACTGAATCTTTTTTTTGAACTACTTGAAGTTGTTGTTTTTTCTTTCTTTCTTTTTCATACAACATTGCTTCATAACGAAAAGAAGGTGAGATGTCAATCAACTTTACTTTACTTTATATTACTGCAATGTTTTAATTTTCTTTAACTTGTTTTTTTTTTTTTTTTTCGAAAATTATGATTTCTTTTTTGGTGTATACTTTAAAGTTTCCATTAACTAAAAAATTATATCAAATCACATGTAAATTATTGTCCGAAATTTCATTCGAAAAACCATCCATCATGGGCTGAGCGATGTGGGCACATACACCTAAGCAGTATGTCACATTTCGTTGCCACAGCTCAGCCGACAGTCGGGAAGGGCTTACGTGCGTGCTTACGGTCTCAGCGATAATTTTGGCGCTTGCTGTTGCAGATGCTGCTCACGAAATGCGATCAGCGAGCGAAAGGCCGACAGCGGTGATGCATTCACTGGCGCTGGTGGTGTTGTATGTGGGGCGGGGGAATGGGACGGCGGCGATGACTGTCATGGTTTACCGCCACTCAGCGAGGTCACATTAATGCCGGGCGATAATTTACCCGAATTCGAAGATGTCGACGATGAGGTGGAATTACCCGAAATCGGACCCAAATGATGATGCATCGGCGGTCCCGCTGACGATGTATTTGTGTTTATACTACTGCTGTTGTTGTTGTTGTTGTTGGTAGTTGTAGTGTTGGTGGTGGGCGATTGTACAACATCACAACCCAGGGAGGAGGATGTGCTTGATGCTGAGGGTGAAGCACCCGACGGTGGCACCATATGCATCACCTGATTGCTGTGATTGTTTGTTGTGGTTAGACTGAGTGGTGCAAAATGTGGTCCGCCGGCGGCACCCGTAACGGCTGCTTTCCACAACAACGGATTCATGGTGAGACCATTGTGTGCCGCCAGACTGGCACCGAAGGTTCTTTGGTGTTCGAGAAATTCTTGTGACGGGCCGCTGAGATGTGCCGCCGCCGCTGCAGCGGGTCCATAAAAACCGCGATACAAATCGGGTCGTACATATGGTGAATAATTTGGTATGCGTGCTGCCAATGGAGACAATATTTTGCCGGGGGTGGGATGTTGACCGGGATGGCCATAGAATGCAGGATGCGTGGGCGGCAATTCACTACCGGGTGAATTATCTTTGGATGTATCTTTGCCGCCACCATCTTTTGATGCCATATCCGCTAGCGACCAAATACGCGGCTTCGCCGCCAGACTAGCATTCGTAGTGACGCCGGCTGTATGCAGTTGATTTTGTTGCGCCGCTTGATGATGCTGCTGCAGCAGTTGCTGTTGATGATGATGAAAGGCGGCGATATCGGGCGGTGAACCGGCTGGTGGTCGAAAATGATGATGCAAAGCGGCGGGATGAAACAGAGGATGGCCGCCGCCTGGCATTATGCCAGGACGATCGTACAGATCAGGTGAGCCATTCGGTGAGCCGGGTCGTGAACCTGACCATTCGCTATTGTTGCTCTCGCCGGGCCGGTCACACATCATATCGCCCATTCGACCGGAACGATCTTTATCCTCATTGGAGCCGAGACCCGAATCCTTGGCATCTGTGAAAATGAAGGGGGCGAAATGGAAAGCAGACGCTTCAATTAAAAGTACATTTTGAATTTTCCATAGAAATATTTTAGAAGGTTGGCTACTCAGCAAATACTGATTTAAATGATTGATAAAATTTATATGATTCTTAAATTATTATCAAATGGAAATTATGAAATTATGAAAGGCCTGCAGTAATATCAATTTCAATTCGAGAATTAAGCATTTTTCAAAGGGGTACCAAATCGAGATATCGACATTTGAGATATGGGCTGCAATCAAATAAAATTCAAATCTAAATGTTTGCTGAGTAGTTTGTAATGAAAGCTCTCGTCTTAACAAAAGTTTCATATATAAACTTACCAAGTAAATCATTATCATCATTACTCTTGTGATCATCATCATCGATATTGGTGTCATCATCATCGACACGATTGCGTGGCTCCCATGTCATTTTGTTCTCTTTTTTAAGTCTTCTTCGTGCGTTCGCAAACCACGTTGACACCTGCGTCAACGTCATTTTGGTAATGATTGCCAGCATGATTTTCTCACCCTTTGTCGGATAGGGGTTCTTTTTGTGTTCGTTCAGCCATGCTTTCAGTGTGGACGTTGTTTCGCGGGTGGCATTCTTACGTCTGGCACCATTTAAATCCATGCCGTAACTGCAAATAATAAAAAAAATATACGTGAAAAATTAGTGAAAAAGGGTAACTGAGGGACTGTCTGAGTGAGATGTTCTAAAATGTACATGGGTACAAGTGTATATGTATGCCAAAGCAGGTGATTACAATAAAATATAATGACGACGACATAAGACGATTAAGCGCAGCAATTGCATGCGCTCAAAATTTGTATTTGCCATTTATGCGAGCTCATACGCAAGAACAAGAGGAACAAATGCTCTTCTGAGTGTAGGAAATTATAATAACATGTATGAGAATGTTCAAAATTGGCTAAAATGGGTGTTAATTTTTATTGTTGTTAATGTTGTTTACTTACACACACACACACATATATATACACACAAATATTTGATTACATTGGCATTCAAACAAATGCACATAATAAATGACGACCGTTAAAAGCAGCTGTCGTCTGTGCATATGTGTGAGTGTGCAACTAGAGTTTGTTTGCACACTTTTATAGACGTTATAAACATGTATGTGCGACACATTAAATTGCTGCTTGATTATAAAATTCCATTGCTGCTAAGTACCTACTAACTACTTATTATTGTGACGGCTACTGTTTTTTTTTTTTGCTGCTACTGCTGCTACATGTTGGCAGCTTCATATTCATACAAAAAAAAAAAAAACAATTTTGCATATGAAAGTACTTTATTGTTGTAATTTAATTGATTTGACATGCGCTACTATTAAATTTGTTATTGTTGTTCATTTGTTATTGCAACATATTATCATTTTTATTATTTCAATTTATATATTAGCTTTGTTGCTCTTACCATGATTTAACCATGAAATAAACATTTTATTAATGCTGCCGCCATACGCTTTCGCAGTCATTCATCGCATGTACGATTGTGTTTTAATGTGTTTTGTGCCAGCAAAGTGGTCAACAACATTTACTTGCCCAATTTGTGGCTTACCCGTAATGTTCGAACAACATATATAGTACATGCATCGATTTCACCAATAATAATAGCAGCAACAACAACAATAACAACAACAATGGTAATAAACACAGCCTGTTACAAATAGGACACACCCACAAGCATTGCATTTTACTGCATACACAGTCAACATACAGTAAATGCATGAACCTCTCCTAAGTATCATATATGCTCTAATTGATTGGGAGTACTCTAACGACTAGTTACTACTAGTCCATAAGGATCTCCTTTGATTTTCAAATAAATAAATATATAAATATGTGCGAAAGAAATGGCAGTGCAATTGGACCTATTCCATCACCCCTGATCGTTACAACGTCTAGTGACATAGTGTGACATAGTTACTGTCGTGACATTCGTATGCATAAAGTTTCATATGAAGAAAAATAGTGACAATTGGTAGAATTTGATACAAAATTTTGAATATTATATAACACCAGAAGAATACTATATTTAGGCGAGAAATTAAACGCGGTCGAGTGATTCATTTCAAGATAGCAGTCAATATATAGAGCATTTCGGATGTGACAAAATATGAAAGTACTTACTGAGATGCATTGAAATTGTACTTTTTTTTTTGCGGAATTCTCACGAAACTTAATATATATAGAGTCTACTTCGTGAGAGGAAATAGAGGAAATAGAGGATATTTTATCAAAAACCATGACTCCTCAGCCTCACTAAATATCCAATAGAGATGATTATGAGACATAGTGCTAAAATTCAGTATGTGAGCTAAGATTGTCGATATCAAGCTAAGTTACAAAAAAAAAAAAAAGATCGAATGGCCGGAAGTGACAGCTCCCTTGTAGCCGATATGAATCAAGAATAATCCAATTATTTTTAAAACATCATTTTACGAACTTACAAGAACTTTTCTAAGTGTCCAGAATTCTTGTGAAGTCAGTTCCTGTGTTCTAGGAATAGAATTAAAACATAAGAAATGGAATATAGAACATCAAAATATGAAATTTAAAAATTGCTTCATATTACTTTTATTCGGAATTACAACGTATAATATATAACATCTAGTAGAACCCGTCTAGAACCCGTGCAGTTTTATAATTGAGTTCTTTAGTGTGATATTTCTTGTTTTCCAAGTTCTCTTTTTTTGAGGGAAACGAATAAAATTAAATCATATAGAATAGAATGTGGAACAAAAAGGAAATTTTATTTGTAAGTGATTGAATTTCACTTTCACTTCTAAGTGAAATGTTAATAGAGACTCTCTGAATGGTTTGATATATTTTATTCGTTAATTGCGAAATTTTTTTTTACAAAAGATATCGACTTAGCACACGAATGAACAAAAATTACGAATTTACACAAGTGACCTGTCGATGTTTAACGGTAAATTGAACATTTGAGGGCACTGGTTTTTCTGTAGTACTAGTCACTTGACGTTAAGTGTATTTATTCAGCAAAACTTATGATTAGGTCCTTTTCTTGTTTGGAAATATACTCATACTATAGCTACTATGAGCTGTGGTACTAAATTCATTCCAGCGAGGGTGGAGGAACCCGCTGTTTCACAAAAATTTATCAAAAACTTTTAGAAGCCTGAAAATTTAAATTTGAGTAACGAGAATCACTATGAGAGAGTAATTTCGTTTCGCTCTATAGGCAAAATACTTCTTTGAATGAAAAAAAGTTAAAAATTGTCAAAATATCAGCTGTTTTGTAGTTGTCAAAAATTGATTTAAAATTGAAATTAAAATTGGATCGCGATCTACTTATAATAACAAACAAATAAAAATAATTATTTGTTTATTTGTGGAATATTTTAAAATATTATATGGCCATTATTTAGAGTCATTATTTAGACTCACTTATACGGCACAGGAAAGGTTAATTATTACTTAACTCAGTTTCTATCTGGTCACGGCTATAGTTCTGTAAATATTTACATAGAATGGGGAAGAAAGCGCATGCAAGATTTGTATACGATGATGCAGAAGAAGACGACGTAGAGCATACTTTCTTCAGACGCAAAAGATGGAATAATGAAAGAAGCGTATTGGAGCAGCAAATCGGGCTATGAGCAGTTAAAAACCTGTTCGAAAAGCTGTTACACAGCGAAGAAAACTGGAACACTATTTCGCGGTATACGGAATGGAGGGGGAAGTTTTTTTAGTGTGTTCGACGGCACACTCTGTAATTGTGAGGATAGTCAGCCATTTTGTCAGTCAGTCGGTCAGCCATTTTGTTACCTCCTCACTGCAAAAAAAAAACAAAATTATTTCGAGTTGAACTTTCAATACTGCAAACAATTTCCCTATTTTTAAAGAAGAAGTGGGTTGCCATTCTGAGCATGAAATGTGTATTTTAGTGTTTTCGTTGATTTGCTTGTTTTATTCTCATCGTGGGAATAATTTTTGGATTATTCTAATTTTATCCAAAAAATGCATGAACGAAACTACTATATGTGGGCAGTCAGTAAAATTCAGAGAACTGAACTACTCATATGAATACACTAGTCATAGTTGGAGTAGTCCATTATCTGGTACACAATTATGTGTATGTCGGGTTGCACACACATTATATATGAATGTATAATGAATATGGTCAAAATGACAACCAATACCCGATTGACCATTAACAGCCTACACCCATGACAATTACACACCCTCATGTATACCTATGTTGCATATCGCATGCATTTAATGGCGGCGGCACATGTGTTGATTATTGTTTCTTTGTGGTCATTTTGGCTGGTCGATTATCGGTTGATTAAACTTGATGCTATTACATGCTCCCGTTGTTGTTGTTTTTATTGTTGTTAATGTTATTGTTGCAAGCTATTATCAACAAACAGCAGCCGTAACATAGTATGTAATGTTGTAATGCTCTCATTTAGTTCATTGTATGCAATACATTGATGTTGTTGCGTATCTTGTCCAATGATGCATGTGAGCGGCACGCATATGTATGAGCATGTATAGGTATTTGTATAGTAGCTAGTGTTTCTAGAAAGCCAAAAAACCACATAATTGCTGCATTGACATTACAAATTGTTGTTGTTGTTGTTGTTGTTGTTGTTATTCTTGTGTCAATTGGATGATGATGATGATGATGATGATGATGTATTTTTACAAGGTGGTTTCATGTGGCAATTAAAATGCTTTGCAACATGTTTACTTACACAACAACAACAACAACAACAATAAAAACAACAGCTTATGCAAAATAATAATATAGGCTCATATTTGCGAGTACGTACAAGGCATCATCAACATACATTCCATGATTTTGTTGCAACAAATGTGCGTAATGGCCGTGCAGCAAATTTTTCCAAACATCATTCAAGAATCACGACAGCAATAATCAGAATTGCCTCACAACACAACACAACGAGCATAATATTTTCAGTGTTAATTGCTCATTTCAGACATTAAGGCAGCTCGTGCATACATACACACTCATACACGTTTCTATAAATTTATATAAATTAATATGAGTATGCGATTGCTTATGCTAACTAGCAGCTGTAGAAAAAATACATATTTCGATATTTTTTATTTTGCTGCTTGTTGTTGTTGTTGTTAAACAAATTAAAATTCAACGCATGCAAAATGAGCAACAAAATATATTGAATTGTATAAAATTGTAAATTGAACAATAAGACAAAAACAATTACACAAAAATGTTAAGAAGACAAAGACGAAGAAGAAGAAGAAGAAGAGAACCAAAGTATATAATAAAGTATGGAGTAGCTACTGCTACTTGCCGAATCTACATTACGCTGTGAAGCTTATGTATGTGTGTTTCAAAAGTATTGAATTTGTTGACAAAGCATTAACATTTAAATTTGTTTAACATGAATAAGAACAACAACAACCACAAGTATTTTTATTTTTTTCGTTTATGTTAAATTTTTGTATATTTTGAATTTTTCGATTTTATTTATTTGATTATTTTTCTTAACCCCCCCCTAATCCCCCCTCAATTTTTTGTCTTTAATTTTCATTCATTGTTTAGCGCTTGGTTGATTTTTGCATAAATTTTACATAAGTTTACCTAAAGTAGAGTGGAAGAGAGAGAGAGAGAGAGAGAGAGGGAGAGAGAGAGAGTAAGCAAAAGTATTTTATATAAATTTAAGCATAATTTATAACAAAACACACATGTCCACATTTATATGTTAGGGTCATCATTCCCGCAATCTCAAAAAATTGTGACACACTCATTACACCAAAAATTCGAAACTCACAATTTGCAATAATTGACTCAGGTTTGGCCAATATTTGAAAGAAATAATCGCTAAAAATAAATATTAGGAATGAAGCGCTTATCTTAAAAGGATTCCATCCGGTTTGAACACAGGGAGGTTGGAGATTGGTAAGTCAGCGATTAAGCAATGAATGTAAAGAATGATTTTTCATAATAATATGGAGTATCCGATAATATATATACATTTTTTTTTCTTTTATTTTGGATAAAAATACATCCGCCTGCCTGATCATTGCAGTGTATTTCAGGCAGAAGTCAAAGCTATTCACACTGCATTCACTTGGATCAAGCAGAACAATGTCTCCCATCGAGACAGTTGCAATCTGAGTGACAGCCAAGGTGCCATTAAGACCCTTGATTCTTTTCTCGTTAAATCGAAGATCATTCTAGACTGCCGTAGATCTCTTAATGATAATTCCGAGCAGCATTGTATTCTCCTGTGCTGTATACCCGGACATAGGGGCATACGAGGAAACGAAGCTTTAACTGAAAAAAATCTCCAATTGATGATCCCCATTGCCACAAGTAAACACAAATTGGATGTATTCACATAGTATTGGATGTAACACCTTCCAAAAAAGATGGACGGATTCACTCATTTGTAGGACGGCGAAAGTGCTGTGGCCCACACTCAGTAAGAAGCGCTCGCGTAAAATAACTGACCTTAACAGAAAAGATATCTTGACCTATGTTAGAGTGGTTACCGGCCACTGCCTCATAGGACCTCATGCAGCGAGAATGGGCTTAGGCCATCTCGTGCATGACTACTGCAGAAGATGCAGAGATGAGGAGGAACTCGAGACTGTCACACATCTGCTGGGTATCTGCCCTGCTTTGTACAAAAGACGCAAAAAATTCCCGGGATATTACAAGTTGAATGACTTAGCCCCTTCCCCTTATCAGAGGTTTATATTAGCAACCTCCTAAATTTCATCAAAAGTTCTGGTTGGTTCGGCCTTTCTCTGGCCCATGTGTGCCCTCCTTTTGAGAGAGCAGCCACTCCAACCTAACCTAACCTAACCTAGCATCTAAATGAGTTATTCATTCACTTTGTAAATATATGTGACGAATTCCAATATATTCGAAGAAAACAAAATTGGATATTGAGAAGAGAAATGAAACCTTGAAGAATGAATATAAAATTAAATAAAAGTTAAAAAAAAGATTTTGTTGTAATGCTTCGGGATTGATTGCCCTAATACCCACGTACCGAATAGGAAAAAACAACTACAAAATCATCATTAATAAACACCTGCAATGAAAGACAACACAAGTGTCAAATGAAAGTATCATACTTTAAAACACATTTATTTTTTAACATAAATAATTTAAAAATTTTTTTATTATGGCTCAGAAGCAATATTGACTGTTTTTATCATGTTTGATTAACATTTTATCACATTTGATCACGTTCGATCATGTTTGATCATGTTCGATCATTTTTCATATGAATTATATTCAAAATTAGATTGTGCTTTTTTCTTTTTTTATATTTTCTGTATGAACTAATAATGAAAAATGCAATTATACGCCAAATTAAAATATATTAAGTGGCAGGTTTATCTCACTCTCAAATATAGTTTTTTAAATAATATCGTTGTTTTTAAGGAAAAAATATTTGTTGAACGTTTTATTTGGTTTTCTTTTGTTACTCAGATGTAATGACGACTGATTTGGCGAAGTTTGATCACGTTTGATCACATTTTATCACGTTGAATTAATGCTCGAATTAGTTGCAACATGTTTTTTTACGCCGATGTGTAAATTTCACTTGAAAAAAAGACACAACAAAGTGAAATACTGTAGATAAAATTTCGGCGATGTAACGTGTGTGGTTCGAGTGGTCTCTCAAAAGGAGTCGCAAGAGTCGTTTTTAGAGTCGGAAAAAAAAGGGAGAAAAATCGTCAAAGCCAATGTGTCTTTGAACGCTATACAAAGTCAATACACACAAATGGCATATGAAGTTATCGATGCGAGATTCTGATGCTGTCCTCTTACTCACTATGGGGTTGTTGCCCAACCAACTGAAAACCGAATTTTGAATTACAAAATAATCAACTAAATTGTATAATCGCACATCATGGCATAGTAACATATTGTAACGAGTATCGATGGTTGGTTACTCATCATTATTGTGTCTGACACTATGGTGAATGACACAAATATTGACAGCATCGAAACGAATGTCAACAAAAAGAAATAGGCGATAACCCAAACAAGCCAACGAGAAAGAAAGAGATGAATCTCAACTACTATAAAGAAGATTCTAGAGTCTTGCCACAGAATAAAGCCAGTGTTGACAAATGCAAATCAATCGAATCCCGAACGTGATTGCGCAAACATCGATACAGTATCAGAGGAAAAAGTTGCAAGTACATTAAAAGAGTTATTGTAAATAAAGAATTAAACGTTGACAAAATAAAAAACGTAACAATATGTTAGGTCAACAATTTGCAGACAAATTAATTATCATAATATTTACTTGAAACAATTTTTCACATTTAATTCGAATCACACTTCTTAAATGTGTATTTGTTGCTGTAACTTGTTTCAAATTGATAAATAAATAAATTTAATTGAAAATAGATACGATATATTCACAACAAATTTTATTGCTTTTCAATAGTCAACTTTTTTGTATTGCTACTACTGACTGTTGTTGTTGTTTTTTGATTGTTCCTATTAAATTGCATGACTCAACTATGAATTAACATTTGTTTAAATTTCAACTCTTTTTCACGCCACATCATTATTATTATTTATTTCCAATATGAAAAGAAAAAAAAATTGAAAAAGAAAATCATGCACATACACACATAAACACATACATATGTATCTACTCATACATGTTGTTGCATATGACGTGACGGCGCTACGTGACAGGATGTTTTAAAGTGTTTAATTGGCATTTGAGGTGGGAATTTATGTCAACTGAGATATGCACGAGTGTGCATATCACTAACAACGAACAACAACAACAACAATAATAATAATAATAATAATAATAATTCACACAAACACACACATATGCACATACATCAACACAACATATTCATATATGTTTAGTGGCAAAGTCTCATAATCATCAGGTCGTGTTTCAAAAGGAAGTAATGCTCGTTTACATGATTTAAACAAAATATATTGCATATGAACCTAACTACATTTAAATATATGAGTTAGCATAAAAATATTTTTTTAAAAAATCTATATATTTTAGTTAATAAATTATACTATAATACAATTTGTTAATATATGTATAAAATATGAATATCATTAGAATACTAAAAGTTACACTTTGCAGCTGTCATATGTAAAATTAAAAAAAATTTTAATTTATTGAACAACAAATATGACAATAACCATTAAAAAAAGTCATAAAAAATTTCATTCATTTTTATGACAATATAATAAAAAACTAAAATTTTGTTAATCATTATATATTATTTATGTCAGACGTCTCCAATCTTTTGGATTCGTCTCTGAGTTGTATTAGGAAAAGAGAGGTTGATTTGGGGTTGCCTGTAACCATAGCTTATGAGTAAAAATAGAAACAAAATTTATCAAAATATGTAAAATTATTGTTTACAAATATTTATTATCGAAATTTCTTTTTGGCAACACTGTTTTTGACAGCTCAGCTGTTTTCGTGTAACATGTTACTGTCAAACATGTTCAGTTTGGTCTATAATTTAGCCATGAATCGACTTACAAACGAACAACGCTTGCAGATTATTGAATTTTATTATCAGAATTCATGATCGATTAAGAAAATGTGAAAATCGAAAAATTGTCTTCAGCGACGTAGCTCATTTCTGGTTGAATGGATACGTGAACAATCAAAATTGTCGCATTTGGAGTGAAGAGCAGCCAGAAATATTGCAAGAACTTCATATGCATCCCAAAAAAATGCACTGTTTGGTGTGGATTATGAGCCGATGGCATCATTGGACCGTACTTTTTCAAAGACGTCGAAGGCAGGAACGTAACTTGAATGGCGAGCGCTACCGTGTGATGATTACAAATACTTTTTTTTTGCCCAAAATGGATGAGCTGGACTTGGCTGACATATGGTTTCAACAAGACGGTGGCACATGTCACACAGCACGCGAAACAATGGCCCAATTGAGAGGCGAGTTCGGTGAACTCGGTTTATTTCACGTTTGGGGCCACCTAGATCGTGCGATTTAACGCCTATAGACTAGTTTTTGCGGGGCTATGTTAAGGCTCATGTCTATAGCAACAAGCCCGCAACGGTTGACACACTGGAAGCCAATATTTGAAGAATTTCGCGGTCAACATTTACATGAAATCAACTTTAAACAATGTTTTTCTTTTAATCAAACTCGAGGGCTCTTGAAAAATCACCCTGTATAAGTATTTTCTTTAGATTTTCTTATAGGATATGCTAGTTTTAAGGTGAAACTTTATTTTCTGTATGAATAAAGATGCTTGTCCAGTAAATTAACTGTCGCATTGCTAATGAAGTCACATTAATAGTCGCTTCGGGTTGCCGTTTGAGAAGCGCTGAGTTATATGTATAAAAATAAATATTACATTCACCATCAAATATTATAAATGAAAGTAGATATCGATAAAATGATGGACGCCATTATTCATATGACAATTTAGATTGTATCACAAAAATTCTATACATAATTTGTTATCATATTTCAGTACTAAGCATCAATACTCATCACCTTGTAAGGACCCACAATTCATCACAATTGAAAAAATTTAAATTAAATATTTTTTTTTTTTTTATTTCCAACAATTTGTATTTTTCTTTGTATGACACAAGACGAAAAAAATTAAATTAAAAAAAAAATTTATAATTTCAATTTTCATACGTCTTACTACAAAAAATAATAATCCACAGTGATTATAAATTATTCACTAATAAAAATGACCTTCCATTATCACCTCATCACTAACTCGAAGCAATCTTTGAAACTCCTCTAATAGATTATCACAAAAAAAAAAAAAAAAAAAGAAAATGATTAAATTTAATAGACGTGTAGAAATTGCAAAATTATTATAATTATACAAGCAATTTTTTATTTCTCTTATCTAAATGCGTCACTCTTATGCATTTAAATATTAAATTAAAACTCATACGCATATAGTATACATATGGCTATTAAAAACGAATACAACTATAATACGAACGATATCGGCAAAAAGTATAATTAATAAACTAATAATTTATTATGAAAATAAATAACGTAAAAACATGATAAGCTAAAAAATAATGCATAATTCCATAAATAAGTTAAATAGAATATTTATTTGTTGTTGTTGTTGTTACTGCCGTTTGCCTGCTTGCCTCTTTGACTATTTATTCGAGCATTAATTTAAAAAAAATTCAAATTAATTCAATTTAATTTAATTTTTATTTATTTACGCTGATTGTTTTAAAAATTATTATTATATTATAATTTTTTTCTTTCTGCTTAGACTTTTTTTTTTGTTTGTCTACATTTTTTATTTCTTTTCTTTTCTTTCTTCTTATTTAAACATTTATAAAATATAAAGAAAAAAAGAGTACAAAATAAAATTAACGTATGATGTCAAAAGAAATCAATAAAACCTGTATTTCAATTTGAATAAAACTAATTCAGATGTAGGCATAATTACACACCCACTTTGTGGCACTATCCAGTAGGAAAAAAATGATAAAGGTCTAAGAGAGCATTATGTAAAATAGAATTTTTTAGCAAGATTTGCTTCCAAGCCACAGTTATTTTGTCAGCTGATTTGTATTCAAATTTGATATGTATTTCATAATGGAAAGATTTACAGAAGAACAAGACTTGCCAAGAATGGATTTCTTTTACCCAAAGTCAGCCTTCGGCCTTTTTAGATCACTTGGTCCATTTAACGATCCATTCAATCGATCCAGCTTTAGAATATATTGGATTTTTAGAACGTTTTCTCTCTCTTTTGGTCCCTTTTATAGACCAAGTTTTAATATAAGCATATTATTTTGGACTCAAACCTCTTAAATTATTTATTTAATGTATCAAGTTTCGATATACATTGTGTTTATGGGGTATTTTGTAGTCCATTCAATTTAGTTCCAAATTTATGCCTCCGGAGTCGATTTCAATTACTTCCCAAGAATATTGTAATTTGACCTTACACGGCAGTCACAGGTTTATCACTGTGCATTGTTAGTTTAGTGAAGTTACCTGTAAAATTTTATTAAACGATGACGCTCATTTCTGTTTTAGCGACTTTGTCGATAAGCAAAATTTATATGTATCAATTGACTGACTGACTCCAGTCCCAGAATTGATTGGGGATTACAGTTACATCACGAAAAATGTATGGTTGTATGCCCAAGAAATTATCAGACCGTACACTTTTATATTAGAAACGACTGATATCCAGAAATGATCGAAGAGCTACCGATGCATTCCGAAAAACGTAAGTAAGCCAAATCCCATGCGTTGGCCTTCTAATCTGTAGGTCGTGAGTTCAATCCCTGGCTGAAGCATAACAAAATTTGTTATCGAAAAGATTTTAAACAGTACCCACCTGCCGGTAAGAATTGACAATTTTTCCGGCAGTAACAAATTGCCAAAAATGCTTCTTAAAAGACAAAAGTAAGTTAAAGTGATGTCACAAGGGTTCTGCCGTTCAGAACCGGCTAATATAAGTAGGCCCCTTCTAATGCTGTCCAAATTTAACACGCACAACAGTATTGGAAGAGAAGCTCAGTGATATCACAATGGGCCTTTCTGGCCTAAGTATGTCCTCTCAGAGAGAGGGCAGCCAAATAACCTAACCTAACCTAACCTGTCAACAGATTTTTGTTTACAAAATTGGATTACTTTGCTCTGGAAGATATTTCATTTCAACAGGCTAATGTCACATGACTTATTGCTGGAGAAACAATCGACTTATCGAAGGAAGAATTTGGAAAGAGAGTTTCTTTGCGAAAGGCATCTATGGACTGGTCTGTGAGATTGTGGTGGCATGTGGGCCTGTGGGTTATTTTTTGGTTAAGCTCCTTATGGATAGCTTAACAAGGATTTCAGCTTAGGAGAGCACCAATAAAAACTCTATTCGTAATCTGAGTAAAGTAAGGAAGTAAATGTTCAGGAGAGTAGTCAAAAATTTGACTAATTTCTAAATGCGGGTCTTGAGACGACCCATAGTACTTGTATCGGATCGGTCATACATTTGATCGGTCATACAATTGAACGCTTTAGGGGCGATTCCTGAAATATTTTGGTACTGCTTGTCGCTTTTAAGTTGATTTTAAAGGGAAGCCTAAGCCTCTACGGAGTGAAGTTATGTTCCAGAAAATTGTTGAGTAGTAAAAATCCACGGGAGTGATATACTCTGAGATTGGTGGGAACAATATTTATAAAAAACGTCTGTTGGACAATATCGTTTTTCTTATTTTCTTGTTACTAATATATGCGAATTACACTTTTTCCTATTAAGCCTTTAATACTTGTACTTTGTACGCATGGAAGTGTGCCCTCATACTTAGCTGCTTGTGCAAAAATAATTTAAAATGAAATGACGTTAAGCACGCTTTTAAGCATAATAATTAAAATGGTCAAACACTAGCTAAATATTATAGTGCATATATATTAATGCAATGAACAGCCGGCCGGTTTGTATGCTCATGCGCAACCCAATTATGTTGGAACGCATTAAAATGCATTCACTCTGTGCAATGCGTGCAGTCTCATCACTACATGTGAATGCTAAATGTTAGTGCGTTGGCTCTGTTTCATGCTGCAAAAATGTGCGTTACGTCTATGGTTGCGTAAATGCGTGCACTGCATATTAATTCCGATTGCACTGTATCGTATCCACGTAAGAGTATTTACATAAATAGTAGTCGGAAAGCAGCAGCAGCCATAGTAGTGTGCTCTTCCTAAGCACACAACAATTATATCAAACAAAAAAAAGCATAAAAAGGAAATTGTTGAAGTAAATACGCAATTGCGTATTGCAGTATGGCGTGAGTATTACACCTTTAATGTCATTACTTATAGTCGAATTCATTACATTTACGTTTTATGCACCTACGCATTATTGTTGTTATTATTTTTTTGCTCTGCCACCGCCACCAGCACCATCGTTTTGAATAAAATACAATTTTTTTAGCAAATTTGTCGTCGTCGTCATCGTACTGTGACGCATTGAGCTTAAACAATTACAGCAACAACAACAACAAATACCAATTAATTATTCACTGTTTATGGATATCGACAAATTATTTGCCACAACAACAACAACAACAAATACCAAGTAGCAAACTACGTAGGCATGCAACTCCATTCTACTCCACTGTACTCAACCCCACTTCATTGCTAATTGTTATGCAGTCTGAAGTAGGCATATGAAGAGAGAGAGAGAGAGAGAGGAATGTTCGTTGTGTGATTTTCATCGAATGAATATCGATTTTGATCAATTTGGCGCCATCTCAGACCAGACATCAATAATAGAAGTTGCGTCAGCAGGCGCTTTGCACACCCCATCCACTCGTTCCACTACACAACCACGTCTTTTTGAAGATTAACATCTCCGTCGTATATGCATTGCGTTTATATAAATATGTTCATATTTATGTAAATAGAATGTTGCAAGTATGTACTTGTATAAAAGCTACACAAAATTCAAATGTTACGATTTTTCTATATCTATTGAGTTGGGGTAAAAGTATCGGTCTTTTTTTTTTTTTTTTTTTTTGCAAATAGTAAGTTTCTGCTCTCTGGCTATATATTTTTATGAGCCAAGGATGATATCACACATTTGAAAACATACTTTTGTACTTTTTGTCTCAAACTTGCCCATTAGTTTGTAAATATAATCGATTGTAACAGGTCACAGCTTAATTATTTTAAATTTTCACACGTAAAATGTGAAAAAATACATTTGAAAACATACTTTCGTATGGGTGGTAGGCGTGGTTGTTATCAGATTAGGCCCATTTTCAAAGCCATTTATAGTTTCATAAATATATTCTTGTGTACCGAGTTTCAGCATGGTAACTTTATATTTTTATGCGTAAAATGTGAAAACAATATACTTTTGTATGGGAAGTAGGCGTAATTTTCATCCGATTTTATCCAATTTTGAACTTCTGTACATGTCAGATAGTACAATTTGACTGAAAAGCTTCGATGGTTATGAATATTGTGATTTTTCACAGCGGGATCCTTGTTGAGCAGACTTTAATGTCGGGAGGCCTTAAAAAAATATTTCGCTAAATGTAGTAGAATGTAGAACTTAAGTAATTAAATTCGAAAAATTGTCATCATTTTGACCGATAGTATTTCCCCAAGTAAATATTTTATTTACTATGGGGTGACAAATAACTCTGCTAAGAAGAGGGTTGATTTAAAAGCAAAATGTTGTTAAATGATTTCTTCTTATTATTTACTTATTTGTATTTGGATGGCAAAGAATTTGTATAATAAAGTTTACAAGTGTGACATCATCATTATCATTATCATCAATATCATTAACACTTACCTATTAAATGGATATCCTGCAAATGCTGCCGCATCATATGGATGATATACGGATGGATATGGCCATGGTGTACCACCAGCAGCAACTAAATTCTCTTTTAAATCTAAGCCAGCACCCTAAAGAAAGAAATACAACAAATACAAAAATTATTACTAAATTATTCATTATGTATACGAAAAAAAAAAAAAAAAAAAAAATAATAATATGATGCTACAAGAAAGAATTAAAAGATTATATACATACAATGAAATTCAAACAAATTAAAATTTATTTCGCAGAGATAATTTTTTTGTTTAATGGTGTTAATGAGCAGAACAGAGCTCAGAGAGGGAGGTATGTATATATGATACATACATAGTATGTAGATAGAGAAAGAAGACCTTGAACTATAAATTATAAAAAATCATGTTTAACAAATCATTAAATTAAATATAATGATTATTTGTTCTTCAGTGTTTATTTTTGTAGTACTTGGTTCAATGCAGTATAATCTCGCGCGCGAATTATATATGAATATTTGTACTATTTAGTTATCAGTGGTTGAAAAATTCTTGTACAGTAGCTAAGTGTTGAGGGAACATTTCGAATATGGTTGTGCGCTTAATCATTTAGTCGAACAGTCTAGTTAATCAAAATCCTGATTAATAAAATTTTAAATTAATCAATAATCTGATTAATTAAAATTCTCATTAATCACATTTTCGATTAATCAATGTTCTGATTAATCAAAATTATTCAATTAATCAGAATTTTGATTAACCATAATATTTTTCATTTATTTATCTTTTTTTTTTTTTTTGTTTTTGAAATTTTGTTTGCAAAAAAAAATTTAAAACGCATTCTTATATTCGTAGCTATGGAAAACTACTTGTATACTTTGTATTGGAAAAATATTATATATATTTTAAATATTTCATTCGAATAATTTTATTTTGATTAATCAAAATTCTGATTAATCCAATAATTTCAATTTTTGAATATTCAAAGTCATGAATATTTGAAAAATTACTTATTTGATTAATAAAAATTGTGATTATTCGAATAGTTGATTTATCAACAATTTTGATTAAACAAATTGTTCGATTAAACGCTTAAACGCACAGCCCTAATATCTATTTGAGAATTATTCCAAAAAAAATTAACTGAATACTTTGTATTGGAAAAAATATTATCAATATTTTGAATATTTCATTCGAATAATTTTATTTTGATTAATCAAAATTCTGATTAATCGAATAATTTCGATTTTTCAATATTCAAAATCATAACTATTCGAATAATTTTTTAATTCATTAAGCAAAATTTTGATTAATCGAATAATTGATTAATCAACAATTTTGATTAAACAAATTGTTCGATTAAACGATTAATCTCACAGCCCTAATTTCGATTTGAGCATTATTCCTAAAAAAATCTAACTATATACTTTGTATTGGAAAAATATTATATATATTTTGAATATTTCATTCGAATCATTTCATACTCATTAATCAAAATTCTGATAAATCGAATAATTTCCATTTTTGAATATTCAAAATCATAGTTATTCAAAATATTTCTTATTTGATTACTAAAAATTTTGATTAATTGAATAATTGATTAATCAACAATTTTGATTAATCAAATTGTTCGACGAAACCATTAATCGTGAAGCCCTATTTTGAATATTCAAATCAAAATTATTCGAATAAGTTCATATTTCATTAATCAAAATTTTGATTATTCGAATAACTGTTTAATCAACAATTTTGATTAATTAAATTGTTCGACTAAAACATTAATCGTAGAGCCCTATTTTGAACATTCAAAATCATAATTACTCGAATAATTTCTTATTTGATTAATCAAAATTTTTATTAATCGAATAAATGATTAATCAAATTATTCGACTAAACCATTAATCGCACAGACTTAATTTCGATTTGAGCATTATTCCAAAAAATTTATATTTATAAATTAAATTCATTTTTAGTTCTTTACTCACTGATAAAAATGATTCAAGTGCTTCACAAGTTCTCACAGAGGCATATCATATTTTCATATTGTCATTTCTTAAAGGGAATAAAAGTGGAGGTTTTGTCAAAAAATATTTGGAGTAGGTCGATATTGCGCTAGCTAGCCGATGTCAACACATCATGGGACGGCACAAAAATAACACCACAGAACCGTGTACGATGGAAGAGTCTTGTTTAGGCCCTATTCTCCAAGAGGAGTGGTCAAGGAAAAAACAAATATTTTCATAAACATTTTTACATTCACAACCTTTTTATAAAAAACTATGAGGGTGTGTTTTACATTTTCAATTGACTTAAAAATTCGACATATGAGACCTTGAATCACCTAAGTCTATGAGACCTTGTAAATCACCTAACTGTATTTACACTATACAACTTTTCTTCCTTATACATAGGTACATAGCGATTATCATCATCAACGTCATCTTGCCATCATTATGATGATGGTGCTGCTGACCCCATGAATAATTACGCATTCGCATTCTTGTTCTTTTGCATTGACGTATATATTTGATAAAGAATATATATATATGAAACACCAACAATGACAATTAATTATTAACATTATTTCAACGCGATTCATTAAGACATATCAATTCTCTTCACTTTTTTCTAGCATACAAGTAGGTACCCACATATTATTGTTAGCAATTATAATAAAACAAGAACATTATAATTACACAATGTACGATTTTTTATTATTTTATTCTTATTGTCTTATATATACAATATATATATTTTTTTTGCGCATAAAGAATCTTCGTCAATCATTTAATTACTGATTATAAGACATCGAGTGTGATTAAAATGTAGATACTTACTACCACCTACTTGTATTTCTTGTGTTTCTATGTGTGCGCCATGTTCCCGAACATTGATAACAATGAAATGAATTTGACATTTGACTTACAACTACAAGTGCGAGTGCGAAAATAATCAAATCAATTAAAAAAAAAAAATAACATTTTCATTGTAGATTAAAAAAAAAAAGAAAAAAGTACACTTGTACATTTTACAATTGTTCACGTTTCGTTCAGTCTAAAGCAAGATTTTCGACAAGAGATTTTATTGGGTTTTTTTGAAAAGCTTGAGTCATGCGTTAGAAACTAAAATTTCTGCAATTTTCACAAAATATTTTATGATATAATTAATTGGAAATCAAATTCACGTCGTGACATTGATATAAATAAAATATGAAGGGAAATGTAGGGGAATGGTACAAATGTTAGTTAATTTTGTAACATTACAATTTCGTGCAAAAAAATTTAGCACTATGGATAATTTAAAGATACAAAACTCTGAATAATATTTTTATTTCTCATAATTGCTTCATTAGGTACTAATAATTTGAAAAGCTAATGTACTGTGATCTTATGGGAGAATCACATTTAGCTTCTGATAAGAGATTAAGTTTATTAGCATATGTGCCATTATTAAACAAAAAAATTTTTTTGTATGTGATGCGGTCTCGTGGAGTGTCGTAAGTATTATTCTCTCTGCAAATATGGTAATTTTAATTATTCGCATAACAATTAAACCAGAAATGAGTCCTACGCTATAGATGATTTCATTGAATCGGATTCAACTTTCAATTGAATTTCAGCACATTCATCTAAAGTATCGTACAACACAAACGATGATTCAATAGATTCAACATTTACATTTACAACAGTTTGATCGTAGACAGTTGTTAGCTAATAGCCTAGACAGACGGTAGCCTAATTCCGGATTACCGAGTTAATTCGAATTAACTCGGGTATTAACTGCAGCTAATCCGCATAAACTTTATGAGTTAATTCTCAAAATAAAAGATGATTAGGGCAATTTGTGATGGCAACACTGCTGAAAATTGTCTATTGTGAATTTTTCTTGCTCTATTTTACAAAATATTAGGTGTGTTCGCTAACAAAAAACTTTCAACAATTGTTAACAGTTTTCAACATGAAAAGCGTTGGCGAACAAATAAATCCAGCTGTCAATTACGAACGGTGAATGTCAATTTACAAGTTTCTGATAGTTTTCAATTCACGTACTTCTAGTAGATTTTCTCATATCGAGAGTGACAGATGACAGAAATTGATAGTGATAGTAATATAAGTAAGCAGACCTAATAAAACAGCAATCAGCCGTTTAGTTAATCCGCAATACTGCCGCTGTCAGGTTAATATTTAATTCGGATTAAGTGCGCTGGTAATCCGGAATTAGGCTGCCGTCTGTCTAGGCTATAAGAAGTTTTCTCAAAATCTTTCAAGTAGTGGATGGATGTGGCCCAGTTGTTGAGATTAGTATCCGAGCAACAATTCCAGGTCCCCGGGCACAAAATAAGCAATGTTAAAACAAAATTATTCAATTAATTTTTAACAAATTAGTCAATTTGTCAATTTTTGTCAGTTATGGTTGATTTTTTGCTAGGAAATCTTCATGTATCTTATAGTACGAGGCCGGTCCCAGAACTACCCGATCTGACATACAAATGGCGACAGTAGTTTGAAAAAAATTACTTTGGTGAAAAGTGGCATTCTTATAAAACATTTGTTTCAAGTTTCAAGGTGCCACGTTGTTAAGTATTTTTTTTTTTTGGAGCCATCGAAAGTTAACGACCTCAGTGAATTTGTAAACATGGAAAAAATTGGTCATCGTTATGTAATTCAATACTTTCATTTGAAAGGTCTCATTCACCTTTGGGGGAGTCCGCTTCTTCGTTTACGACTATAAAATATTGGGTTGCAGATTTTAAACGAGGTCGTACGAGCCAAGACGCACATCATAGTGTTCGACCAATTGAGGTAGCCACGCGAGAAACGGTTAAGAAAATCCACAAAATGGTATTGGATGATGGCCGCTTGAAGGTGCGTGAGCTAGGTGAAAAAAGGTGTGTGCAAGATTGGTGCCGCGTTTGCTCATAATAGAACAAAAATACCAGTTCACACATCCGATATTGCGATGGCCAAAATCAATGTGTTAAATTTCGAATTGCTTCAGCACGCACCTTATTCGCCAGATTTAGCTCCTTCGGAATGTTTTCTATTTCCAAATTTGAAAAAATTGCTTGGTGGTAGAAGATTTGCAAACAATGAAGAGGTGGAGTCTGCTGTAGATTGCTATTTTAATGAGCTAGACAGTTCATACTATAAACAGGGTATCGAAGGTATAGAATATCGCTAGGAAAAGTGTATAGAACTAAAAGGAGATTATGTTGAGAAATAAAGAAAAATGTTCGTAGATTTGGTGTGTTTTCTTTGTTAGATCGGGACCACCCTCGTAGCTAATAGTTATAATGAGAGAGGGAGTGAGAGAGAAATAGAGATAGAGATAAAACTCTACCTTTCACAGTGCCTTTGACAATATTAATTGAAAAGTTATAGAAAATCATCAGCATCAGCATCAGCATGATTTTACTTACTTTTCAATTCACAACGATCTTTATAGTGGAATTTTTTTAGTATTTCGGAATCACCCATTTTTTTTTTCTTCTAAATTAGATGATACACAAGTTATCATCTTATCGTCGTAATGTTACCAATAGTTTAATAAAAAGTGTTGCTTTTATTGATTTCCATATAAAACCTACTTGTTGTAGCTTTTCCGCGTACAAATGGCACACAGAATGATGAGAGGATGTTTACATGTAGCTATTTTTGCTCCATTTGAAATGATGACATATGAATACAGGATGATTTTTTAAGAGCCTTGGGATTTGATTTGAAAAAAAAAACACATAAAATTTAGAGAAATGTATGAAATCTTTATTTGAGTCGATAGAACGATCTATATAATTCAATGTTTAAAGATGAATTGGTGATTTAATATCCAATATTGTGAATTTGGTGCGAAATTTTAAAGAGGTCACCCAAACTGACCATAAAATGAATGAATGAATGAACCGATCATGAATTTTGATAATAAAATTCAATAATCTGCAAGCGTTATTCGTTTGTAAGTCGATTCATGGCGAAATTATAGACGAAACTGAACATGTTTGATAGAAACATGTTGCCAAACTCAGTGTTGCTAGTGTTGCTAAAAGAAAGTTGCTAAAAAAATCACCAGTTATATGAGACCTTATTAGATTACTTAATTGCTTTCTTGGAGCTTTTTGCAGTTTTTGTTGTTGATTTTCATAAAAAATCGACTTATTGTAGCTTTGGCGTATGCAAATAGCACACCGAATTGTGAAAGGATATTCACATGTATCAAATTATGATATTTGACTATATGAGACTTTGTTTTTTTTGCTATTTTCATAATATTTCAAACAAGCGAGCCGAAGTTTTAGATGCAATTTGATCGAGAAAATTATCACATTTAGTGTAAGAAAATATATAATAATAACCTGTAATTGCAACAACTTGCCAGTAGATGATCAAAGATGCTATTTACACTATCAGTAACAGAAATGGAAAAAAAAAATAAATAAATAAATTCAATTTAAAAGGTGCGTAATACATAATTCCATAGAAATTCAACATATCTACACTTTGGTAATAATAAACAGGATCCTTCACACTTTTGTTCATGTATGTATAGGCGTATGCATAAATGCAACAACGTGTAGATATGCATGTATTCATTGTGAACATCATTTTATACCGCAACAACAAATAGCAACAGTGTAATGCAAACACAAAAATTGCCAAAAGATATTCATCTACATGCATAGTCAGTCGTACATTTAAAAAATACATACAACGGATGATATGATCATATACTGCAATGATGATGACGACAACGACGACGACTACAACGTACATACATATTTATGTCGCCAATATAGGCAGGTATGTATTTTATATTGCAGGTATGTATGTAGTAGTTGGTATGTATTTATTATTGTTTTTTGGTTTTTGTTTTTTGTTTTTTCTTTTTTGTTTAAAGTTACTTATTTTGTTATCAGCATCAATCTCGAGTTAATATTACTTGTACAACAACAACAACAACAACAATAGGCAACACTAACAACATGTAAACATTACACACTACCACTTACCAATACGCATATTTTTTTGTTTATCTATGGAGGTAGTACTCTTGTGTACTTATATGTACGAAATGTTGCACAGCATGCGGTAATGTTGCTTCACTATAGACTACTGTGTCTATCTATGTACTCGTATGAGTATTACAAATAATATTTACTTGTTACTTTTGCATTGCTGGTGAAATGTATGTGAACGACTGTTGCATTCCTAAATCTGTATGGACTCGTCGTCGAGATAGGCGAGATGTTCGTATTTAATAAAAACAAACATCCATAAACAAGTCATTTAGCAAATCAATTGTAGGTAAATGTTGTACTATCTATATGCATACACAGTTTTGGCAATAATATCGAATATAATATCTCTTTAACTTTTACTTATGTGTGTTTTTTTGTGTTTATGCGCTGTGACATCACAACATAGAGATTTATCTAAACATTGTCAGCACCACCACAACAATAGCCAATAGCCAACGTCGCCAATGTCATTAACATTGTCTTACTAAGTACAATATTTTGTTACTATTGTACTTGTATTTTTTTTTTTTTTTTTTTTTTGTATATCGCACCTTCAAAGGTAATAATGTACAAATTCATATAGGGTGCTTTTTTAAGGAGTACAGGGTAGATAGATTTTATTATGATTTTATATATAATTTTCATATATTTATATGGAAGATATATTTATTAATAAATGGAATAAGTTCAAATTATGCCTGGAATAATATTTTGAATAAAAAAATTATAATTTCCAAAATTTCAAGATGATAGAATGAAATATAATGACATCTCCCATATAAACTTAATGATTTTTGTTAAAAAAATGCATTTTTTGTATGGGAACTATGTCTATTTATAAACGAATTGAGTTTAATTTTTGTGTACAACACTATTTAGATGATAAAATAAAATTTCCAAAGTTGCACAATGATATATTGAAAAATAATAATAGCTTCCATACATTTGCATCGATTTTTATATGAGGACAGAGGCATATTTCTGAACAGAATGATCTCAAATTATGTACTTTATATGTCACTTTAATTAACACATAATATTTACAAAATTTCATAAGAATGATGCGTTGAAAAATAATATTGACTATGCACTCAATTCATTGATTTTGTTAAAAAAAATATGATAATTTTATATGGAAGTAATAACTGTTTATAAACGGAATCGTTTCAAATTTTGTGTAAATTATTTTTTTAATAAAAAATTAAAAAACACAAAGTTTCAAAAAGATATATTGAAAAATAATGGTACCTTCCATACAAATTCATAAAATTTAATTTTTTTAAATTCACATTTTTATATGGAAGCTATATTTATTTACACACAGAATAACTGTAAATTGTGTGTGATGTATCTCTTTAGTGAAAAAATCAATTTCACGAAATATAACAGTGATGTATTGAAAAATAGTGGAACCCTTCATGCAAATTTGCCATTACTATATAGAAAAATAAATATTATATATGGATTTGTGAACGGAATGTCTTCAAATTTTGTGTGTGATACTAATTTGATAAAAAAAATAAGATATACAATGTTTAAGAATGATGCTTTGAAAATTATTAGTACCTAAGTTTTAAAAAATGCATATTTTATATGAGAACTATGTCTGTTAATAAACATTATGACTTAAAATTTTGCATGAAATTGTATTTTGATGAAAAAATAAGATTTCCATAGTTTCATCAAAATATATTGAAAAATAATGGTACCTCCCATACAAATTTATTGATTTTTTGTTTAAAAAACCAAATTTTTGTATGAACACTATGTTTATGTTTATTTATTTACAGTATGACTTTAAATTTTAAGTGAGATATTCTACTAATTTGTTGAAAAAAATTAGATGTTTTGAAAAAATAAAATATTTTATAATAAATAATAAATTATTTTAAATAAAATTAATATTTTATATTATTATTTTGATGTAAAAATAAGATTTCCGAAGATTCAGTATGATACATTGAAAAATAATGCTACCTTCCATACAAATTTTTCGATTTTTGTTTATAAAAATAAAGTTTTTATATGGCGATTGTGTTTATTTATGAACGAAATTACTTAAAATATTGTTTCGAATTCAATTTCGATAAAAAAAAAATGAGATTCACAAAAATTCATGAAAATTACATTACAAATTCTGAAACACTTTAGTCGAATCGAATCATCTTTCGAATAAAATATCTTTAAAAAATTTTTCAAAAAAATTTGAAAAAATCACCCTTTATGTATATGTGTTTGCGTGTGCGTGACTTTTCTACATTGCGGGTGCAATTTTATCTTATCAATAAGAGTGTCTGTTGCCTTTCCGATTTTTTTTACAAATATTTTTGATTTTTATTTATATTTATAGTAATAATTTTTTGAGAAAATTTTTAATTTCATTTCCGCTCAAAAATCAAAAAAAAAAAAAAATCAGATAATAATTCCTTAACTAGTTTTTAAAGTTTCTTTCTTCTATTTACAAAATATTCGGTAAGGCAAAACAAAAGACATCACCATTTTGCACGCAGCCTCAAAGACGATAGAGTACAAGTTGCAACAATAAAAACCAATAGCAACAACAACAATAAATATAATAACTGCACATTGATCGCATAACACATTTATTGCGTGATTTGATTTTACAGCTGCGATATGCGCATCACAAACGCATAACATGCAGCAGCAGCTTGAGCTTGAGCTTGATGCATGCGGTAAATGTAGTACTATAACGCACTGGCATGCACCAAGCACATGACAGTTGGTAAGTTTAGCTACATATTTACATAGATATTTTATGTTGTTATAAGCATATTGCCAGCTGCATTGTTCGTTGCTACTGTTGTGTTATTATTGCTACTGCTGCTGCTGTTGATATCTTTTGGTGGCAATGTGGTAACAAAAATACATAACAACAACAACACTAGCGATAAACCTTTATTCGCTTGCGATATGATAAGTGTTGTTGTTGTACATGTGAAATCCATATAATAAATGTGGCATGTTGGTAGTCTTGAATATATTGAGTTACCACAAAAGTGTACATATTTGTAGTGAGTGAGCAATATTACAATAATATGTGTAGTGTAAAAATTTTGCGTTGTTTTGTTGAATTGAGCGTACGATAAATTTTGCAACAATAAGAACACAACACAACACAACACAACAACAACTACAATAATGCTATCATATTGCCTTGCAACAAGCTTCAGCCTACTGGATGAGCCTACATACAAAATAGTGCATAGTGTGTTTGTATATGGTAGACTTGTGAGCTACCATGCAGACTTCTGTTTTCCATGCTGCAAGATGATGATTGTGCAGAATTTATGAATGAGTGGAATGAGTGAAGTGCGTGTGCCTGTGCCTGTGCCATGAAAATATGTATGAATATTGGTATAAGTCTGTCATCGTTGATCATCGAAGCGTATGAAGAGTATGAACGCACAACAACGCACAATCTGGTGAGGCATTCAACTATCATATATATATTGTATGTGTGTATGTGTGTGTATACATTCATTGTATTTGTTACTTTGGCAATTCCACAAAACTGCTGCAGGTTACTTATGTTACCTTTTCATTTTCTATTGTCATTGTCTATACAACCACTAGAAGATGAAGAAGCTGAACAACAACAACAACAACAACAATAATAATAATAACAATATCAAGTTTATCACAAATAGCAGAGTACCCTTTTATATTTATTAATTCATTCAAATGAATTGTTTTCATCACCACCATACCAGCTCCATTCTCCATCATCATCATCATCATACCCAATCATTAACAACTTTGCTAATAACAACTTCAACCATGTACTACTATGTATTACTACCAGGTATGACGATTTATGACTCTTGTTGCTGTTGGTGCATGTTAACAATAATGGTAATTGTATGATACTATTGACTATAGGTACAATACTAAATACATACTTAAAGGTAGTATGTATGTATGGCCGAAGATGGAATTTTCTATTGAACTTATACACATACCACCTTGATCAAAAAGTTTCCGGAATAACCACCGAGTGGCGTTCACATCGTTCCAATTTGAGTTCTGTTTTTGTTGTTGTTGTTAAGTTGGTACATCTGTTGTTGATATTCCCTCTAAATCTTAGCATCATAGCTTGACATTTGCATAAGTTACGTAGCAAACGTTTAGAACTGACTGACTGTGAAATATTAAGATCCAGCAGGGAGGATGAATAAACTCTCATACACTTAATTCTAGAATGCCAAGCCTTAACTCTAACAAGAAGGCACACAATAGCCAAGGAAATAATTCAGCCTGAAGAATTCGCTACAATTGAAATAAGAACAATAAAGAAGCTCATTCATAAATTTAGAGAAAGCAATCTCTTTCAATAATTCAAGGGGTATGGTGCCTCGAGCAGATGATGTATCGAACTCAACTTCATTAGTATTAAGCATTGATGAGTCGACTATCCCTCTTGTGAAAGTAAAGAGAACTTGATCAAGGTTACAACGCACTGTGGCTTTATGTTGTACTGGCGCCTTCTCTACCACATCTAGCCCAGCTCTTGATGCTACGATGATAAATCTTCCCCCACTTGATGTTTTCATCCGAGGAGAGGCCACGAAGGCCATCTGTAGGTTGATTCACAACGGACACTGGTATGATCCTATTGCGGCTCTGGACAGCAGTGGCTCAGGCGTGAACTTTTTAGCTCTGTCTATGCCCTGGGACTACAGACCGTCTACGATCGTACTAGAAAAGCGGTATAAACTAGAGACTGAGGCTGAGCCCGATATACTTTGCTTCATTTTCACTACATTTCCACAGATGGCTCCAGGACTGAAGAAGGTTCTTGTTCTGGAGTCTTTGTGAAAACTGACGGAACTCAACTATTCTTTGCCGTTGGCATATATGCATCTGTCTTTCAGGCAGAGTTGTATGCAATACAGAGGCAATGGATTATATCGTGGACAAGAGGCTGACAGACAAGTCTATTTGTGTCTGCAGTGACAGTCAGGCTGCGTTGCTGGTCTTGGATAACCGTATCACCACTTCCAAGATAGTGGAGTTCTGCAAATCAAGGTTAAATTATGTCGGAAGACATAATAGTTTATCGCTGATGTGGATGCCTGGCCACGCGGGAATCGTAGGCAATGAGACCTCTGATGCATTAGCAAGAGGTTCAGTTCCTGCGGCTGATTTAATCGACCGTGAGCCTGCTTTACTACTAACCGCTGGATCCATCAACGACACGGTCAACACCTGGGCTAATCTAGTCCATAAGTCAGTCTAGTCCATAGGCCGAGAGAGGCTGCAGATGGACAAAATCCATGCTACCTAACATATCGGCTAAATGATCGCATTTCCTTCTATCTCTAGGTAGATGTGAATGCAGAATGCTAGCCGGCTTGGAGTAACAGGCCACTTTCTATGGCCAAAGCAAATGGAAAAGGTTGAACTAGGAGGCAGTGCACTTTGCCCAGCCTGTGATGAAGAAGAAGATGAGACGGCGGATCACTTTTTATGTGTCTGCCTTGCTTTCACTCGAATCAGATTTGAGGTCATTGGCAGTGACGTGCTGAGAACCGAAACTCTTGGGTCTTTAGCAAGAGATCTACTACGATTGGATCTACTACTTGGATCTACTACGATTTCTTAGGAGAACGGGTAGATTTAAAACACAATAAAATGGAACTTCGAACTCAGCACAATGGACCAATAAATGTCTAAGCGCTTCGCTTGAAACCATATTGTTCCAAAACAAAAAAAAACCTGGTTGTCGTATATGAAATATTGAATAATTTATGGCGATTTAAAATAATTAAGAAATTTCTAATTTTGTATGTAAGCTACATAAAATAATGGACGTGGCTTAATTATTTCCTAAGAACTTATGGCACACTGCAATATTAATTTCTGCTAGATTGATTATTAAGTAAGTTATGGAGGTTGTATGGGATTTGAATTAAATTCATAGCAAATGAATTTGAAAATTGTCGAAAATTGATTTTAGACCCATTATTTCTTCAGCAAATATATCTACTTTGAATCATAAGTAGTTTCTAGCTTTGTTGTATGTTTTCTGGGTAACAATTTGTACCGCACTAATGTAAATATACACAAATGTATGTACATATTGTTAAATTTTCATATATAAATCCCATTGGACTACAATGTTTTCAATCAATGCAGCGAGTTTTGCCAAATGTAGCCAATCTAACCACCGACTCCGCCAGCCAATATAACCCCCAACATATTCCCATAATTTTCGATGTTTTTTCTATTTGGATTCATAACAGTCAACAACTTTAAAACTGACAGCAATAGTAACAATATAATACAGTAATAAACTATGTAAGTTATTTGTTACTGCTACATATTGCTACTGGCTGTTGTGATAATGCTCTTACAGTGATGGTTCTATAGTCATATTGTCACATTTTCTATGAAAATTAGTCAACAAAATGTAATACAAGCTTTTTCATATAACTTTTCTCAATCTCTCTCTCTCTCTCACTCTTCCATTTTCTCCCTCATTTACACTTTATCTCTTTCGATGGTTCTATGCAACAGTGAGATATATGTATAAGTGCCTATGTACTCTTGTTTTAACAAAGCTTCAAGCTTCAACAATTAAATTTGAAAAAAATCTATATACACTTTGTTGAAAACTCACAAAATGGCAACAATATTAACAACAACAAGAAAGTAACACTCACTGACAACTTAATAACACTAAACTAAACAAAAACTTTTTCAACAACAATAACATCAACAAGAAGTTTACTCGCTACCATATTCATCTACATCCAGCACATACACAATATAAACCTCCCTTATTCTATGAATATACCTAATATTATATTAGAGGGAGTCTGTGTGTAGCTGAAGAGCTGTGTTGAAGAGAAGAGCTGAATCGGAGGCTCTTATGTACATACTTACTTTGCTTTGATTGTTAACAAAAGCTTGTCATTTTGCAAAAGTTGACAAATCAGTGCGTAAGTTTCAATTTGCTTGTATCAATGTGCTATGTAGGGGTGTTTAAGTATGTGTATATGTACATATACATATGTAAATATATGTATATATACTGCATTGAGATGAGTGTGTATATAATATATACTCCATTCTAAGTATACTATTTGGTAATTTGTATTTTGCTTTTGTTGAAAATTTTATTTTTTTTTTCGGTATGCTTTTGTTATGTTTTTCAATTCCCGCAGGATATGAATACAATGATATAGGTACATACGTGTAATATGTACAAGTAGTTAGTTCTTATTGTTGTTAATATTTTCGTACACTACATATGAACAATTTTACACATAAACTTTGTGTGTGTGTGTGTGTGAGTGTGGTGAGGGCCTTTTGAAGCTGTGAAATTTAAAGTTTATTATGATGCTGCTTGTTATTGTTGGTTTTGTTGTTGTTGTTGTTGGTTTTGTTGTTGTTGTTCTTATTATTGCTATTTTTGTTACGACCCAGTTGATAACATTTTAATAATGGTGGCACTTGTAAGCGCCGAAAGGCTCTTTCGCCGAGCTTCTGTTCCAGTACTGTTATGCGTTTAAAATTTCGGACAGTTGTTGTTGTTGTAACAGACAACGATTTCGAAATCACAAATAGGTATGTATGTCAGTTAATTGAGTTGTTGTTGTTCACATCGACCAGCTCCAGGAAGACGGCAGCCTCCAGGGGGTGCGTCAACAATGCAGAGGGGGCCAAACTGGTAGGCCTTCTGGGGTAAGCGAAAAGATGTCGAAAGTCGTGCGGGCTTGGTTGGCACCGCGGGCATCGATCTGGAATTGTATCAGCCAGGCGGTGCATGTAGCAGTTCATATAGATGCTCCACCCAGATCTTAGCTGCGCCAAAGTAGCTCGAGCGGATCTGGGGAGCTGTTGTTCGCGATGGAGGACCCCCAGTACGATGTTATGAGCATGACCCTTGATGAACGCCTCCACCGCGCGTTGATGCAATGAATTCAGAGCCGCCCTATGCGTAATAGAGCTCAAATCATCGAGCAGGTAACTCACATGCCCATCGAATGAACGTAAACCACCACGGATGCTACGCGGGGGAGAGGCTGCATTAAACGTTTGTTGGACTGTTCTCACTGCAATCGGGTCCCCGCCCCGGAACAGACTCCAGACTCTTGGATTATGTCCGAGGGCTGGACCAAGAATTGCAACTTCAGACTTGTCTTTCGAAATCACAATCTCGGACAGTATTAAATGGTACCTACTTATATAAGCCGATTTCGAACGGCAAAACCATTGTGATATCACTTTTCTGAGCTTTGTCACAGAGTACTTTTAGAAGCGTTTTTATGGCAAATTGTTACTGCCGAAAGAATTTACAATTGCTTGCCATCTGGTGGGTACCGTTAGAAAGAAAAATCCTATCATTATAAATGTTCTGCTTCAGTCTGGGAATGAACATACGAACTATAGATTAAAAAGACCAATCACTAGCTACTGAGCTATGGCACCGAAATTAATTTTATATTTTGATTAAAAAAACCCCAGAAAATTATTAATTGAAGAATGAGATTGCCAACATATTTTTGGGCATAAAATTTGATGCCCAATACTTGTTTGCGAAAGAGCTGAATTTCGAGCAAAAAGCACATCGCTGAGTCATGATTTCCATACAGTCCCGCCTTCATGAAATGTATCAAAACTGGCGACAAGACATACACTTATGAGAAAAACGTGCCATAATTTAAATGGCAGGATTCTCAAAAGTATGACTAACAAACACAGACAATTTTAACCCATTCAATTACAATGCTGCCAAATCACAGGAATAAATTTCACAACAAATGAGAGTCTCCAGATTCTTTTGAGAGATTTTATAGAAAAAAAAAATATTTACATATTAAAGAACGCCTTCATGAAATATATCATAATTGGCTTCAGGACATAAGCCTTTGAGCACTTACATACAAATTGCAAATGAATCGAACTAATTCTTTCCATAATCGCAGCATCGCAGGGCAATCAAAAGCATGATTAACAAAATTAGAGGTTATCGGAAAATTGAGTGATTAATTATGTTTACATTTCACGCCTGGAAGATAGAAGTGGATAGATTGGAGAAGTTCATAGAAGGTACTGCAATTTCCACTAACATTCAGGCATCACTTGCCCATTGTACGATGCTACCAAATTACAAAAAATGATGCACAACTTTCAAATTAAAATTTCCGGATACTTTGCTCACCAAAGGTACCCCAGATATGCGAAGATTTAGCATTTTATAGCAAAAATATTCTAAAATTTTTTTTTTAAATAATTTCTAATTTCAATTCTTACATATTATCCATGGCTTTAAGAGAAGGATAACACTTTTCGTTGAAAATTTCGTCATAAAAAAGTGATTTAAATGATTTTGGTCAAGCATTCAATTGTTATTGGTTTTTTGCACCCTTTTAATTTTTGGATTAAAATTTTAGAGTAGTGAATTTATGCATTACCCGGCAAATGAAGAGGTAAGTAATTCATTAGACACTTCATAAATTTCTATTGAACTCACAGTCGAGTCTTTAGACAATTTTCATGGGAAAGACTGACTAGTTTTTCACGTTAGCCAACACTGCTATTTTTCCACTGGATTATGACAACTATAAGAAGAAGAAGAAGAAGAAGAAGATGAAGAAGAACAGCAACAACAACAGTAGTAGGAAAACCAAGAAACAAAAAGTACTTCAGAGCTTTTGTTTCATTCTCTCTCTCTCCTTCTCTCTGTCTTGAGTTCGCTGACTATATAAGACAGTGGTGGTTTGGTATAACACAAAATGTAAACAGCAACAACAACAACAACAAAAAGAAGCAATATATTGTAGCGATTATGTTGCTGAAAGAAATACGATTTGTTTGCAAAATGTAAATGCCTCCAATACATATAAGTAGAGGCAGTCAATTTTAATAAGAAGCACACATACATACAAGTACTTGTATATTTATAGGGACGACCTTCTGATTGATTTTATTTGTAACTAGATGTGTTTCACTTGTATTCATATTACAAACATCACAAATCATTTGAAGACGACGTAACTTGTTGCATTTTAAATCAAAATATTCATCTTCCTTCCGAATTTATTTCTAACTATGTGCAGCAGTAGAATATTGACGAAGCAGAGCATTGTATGTTCTATATAAGTTAGAGCTGTACACCAATTTACAAGATTTTCAAAGAATAAATTCCATTAAGCGTTTTTGAAGATTTTTTAAAATCTTTTTCGAAAAAAAAAATATTTTTCAAACGTTGAAATCATGTTTCTAAAAACTTTTCATACGTCAGATTCGTTAAATTTGTACAGTTCTAATGAACATATGTAATTTATTTAATTTTTTCATTTTTCATCGGAAAACTGACTAAAAACCAACAACAACAATAACAACAACAACAAACGAAGAAACAACATGTTACATTAATATAAATTTCTCAATTAAATTTTCAACATTTCATCTGAAAAATTGTAGCGCCGCCGCCGCCCTACGCGTACATAACAATAATACACACACACACAAACATTCTCTCAGCGCTGTCATCTTTGTGTTGACAAATTTATTAATAAGGCTATAATATGCGTGTGATTCAATATCAGAATGCTCCCCTCTCCATGCCTCACTCCCAACCGAGCACTCCTTCTTGCACATTTCGGTACATTTCAAACAAACTTAAGCGCGGCATTTATTCTACATTTTCCTACAGACGAAATACGACAACGCGTAAGGAAGCGTTGATATCTAAATGTATCTATAATATACATATTTTTTTTTCCTTGGATATGG
This sequence comes from Megamerina dolium, assembly GCA_963854835.1. Taxonomy (NCBI): domain Eukaryota; kingdom Metazoa; phylum Arthropoda; class Insecta; order Diptera; family Megamerinidae; genus Megamerina; species Megamerina dolium. The sequence continues at coordinate 60,456,721 of OY978528.1, read as the reverse complement.
CATTGTGACAGCCGCTTGACAGCTTGTGTCAAAGTAATGATTCTCCTAAAACAATTTGACATATTGTCGTATTGCCTGCGTCGAAGTGTGCATTGAGCGGTCGGTGAATGTCAATGAATTCCTGGTGCTCGACTTTTAAAATGAACTGAGATATATACTCGTACATAGCTACTAAAAAAAAAAAATATAGCGGGTGTACGATTACTCTTGTGTATACTTAAAGGATCGATATGAAGGAAAAATTAGCTAAAGAAAAGAGAGAGAAAAAAAAAACACAAAAATAAAGAAAATATGTATATTATATGAAACACCATGCTACACCATGTGCGTTTACTATATTTTTGGTTCGCACAGCATTCAACCAACCACTCGAAACGCAGCATAACAGACAGCAGGCATTCATTCAGTCAGTACCGACGTACGTAGAAGTGACTAATTATGTTTTGAATGATTTATGCTTTTGGGTGAGCGAGTGCGTAAATGTTCAGAATTAATTATTTGTGTGCGAGTACGAGTATATGGAATCGTTTGGAAATGACATTCTGATGCACAAACATAGGCACACAGCATGCCACCGACGCCACTGTTGCCAACACGGCTACCATTGCCGTCGGTTTGTATCGAGTGTATGCAAGTGTGAAATTGAGCTAATTTGTTTGCCGCCATATATAACGTTTTGGCGTTTTGAAGAAGATCCGGTGGAGTAAAGGTAATGGTGCCACATTTAATAGAATCATCCGAAACGATCTCTTTATTATTATTATGAAAAGATAAATTATAACTATTTATATGGAATTTTTGTTGTTTCGTAAATGATCGGGGTTGGAGGGAGTAATAAATTGATATGAAACTATAGCGTGCATTTGAAAATGCATGATGTGTTAATAGATCTCAAGCTCTAGTGATAGTTACATTGAGGGAATTGAATATGACTCATGAAGTAATCATCAGGTTATTAAATGATAAAAATCATACAGTACAGAATACGTTAGAAATGTATATTGCTCAGTAATATGCAATCTAAAACGGTTTCGATAGAACTAATTTCTTTGCCGCCTTATAACGTTCGAAATTAGAATCTTGTTTTTAACAAATATTTTTCTTAGACTAAAGCACAGAGATTAGTGAGTTGAGCTTTCAGATTTCCACCATGAATCAAATAAAGCAATAGCATTTTTGAAGAAGACAGTTTCAGTTTTTTTTTTGTTTCTTTGTACCGATGCCCACCTTCTAACTAATTTTTATAGTCTACACTCAAAGCGTCTATGTCTATGCAGTTGGGGCTTACGTTTGTAACAATCATAAAAAGAGGTAACAGACATGACAAGTGAAAGTAATTAAATAATATTGCACAAACTCATGATCTGCGTCGATTTGGGCCGCTCTGTCCAACTTTTCTGAGAATTCCTACCGTAATTTGATGAAAACCACATATATGAGTTCAGTCCCAGAACTATCCAACCTGACATATAGACGTATAGACGGCGGCAGTAGTTTGAAAAAAATTACTGAAAAGTGGCAACCGTATAAAACATATGTTTTAAATGTCAAGGCGCCACGTTGTTTACATTTTTTTTTTTTGGAGCCATCGAAAGTTAATGACCTCAGTGAATTTGAAAACCTGGAAAAAATTGGTCACCGTTATGTAATTCAATACTTTCATTTGAAAGGTCTCAGTCCAACGAATATTAAAACCCAACTATATTCTACTCTGGGGGAGTCTGCTCCTTCGTTTACGACCATAAAATATTGGGTGCCAGAGTTTAGACGAGGTCGTACTTGCTGCCAAGTCGAACACCGTAGTGGCCGACCAACTGAGAGATGGCCACGCCAGAAACGGTTAAGAAAATCCACAAAATGGTATTGGATGATCGTCGGCTGAAGGTGTGTGAGTTAGTTGAAATTACAGGCATTTCAAAAAGTGCTATACATCCTATATTGACCGAAAATTTGGAGATGAAAAAGCTGTGTGCAAGATGGGTGCCGCGTTTGCTCACAACAGAACAAAAACAACGTCGTGAAGATGTTTCTATAGGAGATTTGGCGATGTTTCACAGTAATAAAGCCGAGTTTTTGCGTCGATTCGTAATCACGAACAAGACATGGGTCCACCTCTTCACACCTGAGACAATGGAGCAGTCAAAACAGTGGACTGCAAGCGGAGAATCAAGTCCAAAGAAGGCGAAGACAGCTCCATCTGCAGGCAAGGTTATGACATCTGTTTTTTTTTGGGATGCACGTGGGATAATTTTTATGGATTATCTTCAAAAAGGAAAAATATCAACGGCGAGTATTATGCTAATTTGTTTCAGCGTTTATGTGATGAAATTAAAGAAAAAAGCCACATTTGGTGAAAATGACAACGCACCAGTTCATGCATCCGCTATTGCGATGGCCAAAATCAATGAGTTAAAGCTTGAATTGCTTGAGCTGGCAACTTTTTCGCCAAATTTAGCTCCTCCGGATTATTTTCTATTTCTAAATTTCAAAAAATTGTTTGGTGTTAGAAGAGGTGGAGTCTACGGTAGATGGCTATGAGCTAGACAGTTCATACTAAAAACAGGGTATCGAAGCTATAGAATATCGCTGGGAAAAGTGTGTAGAGCTAAAAGAAGATTATGTTGAGAAATAAAGAAAAATATTCCGAAATTTGTTCTGTTTTCTTTCTTAGGTAGGGTAATTCTGTGACCGCTCTTGTACGTACTATACAAAAAAATGTATACTTGCATGTTCTCACACTTTGCGCGCGAAAATATTAAGTTATTAAGCTAAAAGTCGTTTAATTATGAACGAATTTGAAAATGAGCAGAATCGGATGAAAATAATGCCCACACTGCATACAAACATATGCTTTAGAATGTATGTTTTCACTTTTTGGGCATAAAAAATTAATTTATCTATGTGAAACTTTGTTTGTACGATTGCATTTTCTTCAGAATAAACTAGTTTGAAAATGGACGAAATCCGATAAACATCACGCCTACCTCTCATACAAAATTATGTCTTTGGCTGCGCTTTAAGCATGAAAGTATAAAGCTATGGAGATGAAATTCCTACATTACTATCTTAATCAAAGTGTTTAAATACTTTTGGCATTGCTGAAAAGAAGTTGACAATACCGTTATGTTCTGCCATGCTTCACACAACAACACATTTGATATCAGACTGTTGATTCACCCATCAACGAAACGTGAAACCCATTCACAGCAAGAATTATTACAATCAATAGAAATAGAAACAAATAATTACTCTTAATACAATATGTAAATTTTTCAATATTTATTGTCTAATATGTGAAAGAATTTAAGCCTAAATGAAATCATACAATTCATTCGCCTGCATTTCATATTATTTTTTGAATAATAAAAGAAAGAAATTCGAAAGAAATTTAAATTAAAATTGCAAATTTTTCAACAACTTGTCTAGCATAACTTCTCATACCGTCATAGACATAGTATATGGTACATTCTTAAATACAAAAATCATACAATATTAGGTATTAAATGTTTTATAAGCTTAGCTACTGCCAGCTTGGATTCATGTTTTCAATTTTTTTTAATTTAATTTTTATTTTTTTTTTTCTTTATTTTTGTATTTTTTGTTTGCTTAAAAATGTCATACAATAATGTATGCTTTATATGCAAATGTCTCTCATATCAACTACTAGTTACATTTTTCTTTTTGTTAAAAAGACAACAAACAAACAAACAACGGCCAACAAACGGCCAAACTCAAATATAAAAAGAACAAGCAGAATAAAGAAAGACAAAAAAAATTAAAAAAAAATTATAATAAATAAAATACACAAAACAAGCTGATCGTGTTAATAATGTCGCTTGTATATTTTATTACAAAATTAAATGTTTGAAAAAGGAACAACAACAACAACAACAATGCAAACGACAACCAGCATTTAACAGCAACAGTTTAAATTTTGTGTTGAAAAATTCATTTTTGTTTAACGCAAATAGAAATCAACAACAACAACAACAACAAATCGAAGAAAGAAAAAAAACAACAACAACAAGAAACAAATATTCTTTAAAATCATAGCATATTAAACTCATATGAACACACTGGTACCTATACACTATACTATTAAAAACTCATGAGCTACTCATACATATGTAAATATCGATGTAGATAATTGGAGAGAGAAAAAAAAAAAAAAAGAATAATAATGTCGAACAAGTTCAAATGTTCAGCTTTACATAAATATAATCATTGGATCAATGAGATACCCCCTCATATTATAGGGAGCATAGAACTAACAACAAGCATATACCGACATACAGTGTCTAACTGTTGGCCCAAATGGTCAAAGAAATTTTACTATTGCAAAAACGAATACCAAGTGAAAGAAAAATACCTCAAATACCAAACTTATTTTTTAAATTCATATATCTTTAATTATAATTTTTTAATTTAAGCGAAAGAGTAAGTATAGAGTTTTGATAAAGAGAAAAAATAATTTACCTGGTTGATTTCTGTTTGGTCAAAGACAATTTTTGAAAATATTATTTATAAAGAAAATATTATTTCTGAAATTGTTGTTCAACGTCAATTTTGAACGAATATGATGCACATTAAAAGAACTTGAACATTTTATCCAATCCGTAAAAATGATAAAAAAAATTTTTATTATGAAAAAATGAAAACAAGCGAAATTTCAACTCAAACCATTAATTTATTTTGAACGTTGAAGCATTTCCTATTTCTTTTTTAGTTGACAAGCTGTTTTTTACTTTGAAATGTCTGCAAAATGTGTTTTTGCCGTTCTTGCTAATAATATTTCAAGCAAACATTTTCCAAAATCTCCAAAAATATAATTTCTTGAGAGAGTTTTAAATGAAAACTTTTGAAATACGCATGACCGACTGTTATCTCAAGTATTAGTAGCTCGAAATATATGCTGATAATACTAGAGATTCTCGTACTAATTTTGAAATTATTAAAACCATTTTCTCTGAACTTGGAAAGGCTGCTTGTGATTTTGTGATTTTAAGGAGCAACCGTAGAGCCTAATTCACGAATTAAGAAATGTTAACCCATTATAACTTATTTAATATTCTATCCAGGGCAATGCTATTTAGTTCCTAGATTAATATATTTGAATTTTGGAATTTTTTATGAATTTTTTTCAACTTTAAACCACCATAACATACTTAATTTTTCTTTTGGGATAGCTATATTTGGCACCTAGATCAATATTTTTAATAGATACAAGTTTACAAGAAGTTTGGTGGGGTGCCGTGGATCAGTGGTTAGTGTGTTGGTCTTCTGATCTGTAGGTCTTGGGTTCAATCCCCGGCTGAAGCATAACAAATTTAATATCGAAAAGATTTTTCTTTCGAACGATACCCACCTGTCGGCATGCAATTGGCAATTCTTCCGGCAGTAACAGTTTGCCATGAAAAAACTTCTAAAAGAACTCTGTGACAAAGCTCAGAAAAGTGATGTCCCAAGAGTTCTGCAGTTCGGAGCCGGCTAAAATAAGTAGGTCCCTTCTAATACTGTCCAAAAATTTAACACACACACCAGTAATGGAAGAGAAGTTCGGAAAAGTGTCCTTCGGGGCTTTAAGTGCCACATATTTATTTTTTTTTTAAGTTTACAAGAAATAGTTGAGCCACACCTACTTTTTGATGTTTCTCTCATACGAAGTTACGGAATTCCAAAAAAAATTTTGAAACGTCATCATTTTATTATTCTTCTATTTAGAACAACCATATATTGGTATTGGTAGATTAATATTTTAGGATTAAAATTGATTAAATATCTAAAGCCTAGACCAATTGTGAGACTATCTTTTATACTCCTTGAATTCTGCCATAAAGATAGGGAGGAAGGAGAGTTGAACAAAAAATTACAAATTTTTCCCCAGAAAGCTATTCGAATCAAATAATTTCATATTCAAAGTTTCACGCTTCACACATCTTTAGCTTCAAATTGTAGGGAAATGGGACACTGTGCGCCTTTTGTAGCGATCGAGCAATGAGCGAGATATTGTTTGTGCTTTAATTTTTTTTCTAAACAAAAAACAACAACAAATTAACCGCAAAAATGCTTTTAGTTTTAGAGCTGCAGTTGTTGTTGTTGTTGTTTTTGTTGCTGTTGTTGGACAAACGTTAGTGTTGTTTATATAATTTGCATTTTAAATTGTTTTCATTTTATTGATCGCTCATTGATATACATACATATCTCCTGCTCTTTCTCTCGATCGCTTTGTGTAACTCTTTCAATTATTTTTTTTTTTTTAGCTTTCGAATACCAATTGAAAAACTCTTCGTATTGAAATGCATTATGCATTCGAATCGTTGCTAATCATGCCAACCATATATACACATACATATTTGTAATAACACAAACAACAACAACAACAACAACAACAACATACATATATTATGTAGCTACATTTTATTAGATTAGTTCAATGGTATTGGGATTAGAAGCGTTTAAGCTAAACATTTATTGATGTTTTAAATTAAAATGTATGGTATATGTTTTTTTTTTGTATTAGTTTGTTTTTGTATATATTAACAAATAATAATAATACAAGTAATAATAATAATAATAATAATAATAATAATAATAATAACAGCAGCAATAATATTTGTACAATGAATAAGAAAGACTAAAGAAGTAAAAACTATAACAGCAGCAGCACCAACCAACGATCGAAGTGCTCGTAAACATGAAATTAATGTCGTTCGATATTTTGTTTTTGGTATTTGTTGTTATTGCTCATTATTATTTTGGTGTTGTTGTTATTTAAAATAATTATTGAAGGCTTCTTCTTCTTTCTCGCCACCAGCTCATCAAGATTTTATGATCTCTGGCATGAATTTATTGTGATTAATTTGAAGCGAAAGATCAACAAATGTTTTGCTGCCAACATTATTAACAACATGATGAAGCGTAATAAAATCACTAAAATTTCATTTTGTTGTGGCTGTTGTTATTGTTGTTTTCATTTTCAACTTCAATAACAACAACAACAACAACAACAATGACAACAAATCTGATAATGTTCATATTTGATAGTAGTAGTAGTAGTAGTATATTATGTATCATGATCATTGAAATGCCATTGCTGAAAATATTTTTGATCGATTATATCGCTCATAAAGCACTTCCAAAAGTATTTTCGAATGAAAATTTCAACAGTTTTTATTATTGTTTTAATTTTTCAAGCAATTTGGCTAAACATTTTCATTATTCAAACGAAATAATATCAATAATAATAATAATAATAATAAAACTTTTAACTAAGCGCGGAGAAAAAAAAAACAAATACTGAAAATGATATTGCTTTCACTTGGTACGATCAGTGGTGACGTTCAATTTATTGATATTTCTCAAAATAAAAATAAAGTCTAAAGCAAAAAAAAAAAAGCCAACATCATCATAAAAATGAAAAGACAAACACAAGAAGTGGTGGAAGATGCCACACAACAGTTAAAATTGTATTTTATGACAATCGTTAAGCATTCGATGGATAGCTGTTGTAGTCAAATATTCAGATGGATTGTATAAATGGTATATATACTAAAAAAAAACACATTCAAATATATATGTATATATGCCATATGTCCATGTATAGGTAAATACTTATATTATGCTGTACATACACATTTTTGGACAACATTTTTATGGTTCTTTCATTAGGTTGTCAAATGGGTTCATCACTAATTAGCGAAAAATAAAAACTAATGATTTTTGAAATAAAAATCATAATAAAATTAAAATATAAAATTACAATAGAAGTTAATTGTTGTTGTTTTTTGGAAAAAAAAAATTAAGTATATTGAACCAATTTGCAGTGGACACAACTGTAGTCGATATCATTATATTGTGGGTGAAGAGTGATTGGGAATAACAATTTTAATAACAATAATAATAAGAATTATTATTAATATTATTATTATAATATATATCGCAAATTATAGCAAATTATAGCAAATTATACAAGGCAAGAGAGTCTTTGTTCTTTCTCTTAAATGCATACTTAAATGACAAATACGAAATTTAAAAATACATAAAATTATATAAATAAGAATGGCAATAAAAATTTAACACACACACACACACACACACACAGACACACAAAAGCCACCAATAAAAATATAAATTAAATAAAGCCATAAAAATCAAATTCAATTTTCTGAAATGTATCTACAGTAAACGTTCGTTTTTTCAGAGTGTATAATTTGTATGGGAGAACTTTAAAGAGATGGCGATATGAAGGCAGTATAATGAGAAAAATTGTTGGAGAACAAAACTCAATTGGAAATGTTAATAAATTTACCCTACTTTATCAGGATCATGTTGGAAGCAGCGGTGAACTATTTCCTAATAACATCGGTTTTTGTATGGGAGCCTCCATATGGGGTGGTATTAAGGGGTAAATATGTTTGATTTCAGTGCCTTTTTTCATGTGCTTTTGGGTTCATTTTATAGGAAGCTGCCATAACGAATAGAAATTGGAGATGAGTTGATTAATGAGAGTTACTCAAATACTTTACCTCTCTAAAGTCATTCTGTTAGCAATAATGCGAGTGAATTTAATAAAAATGTCAATTTTGTAATAGCCCTGACAGATGGCAGCGTTAATCCGGATTAAAAATTTAATTCAAATTAACTCTGGCATTAAGTGCAGCTAATCCGCATTAACTACACGAGTTAATTCTCAAAATTAAAGAGGATTAAGGCAATTTTGATGGCAACACTGCTGAAAAATTTCTATTGTGAATTTTTCTCGAACCAACTTACAAAACAATAGGTGTGTTCCCTTATAAAAAACCTTCAATAATTGTTAACAGTTGTTGACATGAAAAGCGTTGGCGAAAAAATAAATCCAGCTGTCAATTACGAACTGTGAATTTCAATTTACAAGTTTCTGATAGTTTTCAGTTCACATACTTCTTGTAAATGTTCTCATATCGAGAGTGACAGATGACAGAAATTGATAGTGATAGTAATGTAAGTGAGCAGACCTAATAAAACCGCAATCAGCCGTTTAGTTAATCCGCAATACTGCCGTCTGTCAGGTTAATATTTTATTCGGATTAACTGCGCCGTTAATCCGGATTAACGCTGCCGTCTATCTAGGCTATAAGGGACCCAACCTGTTGAGTTGGAGGAGAAAAGAGCAAATATGTTTAGGACAAGACATTAATAAAGATCGATCATATATTTTAACCTCCTAGAGACGATTTCATGGCAATTCTGGTAATATTTATTTATTTTCAAAAATTTTCGCTGATTTTCTAGCATTCTTAATGCGTTTCGGAAAAATTTTTGAGGTTCTAAATATAATAGGAGTCAGTCTAACATTTCAACTCTAGAAAGGCTATTCCTATTTTCGCTAATTTCTCAGAAATTTAACCGAGAGTTACCAGTTTTTTGTTTGCATAATCTTATGAAATTGGTGGGTGTTGCAAGCATTCATCAATGATCACTTATACCTAGTATTCATTTGTAATTAATTTTTAATAATTTATAAGATATATAAAAAGAGGAATATGCTTAACAAAGAAACCATATAATTTGACAAAACATTTTTGCCGTTTTTTTTTTTTTTTTCATAAAAACTTCTACATTTTTTACTATTAATTATAAAATAATTGTTTTGCTATGCCTGATTTTGTTTATATTCACAAATAAATAGCGGCGGCAGATTTCAAAGTTCTATACCTCGTTATATGGTCTAGATACGTTCCGGTAAAGTTGGACGTTAAGCGAATTAAGATTGAATAAATTAAGAAAACAAAATATTGGAAAAAATAATACCCTAAAAGGATGATGTTAGGTCGGTCGGTGTGTTACAATATTTTCGAATAAATTATTTTCGAAAAAATTTTGCAATAATATCGAAACAATTTTATCAATTGTTTTACATTAGTTGTTGTTGTTGTTGTTGTAGCAACAAAAATACGGAAATGCTTTATTTTGTTCCCATACAAAGCATTTCCGTATTCTGATGAGGTGAATGGACCTTAGTCTACCACATGGTCGAGTGCATCCGGGACGTAGACCCGTCCATTCGTGGGAAGCTTTCGACATTAGTGTTGTGGATCAGTGGTGCAGCCAGGGGGATCAGTGGAATAGATCACCCGTTGGCCGATGGACTTGTTAAAAAGAAAAGTAATATGATATAGATATTTAAAAGTCTTCATTAAACTTTTTTTCTTATACATATTTTCCATCTTAAAACAACCACACACCCCCTCCCCTGCAAAACTAACCGAACAACGATGTTTTTTTGAGGTTAGGGACCTGAGGATGATGTCAAAAATCCAACAATGGATTCGGATTGAGCGAGTTTTGTAATTAAATAAAAAACTATCACTCGAGCATCTACTGTTCATAGCAAATTATTAATACAATGAGCAAAATCTAAAAAAAATTTAAATTGTTTAGAATAAATAAAATTGTTCATTTAATGTACACTATATAGTACAGAATAATTTTAAAAAATTGTTGGTAATTAAACAACTTTCATATTCACGAAATTCGAGCATATATAATTTTTGCGAAAAGTTTTATCAAGAAATAATACACAAAACTATTTCCTGGATTTGATTTTTGCGACTTTGCTAAAAGAAATACTCAATTCGGTGATTCGTGCGAGATAAAGGAACTATTTGTATTTTCTCTGATGTATTGTGCATTCAACAAGTGATTTTAATCGCGGATAGAAGTATGTATGTGTTGTTAAAAAATAAAATGGAATCTTCGAACGAGTATAAAAGGCACCTGGTTCAATTGGGCAAGGTTTCAAAGCTGGGAAAATGGGTTCCGCATAAACTTTCCGTCGTAAACCTTCAGCAGAGAGTGAATGTGTGTTCTGAGCTTAAAAATGACAGTTTTTTTGAACCGTATTGTTACTGGGGACGAAAAATGAGTCCTTTAAAACCAACCAACCCCCAGAGATGGCCTCCTGTTGGTGGGATATGACCCGGTATCAATTATTTTGATCCGCTGGAACCAAACCAGACGATCACAGCTGATTATTATTGCCATCAGCTATCCAAACTGAATGAAGCACTTGAAAAAATCGACCATCTATAGTCAATCGACGCAAAGTTTTGTTTCACCACGACAATGCAAGACCGCATACAGTAAGACAGACCTCCAAGGACAAATAATTTTTTGAGCAGACAATTCAAAATTTGCTTAAACGTTGGGAAGAGACATTGTAAATAATGCAGGAAAATATATTTTGATTAATAAATACTAATAATTAATTTTTAATTTTTTTTTTAAACACCTAATAAAAACGCTTTTGATACAAGCATTTCAAAACAATTTTTTTTAATCAATTTTATGAAAAATATTTTGTAGTTTAATATCCATTAATATCAAGTTATAATGGGAACTGCTAACACAGTACAGGCAAAGTATTTCTAATAGCTATTAAGTAGGTATTAAATAATTTCAAACATAATCAATAACATTCTATTGAGAAATTCATTTGATCATAGAATTTATATATCACTATAAATTATCATATATATGCATGCCTGTATAAATGGCTTATGTTGTCAATTATGAAGCGCCTACTATTAGTACCTCATGTATTGATCGCCTGAAACAATACCTCTGCATTTATTTGGAATGATGTTAATTTTTTGTTTTCGAAACCTTATTTAATACACATGTTTAAGAAAAATCAATTTTTCTTCTCACTTCTACATAAATTCTTTATTTGTTTTTTTTTTCCTGTAAAAGCTGTATGTGGTCCTATCTTATTCAGTATAATGAGAGAAGAATTGTTCGAAATAGTAACGAAATTGTTTGCAAACACAACAAGCTAATAACAAACGAGCAATTACATGCAGTTATGTGTTGTTTTGTTAACAAAAGACGTACCTACTACAATGTACTTAACCGAATATGTACATATGTACATATATTACTGTACACCGCAGGATACATGCATAGTAGTATTGTATGTTACATAGTGCGTTGACCACATGTGACTGCATGAATGTGAGCATGTGGTCATTAGCTTACTCTATATTTATCTCTCTCTCTCTCTCTTTTTGTTGCACTTTCTCTTTTACACACACACACACACAATTTTATACCCTTTTTGAGTCTTTTGAAATTATAGACGACAACCACACGCCTATCCAATATACTATACCACAAAAGATCAACATTGAATGAGTAATGCTTACAATGTCAAATGAGCAAAAGATGCAAACAACAATAAGAAAATAAGTAGAAGAAAAAAAAATAAAAAAATAAAAATTGTATTGCACTAATTCATATGAAAGTCATTGGGCAAATGTGGCATGAAATATGTTGGGTACGGTTGTTTAGGTCACAGAGTGCATCCAACAATGATTGTGGGTGCATACAACTTAATGCACGTTGGGCCACCACCATCGACGGGTCATTGCGCTGTAGCAGCATGCATGCAGCATAGTGAATGTCATGAAAAATTGTTAGATAATTTGTCGTATTCAAACGTATGCAATATACTCTTGCATAAAGATGTTGTGAATTTCATTGTAAAATGTATACAGACATTTTTCTTGTAGGGCTTGTATGCATAAAGGGTGTTTCGTTGTAGTGTCATACTTTACAATAGGCACTGAATTTCAAATATTTTGTTAATAATCCAATATATACTTGGTAGTTTTTCATTTAATCGTAAAAACTGCTTCCGATACTGCGTCAAATTCCATTCTCAAATTCAATGAAAAGTGAAGAGACCACTGAAGAGAATATCACCTTGGCAGAGCTTCGAGTTGCGAAAACCGTGGAACGGGCACCTTGCTCTGGATTTTATCTAGTTCCCACTCATTTAATGTAGGTTTTTGTCGGGAAGATCTAGATTTACATTCACTAAAGATCCAACTAGAGCTAAAATTTGATCACAATGCTGATCAGCTGATCGGTCGTCTAGCGTAAAATTTTGTGCAACGATGGTTCTAATTTTTGGTTGAAGGACGACCTCAATTATCAAAAGTTGGAAATTTGCAGTAAGGAGATGCTTCGGGCATCACTATAACTAATTGGAAGTGTCATGAAGCTATATTTTTTTTTTTCAGAAATGAGGCTCGCCAGTATATTACGCTAGTCAATGGCAAGCAATATAGTGTTATGATATCAAGTGTTTTCATTTTCCAATTGTGTGACATTTAGGAGATTTTAAGAGGTATTTAGGGGATTTGGTTACAGCAGGACAGCGTGGAATGCAATAAATCAACAAAAGCAAAGACTGCCCACTTAGATTGTTTAATTTTCTTCGGCAATGCATCAATTCTTTTATCAATACCTATAAACCAATGTTGTGAGACCCTCTGGAAGCTAACTTTTACCATATCGGTTCCTACATAATAGTTCCCAGATGATAGCAAAAGTAATAAATAATGGAACCTTCAAGTTTTGATATATTGAAATTTTGTTCAACCTAAAATTATCTTTAAAAATGGTTTTCTCATTTTTTATTCAATGCGAAACCACAATACACCCATACCTCGCTATACGGTGCTTTTTATACGAGATTTCGTTATAATGGCCCAAATTCTGTGCTCATAGGCCAGTCTACTGCATAAATGCCGAATGAATTAATGTCGAAAGTAATTGATTCGATTAGATTAGATTAGACCAACTTTTACGGAACATATCTAGGCCGTATAGCGAGGTATGGGTGAACTCAGAAAACATTTTTCAACTCTTACTTACCGGATTCGCATAGAATGTCGGCTGATCGGTTGTCATGCCTGTCAGATACGCTGACATACCTTCCGGATATACACTAATCGGTACACCGCCGGGTCCTGTAACCAAACCACCGGCCGCAGCCAATCGCTGATAGCTAAGTATATCATATTGACATGAACACAAAGTCTGACCGCTGACAGGATCCGTATAGATGGTACGTCCAGTATCACAGCAACGATTACCCGATGGTGGAGCACCGGGTGGTGGTATGGGTGCTCCCGGTGTACCAGGTGTACCGGGTGGACCCACCGGTGGCAGCGTTGGACCAGCTGGTATTGTTGCAGCACCACTGCCAGGCCCACTTGATGATAATGTTGCACCGCCGGGTATTGAACTATTGCCATATGGTGTAGCAGCTGCCGAACACGGTGAAACGGAACGTGCACCTGGTGGCACTGTTGATGTGACAGCCATTATACTGTTGTTGTTGTTGTTGTTGTTGTTGTTGTTGTTGTTGTTGTTGTTGATGTTGTGATTGGGGGTGGTAGCGTTTTTGTTATTATTATTATTGTTGTTGTTGTTGTTATTATTATTAATATTATTATTTATTTGGCTATTTGGGCTGCTATTGCTGCTGCTACTCGTGCTACCGTTACGGTTCGGCGTGGTGGGCGTTGCAGTTGACAGAGTGATGATGCTGGTGGTTAGATTCGTTGGATGTATTTGTTGATGTTGTTGTGATTGCAGTGACTGATGTTGTTGTTGTTGTAAATGAGGCAACGGCAGCGGCGGCGCTTGTGTTGTCGGCGATGCAGTTGGTCGAGTTGAAACGGCGTTCTGTTTGCATGGAAAGGGAAAAAGAAAGAAAAAACAAGAAGAAATGTGGTTTTTATTCGTCTTTTTTTATATCATTTAATTATTTGCTACTAACAAATAAAATTTAATTAAAAATGTTCATTTCATTATACAATGTTCTGTTATCGATTGCTATTATGTTGCTGTTGTTGCACTGGCGACCGATAACGTTGCAACATGTCTTTACACACACACACACACATACATATATGTGAATGTAGAACAAACCCTATATGCCTTTGTGATTTTGTTGTTGTGGTTGTTGTTGTTGGTGTTGTTTTGTAGCAACAATGTCAATAAAAAATGAATCAAACGAGTTCTTTTGGCTCAAAGCAAAATACCGACGCCTTGTTGCCTTGATGCCGACAAATCATGTTACCGATTGACAACATTGATTTAAATTATACAAACGATTGCTTTAAGGCAACAACAACAACAACAACAACAACATTAAATGCAACCTAATGCACATGCACATGGAGTTAATAGAAAACGAGTTCTCATCATCATCATCATCATACCACCACAATATTGTGTATTTGTATTTGTATTTGTATTTGCTATCTCTGTGTCAACACTTTCCTTTGGACTATGTAAAATAATGACTAACAACAACAACAATGGAACTTAAGAACGTTGACAATGACAAACATAGAAGCAGCAGCAGCAGCAGCAAACAAGTTTCAATGCACAACCTAGCCAGCCAGTCAGTCCTATTCAATACAAATGAAATGATTTGAATTGTACGATATGATATTTTATCGTAAGCATTCTCTTCTCCTCTTTAGTGTTGTGTTTTATCTACCACCTTCAGACATGGAGACAACTCCAAATGAAAATGTTACTACTACAACGTGCTAGTCGTACAAGTAAACATTCGATTTGATTGATCCCCCCGTTACATATATGTATTATGTGTATTTCTGTTTGACAATGACGATGGTTTTATCGATCTATCGATCGATCGATCGCTTCAACACCGATCGTGAGACATGAGTCGTTCGATACTTTGTCGAAGGATTTCTATGTGTGTGTGTTAGAAGTAAATTTACCCATAAAGTGGTCTCAATGTGACTACTCAAGTGGTCATATGCGATTAAAAAATAATTCTTACAACGAGTACTAGTGATATCTAAATACATATTTACTCTATGCCTATATGTTTAAGCCCATGACTATATTGGTAATGTCACCACTATCGCCACTAAATACAAACGATTCAGAACAAGGGTCTACAAATAGAAGAAATACACTACACGAATGTGTACGACAAAATGTAGTGTTCTTTTTCGTTTTCTTGCCTATTCTGATCGATCGATTTGATAACACACGTCTCCTGTATACAATACGTTGTATGTATGTTGGATCAATTGAAGGGTGGAATGAAATACTTTTAAATCAGCCGCTATTGATTGTCATTGCATTGATTTGATTTGTTTATTAATTTAATATTATCATTATTATTATGATTATTTGTTACTTTGATTTCTATTTATGTATATGTGTAGTGATATTTATTGAATATAAATACATATACTCATCATAGGCTATATTTGATTTAATACGTACGCATCATCATCATCATCATCATCATCATCAACTAAGTATGATGTATGTACATATCGTATATAAGCTTACATATGTGTACTACATATAGTTATCATCAGTTGACGTATATAGTCGTTTTGTTGTTGTTGTATTGCTGCCATTATTAATTTTTCATTTTTTTACTCTACATAATTATTTCAATATAAGTTTTGTATTTGTATGTGAGCAAAAAAAAAATATTAATTTATTTGCACTTTGATTAAAAACTAATTGACTTGTCCACAATTAGATTTTATTGGTTATCAACTATCAACTACTTGTATTATAATAATTATTTTCTAAATTTAATGCCTATTTCTCAGAATTAAAATTTAGTTTTGATATTTTGAGATATTTTGAATAAATATAGAAATTATTTTTGACTTTAATATTTTTTTTATTTTTACACCTAAATATAATATGTACACTTGTAGAATGCTATTTCTGTTTTAGGATTATAGACTAAATATTTACAGTGGAATACAAATGTTAAAAATTATTAATTAAACGGTTGGTTATTGGTTATTTTAGAACATTGACATTTAGAACATTTTGACATTTGAAATTTAGAACAAATAATTATTATTATTATGTGGCACTTATAAGCACCAAAAGGGCACCTTTGGTCGAGCTTCTCTTCCAATACTATCGTGCGTGCTAAATTTTGGTCAGTATTAGAAGGGAACTACTTATTATAGCCGATTCCGAACGGCAGAACTCTTACGACATCACTTAAAATATATACTCGTACAAATTTATCATCAAAAAGAGCTATGTGATTTTAACTACGTTTTTTACATTTAAATTATTTTCTATACCAAGTCGCGAAATGTTTCAAATGATCGCCTCAAGTGTTCACAATGTCCATTGCATTTCACAACACCTTTCAATGCCCAAATGCTCAAAATTTTTAGCAATAAAAACTACACTCTATGTGGGATATTCACTTGTAGGGCTGCCAAGGTAAGTGAAATACTAGTTTGTATAAGATTTGTGTTATTTAAAAAAAGAAACGCTCAAGTGCGAATTCTAGAACAATAAAATCGAACAACTTTGCAGTGCAATACAAATGATAAAAATTATTAATTAAACCGCTGGCTACTGGTTATTTTAGAACATTTTGACATTTAGAACATTTTGACTTTCAAAACATTTTGACATTTAGAACATTTTGACATTTTGACATTTGAACTTTAGAACATTTTGACATTTAGAACATTTTGACATTTGAAGTTTAGAACAAATTGATATTTTGACATTTATAATATTACACAAAGTAAAACATTTGATGAGAAATATCTGTTTTTGTTCTACAAATCCGAAGTATAGAATATGTAAATTTCACATTTCTCAGCGAAAATACTTTGCCAGGTGACATAGATACAAAATTATGTTTTTTGTTTGAGTCATTTTTTTCTTCTTTTTCTTATTATTTCTCTTCTTCTTCTTCTTTTTTCTTTTCTTTTTATTTCGTGATGATGTGCTTACATAACGCCTTTGTGAAAAATTTAATATGCACAACGCTACCGGAAAAGAAGCTCGGTCAAAGGGGCTTTCGGGGACTTATAAATGTCATATATTTATTAATTTTTTTTAAATGCCCAATGTAACCAGTTCATCAGTTCACCAGTTCCTTTTGTGTCACCATATATACAATAGGTTCCGTAGTGTGATTTTATATCTTGTGATAAACTAAAACTTGATACATAAAATTTATCTGATCACAGAATGTGTATTTTAGAAAATTGACGTAATCTGATGAAAACTACTCGTAGCTCCCATATAGAAGTATGTTATTGAAGGTGTGTTTTCATATTTTGCGTGTGAAAATATAAAGTTAAAGACACTGGGTATATACCATTATATTTATCAACTTAGACATATATTTCAAAATCAGCATAAACGGATAAAAACCACACCTACCTCCCTCCAAGAGTACAAAATTGCGCTTTCACAATTTTTTAAAACATTTTTCGTAAGAAAATATAAAGTAGTAGACTAGTAGACTAGTAGCAGACTAGTAGACATATTCGACAATTGGTTGAATTGAACAACAAACATGAATTCTTCCAGTATAAACTTTTACTTCCGTATACTTTACGGAAGAAAATATAGACTAATAAATCTAAAGCGCGGTGAATGTAATTATATTTACTGATAAAATTACATATTCGAAAATGAGTTCAATGACATGAAATCCACGCATACTTTTCATGTGAACCTACTCTTTTGAATTAATGTTTTCACAACTTGAGCACGAAAATATACAGAAGTTAAGTTTTTCTACTGAATAACTCAGCATGAAAATAAACGGAATCGTATAAAAACTGCGCCTATCTCTCATACATAAATGTTCCCACGGCAATCGGGTCTTCATTCCGGAACATACCCTGGTCATTCAAGGTCAAGGATTGCCAACTCAGCGAAAAATGTTGTTACAACAACAACAACAACAACAACAAAAATAGATTCTCGGATGTACTTGGCGTTCGAGCATATAAAGCAAAGGCAACAAAGGAAAGGTTTTTTGCATCGCATCGTTACTGGTGATGAAAAGTAGATCCACTACGACAATCCCAAGCGAAAAAATTCAGCTGCACTTTTCTCCAAATTAAAGAAGTAAATCAAAACTTCCCGCAAATGCTGTTTTGTGGGCACAAAACTTGACATATTGAGAGCCAAAAAAAAAACTGTGTTGTTTACACTCCGAGCAAATGACACATACTGAAAATGAAAGCTATGGAATGAGGTTATGACATGAATATAGTTTCAGTATTGTCTGATGGTTATATCCCGAACTACGCCATCTGTTGTAAATCCCGCATTTTTAATTTGCGCTCCCAATATATTTTTGCTCAGACATAAAAATTAATATTTTACGTTTTTTTTTCTGCAAAACGAATCTGGAACGTCACACAGATAATTATTTGTGAATAATATTACATATTTCTTTACGTTTGTATCTTCGAGTGCAGTACAAAATAGATAGCTACAACAAAAGTCACCAAAACGTGGTTGTACTTATAGCAAAGACATTCACAATGGCCAATGGACAAAATCTAGTTAATAAATAAATATTTTTCTTTGGATTCATTGTACAATATATTGACCAAAAAACCCCAAATATATTCAGTTGGTACTATCAAATGCCTCTCTCTCTCGATATATTAATCCGCCTTGCTTATACTACAAGACAAAATTAAAAATAATTTCATTTTCTAAACATAATTACAAATGTATTGATTTTATATAGTATTTATTGGCCATATACTAATGCCATCTTATATAATATCTACTCCTATTATCACATGAAGCTTTTTACACATGCATTTGTGTTTATAATGACCGCAATGATAATGAGGATCAACTGTTTATAAAATGATACATTAAATTAAGAAAGAACAAAAAAATGAATGTGAAAAACCAAAATTCCCATCTACACACACACATACATACATACATACATTCTACAATACACCCACACTTGATATGTATGAAGTCGATAAGCAAACTATTTATGTTTCAACATTGCTTGTTGCTGTTTTTTTGTATAATATTTTTGTTCTTGTTCGTCTTCTTGTTGACAAATAGCAAGCATTCTTGGCAATAATTTTTAAATTGTGAATAATTCATAGATAGATAGATACTACTTATTTTTAAACAACACATGTGAACGACGAGAGAGGAAACATCAAGTTAAAATAAAAAAAAAACAAAATAAATGCCTAACGTTCAACATACATATTTCAATTAAATTGAAAACCCATCGTATGAGTACATCTAGTAAGTAAGTATGACAAATGTAAGTAAATGAATATTTATTTTTATTTACAGACGGTAGCACTTGTATGATAGTTTTACGCACACATGCATGTTACATATTATACACATGTACGAGTACATGTTTGAAAACATGCTCATTTCGAATTGAGTTGCGTCGCAGACATTGACGATTGCGCCAAAACATTGTTATCGAACAATTTGAAATGTCGATACATGCTGAATATAATTGAAATTGAAAAAAAACACCACAGGTTGCCAAAATGCTTGTATAATTTATCAACCTTACATATATGAGAAATGTTATACAAGTACGTACATAGACCTGCAAGTAGATACATAAGTATTACGAAAAGTTAAGAAAAACACATTTTCAAATCGAATGAATGTTGTCATTAAAGAATTTACATTTTTACTGCACGGGAGCAACTGAGAAATTAGACAATCACAGGAAATTTGTGCGCTAAGCCGAACAAGAAAAAAAATTCTTAATTAATTTAAAAATTTCACATTTTTTAGAGAGAGGTTATAGAGGTTAGTTTGAAAAGATTGCAAGGTCAAGGTTCACAAGAAATATTTTAGGACCTAGAACTCAAATCAGTCTAGTATGAAAGTATTTCGTAAAACCACATGCCGAAGTATTAAATCCATGACACAAACCTTTAACGAGACTCAATAGAAATTTTTGTAGTATGGTAAATATTACTTCTTTAAATTTGTGTTTATCGCGTTCCGTCAAGTAATTGAAACGTCCCTAATTTCGAACTTCCCTGAAAAACAGCTTTGTGAAAAAATGAATCATTTGAATTTAATTGGAAGGGGGGTGTTTTAGAAAAATGCAGGCATCATATTTATATCATACTACAATTTCTAGCAATTTTGCAATTTTTTTTTTTCTTATTCACTTCTCTTGGAAGCATAGGGCCTCAACATGGGCCTCTTCCATCGTACACAGATCTGTGCTGTTATTTTAGCGGCCGGCGTCCCATGTTGTATTGACGTCGGCTAGCTCGCGCAATATCGTTCTACTCCAAGTATTTGTTGGCTGACCTTGACCTCTGCTCCCTTTCGGTTTCCAGTCTAGTGCCATTCTTGTAATGCTATCTGTAGGTTTTCTAAGATTTTCTAAGCGTGCGCAATATCGTTCTACTCCAAGTATTTTTTGGCCGACCTCGACCTCAGCTCCCTTGTGGGTTCCAGTCTAGTGCCATTCTTATAATGCTATCTGTAGGTTTTCTAAGCGTGTGATCTATCCATCACCACTTTCTATTTTTTCTTGCAATACAACCAGTAAAAATGTATTCATGTCGCTCTTATGATCCAGTTACATTTGAATGAGAACGTTTGGAGAAGAGCGGAACGATTCAGTTTCAGAAGAAAATATGTAAATAAGTACTCTTAAATTTCCACTGGATCTATATAAAAGAGTTTGTAGAAGCACGGAATATATTCTTGAGTGATATTATGAAGTTTAAATGAATTTGTTTCTTCATTTTATGCAGAAATGTAAACCTAAGCTTTAAATTACGAGGCGCATTAATACAATTTTTAAGTTGGAACTTAATTTTGACTCTAAATACGCGCCCTAGTATTTATGTGTGTCTTCGAAGGACGCTTGAGATCTCATATTATTATGGGTTGCCTTTGAAAAACTTCAAAATATATTTTTTTTTTTTTTTGATATTATGAAGTTTACATTAATCTATTTTTACTTTTTTTTATGCACAAATACCAGTATTGCTACTATATGTGTATTAAAAAGTATTAAAAAGGATTCAGAAAGTGCATAAAAACTTCAATGGTAATGAGTTACCTTTCAAAAAACTTCAAGAATCATATTTTGGAGTGATATTATGCAGCTTCAATTGTTGTTTTTCTATTTTTATGCACATAGGTAAGCCTAATCTTTAAATTCTTAGTATTTATGTATTTAAAAGCTTCCGGAAACATTTGAAAGCTCTAATTGTTTAGGATAACCTTTCAGAAATATCAAGAAAAACATTTTTGCATGCTATTATGCAGTTTAAATAAATGTCTTCTTCTGTTTTTGATGCACAAATCTAAGCCTAATCTTTAAATTTCTAGTATTTATGTATCCAAAAGCTTTAGAAAACATTTGAAAGCTCTAATTGTCTTGCATAACCTTTCAGAAATATCAAGAAAAACATTTTTGCATGCTATTATGCAGTTTAAATAAATGTTTTCTTCTGTTTTTGATGCACAAATCTAAGCCTATTTTTAAAATTCCTAATATTTATACATCCAAAAGCTTCAGAAAACATTTGAAAGCTCTAATTGTTTAGGATAACCTTTCAGAAATATCAAGAAAAGCATTTTTGCATGATATTATGCAGTTTAAACTAATAATTTCTTTTGTTTTTAATGCACAAATCTATGTCTAACCTTAAAATTGCTTCTATGTCTATATCTGAAAGCTTCAAAGAGCTCTTGAAAGCTCCAATTATCATAGCGTAATTTTCAAAAACTTCAATAAACATATTTTTTAATGATTTTATGTAGTTTAAATGAATTTTTCTCTTCTTTTTTATGCGCTTCGCCTTTAAATTCCCACTATATCATTATACAAAATCTTCTAATAGCTTTTGGTAGCTTTGTTTATCATATGTTAGCTTTCAAATACTTTAATAAATATATTTTTGGATGATATTGTGTAGTTCTTAAATAAATTAAATTTAATGATTTTTTTGAGAGAAGAATGTCTTAAAATCCCGGTTTTAAATCCCCAATTCCAAAGAAATAATACACCCATAGAGGGAGAGCGAGAGCGAGAGAGTTCTTAATCAACTAATAATTGATACTAGCAAAGATTAGCCTTTATTACTTTATCTGTTATTAATATCTGATATAAATCTAACTGAAATGATATTGTTTTGACTTGATGTTACTTACAATATAATTGACAACGGGTATTAGACATGCACTTTAACAATATTTTGACACTTAAATGAATTATAAAAATAATTAAATTAATTCTAAAAAAAAAAGTTCTAGTCTTATAAAGCACACATAAAACACAACAAAATAATAATAAATGCAAATAAGTACACGTAATGATATAAAGTGACGAACTAATCGTGTGATTTGCCACTTAAATATTAATCCATGCATTAAAATGTTGTTAAATCGTACTACGCCTATATGGTGTATACATAAGTGACAATATCTATGATTGGTGATTCGTTCGATGTTGATTATGATGAAGTTGAATTATAAAAAAATCGATTAATATTTCGAAAAACCAAACAAAATTGATCACCTCTCTATAAGTATGGTTGTAGAGTAATAACGAGTAATAATCATAAACTGAATATATCCATATATATAGTGTGATGAAGTCGATTTAGAAGTCAACTGAAATTGGAGTAGTTAAATTGAGTATTAATGCTATACATAGCATAGATTAATGTGTTCCATAGAAGGTGATTGCGATCATAAATGTTGCTAATAAATTAAGTTGTTTCAAATGTTGTTAATATCTGCTTAAACTAATTTTTATGTTTGGATCGAACAATGATGTCAAGTTGGAAAAAAATAATATTTTTGTTTTCTTTTTAATGACAATATCTCGCACACTCGCACGCACCGATAAGAGTACGTCTACGTTTTTAGGAGTCAATAAAAATGATCGTAAAATTTTTTTTCATTTCTTTTGCGCGCACGCATATGTATATGTGTGTATGATTTTCTGTTTTTTTTTTCTTGTTTATTTATAATTTTCATTTTTTTTTTGTTTTTTTCATAAATATTTTATTTTTATAATTTTTTATCATAGAGTTTATAGCGCCTCCCATTGTAGAGAGAAGAAGATTTCAATATTTGTGTGACAAAATTATGATATATACAGGGTGATGATGATATAAAAACACAATGTTTTATATGCATCTAAAACAATATGTATCCTAATTGAGTTGCTCATAATAAATTCTTGAATTTAATTTTATTTAAACACAATGTTTCCATTGACTTGAATATCGAAAACCACTTTTACTCAATTTGATGCCAAGTTTTTGCTTTTCTTTTAAGATCAATTATGTATAAGTTTTATCCTGGCGACTAAATCCAAACTTCAGCACTGTTTATCTGCCAAAAATCATCTATGCACTGATAGCGGACAATTCATTCGAAATGTTCAACTTTCACAGAGCATTCAGAATTGAAGTTGACTCTTGAATAGCGAAAAATAATAGAGAAGGGTACATTTAATGTATTTTCTCAATATTAGCAATGAATGCAACGCTTATGTTTAGATTTATCACTTAAAGCAATTGCCTTGAAATAGAATATGTATAGTTAAGTAAGGAATACGCACTGCCGATTAATAAAATTTAGGAATCTCTCTATAAAATACTACAAATTATTCAAAAAACCTACTTTCGAATACTTAAATTCAAGGACAACTCTCTCTAAAATGCTAAAAAATATTAACAATAAAAAAAATTATTCAAAAAATGTACTGTTGCAACTTAAATTCAAGGACAGCTCTCTCTAATATGCAAAAAATGTTTACAACAACAACAAAAAAACGCCCTGCCAAATCTTCCATTTTAGAAACCTTTCCTTCCCTATCTCTCTAAAAGGATAAAAACTATTCAATTTCATTATAAAACTTTTTTTTGTGAGATCACGGATAATTTAGCTATTAATGAACGGGTTTGCGACTCTAAGGCCACGGCAATCCCCGCTATCACAAATGCATCCAATTAAATAAATTTGCAATTGCAATACGTTCAATTAACGCGAAAAAGTTATATAATCAAGAGTCGGAATGAATAAATTTAGATTATTTAATTTTTTGGAGCTCCAGAATCGTATTAGAAAATTCAATGTTCATTTTGAATCGCGGTTTTTATTGGGTTGAGAGAAAAATTCACTACTGTTTCTACTGTTTCTATGGATCATTTGAACGATGCCACACAAAAGTAAGCTCTCTCAAATACTTCAAACTGAATATTACATTCGATTGAAATCTGTGGAATTTGGAAAAAATATTTTTAAATTTTAAATATTAAAATAAAATAAATTTAAATAATTTTTTTCAACTTTAATAAATTAATGGCGATTTTCACATGTTCAAATTGCAGAATTAATTGCTCGAAAGCTACAATTTCCTTTTCAAATAAATTTTGTAACTTTGCCTCTAGAATAATCCATTTACTCAAAATGTATCGGGGAAATATTTGATTAAATTTGAAATATTTTTTCATACAAAATATTGAAAATTTGCATACTTTTTCTCAGAAACTTAAAAGCGTTTCTTTATAAAATTCATAAAATCATCTTAAGCGATTATTGAGTATAGTCAGTCACTTTGGTCCATTTTGTAGAGTAATCAAGCTACGATTTCAATATTTTTATTAAACAACGGTACATTGAAGTAGTTATAGTGATTTTGCAACAATTACTTCACTTCATTTTTGCAATTATAGTATAGTTGGTGTATTATAAACGCATTACGAAAATGTCTTTAAATGTGAAAGTACAATGTTGCAGAAAATAATTATAAGTGGTCAAAATAAGAGTAAAATGCCAAATGTCCGCTTTTAAGGAAGAAAGAAGGTTTAAAATTTTTTTTTCGAATTTCAAGTCAATCGGAGCAAAATTGACGAAGCCGATAGAAGTCGTTTATGAACGTTTCATCCCAAATTTTTTAGTGTTCAAAAATTTAAAACGTTTTTCGCACAACTAACGTTTTCAAAGTCAGTGTCCCTCATAACTTCAAAACTACTGCACGGATCATTTTGAAATTTACAATACTATGTCTCAATTTTTTCAAATTTGTTAATATTTTTTCATTTTACAACAGCAAATTAATCGATTTTTTCGCAAAAAAAAATCTCGTTATTTCCTTCAAAGTGTTCCCAAAAAGTGAAATTTTGAAACACGCCCACACGTTAGATTTAATCAAATTAATTAAATCGTTAGATTAAATCGTTAGTTTTAATCAAAGTTAAATCTAACGATTAATTTTGATTTTTTGATTTCAGATGATCCAGCACCGATTTATGAGGGACACACGCAATTTAACTTTTTTCCGAAACGCTCTAGAATAATTGCTGCCATTGCCGTATTTTTTAATATTTCTCCATGAAAATTTTACACAATATTCTTCAAATATCATACTATAATGTACCATTGATTTTAATAAATAGATTTTAACTGTTTCATAGAAAAAAAAAATCAGAAAAATGTGCCTTTTTTTTTTACACGAATTAACTCTATTCCCCCTTAAAGAGATTGAGCCTGAGAAGTAAGGGCCATATCATTGCAACTATAAATGATCTATTTACTCATATTTATGTTCATATTTTTCATTTCGCTTGCAGAAAAAGAAAAAACAAGTTTTTATTTTACTACTTCCATACATAGGCTTTTTGATTATCTATGTATCCACAAAGAACTACTAAACGCTTTTGATTTGAATAGGCGTATTCTTTTTAACATGTTGCATGTTATTTTGCCTTCATAAATATAATAAGAAGGCATTTTATAACCAACGCTAATTGCCATTGGCGCTTCTCCCTATACTTTTTGAATGTTGTGATTGTTTTGTTGGTTGTTCATTATTATGTATGGAGTTGGATAATTGAAAATATTGTTACGGTATTTATTTTGATAAAAGAATACTAATAAATTTGTAGATATGTATGGATTTTTTTTTTTTTCTAACATAATCACCATATGTTGATCGGCTTAAAAAAATTATAGATTCTTTTATATGTCAAACGGTTAAAAAATTAGTTTTTTTAAAGTATTCACAAGGCAACAAAAAAAACCAAAACGGAACAATAAGCTTTAAACACGCTTTTTTTTTAATCGTTTTGTCTATATGGTTAGTGATACTTCCTATGTACTGAGTATAGTCGTAGTTGAATTATAAATGAATGCTATACAAATTTTATTGATTCCACAGCTAATTCGCCATTTTATTGTGTGATATTTTAATTTTTTTTTTTTTTTTCAATGTTTAAATCATATTTTATGTACTAATTTTGCTGTATTTTTTTTTATATTGAAATTACAATGATTTTGTTGCTTGATAATAATTTCCATTGATTCTATGTATAAGCTGACAAGCTGACTGAATCAATGTGTGATAAGGATTTACATGAAATTATTGCAAAAAAAAAAAAACAATGTTTTTCAAATTGCTGGCATTATATGTACATTCTCAATACATAATAAAGACAACGGAACAATAAAACTAATGTAGTAATAGAAAAGAAATATATATATACTTAAATTTGTCAAATTAATACGCATACTAATTGTGTCATAAATTCTAATTAAACGGTAGGACGGAGAGAGAGAGAAAATACTTGGGAATTTTGAAGACAAGAAAAATATAAAAAATAAATAAATAAAAAATCATATAATAAAATAAAATCAAAATCGTAATTATATAAAAAATCCACTCTTCTTTTTTTTTTTTTTTTTTTTTTGATTTTGTTAAAATTCTTTTATAAAATTCTATACAATTTCTTGTATTAATGCTAATTCTTTTCTCTATTTTTTTTTTTTTTTGGCACTTGATCACTTGATATACAACTATTCAAATAATAAGTAATGTACATTTTATAAACAAAAAAAAAAAAAAAAACTGATTTACTAATAAAGCTTGCAGGTGCTAATGCATCATTTATTTCAGTGCTGTATTTAATCAAATGCTACTACAATATATTGGCTGTAGCCTAAGGGCCCGCACCACAACAGGAAACAATTAAAATGTTAATTGACTCAAATAAAAAGTAAAAATAATAAAATAACATAAATAATGAATAGACTAATAGAAAATCGATTTATGTTAATACCCTAATGAGGGCCCTTTTACAATTAAGTTTGTGTTTTTTTTGCGAAAGTTGACGATAAAATTAAAAGCAAAATTATTTAATGATAGTATGAAAAATAAACATTTAAAGTTTATTAAATTGTAAGAATTTTTTGACTATTTGAAATGTTTAAAAGAGAAAAAGAAGTAGATTTGGATAATGAAATTTATTCAGTTGCCACAATCTTAATAGCCATGTACCTACTTCATAATTACATTTAACAATCAAATTATTATATCCGAATGCTCATTTTGCTAATAGTTTTACACTGCACTAATTAATTATACTAAAGCGACAGTTCAATTCCAACAACCGTACATATAATTATTTTATATTATAGGTACAAAGCTATGAATTTAGTATGATTTTGAATAAAATTGAGTAAAATAGAATTTTTATTTATTTTTTAAAAAATAAATTTTTGTCTTTTTTAATTTCTTTC
Organism: Megamerina dolium; assembly: GCA_963854835.1. Taxonomy (NCBI): domain Eukaryota; kingdom Metazoa; phylum Arthropoda; class Insecta; order Diptera; family Megamerinidae; genus Megamerina; species Megamerina dolium. Next base: position 60,428,530 of record OY978528.1, on the reverse strand, counting down.
AAATTTTGAAGAAAGAAGAAATAATCGATCGCTTTAACAGATTTACTAATTTATAAGGCAATAGTGTCAAACTCATTTCAAAATATTTCATTTCTCATTTCAATGTATTTAGTTAATATGTATATATAGAAATTATTTTTTGAGAAGCATCAAACATCAATTTGTTAAGCCATTACAACAACAACATCTATATCAGCCAAAACCGGCTTTTGATAAAGTAATCGATTTTCAATTTTTCAATACAAACTGCAATTTGTGGGTATATAACATTATTTTACACTTGTGGAATATGTAAATGAACCAACAGAAATTTTGAAGAACATTGATCAAGTTTTTCTAACATAAAGTAACCAATTTTGAAATGCATTTTCATTTAAAATTCCTAATTAAATAAGTACATAAAGTAATTCAAAGCTATAAAAGAAATAAAATCCATATTATTTTTATTGATAATTTTCTTTCAATGGTTTTCAATAAAAAAAAAATAAATAAATATGTGGCACTTAAAGCCCCAAAGGGCTCTTTGGCCGAGCTTCTCTTCCATTACCCTTGTGCGTTTCAATAAGATGTAATATTATTACTTCAAAACAAATACAAATTATATTATTTAATAATATGCAATCTGTGACAAAATGCTTTAAACCAATTAAAGAAATCATTAAAAACCTTACGAGTCAGTTGAATTTGCGCATTTTTATGCGCTCAAATATTTTTGAGTAAATTAAAGAAATTTTGAGATATATTGAACCACCATATAAAATCTATATTGGTTATAATCAATTAAAGAAATGATTAAAACCTTAACGAATTAGTAAAAATTTGCGAATTTTGATGCAGTCGAATGCTTTGATCGCATTTGAAGAACTAACTACTGTTAGAAATTGTAAAATTGCGATCAATGTCACAATTTATCATGAAAAATTCATCAGTAGAATAATTTTATGAAATATCATTGGACACTATAATTATCATCTCAAAATAGATGTTGTGTGATGGTAGTAATTGCAAGCAAATTAGATTTAGTTAAAATTTAAGATTTTCAATTATATAATATCATAAATACTAATGGCCCGGCTTCTTTCTCGAAATTCATATTGCCCTCAAACATTTAGATGTAAATTTTATCCATAGGAAATTTATAATATTAATTTTTTCAAAGCGCATGGTAGTTAAAGTATTTGCAAAACAAACAAAAAAAACACTGAAATTTTTATTCGCTAGGTATTTGATAGGCATTTAAAAGAAATAAGCTCCATTACATTCACAATAGATATTCACAAAATATTATTAATATTACCTCCACTCTCTGAGAGTTGCTCTATTTTTGTATTTGATTAAATGTCAAAATCTGATTAAACTTTAAATTATTGCCATGATAAAAATGTATGAATTTTTATGGTATGCCATATTATTTCATGATTGATGTATTTTAATATTAGAACATGAATTATAACTAATGGAAACATAATGGCACGTAGTCATAGTCAAAATAAAGTCAAATAAAAGTCGACAATAGGAGGTATAGATTTTTTTCGACCAATTCAATGCACATAAATCTGTCAAAAAAAGTTCATACTGTCAATATGATTTTTATTATGACTAAGTGCCAATGTTAATGAAAAATTTACACAATTATGTGATACACAAGCTGTCTTCATATATGACAATTATATATTATTTCTTGATTATGACATTTCGATGTTAAGCTATCAATATTTACATGAAATTGATCTAATGAAGACACAGAGTAACACATACTCATAGTTAAAATAAAGTCGACCATATAGAAGATATAGAATTTTTCTTTTTTGACAAATTTGCAATAAAGAAATCTGTCAAAAAAATTGCATGCTATTATTAAAGTCGATTTTTTCTATTATAACTACTGGCCCATGTTATTAAAAGAAAGTAATTCAATTAGGTGATTCACAAGCTGTCTTCACTTATGACAATTCTATATTATTTCTTGATTATGACATTTCGATGTTAAGCTATCAATATTTACATGAAATTGATCTAATGAAGACACAGAGTAACACATACTCATAGTGAAAATAAAGTCGACCATATAGAAGATATAGAATTTTTCTTTTTTGACAAATTTGCCATAAAGAAATCTGTCAAAAAAATTGCATGCTATTATTAAAATCGATTTTTTTTATTATGACTATGGGCCAATGTTAGCAAAAGCAATTAATTCAATTAGGTGATTCACAAGAGATCTTAATACATGAGAATGTTATATTATTTCTTGACTAAGCCATTTCAATAGTAGAATATCAAAATTAATATGAATTAGAGCTAATGAAGACACACTAACATCAATTCATAGTCAAAATAAAGTCGAAACTAGAAGATATAGACTTTTTGGATCAATTTGACATACAGAAATATGTCAAAAAAATTGATGCTACTTTTAAAGTTGACTTAATTTTGATTACGACTAAGCGTCAATGTTATGCAAAAAATTTGACACAATTGGGTTATTCACAAAATATCTTAACATATGAGAATTCTATATTATTTCTTGATTAAACCATTTCAATGGTAGGATATTAAAATTAACATGAATTAGAGCTAATGAAGACACACTAACACACATACATAGTGAAAATAAAGTTGACACTAGGAGATATAGAATTTTTTTTATCAATTTGACATACAGAAATATGTCAAAAAAAGTTGACTTTGTTTTAATTACGACTACGTGGCAATGTTATGCCCCAAAATCGACACAATTTGGTGATTCACAAGATGTCTTTAGGTTGTAATAAAGTAGCTTCAGAAATCTTCTACTTTGAAAGCATTTTGTATGAAAGAAACACAATTTAGCACAATAAAATTCTCTATATTATGGCTCGAAGTTTGAGTCAAAATTCAGACCTATCTTATATTTATAAATGACTTATTTGACATATTTTCCTTACAAAAAAACCGGTCAAAAAGCTAATTCTAACTTCAAGATGACGTTTCTGACTTGTTTTCTGACTTATCAATATTGGAATGGCACAATTATGAGCAAAATGATGAGAATGTCAACATTATTCAACATGAAATTATGACAAATGTCTATGAGAGATCTTCTGAATCACTTCAATGTATGGGCAAGCAGGCAATATAGTGCTTCTAATCAAATGCTACCCTAGTTCGGCTTGAATGTGATCGGCATAATTGTCACAAATTGACTTAATTACTTTTTATGACTTGTAGTAGAATTTCGAGACACATTATTATTTTCAAATAAATATTAAAATATTAAATAGATGATACACACCATTACTAAACACACACCACTCTCATTACTGTGCACTGTCATTTAATATAATTTTTATTTGATTTTGTTTTGGAAATTGTTAATATCAAAGCCAACAAAATAAAAAAATTTTAAAAACTCAATTCAATTTCATTAATTGAAGTTTTCATATGTAAATTTTCATTATATAAATTCGTGTTATTTCACTAGTAAATGATACTCGTTTCATGAAATGAATAATTTTTCAGAATTCACATAACAAAGAATTGTAACACTTTCATTTTTATTTTAAAAATTCATTCATTTGAATCTAATTTTGCACATTTTAAAGAGTTTTCAAATCAAACTCAAGCAATTTGCCGGTATAAACTGAAGATGTTTGCGAGATATTTACAAAATTCCGTCGCTAAATGGTGTTTCCGTTTTTTTCTTTGGAATGAATTCGTGTTTTTTTTTTCTTTCTTACTTCTTACACGGTTTGTTTTGTTTTACATATTTTTTTTTTTTTTTTGTATTAATTTTGCGACACTCACAAGTTACAAGTTACTAGTTTAATAATCAGTTCATAACACTTTTCATCACTTGCGCAATACAATTAATACTACTACACGTTCTTCGATCATTGATTTTCAAATCCAAAAATGAAATACGAAAAAAAAAAAATGTGCGTATAAAAAGACGAGAATATACACGATCTAGTAGTATAACGTATGTGTACGAATTAATGTATTATGTATAAGCAACGGCAACCAACGACACACACTTGCATGTGTTCAGTATGTAGGCCTGTGTGTAGGCACAGCACAGCACAGCACAGTACAGTGAACGAACGAGTAAACGTACACTACATACGCGTACACGGTCGAACGGCACGGCACGGCACAAACGATACAAACAATCTGCGTAACAGTCAAAAGTAGACTAACATGAGTTACTTGAGCGAACTACATACAACTGCTGCTGCTGCTGTTGCTCTTGCTAATATTGCTTCTGCTGCTGCTCCTGCTGCTGCTTCTGCTGCTGTTGATGCATGTACAACAAATGGGAATTACACGACAACCGACACACAAAAACAATCGACTCTCGACAACAACAACAACAACAATGAGAACACAACAAACGACCGCAGTAGCTCTACTACATACATACATATACAACGTGTACAACGACAACGAAAACATACAACAACAAGCTTATAACATTTTGTATGTCGAATATGATAATGATGACAATAATGATGATGATAATGATAATGTTGATGTCGATGGTGGAGTACTCTAGTGTTTTGTGGTGCTAGTGGTAGTAGTACATAGTTGTTGTACGGATAGTGGTAGTTGTGTGTGTGTACAATCAGCAAAACTAACGAACAAGCAGTACAACTGTAGAGATACGATTAAATAAGCTGACAAATGCTTACAATAATAACAACGGGAGTAACTCACATAGATAAACACGCATACAATCATATTATAGCGGAGAATTATTCAGTGCGATATCATACACGAGAGAATACGAACGAGAGCAGAAATACAAGGGAGTGCGAGAGAGACAGAAAGAGTGAGAGCAAAATGTATAAGTAAGTGAAAGAAGAGTTATACCTACACGCACACATTTAACACATATTTATGCTCTCCGCATTCAAATGGTAGTGCACTAAGAGCAGGGTTGCCACATGAACGCTGGGTTAAGTGGTAAATCAATTCGTGGTTCAAATAATTATTGCGTCAATTAATCTCATAGATTGATAGATTGTTTTGAGATTGATTTGAGGGAGTTAAAGATTTTCTGACGAAGGAATACGAGTCTTTAAAATCCCAAATTACGATTATATTATACAGGCATACATAATTTTCAATGGCGAATCATTCTTTGTTTCTTAGAAGGATTATTAACGCTAATAGAGTTCATACAAAATTATTCGAAGAAGTTCATATATTTCCACTGCGCTTATAAATAAATAAAATCGTCATAAAAATGTTCATTATTTAAAACATAAATTCACAAGTTTTTATGGCAGAAACTATCGTCATCCTAAATCTCCATCAAAATGGTATTCCAAGCAATAATTGAAGCCATTTCGTTCATAATGAAATATAATTCCCATATAAAATGTTAATTTTTTAAAACAAAAGTCGACAAATTTGAAGACAATTTACAAATATTGTCAACTACACCATCATTGTACGATAGATTCTTATTTTTCCATTCGTTATATTAGTTCGCACAAAAATTGAAGCCATTCCGTTTATAAATTACATAGTACTTACTCGTATAACCGATACTTTTTAAATTAAAAGTCAACAAATTTATATGAACGGTACCAATATTTTACACAATCTAATATGTTTCATCAAAATAATACTCCACTCAAAATTTCAAGTCATGCCTTTAATAAATAAATATATAATAAAAATCTAGATTGTTCTTAACCCAAAGTTAAATGGTTGCATTTGACTTCCAATACTTTTCCAAAATATTCATCCAAAGTAGGTGCAAGTATTAAAATATACGCTCTTTAATTTGGAAATACGCATTAATGGGCCTTAGAATTTAAAAGGAGTCGTTCAAGCATAGAGAATTATCCACCCAATATACGTCCAAAAACAGTAACAGTAGGAATTATTGAGATCCAAGTGTTCCTACACATGAAATTAGAATTAGAATTATATGAAGAAAAACACAATCGAAAACAAATTTTTTAGCAAAATTTAGATCGTTTAAAGCAGAAAAAAAAAACAATTGTGTGGGTCTTGGATCTATCACCATCATCGTAAATTACAATAAAATTTTTATGGTGGACATAAACTACTTGTTCAGCTCCAAAGCAAACATAGAACCCCAAATGTACAAAATGGGATATGGCCACGGTATATTACCACGTAAAAGCAATTTTGTTAATAGATTCTTTTGAAGTGGTGTAGAAAAACCAAAACAAAATATTAATGCAGCCTTTTTGACTAATGGAACGGAACAATCGTGAGAAATCATTCACCGATTTTTCTAGATTTGGCTCACATTGAATGCTATTTTTTTTTGAAAAACGAAAACCAACCAATCTAGAACATAATTAATTGATGCAGTTTCAATTGTATCTGAAAATTCTTGATTCGCAAAAATACTTGATTGGGAAGAAAGAAAAACAAATTTTTAATAACGCATTTGCTCACAAAGGTATTTTGACTTGGGAGAAAATCAACCATCCACCGATTCACTATATTTAGCTTTCAGACACTACTACGTCTTCCAAAATCTGAAGAAATTGCTTCGTGGAGAGCATTTACCTTGAATAAAGGAGCTGTTAACAAGTATTTTGCAAGACTTCTGGAAAATACTACAGAGATGGAATAATGTTGATAGATCGAATGAAATTACTCGATTTTCTTCTTATGAAAGGTGAAATTGAGTCGGAGTTATGAAAATTATAAATTTTCATAATACCATTGTTGGATATCACACAAAACTACATCATTAGCTTAATTTTTTTGTGGAATTGCTAAAACAATTTCGTGCTAGAAGATACATTTAATGAAAAGTTATTTACTAGGAATGGTTTTTACAATTTTCCGAGCGAACAAGAAATTATTGGTTTTCGATTTAAACTAATTTGTGTCATTTCAATTATTGTATTTGGAACAATTTCGAACAACGACACTTTTTATCGTTGACAACAATTTTAGTTTTATTCCCTTTGACAATATATTAATTATTTTGTAATCGCTAAACGTAACTTCATTTAGACTTGTGTTAATATTTTTACACCGAGTAATATTGCACGGCGATTCTACTAAGTTTGAATACAATATAATATTATTAATGCAAAATATTTCAAATAACAAATTTTTTGTGCATGAATTAAAGTAATTTTTTCTTTAAATATTGTGTCATTTCTCATAAGCGCTTCGGCATATTTCAAGTCATCCCTAGGAAGTCTGAATTTTATTTATTATTTCAATAATAAAATAACGATTCCAAAAGTAATGAGTTTAAAACTAAATTATTTGCAAAATATTCGATTGTGAATGCAATTTTTATATGTGTTTTGGCAACCCTGATCAATAGAGCGCAAAAAAGAGAGTCAATCAACACCAACAACAATGACAGCAATAATATTAAACACAAGAAAAATGCAAAAAACAACAAGGAAAAATGAAGCATAATGAACAGAAGAGAAAATCAGTAGTAGTAGTAGTAGCACTTAATAGTAGTCGAACAAATAATAATTTGTTATACGAGTAGGTACTACTCGAAGTCAGTAACCAGCAACCTCCACCTTCTATGTAACCCATTATATGCCATAGCTCCACTAAAAGATTTACACTCCAAATGATACTAACTTGTGTATGGATTGTTCATTCATACAATGAAAGTATGAAATTTATCTATCTTACATGCAAGCAATGCAATATACATATGACGATTACTCTTTGGATGTATGCGCGCATTTGTAACATTTGTAAAAAACATAAAGTCGAAGAAGAAAATAATAAAAATAAAAGAAGAGCAAACATACAAGGCAATGAACATAACACACCGTAACAAGGCAATAATGATCATCATTAAAAGTGGGCTGTCTGGGCTGGGCTGGGCTGAGCTGGTAAGCAAGCAAGTTAAATACAAGCAGCCGGTTTACATATGAACCGGTTATGCTTATACTTATAGGTTATGGCATTTGTATTTGTACGTCTGTATGTTGAGCAAGAGAAATAACATGAATAACAGCAAAATTGAAGAAATAAGCTAGCAAAGCAGAAAAAAAATTGTTATATCTACAAGATACTCTGTATTTGCGGCCATAAATAAAGTATCTATCTGTACATACAAGCTAACACACAGATGTATGCAGAGAAACAAACACTCTATGAAGGCATACGTGTATTAGAATGAGACAACACGAGATATGATGATGTCGAACAACAGCAACAACAGCAACAACAACAACGAATACGAATACGAATGATGCACAGTCATAGCATAGCATAGCCACAGCCACAGCCACTGCCTTCCCACAGATCAGTTTGTATGAAAGTGTGCTGCTTGCCTTATCATATACACATGGTTACGAGCCAGCCAGCCAGCCAGCCAGCCATCCATCCAGCCGGTATTTATCTATGTGTACATATGCATGCGCTTGTTAATGTATTTATATATATATATATATGCATGTGCGTGCATATGTGTGAGCGAAAGAGAACATGAAAAAATTAACTTAACAACTAGAAAAATGGCTGTTATTGCATGTTGTTGTTAAACTGTTGTTCGTGTTCGTTATGTGTAGGTAGGTAGGTAGGTAGGTAGGTAGGTATGTACTGTATATTGTATTGTTGAACATAACCCAGAATAAGAAGAAGAAGAAGACGATGAAGAACTGTATCAGTACTAAATACTATAGGCAGTTGGATAGAGTTATTGTTACGATTGCTATTAAGGTTGTGTTGTTGTTGTTGTTGTTCTTATTCGAAGAAAAAAACCAACATCAGCGTTCAAGAAGAAGAAGAAGAAGCATCAATGGTAGCTCGTATGTACATATAAGAAAAGTAATAAGTAGTAGTAGAAGAAGAAGAAAACAAGAAAACCGTGTATAAAATAAAAAGGGATGGGCCAACATTTGTCAAGCAAATACAGAACAACAACAACAGCAGTAAGTGTGCTTGGACTGTTGTTTTTGCTGCTGTTGTTGTTGTTGTTGTTGTTCTGTTGTTGCATGTTGTATATTTTCATGTTATTGTTATTTGTTGCTGTTTAAAGAGGACGCAGCTTTTTCAGCGTGCATGCCATACATACATACGATTACTTGCTGTTCAGCTGATGAATTGTTGTTGTTGTTGTTGTTGTATTTGTTATTATTGCTGATTTCTTTTTCATCGTCTTCTTCATCTAATTAATTCTGAATAATGTTGTTGCTTGATTGCAAGCAATATGTAAGAAAGAAATAGAGTAAGAGAGAGATAGAGAGATAGAGGAAGCATAAGAGAGCAAATATAGCATTGTTGCTTGCTGAGACTACTGATGAGAATGATGATGATGATGATGATGATGAACGAGTGTATGTATTGTAAGGTACATACATCAAATGTATGTACAAATAATTGTTGTTTGTTGTTGTACCAATATACGGTTAAAGGGGATTTGCCATGCAAATGGCTATAATGCTTGCACAAATGTTCACAAGCAATATATATTATCTCGCTGTTGTTGTTGTTGTTTTTCATTTAATTTTATTATTTTTTTTCACATTTTTCGTTGGAGTTTTTTTTTTTGCTTCCTTTATTTCTTTCTTTTACAACAATATTTAAATCGAGTTACTTAAGTATGTAGAAGTAGTAGTGTTTGTGTGTTGTTATTTAAAAAAAATATTTTTTTTTTTTGCACATTTGACATGTACAAAGTATGTAAAAAGTCCTTTAAGGCTCAGATTGTTGTTGTATTTGTAGAGTATAATGTAGTAGTAGTAATTGTTATGCTTTGCAGTATTTTTGCTGCTATTGTGTGTAGACAAATACAGGCATAAACACATTTATTTAAATATATATGTATATATATATGTACAATATATAAACATATATACATATGTGTATGTATGTATGTACATTTGTATGAATGTTTAACATGGGAAAATTGAGGATTAAATTACGTATTATCGCTGGAATTTTTAAAACGTTTGTATTTACACGCACCAAAGGATTTAACATATTGTACATATATGTACATACATAAGTAAACAATAAATATATGTATGTATGTATGTATGACAATTCAAATATCTACATATGTATAGTATTAGTAGCTTTATATGTAAAAGAATGAATATAATCATGTTCACACACAATATTCACGTATGTATGTACAAAAATTTGTAAAAGAGAAAATATAATAAAATTCAAATTAGCCAATTTAAGCATCAAAATGTTACAAATTGCATAAATATTTTGAAAAATATTTGAAACATGCATTAAATTAATAAAAACAACATTTGCAAGCATTGTATTAATTGAACAAATAAAATATTTTCATATAGGAAATGTATTTTTTATAAAATATATAATTTGGCTATATTCAGTGACACTTCAAATGATGAATTGAGTCAAAAATGTATTTTAAAAAATGAAAAATGAGATCTCCCTCAATATTTTACAACAATAATCGACAAATTTGTATGCAAGATATTTTTATTATTATATATACCATTCTGAAATTTTCGAAATTTTATTTTTTAATCAAAAATAATATTCAATAAATAATTTCAAATGATTCTATTTATAAAGCAATATGGTACTCATACAAAATATTCATTTTTTTTTAAAACACAATTCAACAAATTTGTATAGAAAGTATCAATATTTTTAAATGCATTATGTTGCAACTTAGGGAAATTCATTTTCCTATCAAAATAGTACTTAAAAAAAAATTTGAAGTAATTTCGTTCATAAATAATTATAGTCCCCATACAAAATTTGCATTTGTTACAACAAAAATCGACAAATTTGTATGGAAGCTATTAATATTTTCAAAATTATAATGCTGAAATTTTTGAAAATCTGATTATGCTATTAAAATAATATTGCATGCACAATTTTAAATCATTTTGTTTATAAATAATTATTGACCATATACAAAATTTTCATTTTTACACAAAATTTCACAAATTTGTAAAGAAAGTAGCAATATTTTTAAATGTATCGTGTTGAAACTTTAGCAAATTTATTTTTTTTTTACTTCAAAATAATAATACAGACATATTTTCAACTCATTTTATTTATAGTTTCAGTACAAATTTTAATTTTTTAAAACATAAATCACAATTTTGTATGAATGGCAACAATATTTCCAAATACATCGTTTCGAAATCATTTTTTGGCATAAAAATAAAATCCAAAGCAAAATTTGATGTAATTTCCTCTATAAATAATTATAGTCTCCATACAAAATTTTATAATTTTCCCTTTAAATTGACAAATTTCTAACAAAAAGTTTCAATGCATCATCCTAGAACTTCAACAATCATATTTTACCAACAAAATAATACTCCATACAAAATTTGAAAGCATTTCATTGACAAATAATTTTAGTCTCCATACAATATTGAAAATATTCCGTCCGAATAGAGACATTTATATGGAAGGTGGTAATAATTCTCAATGTATTGTTGTGAAACTTAACAAATCTTAGTTTTTAATTAAAAATGAAATATTTTCACCAAACTTGAAGTCACATTTTGCAATTTTTTTTTTTTTTTTGGATTCATAAAAAAGAAAATGCTTAGATTTGGCCTCCATTTTGTCCAAAAAATATTGTCGTGAAAATTTCTTAATTTTATTTTCCCATTTTACCTGTTATCTCAATTTTTAATATTAAATATTGAGTAGAGTACTATTTTGTTAATCCAAAAGGACTCACAAAGTTTTATAAAGATTAATTCCGCTTTAATGTAGCGAAATTGCTTCCGGAACAAAAACTTCATGGAATTGGGTTGTATGAACCCATAATCAAGCCAATCAAAACGTTTACAGAGTAGAGAGTGATAGAAACGTTGCGGTGGTACGAATGACATTTTGTAGTACTCTGGGCAGACTGATTTTTTTGCTTCATTTTTTCAATTATCGGCAAATTTTGGACGAAAATTTTTATTATTGGCAAATATTACTTCATATAAATCAATTATGACCAAAATAACAAATTTTTTTCAAACCTTATGAATACTTTGTAACCGACGGAAACACGCACCGTGCGGTATGGCAAATTTGGCAGATATGTCGACTTGTAAACACATTTGTGGGTGATATTTTTGCTTTTATGAAGCATGAATATTTTTATCGCGGCTTCATATAAAGTTTTGAAAATTTCTTTTTTATGATTAAAAACATTTTTTTCTGTTGACAAACCAAGAAACTTTTCAATCTCTAACACCAATCTCAAAACGCCACATAATATTAGTAACTTGCATTTATAAGCAAAATTAAGGTTCAACATATATTTTGTATCGGCATTTTGTCAAATTTTTTTATGGAAAATTTTTCAAAAAATCCATTTTAACTGAATTTTGACCTTGAATATTCTTCATTAAAATGGACCCATTGTTTGGAGACATTTTCATTTTGTCTTTCAACATTCAACTTACTATCAATAAATTTAATGAAATTTTTAAATTTATTTCTATAATAAAAATTTATATTATTTTATATCCATAAAAATATAAAATATATGTAGATCATAATCTTGCAGAGAAAGTATTTCTAAAAATTTTCATATGAAGATGATATATTTTTTTTTTTTGAGGTCCCTAATAAATAAAAATATAAAATGTGTAGTGCAAACTGCTATTTTCTATAGGGAAAATATTTCAAAAAGATTCATCATAAAAACTCACAAAGCAATTCATATAATATTTCTATACATATTCCATCATCGCAGGTACAGAGATTAAGAGAGTAATATCCAAAAGTGTTGCTTCTACCAATTTCCTAGTTAAGTTGGGCACTCGAAAAGCCATTCAAATTTCATTGGAGTATTTTATTATACATTTTTTTTATTTATCTATTTTAATTGGGTCTTTTTTCAAAAATTTCAATAGAAGACTTACAAAAAATTTTAGTATAATTCACAATTCAGTGCATATGGTCTTATAAAAGAGCATTTGCAAAATATTTTTGCAAAGTTTTACAATCATACAACAACAAAATTAATAAATATAAATTTAATCTGCTTTTGGAAATATGCAACACTAAATACCTATAGCATATATTTGCAATGCATATGCAATACTGATTTGCAACGAAGTGCTATGGTTTATTAATTTACTTTAGTATTATTTTTTTATTATTATTTTATTTTTATTAATAAAATTTCATAGAAGTATTTTATTATACATATTTTTTTATATATCTATTTTAATTGGGTCTTTTTTCAAAAATTTCAATATAAGCCTTGCCAACAAATTTAAATAAAATTCACAATTCATTGCATTTGGTCTTGTAAAAGAGCATATGCAAAATATTTTTGCAAAGTTTTACATTCATACAACAACAAAATGTAGAGATATGAATTTAATATGCTTTTGGAAATATGTAACACTAAATACCTATAGCATATATTTGCAATGCATATGCAATACTGATTTGCAACGAAGTGCTATGGTTTATTAATTTACTTTAGTATAATTTTTTTATTATTATTATATTTTTTATTTATATATTGTATTTTAATAGCGTTTACTATTAAAACAATATTCTTTTTATACCCTGCATAATGCAATATGCATGGTATATTCATTTCGGTCAGATGTTTGTGTCCACTTGAAGGAATCTCCGGAGATATAGGCATGGATATATATTCGTGATCAGCATCGATTAAATTTTCGATTTAACGATGTCCGTCCGTCCGTCCGTCCGTCCGTCCGTCCGTCTGTCTGTCACCTGGCTGGTTCGCACGATAACTTGAGTAAATATTGAGCTATTTCGATGAAATTTGGCATAAGTAATCTATGATCCAAGGGTACGGAGGGGATTGATATTGGGCATGATCGGTCAATAACCACGCCCACACCAAGCATTCAAAGCGACTAACCTCGAAATTTTCAAAATCTTTAACTTGCTATAACTCACACAATATACCACTTGGGACAACAATATTTTGCACGTAGAGTTATATTATACTACTATATAACCTCACCAAAAGTGGATGAGCCACGCCTACTTTCTAGCGTAGCTCCCATACAAAGTGTCTGTACTTCTTTTAAATTGAAACAGCTGTAACTTCTACAATCTTCTGTCTAGAATAACCATAATTGACACTTAGATTAACACGGTAGTCGGAAATGATATGGCAGAAAATCAATGTGCCACGCCCACTCCTTTTTGAGTCTCCCATACAAAGTTGCGGAAATTAAAAAAAATGTTACCGGTTATAACTTGCAAACTATTCAGCGTAGAATAACGAGATTTAAGGTGTGGATTAGTATTGTAAGAGCAACTAGGCTCACAGAAAATGGGCGCACTACGCCCAGTGGTTATCGTAGCCCCCATACAAATTTTAAATTGAAACAGCTGTAACTTCGGCAATCTTCTGTCTAGAATAACCATAATTGACACTTAAATTAATATCGTAGTCGGCAAAAATCTGGCAGAAAATCAGTGTGCCACGCCCACTCCTTCATGGGTCTCCCATACAAAGTCGAGTGAATTAAACTAAAATTTTAAGCTCCATAGCTTACAAACCATTTAGCCTAGGACAACGAGACTTAGGGTATGGATTAGTATTGTACGAGCAACTAGGCTCACAGAAAATGGGCGCACCACGCCCAGTGTTTATCGTAGCCCCCATACAAATTTTAAATTAAAACAGCTGTAACTTAGGCAATCTTATGTCTACAATAACCATAATTGACACTTAAATTAATATCGTAGTCGGAAATAATCTGGCGAAAAATCAGCGTATCACGCCCACTTCTTATTGGGGCTCCCATACAAAGTTGAGGAAATTAAACAAAAATGTTAACCACCATAACTTAGAAACTATTCAACGTAGGACACCAAATTTAAGGTGTGGATTAACATTGAAAAATTAATTGGATTTACTAGAAAGTGGTAAGCCACGCCCACTTTTTATATAGCTCCCATACTAAGCCTCGGAATTATCTTAAAATCCTTTTACTTCGTCAAAGTCAACCATATTTCGGGAGTAAATTAGTAGTATATGCAAAAATTGTTTCTCGAAAAGTGGAAATAAAAGAAAAGTTGGATATTCGAGTAAACTTTTTATATATAAATCTACATATGCAGGGTATAGTTTGGTCGGCCCCAGCCGACTGTAAGGAGATTTTTTTTATTGTCAATATAAACATTATGAAAAACTTTGGTATGATTAACAATTCAGTGCAAATGGTCTTGTAAAAGAGCATATGCAAAATGTTTTGGCAAAGTTTTACAATCGCACAATAACAGAATGAATAAATAAATATGAATTTAATCTGCGCTTGGAAATATCCAACACTAAATACCTATAGGATATATTTGCAATACTGGTTTACAACGAAGTGCTAAGGTTTATTAATTTATTTTTTATTATTATAATTTTTTATTTATTTATATATTGTATTTTAATTGGGTTTACCATGAAAACAATACTGATTTTCCAAATTTTCAATATAAACATTGCGAAAAACTTTGGTATAATTAACAATTCCGTGCATTTGGTATTGTAAAAGAGCATATGCAAAATATTTTGGCAAAGTCTTAAAATCATACAACAACAAAATGTAGAGATATGAATTTAATCTGCTTTTGAAAATATGTAACACTAAATACCTATAGCATATATTTGCAATACTGATTTGCAATAAAGTGCGATAGTTTATTTATTTGTTGAGTTGAGTACATTTGGAGTAGGCGTCAATTATTTCTTTTCTTGAAAATCGATCAAATAAAATAATTTTAGTGATTTTATACATTTCAGCAATACTGATTTCCAAAACCGTAGAGAATAATTTTTTTCAAATCCTTCTTTCAACGTGTATTTCAACACTTCGACTATCGACAATGTGACAATCATCAATATGACAACCAGCATTGTGACTAAATATTTATGAAAAGAGTTTAATATTGAATCATAATTGAAAGCTAATTGCACATAATATTAATTTTGGAATAAACAATGCAAATGAAATCAATACAAACTCGTAATATACCAAAAAATGGGGGAAAAATTAATTATCTCTTCCAGCAGCATCCTATTTAATAAGCGCCAAGAGCAACATACCCCAACAACAACAACATCCATGCAGACATATTCAATTCAAACACAATTACACGGATTCATTTACAATAATTGCTTGGAATTCAACTAATTCACATTACCAAGTCGACGACGAGCCTGCACACACTTCATATACGACTAATCATATAAGCTTTTCAACATACGACCGACTACACACACAAACACATAAAGATTGTTTTATAGGGAAATTGTTGAAAATCAAAAAAAAAAAAAAAAAAAATGAGCATCCAATTGAAGAGTTTTTGTTTTGTTTTTCCATCTGTACTCCATATGTACATATTGTATGTGATAAATCGGGGAGTATCAATACGATATGTGTGATGTGGTGGCTTCGCTTAATGTGGGCATAATTGGCAAAAGATGTCGAAGCAAATGCGAACAAGCATAAACGAGTACAAGTAGTAGATTTAAGTGGAGTTGACGCCGCAACATTTTCACATACACATTGGATGTGTGTGTGTGTGTGTGTGAGTATATATGTATCTCTCTACATCCCAAGGCAGACATTAGCTAGAATGAATAAGAACGATCGATGTGCATATATGGTGTAGCGCCAAATTCATATTATAGCAACAATAACAACAACAACAACAACATGGTTGGTAGAGCATCATTCTTAATGTTACTCTTGTTGTTGTTGTTGTTGTTGTTGTATGTACGAGTATTTCGAACATGAGATACATTTGTATCTTTTGTATATACATTTTCTTTTTGTTTTATCGAAGCTGCTGTAAGTAAGCAATTGCTATTGCTGTTGCTGCTGTTGCTGTTGTTAGTGCTATGTATCTGTGGCTGGTTGTACAGAAGAGATATGTATGCTCTTTTGTTACATGTGTAGTTTTATACACACATACACACACACTTACACTCACATACACAAGCAAGCGTTGTCTCAAGTGCTCATTTTGGGATGGTCGATGGTCCAACAGTCAAAGTAAATTCATTCGACTCACTCAATGTTGATGATAA
This sequence comes from Megamerina dolium, assembly GCA_963854835.1. Lineage (NCBI taxonomy): Eukaryota > Metazoa > Arthropoda > Insecta > Diptera > Megamerinidae > Megamerina > Megamerina dolium. The sequence continues at coordinate 60,411,540 of OY978528.1, read as the reverse complement.
TAATAATGATGACGATGATGATGATGATGATGATGATGATGATGAGATGGTTATACGCTTAACGCTTTATTGCTATGTTACATTAGTAGTAGATACTGTGCACAAGTATTTACAAGTAGATATCTGCTGCTGCTGCTGCTGCTGCTGTTGCATGAGTTCTTCTTCTCCACACACTTTTTGGATTTTTGTCTCTTCATATTTGTGTATGTATCTTATAAGCACACACATGTATATTATTACATAGCCTGACATGAATTTTAATCTAATAGATACAAATGAAAAGGTGTTTGTGTGTTGTGTAGATACTTTTGTAACTGTTTTCGCTTAAGCGTGTAGCTTTTTTAGTTTTTTTTTTCTGTTCTGTTCATTTGTTTCAATGTGTTGTTCCGTTTTTATTTTTATTTTTTTTTCGTGTAAATATTTCCCCCCCGCCCAAAATGTTTCATTTCATTCGCACGCTCATTCGTCTTGTTGGGTGGGTAGGGATGATTGAATGGTTGGTTGGTTGGCTTGCTGTAGCAACAGTAGTAGCAGTTGCAGCTCAGGGGAGTTTATTATTATCATTTGTGTTATTTTATTTTTTTCTTGTTGCTTCTCATGTTATGCTTAACATGTGTTGTTGTTGTTGTTGTTGTTCTTGGTTTTATTACTCCCTACCGCCCTATTGTTATGTCTGCTGGTTGGTGCTATATAGTCTGAGACTGTCTGTGTTCAATTGTTGCTGCTGTTGATGTTGTTGTTCTTGTTGTTGTTGCATGTTTATTAACTCTACGTATGTATGTTGGCTCTCTCTCCCCAGGGTGGGTGTGTGTTATCATTTTTCTTGTGTTTTATTATTATTATTTTTTTTTTTTTTTTCTTTCTATTTAGGTATTATTTTTCGGGTAATTTTTTATGTTTTATGTGGGCATGTGTACGTGTATGTGTGTGTGTTTTTTTTTTTTTTGTTTGCGGCAGGATTGATTTTCATCGCTTTTCGCTGGCGCTACTCGTATTTTTCTGCTTGTTGGCGTTATTATTGTTGTTGTTGTTGTTATTGTTGATTTTTATTTTTGGGCAGAATTATTTATAGTTTCAATTGTTTTCAAATTGTTTTCAATTCGGCTATAATTGCCTTGTACTTGCATGTATACATAAGAGCACCATATACTCGTATGTATACAGTGGTATGTATCCACAATATATCGCGCAGTGATTTGCATTTAAATTTCCACTACATGCGAATAATATGTTGGATTGTTTTTGTTTTTTTTTTTTTTTGTTTAGTCTTCTTTTATTGATTTTTCAATTTTATGCAATTTTTTTTTTCATTTTTCTTAAATTTTTGCAATTTATATATTAAATCAATACAATACGTTAGTATAACAAAGTTGTATTAAATCAAATATGACAGAGAGAGAGAGAGAAAGAAGTGATCTTATTCTTAATGCAATTTTATTAGAAATACTCGAAATTATATTTACTATGCGTACAACAAATAAGGTTTTTCTAATAACAATTAGTTGAAAAATTAACTAGAACGGAGGTCCAACTAGAACGATGATTCTATGAAAGAAAAAAGACATTTAAAAATAAGACCAATTTCTTTTACAGACCCAACAAATTAGTCATATTGCGCATCAAATTGTGATTTTTGAAATACTCAATTAATACTCAAAGGATTAATTTAAAATAGCAGGGAAATACCACAGTTATAATTTTTATAGGAGATACCTAGTGGCATTAGCCGCTTTTCTCTTGTGAATCTGGAACGTTTTTACCTACATTTATCAGTGTAATTAATTTCTATAGGCATTATCAATGGATTAGAAATTAATTAGCTCGTTAATGAAACTGTTTTAAAGAGTGTTTCAAGTACAATAAAAAATATAAAATAATTTTTATGGAAATATTCAGCCAAAGACTATAAAAATCTGTTGTTGAATTTTCGAAACTCTTTTTGGAAGATTTACTTTTGAAATCTACTTTCTCAATAACCATAGTCAATAGTCTTAATACAACAATCGTACGAATCTTATATGGCAAATGGGGCGGCATATTCCATTAGAAGATGAAGCCCATGGAATTGTAATTCAAAGGTAAAAATTCTATGCTATTCGTCACAAAATTTACCTTAGAAGAAGATAGTTGTTGCGTTTTGTTGTTTTTTGTATTAATAAAAGTAATTGAAGTAGCATTTTGTGATAGAGCTTTTCAAAAACTCTTATTATTTGCAATTTGTAAGTTTCGACGGGATTCGAACCCACGATTTAAAACATACCTGATCAAAATATTATGTGTTCATTAACAGATTTTATGATCACAAAATGACAATTTGATGGTAAACTTAAGATTATCATCTCAGACCGTGATGAATGGGACTTTGGAGGACCTTGCGTCGATCATAGAAGTCTTGAATGGTTCACAGATGTGTCAAAAACAGGCTATGGAGTCGGTGCGGGAATCTACGGACCCAACACCAAAATTTCAGAACCAATCGGCCTGAGTTCCTGGTCATTCAAGGATCGAAAGCCCAAAGCCATACTGTGGTATCACTGGGAAGAAATACAACAACTTCGCCACGTCAAACGATTGGTAAGACCTTTTATCTACAACAATGAACTGTGCAATATATGCAAAGCAGATATTAGGAAAATAATAAGTTTTCTCTAAAGTCACTACTATCTGAAGTACCATCTCACCAAATTACAACATGGAGTGCCGGCTTTGTCTAGAAGAGGATGAAACCCCAGAACACTAATTGTGTAATTGTATTGTGTTGGCAAAAACAAGGGTGAGCATATTTCATTGTGACATGAAATGCCCCCTATTTGGTGAGGTCAATTTTAAGTAAAATGATTTAATACGAGTATTCGCCAATGTATAGCAATCTTTCAAGGACTTGGTTGTTATAGTTTGAAATATGTATTGTTTGAAAATATTATAAAAAATTTGCAACCAATTTCAAAATACTTTGGACTACATATTGTTTTAAAAAAGCAACATATTTTGAACACATTTCGAAATATAGAATTTTATCTTGAGGGTATTACAATAAACTTAAAATTTTGGAGGCTTAAAGTGTTGATATAGTCATTATATTTTTACTTGGACTATATTTCGTACAAAAAAGGGATGTGAAAATTCATACACATTTTCCAGATAATGCACTTTATATGATGATGGAATGTGAAAAAAGCGTTCAAGTGCTTTAAAGCATGACAGGTACGTTCAGGTATTTCAATCTTAAGAAATATGGTCATATAAAATTACCAATTTCTAATGCATTTAAGCACAAAATACGATTTGCAAGAGGTTTCATAACAATTATGGGTTCAGACGGGCGATTTACATATTTTGATTTTGGGCTATATTTCGAATCGTATTCTAGATTTTTTAGAATGTGAAAAAATCGTGGAAAATTCGTGCGCTATATTCGGTACGTGGATGGATTGGATTCAAAAATGCCTATAGGAGTAGTTATTGCAATCCTGGAGATATATATCACGCTGTAATCAGTATCATTGTAAACACTAAAAACGGAAATGGTTTTCATTTTCATATGAATTTACGTAACATGCTTAAATATTACACATCTTATGTTCAATGTTAAAATCTGACAAGGTTAAAATAATTATTGTTGAGAGATATGAAGAAAATAACAGTATATTTATACAAATGGTGTAAGGAAGTTCTTTTTTATAAAACTTTGTTGGTTGAAAGTGAAAATATTATTGTTAAACATAAACATGTATATGACGACTAGTACAGTTTAAAAATATTATTTTTTATAAAAAACCCAATTAACCGTTAGATATCAAATATGTTCGTATTTAAAATAGAATCTATGAAAATTCAAGTTGTAAATTTCTTTTAGTACCAAAATATTTGATCATACATAGTCTTCATAAAATTGAATTTCAATAATTCTATAATATTTAAATTTAAAAAATTTTTTACAAAAATTTAAAGCTATATCGATTTCGGCGCAGGAATCCTCTTATTAAGATTTTTGAGAGATTTGAAGTACATGGAACATTCATTATGCAAAAGATACTGAATTATGCTTTATATATTTAAAAATCATAGTGTGATATTATGCAATTAACATTATAAAACTTTACCATCGGGTGGTGTAAAAATACACAGATATTGTCTAATATTACACAATTGATGCATAAATTTCAACAGTTTATTAAGTTACAAAAATTAGTGTAATTTTACATAATCATGGTGTTACACTATACACTGATTGCTTAAAAATTACACAAACGAAGTGTAAAAATACACAATGGTTGTGTAAAAATAAACAAATAGTGTCTAATATTACACAAGTGGTGCATAAATTGCAAAGGTTTATTAAGTCACAAAAATTAATGTAATTTTACCCAATCAAGCTTTTACACTATACAATGAATGTTTAAAAATTACACAAACGTTGTGTAAAAATACACCAGTGGTGTGTAAAAATACACAATTAGTGCGTAAAAATATATAATCAGTGTGTAAATAACTTACTACTAAATATTTATTTTTAAACATTCCAAGTAGAAAAATTGCTGAATCTCTAAAATTATTAACATTAAAGTGACCGATTTTTTTTATCCTCTAGTGATATTAAATTTCAAATAAAAGGCATTTTACTATTAAATATATACATATATTTATTTGTATTGTATCCTCAAATAATATGTACGTATACTAGATTACAAACAAAATCGAACAAATACTAAAATACAATCGAAACCAATCGAAATGAATTTCAATTGAGACAAAATCGAATCTGTAAGCATCGAAAGCAAGCAGAATGAAGTAACCACCCTCCAAAAAAAAAAAAAAAACAAGACGATATGTCATCATATTTACTATGTATCGCGTTCATAAAACTAAACTCATGTACTCATTTAGTTGCCGCTACTACTGCTGCTAGTACATACTGCTATTTAGTACTGATGGCAATAAAACAAAACCAACTTATGTATAATATGTACATGAAACATGAAAAAATGAAATCACTACACGAAAAGAGGCAGAACTCTTAACAACAGTGTATCATCAACAACTACAACCAACAATAACATATGTAAGGAGTAGGAGAGTACCTATCAACAAACCGAATTATCTGCTGTGAAAGGTGATGAAAACCAATGCAATGAAGGGGAAATGTATGAATGAATGAATGAATGAATGAATGAGACAAATGTGTGTGGTGGTGGTGTTTGGGGAGAGATAGTTGGATGTGCGTTATAAATATAGAGAGCTAGAATGATGTGCAGCAGCAGCAGCAGCATACTGATGTGCATAGTGAAATGCAAGGCTCCTTGAAAATCCTTGCAAATGTGATGCCCATGATGATGATGATGATGATGTGACGATGTACATAATCATCAACATCATAATCATCATCGCCATCGCCGTCGTCGTCGTATCAACAAGAAACAACACATGTATACACAGATAATAATATCACCCGTACAAGATGAGAATGCGTCGCGACGGCAATCTGCTCCATGCTCAATGAAGCTTATGCCGTCGCTATAGCAATTTGACTCTGAGATCTATCCAGCACGTACACAATACACGCGTTACACTTAAATGTGTATCCATCCGTTGTACGTTCGTCTCAAATTGTCTGAGATACAAGATTTTTACATATACGAGTACGCAGATACATTTCTTGTCATCACTTGTTGTCTCATTCACACTCTACATTTTGTAGATATTATAAAATACTCTACAATCTCTTTCATATGGCACACGTTTCTTTTAGCCATACATAATAACAAACAGGGGATAATTCTTGTATTTGTAGCTGTGTGCATTATCTGTGTGTGTGTGTGTGTGTGTACATGAATGATAGTTTGTCATTTAACATTGCAAACATAAGAACATGCATTTTAGTTGCTCAATGATATTTTGCCATTATAGCAGCTGCTACTACTTGTGCTGCTTTGTTTATATCAGCGGTTTATGTTGAACTAAGTCATTTCATTTATTTCAATTTGACGGTTGTTTTTTTTTTTCCTCGCCTCTATTTTACTTTTAGCTTAGTCAATAAAATCATGTTGTTGATATTTTTTATTTATTATTATTTATTATCCCTCAGTTCTCAGTTTTTTATATTTTTCTGATAATAATTCTCATATTAAAGAGTTTATTGTTAAAGATTTGCTTCTTTCAAAAATGCCGTCGGCATTTTTGGAAGCTATTTTAGATATTTTTCAAATGCTATTTTGCCATTTTGGTTTTTCATTGCTGTTGCTATAGCGTACGCAATGCCTTAGGCTATGTGATGGTTTGACAAAAAATGATATTTTAATGGTGCTTAGGCTTCTTCGCCACTTCATTTAGTGTTCTAGTGATATAAGAAAGGTTTAATATACTTTTTAACAGGGCCTCGGCCGATTTAGCCATGTCTATATATTTTTTTCTCTGTGAATTCCATAAGTCAGAAAGATGTCAGATATGAAAAAGGAGTAGCGATATGATCCCAAAAGAGTACTCACAGTTGTGGTACACTGATGGGTCTAAGATGGAACATGGCTATGCGGGTTCGGGAATTGTTGGAACAAGATTTCGAAAAGTAATCGCAATGGGGAAACAACTTCCATCTGTCAGGCGGAGATCCGGTCAGGCGGTATGTGGCATCCGTGGTACCAAAATATTCATCCTCTCGGACAGCCACGCAGCTCTATGGTCCCTGGAAAAATTCTCGTTTCAATCAATGCTGGTTTGGGAATGTTTTAAACTTCTCAATGCCCTGGCGGAAAAGAATTCTGTCACACTCATGTGGGTACCACGACATGAGGGACATGAGGGAAAAGAAATGGCCAACTTCCTTGCAAAACAGTAGTACGCAAGCACTTCTTTCATTGGACCAGAGCCTTTCTGCGGGGTTACAAACAGTTTCATAAACAAATTAATATATGAACGAGAGAAACGAGATCTACTCGACTACTGGAGAGCCCAAATGGGCATCGCAGCAGTCGAAGGGATTTATAGCTCCCGCGCACGTTAAGGTGGATGCTGTTCTTAACCTCAGCAGAAATGATATAAAACTCTATACAGAGCTGCTCACAGGACATTGAAGACTCATTCAACTACCATATGAAGAAAATAGGTGTGGTAGAAAACGAGAATCGACAGGGACTCTGTCATGAGGAGCATGAAACATTGGAACACATTTTATGCAAGTGTCCAGCGCTGGCAAGACTTAGACTTGATTGCCTAGGTAATGGAATCTTAAGTCCAAATAGGTAAAATCAAGCTCACAGTAACTATAAGATTTATAAATAATTATTTTAGTAGGGCACAAAAGATCTTTTATGTCACAATGCATTGAAAAGCCTGAATAATAATTTTTTTTCTTAGCTTCCAGATAAAAGTAGGTTGTCCAATGCATATTTACGTCCAAAAGTATAAAGTTATTAAGCAGAAATTCATCAAACATGCATTTCTTTACTAACTAATTAACAAATTCGAAAATATTCTCAATCGGGATAGAAACAACGCCTACCTCCCATACAAATTTATGCTATCGTATGCATGCTTTTACGCATTTGGGCACAAAAATATGAAGTTATTAAGCTGAAATTTGATATATGCAATAATATTTGGGACGAGTTCGAAAATTGGCAAAATCGAATGAAAACAATGCCCACTTTCCATACAAATGTATGCCTTCAAATGTAGACTTTTACACTATGTGCACGAAAATATGAAGTTATGAAGCTGAAATTTGGTGTATACGAATATATTTGTTATCGAATCGAAGCCGATCTCACTGCAATCGGATCTCTGTCCCGGAACGGACTCCAGACTCTCTGGATTATTTCCCGGGTTCGGACCAAGGATTATTACCCCAGATCGGATATTTGGAAATCATGATTTTCTTATGAAAGTACTATGCTGAAACTTGGCATCAATGATACAAATTGCTAATGAATGACAGACTTCAAAAATTGGCGGTATCTGATGAAAATAACGCCTACCTCTCATATAAAATTATGGTCTCCACTGTAATTTGCGCCTGAACAAATAGAGCTATTGTACTGAAATTTGGCACATATCATTATTTTTATCAATGTACAAGTATATTACAAAATGGTCACAATAGGATAAAATCCAGGTATACCTCCAGTACAAAAATCCCCTTATAAGTCCGAACGACCTTAAAAAAATGGACTAACAACCAGTAAACTAAATATTAAATCTTACCATATTGATAGAGCAATTTCCAAAACGGTTAAGATTTTCTACGAAAAAGAAAAAAACAAACAATCTATCAAGCTTAAAGCGAATTCGCAAACAAAATATACTAAGATTTACTAAATTATAGCATTTAATACTCCAAAAACAACATTTGTGTCGGTTTTAGTAGCAAATTTTCCATGATTTAGATTTTTTCTAACATCAATTCGATTTTAATGAAATTTCTATAAATACTTAGTGCTTTAAAGAAGCCTGTCAAAAGGTAGAATGGCATAACTCGCATTTAGATAAGTAAGAGAACAAGAACCAACAAGACTTTTTCCAATTATATTATTCGTTATGTTTAATATGATTAAGCTTCCCTATTTTTGTGGTTCGGCAAACTATCTCACAAAGGTAGTTGCGATACTCCCAACTAAGGAATAAGTAAAGAAAATGATGATGGTATTTGTCGATGTGTTTTTTTCATGTTTTCTACTTTTTACGGTGTGTTTCTTATTATTTTGTTTTTTCAACATTTTTTCTTTCTCTATTTTTTTTTTTGCCAAGCACAAGTTTAGGGCGTGGCTTATGACCAATATAAAAATGTTGGCGAACATGCATAGATAACACGAATAACAGTAGCAGCAGCAACAACAACAACAACAACAACAACACCAGAAACAATATTATACACGACTACTAGTGCTATTACTATTACTACAACTACAACAACAACGACTACGACTACGACTACGACTACAACTGCTATAATGCTGCTAGTGTGATTACCACGATTATCGAATATGCTATGTACATACATACAGGATCGACTAAAGGACGAAGAGGGTTGCCGTCGTTGTTTGCTGCTGTTGCTGTTGCTGTTAAACATGAAAAAAATAAAAAATATGAGCTATACAATAAAACATGAACGCAGAAAAAGCAACAATAACAACAAAAAGGTGGATGAGAAAAAAATTATGAGTGATATTGGTGGTTGTTGGGTGATACCAGTATTTACATACACAAACACACGTATTCATGTATGTATGTAATCATGTATGATAGGTAAGTAGTAGTAGTATGAGGAGAGTCAATGATGTCGCAGAAAATCGTTTCATAACACGAAAAGTGTATGCCACAAAATACATCATCATGAGAATCTAGAATAGATAGATAGCAGAAAAACACCCTTTTTCATCTACTCTTTAACATTGGGGGGTATGAAGGTATGAATGTATGTGAATCAAGCCGGCCATATCAAGCGACCATACCCACCCTCCTATATGCGATATGTAAGCAGATAGTTGCTCAGTCCAAAGAGAGGACGAATATGAATGTTCTCGTTTGTTGTTACACAAGTAAAACATATCACAGTGTGATACAAAAGTTTTATGACAATTTATACATGCATACATACATACATACATACATACATGTGTAAGTACTAATACTTGGCATAAGGATGTTTATATATGTAGTTATATGTGTAAGTATAACGAATATAATAATTTTTTTGTTTGTTTGATTTTCTTTACTATGTAGCGTTACTTTTATGCTTATGCTACACTTTAGCGGAAAATTTATGAATTTTTCTACTTTTTTTTTTGTGAATTTGTTGACGAACATGAACAAGGCATGACAACGAATGGTAGGTACATGTACCTACTTAGTTTATTTATGTGATATCCGTATGTTCTTTGAAGCATAAAATGAGTATTGGATTAATTTGAAAATAAAGTTAATAGTTTTGTTGAAGATTAATACGATCAGTCATAGTTAGATTCTTTTATTCCGGTGAGGTAATCTCCTTATGTTGAACTCCTAGAAATAGTAATACATGGTACTGAAAAATTAAATGCTAGGTAAGAGGTTAACAAAAATTCCATTAGATAAAAGCATGTATGTAAAATTTATTAAAGACGCACATGGCTCGATTCCTATTGACCTATTGAAAAATAAGAAAAAATTTCATTTTTTGAAAAATATCTGTGGCCATAACCACTTAAGTCTATTTAAGAGAGAATTTTAACATATTGGTACATATATAATATATATACATATAGCTAAGAAGGTTAGGTTAGGTTATGTGGCTGCCATCTCTCTGAGAGCACATACTTAGGCCAGAAAGACCCATTGTGATACCACCGAGCTTCTCTTCCAATACTGTTGTGCGTGTTAAATTTAGACAGTATTCGAAGGGACCTAATTATATTAGCCGGTTCCGAAAGGCAGAACACTTGTGACATCACTTTAACTTAGTTTTGTCACAGAGCTCTTTAAGAAACATTTTTGGCAAATTGAACTGCCGGAAAAATTGCCAATTCTTGCCGGCAATTGCCAATTCTTCTTACCGTTCGAAAGAAATTTCTTCTCTATATAAAATTTTGTTATGCTGTGGTTAAGAAAGAGCCCAAATTTCCATTTTTAATTGCAGGTAATTCCTGAAGGGATCACTCTTGCTAACAGATGCTACTTTGGGCTAAGTAAGCAATTGACAAGTCGGTCCATCTTTCGAGCAGCTAAAACCACATTTTAAAAGTCTTTCAACATGCCTGTCCTTACATATGGCGCCGAAGCTTGGACAAATTCCACCACAGATGAGAGAATGCTCGGAGTTTTAGAGAGAAAACTCCTCCGCAAGATATTTGGGCCTATTTGCGTTGGTGGCGAGTATCGAAAAAGGTAGGTGAGCCGACACCGACATAGTAAAACACATTAAAATTCAGCGACTGCGCTGGCTAGGTCATGTCGAAAGAACCTAACCTCCGGTGCAACGACCAAGTACTGGAGAACTTGTTAGCGTTAGGAATTTCTAACTGTTGACAACTAGCAAAGGAATGAGCTGACTGGCGAATCACGGTCACATAAGTAAAGAAGTAAGTAAATCCTCAGATTACAGTAAAACTGTTGACAAATATCACAGCAGGCGATATTTGACGTTATTATGAAGAATAAAAGCTATACTACCGCCGCTGTTGCGCGTTCTGTCGACTCGGAAGATGTTACAGTCACCTAAATGGGTGAGCTTTGATCGGCTTGACAGCTTGATCTTTTGAATCGCTGCTATCAGAATGTTATAGCGAATCATATGATCAACAATTTCATGTAGCTTACCTCAAAGGCTATTGCAGTTAAACTGCAGAATCTTGAACTAGGATGACGGAATGTTAGTGGTTGTAGTGGTCTCTGGCTGGGGTTGTGTGGTGCTGGGTTGCGGTGGCCGTGAAGGCCCCAACAACGAATGTTGTGATCGTTGTTGGGTATTGCAGCATTGCGCTACGAAGGTGTTAGTCCAATCTTTGTGGAAGCGAAGGCCTGAGCACGCTCTTACGTGGCACCAGTCTTTGTAGCTAGTGCATTGGACGGAGTACTGGGTGTGTTATATGCGCTTTTTGCATACAGTGTACACCCAAGTCTGAGGACCAGGGTTCAGTTGGATTCCGGTGCGTTGAAGTAACAGACGGAGCAGTGTAGTCGGAAAGCACTACTCCGAATACGAAAAAACACGATGAGACATGCCCGCGCATACCGTCGATGACGTTGAAATTGTTGTTGAAGTTGACAACCTTTGGTCGAGACAGATGTCTCGTATCGTTTCGGGACGTAGACCCAGTTGCCGTGGAAACGATTAGAATTTGTGCTCTTCAGTGGCGTAGCCAGGGAAAGGGTTCAAAGGGATAGATCCTCCCTTGGGCCATGGATTTGTTAAAAATGAAAAATAATAATAATATATAGATATTCAAAAATCATTCATTAAAATTTTTTTCTTATATATCTTTTTCAATCTAACGCCCTTTGCCAAAATCTTGGCTACGATGAACTATATTGATTGCGTAATTTTTATGTATCACAACAGATGCATTTACTATAATATTTATTTCATAATTTACTCATCTTTCAACAAATATAATGTTTATATTAATAAACGCATTTCTCATAAGCTTTCGTAGACCCGACACGAAGTCAAAATATTCCTATTTTTTACATACCAGGTTTTCAATGATTTCTTTTTGTTTTTTTTTTGGGAATATACATATTTGCCTATGAATTATTTGGGGCCTCTTCTGGTACACACATTCTTCATTAAAATCATTAGTCCGCCAATGTTCAATTGTCAAATTTAGAATTGGCTTTTTGAGATGTTTAAATTTAATATGATCCTGATTTTGACACGAACTATCGTGTTTTATTACCAATTAAGAGTTCCAAAAGTATATTTTCACATAATATAGAGCATTTTTAATAACATAATGATAAATATTTGTCATAAAAACGCCTTATACGAGTGCGGATTGATAATGAAGCTACCTAAGTAGGAAAAAAACATTTTTTTTTTTTTCAAAAACCATTTATTTCTCAACATAATCTTACTTAGTAAGATGATATTCCAACTTTTTTATACCATCTGAATAATACGATTTCGGGAACTCCTCAAAATACGCGTTAGTTTCGGTAATCACTTTTTCGTTTGAGCTGAATCTTTTTCCTGCGAGTCATTTTTTTAAGTTTGGAAACAGGAAAAAGTCACTAGAAGCTAAATCTGGACTATAAGGTGGAAGATCAACCAATTCGAAGTGTATTTCACGTAATTTTAGCATCGTATCTAATGCTGTGTGAACCGGTGCGTTGTCTTGAAGAAATAGCACTTTTTTCTTCTTTAAATGTGGTCGTTTTTTCTTGATTGAATGATGCATTCAATTGATCCAATAATGCACGATAATACTTTCCAGTGATTGTGGATTCTTTTTCAAGATAATCGATTAGCCATAACTTTGCCAGTCGATTTCATTGCCTTCGCCTTCTTCGGAGCACTTCCACCAGCTTCCACCCATTGTTTCGATTGATTTTTGGTTTCAGGTGTGTAGTGGTGGACCCACGTTTAATCAACAGTTATTAATCGACGCCAAAAATCAACAGGATTGCGCTTTATCATGTGCAACCACCGCTGTGAATTGGTCTCTCGAACTCGTTTTTGTTCGACACTGAGCAAACGCGGCACCCATCTTGCCGATAGCTTTTTCATATGCAAATGTTCTTGTAAATTATTGAACACACGTTCATATGAGATGTTTACCATTTCAATAATCTCACGCAACTTGACTCGACGATCATTCATAACGATATCAAGGATTTTCTTGATATTTTCTTCAGTAACCACCTCTTTTGGCCTTCCTGTTGAATCCGGCAATCCAATATTTTACCATGTAATCTGACGGAGCAGACTCAACGTAATGTTTATCGAGATTTTCTTTTGTCTCTTTCGTCGTTTTCCCTTTCAAATAATAGTGTTTAATCACTGCACGAAATTCGCTTTTTTCCATTTTTCCAGAAACACAAAAGTTGGTTACTTCAAACGACGACAACAAATAAACTAATCGATGAATTTGGGTGAAATTCAACAGCTGCCGTTTGATAGATCGCAATTTCAAAAAAAAAAAAAAAAGTTTTTCTGTTTGTGCTGCCTTTTTCGTACTTAGGTAGCTTCTTTATCAATCCGACCTCGTATACTTATTGAAGCTTCTAAAAAGTTATATTGAAAAGAAATTGATTATTATTTTTTAAAAGAAAGACTTCAAAATTTCCAAATAATGTTAATTCCATGAATGCCATGATTATTAAGCTTAAAACCTCTATTGCTATGTAATAAAAGCTACGATAAAGGTAGTTTAATTCAGGAAAGACTTTTTTTTTCACAAAAACAAGGCTTCTCCATAACAATCTACAATAAATCTGTTAAAAAGGAACTTATTTTCATGAATACTCAGATAACTAAATTAACTAAATTTGTTATAAAGGCCTCTGCCATGATTATTAAGCTTAAAACCTTTCTTTCTATGTAATACAAGCTTGCATGAAGGAAGCTTAATTCAGGAAAGATTTTTTTTTTCACAAAAGCAAGGCTTCTCCATAACAATCTTTAATAAATCTGTTAAAAAGGGACTTATTTTCATGAATACTCGTATCTTTTCGTGATATTTTCAAAGTACATTTTCGTTTAGGGTTTTTATATCATAATCTATGTCAATATTATAGAACTGGACGTAATTTAAAGTTAACAGTGGCCATATTATAACGATCAAGCACTCTGTATTATGTTTTTTTCTGTGATAGAACTTAAGCTTACATGGTTCAGGTTTTTGGTAAAAATAGGTTTAAGTTTCTTCTATGTCTATGTCTATGTCTATGAGTGGGTGCTTTTAGGGTGCTTTAAATAATCTTTTAAACAAAAAATTATGTAATAAGAATCATTATAATAATCTAATGAAAGTATATAATAAATTTTGTATACTCGGCTCTTACGTCACAATATATGTTTCTAATATAAAATTTAACTTTCCGTTCAACAATTTTAAGATAAATAAGACAAGCTTGTCGTAACAAAATATGTATTTTGTAAATATGAAATATCAGTTATTTTATGCTCAAAGGTAAACAATTATAATCTCAGCTTCTATTTGGTTATAAATCAACGCAAAATTGGTGTTAATATTCGAATTACGTATGATATTTTTAATATAAAAATTAAACTCTTGTATGATAAAAAGTCAACGATTTTATACTCACCTTCTATTTTGTAGTTGAAAGTTTAAACAAAATTAATGTTAATAATATTTATGATTTTTTTTTTTTCATATTAATTAATCAATATCTTATATTTGCATATTTTAATTAAAGCAAAAAAAAAGAAGGAATTTTTATATTTCTAAAAAATAGCTTTACAAATAGATATTTCTATTTTCTTTAAGATGGGGGCACGAAAAATATGACTTTATTAACCTTATTTGCACATCAACGCTTTTGTAACATAAAATTTAATATACTCACATAGACACAAGCAAATACTCAAACCAAGTAAAAAAAAAAAGAAGAAAAATAAATAAAAATTTCTATATTAATAATAACAAGCTCTAAGGCTAAAGTCCTTATGATAAATGATGTGAGTCAACAACAAGAAACCTCATGTCATACCCACAAACACATACATTGGCGCATATCCTTTGCATTTGGGGGTAAATCCAGTATGGTTCTCTAGTAGTGTGTGTGTGTGTGTGTGTAGTATGCATACGCCACTTCCTGCCACTCGCGACATGATAATGTGCTGATGATGATGGCATGTATTCCTTTTTTTTTTTGCCCATTCACTTATTACACACCCAGTCGCCTATCGTCCCCCCCTTCCCCCAACAGTTGTCTTTATTCGGTGGCATATAATACTTGTACGAATACTTGTAACGCAAAGTAGCGGAACATATTTATGAAATTGCAAAGAATATTTACAAAGAATGAGAGAAAGCAAGAGATAAATTTATTTATGCAGAGCGAGAGAGAGAGAGAGAGAGAGTGAGTGGGGGGGAAATAAAAGAAATGTCATAAAAAGAAGTTGGAAAATTAGATTTTTTCTATGTAACATATAATCAGCAACAACAATAACAATAAGAACAAGAACAAAACGAGCTGTAACAGCAATGACAAGTTGTTTTATTTGCCACACTGCCCCTCAGGACAACCCAACATACACACTCATATTGTTCATCTCATTTAAATATGGACACAGACGCATACACACTCAATCTCTCAGTCTCACTCAAGGTTTATCTCCCTATCCATCCCACTTTATGACAGTGATGCTTTATTTGTTTGTTGGCTTGTACATTATACTCGTACATGTATATAATACATGCAATATTTGCAAACATTGTTGTGCGCTTGGCTCAAGGATAACAACTTAACTTGAAGCGTTACAAAGTCCTTTTTCTCTTCTCATGCCAACACAATAATGGTACACACACACACACATATATATGGGTAATATCTATATATTTCTATTCAAAAATATGAATTTGTCAACAACAATGAAATGTGTATGGAGGGAAAATAGCAATGATAGCAGTGGCAGCAGCAGCAGCCAGTAGCAATGGATATGTATTTGTGGATATGAATATGTGTTTGTATATTGGCAGTCGGAGCGCATGCAGCGCGTAAAATCCTCTAATTTACGAGTTGTATTTAAATTTTTTCATTTTTCGTCAGCTCTCCACCTCTAGCGCATTCTACTTCTTCTTCATATTTTTCGACTACTTCATCAACACCAACACCATCATTAGCATACGAATAGTACATACCCATTTCATCTTCTCAGCATTTTTATGGATTTCGTTGTTGTTGTTGTTGTTGTCTGCTTACTTTTTAATTTTTCTCACTTGCTGTTTTTTTTTTCTTCTTTTAAGTAATTTACACGCCTTAAATAATCTTATTTTTTTTTTCGTTGTCATTTCAACGTGTGATAATAATCAAATTGTGTTTTAGAGAACACAAAAAAAAAAAAAAAAATGAACAAAGTAATAAACAAAAATGAAAATTGTGAGCGTTTCTGTATGTAATATATTGGTGAGGGGGAAAAAGTATCGATCTCTCTTTCGGCAGCTGACTCTTAATGCATCCACCTCAACTATAAATCGATTGAATGCAACTATCAATACTGTGTTGTATTTTAGGCAGTTAGTAGACAATATATATATACCATCTGACATGCCACTTGTTTTTTTTGTGTTGCTGTATTATTGATAAAAATTACGACCGCAGTCGATTAAGCCATTTCTGTGGTCTGTTCGTGCGATAAATATCGTAATTATAGAGCTATCTACCTGAAAATTGGTACATAGTATGATTATCTTTAAAAAATGTACCTCTCCAAAAATGGGCGTTATATTTATATAACTACGCCTATCTCCCATATAAATAAATGTTTTTGAATGCATATTTTCACACTTTTTGCACCAAAATAATAAAGTTATTAAGCTAAAATTCTGTACATGTGCTTAAATTTACGTAACAATACACGAGTTTAAAAATAAATAAAATCCGTCTAAAATCACACATACCTCCCATACAAAAGTTTCTTTCCAATGGATATTCTTACATTTTACACACGAAAATAATAAAGGTATCAAGCTAAAACGAGGTGGATATAATTATTTTTACGAACGTATGAACATGTTTAAAAATGGATTAAATCGGATTAAAAACACACATACCTCCCATACAAAAGTTTCTTTCCAATGGATATTCTTACATTTAAGACACGAAAATAATGAAGATATCAAGCTAAAATTTGGTGCATTTAATTATTTTTACTAACTAATGAATAGGTTTAAAAATGTATCAAATCAGATTAAAACCACGCCTACCTCCCATATAAAAATATGTTTTCACCCACCCACCCACAAAGATATAAAGTTAGCAAGATGACACTTTGTACATATGATACTATTTCCTAGATAAGTGTCCAAATTTGAGAATGAGCGGAATTGGATGAAAACAACACCTATCTCTCATACAAAAGTATGTTTCCGTAAGTATATTTTTACATTACGTGAACGAAGTTGCAATGCTACAACGTGACATATATGATTATATTTACAAATAAGTGAAACAGTTTGAGAATGGGTGAAATCGAATAAAAACCACACCTATCTCCCACACAGAATGTATGTTGCAGGATGTGTCTTGCCTCATTTTGCTATCAAGCTATCAAACTATCTAGTTTATACCATGGTTCAAGGTTGTCGAACAAAATTATTATTAAGGCTATGAAGCACCGCGACCTGAAGATCTTTTGTACAGCCTTATTCCCTAACTAGCAGATCTCAAGACTATTTATAAATCTTGTCTTTGCTGTGGGATTGATTTTAACTAGGTCCCTGGGAACTATGAATCCATTGCCTAGGTAGTTTAACCTGCGTCTAGCCACAGCTGGATAATTGCTGTTTCCTGCTCTCGAAGACAGAATCGACAGAGATCGTTATTAACCACACCCATTTTCATCATGTGATAATTAAGTTTAAAATGACCTGTTAATAGTTCAGTGTAGAGCTTGTTGTCTTTTCTGCTGAGGTTTAAGATAGCATCTACCTTAATGTGTTCAGGATCAATGAATCTTTTCGACTGCCGCATGCCTGTTTGGGCTCTCCAGTAATCGGTTAGACAACTTTTTTCCTCTTCACATATCAAGTTGTTCATTAAGCTACTGTTTACCCCGCAGAAGGGTTCTGGGTCCATGAAAGGAATGTCTGCGCCCTTTTTGGCCAGTGAATCTGCCATTTCATTTCCTGCATGTCCCTCGTGCCCCGGTCCCGACATTCTCTGACAAATAGCTCTAAGGAGTGGACCTCCTCCTGAAAAAAATGGAAGCTATTTTTCCCATTGCAATTGCCTTCCGGAAATTTGGCCCTACAATTCCCGCTCCAGCACTACCATCTTCCATTTTGGACCCATCAGTGTACCATAGCTGTGAGCCCTGTTTTAGAAATATTTCGTTGTTTCTCTACGCTGAGCGATCGTGAATGATCACTTCGAATAGTTTGGAGAATATAAGTTTTTTATCCATCCTGTCAAAGACCGTGAGGCCCGATGAATTCCAGACTATGTCTAGAATCTTACTCTGCCCTTTTAGGTTACCTTCTTTCAGGTGAATAAAGTTCGGAAGCTTTATGGCTGCACTGGCTGCTGTCCTCTTAACCACAAGGTGTAGAGGATTGAGATCTGTGATTATTCCTAAAGCTGCTGTGGGAAATTACACATATTTGGTTTAATAAAAATTTCGTTCAATGAAAAAAATAAAAAAAACTATCTGTCCGATACTTTTTCCCCAAATCCAATATTAATGAAATAATATGTAAATGAAAAAAAAATACATATATATTACAATTTGTATACGAAGTTATTACTATACATGTACTTATACCGATGGACTAGCTGATTATCATTATCATCATCAACATCATAATCATCATCACCATTATTATTATCGTAATCATCATCGTTGGCATCATAGCCAACGAAGCAGTTTCATTTCATAATCCGATTAACTGTGGTAGGCCAGATGCGATGGCAGACAAATACATACACATGCACACATGCACACATTCATTTAAATGTATGCATGCATGAGCAATCAGCGTGTGCAATCAATTGATGTATGTCTACAAAATGGCGCATAGTGAGTACACAAACACACAAAGACATCATACATTTCTCATATTTACAATTTCCATCGTTCTTTCATTAAATTATAATTTTCATTTGCTAATCATTATATGAATATAGGTAGTTTGGAAAAAAAAATAATAATATTTGAATTTCCAAGTATTAAAGGCACCAACAAACACCAACAGCAAATAGTAATCAGAAATCAGACGTTTTCACACTTACTTCCCTGTGCCTGCAACTTGTTTAATTATTTCATCGTTTTCATCTTCATCATTCTCGTCAATATCAACTCAATCTATCCTCTTCTTCTTCTTCTTCTTCTTCTTCTTCTTCTTCTGCTTGATTCCTATTATTATGCATACTAAAAGACTTAATAGATTTGTCTACATTTATATGACATGTGTAAGTGAATATGTATGTATATATGTCAAGAAGTGTGTATGTGTATAGTTAGGTATTTTTGTCACCATATTTATTTTCACTTAGCAGCATCGCCCCATTGTATATGCGTGCAAAGCTGTTTTGCTAAAACCGATTAACTGGCATTTTTCTGTCATTTTTTTTTTTTTATATTTATGTACATTTGTATACGAATACCAATGATTATATAAATATTATATTTTTTATTATTTTCTTTATGTTCATCGATATTGTTGTATTAGAGCATTTCATTGCCATAAAAAAAACAGATTTTTTTTCTATCCCCACATCGAATTTTAATATAAGAAATGAGGTTAATTTCATACACACCACAGAATGATTACCTCAAAATTAACCCAAGCATGACCGAATGTATTTTGAAATTCTTCTGTTTTATATACAAAATGTAGTAATCCAAGGAATATTTGACACCAAAAATATATCAACAGGGTGTCGTAGATCAATCGATTGAATCGAACAGACTTTTTCATCCGAACGGTAATTAGCGGTCGGCAAGAAATTGTCAATTCTTCCAGCAGCAAAAATTTGCCATAGAAAATGGTTTCTGAAGAGCTCTGTGACAAAGCTCGAAGAAAGTGATATCACAAAAGATCTGCATTTGGAACCGGCTAATGTAAGTAGCTCTTTTCTAATTCTATACAAATTTACAGGATTGGAAGTTAAGCACGACCTAACAAAGAAAACAACAAATTTGGGAAAACTTTTCTTAATTTCTCAACATAATGTCCTTTAGCAATATATACTTTTCCCAGCGATATTCTATAGCTTCGATATCCTGTTTATAGTAAGAACTGTCTAGCTCATTAAAATAGCCATCTACCGCTGACCTACATCTCTTCATTGTTTGCAAATCTTCTACCACCAAGCAGTTTTTTCAAATTTGGAAATAGCAAATAGTCCGAAGGAGCTCAATCTGGCGAATAAGGTGCGTGCTGAAGCAATTCGAGCTTTAACTCATTGATTTTGGCCATCACAATAGCAAATGTGTGAACTGGTGCATTGTATTGACGAAGCAGCCAAATGCGGCCGTTTTTCTTCAATTTAATCACTTAAACGCTGCAACAAATTAGCATAATACTCGCTGTTGATTGTTTTTCCTTTTTGAAAATAATCAATAAAAATTATCCCACGTTTATCCCAAAAAACAGACGCCATAACTTTGCTTGCAGATGGAACTGTCTTTGCCTTCTATGGACACGATTCTTCCCTTTCAGTCCACTGTTTTGACTGCTCCTTTGTCTCACGTGTGAAGTGGTGGACCCATGTCTCATCCATGGCTACGAATCGACGAAAAAATTGGTTTTATTACTGTGAAACATCGCCAAACACTCTATAGAAACATCTTCACGACGTTGTTTTTTTTCTATTGTGAGCAAACGCGGCATCCATTTTGCACACAGCTTTTTCATCTCCAAATTTTCGGTCAATATACGATGTACAGCACTTTTTGAAATACCTGAAATTTCACCTAGCTCACGCATCTTCAGCCGGCGATCATTCAATACCATTTTGTGGATTTTCTTAACCGTTTCTGGTGTGGCCACCTCAATTGGTCAACCACTACGCTGTTCGTCTTGGCACCTCGTACGACCTCGTTTAAACTCTGCCACCCAATATTTTAAGGTCGTAAACAAAGGAACAGACTCCCCCAGAGTGGAATCTAGTTCGGCTTTAATATTCGTTGGACTGAGATCTTTTAAATGAAAGTCTTGAATTACATAACGGTGACCAATTTTTTCCATGCTTACAAATTCACTGAGGTCGTTAACTTTCGATGGTCAAAAAAAAAAAAAAAAAAAAATACTAAACAACGTGGCGCCTTGAAACTTAAAACAAATGTTTTATAAGGTTGCCACTTTTCACCAAAGTAATTTTTTCAAACTACTTTCGCCATCTATATATCAGGTCGGGTAGTTCTGGGACCGACATCGTATGTGGCACTTAAAGCCCCGAAAGGCTCTTTGGTCGAGCTTCTCGTTCATTACTGTTGTGCGTGTTAAATTGTGGACAACATTAGAAGGGACTAGAAGGGATTAGAAGCGACCTACAGATCGGAAGGCCAACACACTAACCACTGAGATACGGCGCCCACTACTGTGATTACCAAATCTGAAAAATATTGTTAGGCGGAAGACATTTAAGAAACATTTATATCGGAGATCTATAAAAGCGATCAGTTCCCTGCCAAAAAACTCGACTTGAGTCTATCCACTTTGTAGATGAATTTTGTGTGCGAGCTTACAGCATCCAATTGGTATAGAAATTGAAGATGAGCTGTGAATTCAAGGAATGATAGATTGAATAATTGGAAGTTGAGCAATTGTTTTAACGTAAAATTTTGTACAACGATTAAGAGTAATTTCTGGATCGATCATTCGAGCTTCTGTTTGTATCCAACCTTATTTAGATGGTTCCAAACGTATTTTGTGTTTAGCTCCTGGGAAACAGTGCTTACATGACGGTCAGCCTTAACGATTTCCATTATTTTATCGATATTTTCGACAACGAAAATCGGAACGAAATCGACGAATCCAAAATTACACATGATTGGCTGTTATCAGGATCATAAACACTATTCACATTTTCAGCCGTCTGGCTTGCGTTTTCGCCTTTATCGAAGAAAAAAGCGAACCCGATCGCACTTATGCAACGCAAGATACAGATTATTGGAAAGAAATTTCATTTTACTACGCCTTATAATTGCTAGTCCAAGTCAAGCTGAAAATGTCTTCTGAATATTTCAGTGCTCTAGCAGCATATCCATATTATGCTTATATTATCCATATATTTAATATTAAATATCATAGACAATCTTTAGAGCGGAACTCAATGAACCGATTAATTTAGAGTACTCATATGCGTGCACCTTCTAATAAATTTTGTTGAATAATATTGGTATACGATGACTGGTTTTTTTGTTCAAAATGTCAATTAATTTGAAATTCTAATAAATTTCCTAATAAGCCAATGTAATAAGTACGTAATTGTGATAACACAATATGTGCATAGACAAAAGAAAAGTAAAACAATCAACATTTACACCTGCATATGTCACATACACAAACACATACGCACATACACATACAATCTTGCAATCAATATTTATTTATGTGTAGGTACAAATACGAATTGAATCGTTACAAGTTACAAGTTTTGTCATGAAAAGCCGATTAGACTGATTAAAAAGTTGCAAATTAAATGTATTAACTGTGCACATGCACAAACATGGCGACTATAAGCGGATTGGAAAGACAATTCCTTATTTTGTTGTTTGTTTGTTCAAATAATTGCAAAAAAAAAAAAAAAAAACGAACAGCAACAACATAAAGTAGTAGAAATTTAAAAGCAATAGCAAAAAAAAAGTAGTGACAAGTGATGAAAAAAGTAAATCAACAGAGCAGAGGCAGACCAAATAAATTGCAATAAAACATAAATTCACACACACACACAGACTCAGTCATACATACACCCAATGTTGAAAGTGTGAGAAAATATGCAATAATAGACATACATATATTCATTCAAGTACGAATGAAAAGAGGTGGGCTAATAATGACAATTCATTTGAGGTGAAAATTAGGAGGAAATTGAAGAGAAATATAAATGAAAAAAATATGCAAACAAACAACATATTTAATTAAAGAAAAAAAAAAAAAAGAGCAAAAATAAAAGAAATATGAAATAATAACAAAAATACTCGTAATAATAATAATAATAATCACCATCATCATCATCATACGAATAGTACTAATAACAATGAACGGAAGGAAATGAGCAACAATCACACAAATGCTGACGCACAACAATGTGTATACACAATGTGTCTAAGGTATGAATATAAAGTGGAATATAAAATGAAAATCGGATAAGATGATGGTGTTCCCTCAAATGCAGCAATAGAAATTTTGTATTGTATTTACAAAAAGCGGAAAATTAACAAATTGGCCAGCCTGGATCGATGTTATTATTAACTAGCTATATATGTATGTATGTACTCCTATGGTATGTATTTATTCAGGTACATTAGGTCTATCTATTTGGAAATAACAACAACAACAACAACAACAACAACAACAACAACAACAACAACAATAATAAGTCACACAAAAACCAACTGCTTACTGCTAGAGAAGTTTAGAGAACTGATTAGCGTGGCACATGAGTTGTAATGAGTTTTTACGCCATTATTAACACCATAAATACTTGCCAACAACAATCTACATTATGTTCGATACATTCACAAAGAGATAATAACTTATTTTCTTTTCCTCTATCCATTGTACATTTAAATTTGTATGACGAATGGTCTAACTGATGTCCTGTTAATTATTGGACATCATTGATTTTTATACCTTTTACTTTCATTGTGACCATTGCTTATTCATACCTATGAACACTAAATGTGAGTAAGTATGCCTACAGTAGTCAATCGATTATGTGGAATTATGTGGAAATTATGTGGGAATTTCCAAATCTTAGAGAATTATTTAGTTACTATTAGATTGGATTATGGATCCTTTGGATTGCAGGGCATATTAGAGTTAGAGGCAACAAGCTGGAGTATAGGCTTTCAAAGAAGGGAGCAGCAACACCCTTTGTAGGCCCAGAACCCTTCTGTGGTCTGGGTAAAGGAACTTTATCCATGCTTATTAAAAGGATAGAAGAATCAGAAAGATAATCAATCATGCTGGGAATACCTACCAGGGTTATCCCAATCCAAGACACTTTTACGGACCTATAACCTAAAACGACTTGAGGAAGGTATCAGTTTAAA
Source organism: Megamerina dolium (assembly GCA_963854835.1). NCBI lineage: Eukaryota > Metazoa > Arthropoda > Insecta > Diptera > Megamerinidae > Megamerina > Megamerina dolium. The sequence goes on along the minus strand of OY978528.1, from coordinate 60,387,164 downwards.
CAAGAATAATATCAAAATCATCACGGGATTATTGACAGCACACTGCAGGCTGAATTATCACCTAACAAAATTAGGAATCTTCTCGGATGAAACCTGCCGACATTGCAGGGAGAAGTATAAAACTGCAAAACATGTGTTGGGAACGTGTCCAGCACTTATGCACACACAAGAAAGAAAAACTTCGGGGAATTTATAATATCGGAAAATATGCTGAAGTCCATTACGATCTATACTTAACTTCCTTATGGATGCTGGACTTAGAGAAATACTCTAGTCCATGATGATGGGGTGCACAATAGACCTAGGGTCGCAGTGCAATACAACCCTCTAACAATAATAATAATAATAATAATAATAATTGGATTTTATGAATTTTACGTAAGTTGAAAATTTGAAAAAAAATTTTGCGTACTATTGACTTAGTACTAGTTCTTGAACTAGACCCAACTGGATTTTTAGGCATTAAAATAACATTTCGGTAGTTATAATTGAAATTCTTATTTCTAATTTTTATAAACATTTTGAGCTAGGAATTATATATAAGAAAACTAGAAATTCTAATTTCTTTATGCTTTACACTATGAGATAGATAGACCAAATCACGTTCGAAAAAGCATACATTTACAGAAAAGTTAGGGGTGCGATTTATGCGATATCGTCCATTTTTAAAGATATTTGTTCCTTTATAAAAATAACGTGATGTGTTGAATTTCAGTCCCATAACTTTATATTTTTATGAGCACAATTCGAAAAACTACAAACAAACTCATTTTTTTGTATGGCTGGTAGGCTTGGTTTTCATCCTATTGTAGCGCCATTGTCAAGCTTTTATATTCTCTTGTAAATATAATCATATACACAAAGGTTCAATCTTGTAGTTATATGCTTTCGTGTTCATATATTCTTGCGAAAGCATACTTTTGTATGGGAGGTAAGCTTGATTTGCATTCGATAATGCTTATTTTCAAATTAACTCATTCAGTTATAAAAATAATCTAATGTATAGAGTTTCAGTTCATTCGGCTGAAGTTGATGGGCGCAAAATGAGAAAACTTACATTTGAAAACATATTTTTGTACAGAAAGTAGTCGTAGTTTTTATCCAATTACGAATATTCTCAAACGGGTTTGTTTACTAGTAAATATAATCGTATGTATTAATTTTTAGCTTCATCATTTTATATTTTCATGCTCAATATAAGAAAAAATATCTGCAGAATCAGTATTTTGTATGGGAGAAAGTCGTAATTATCATCGAAATTTACCAATATTCAAAAGTTTCCATTTATTTGAGAATAAAATTGTACATACCGAGTTTCAGTCATTTATCTTTATAATTTCGGGCGCAAAATACGAAAATTGACATTCGAAAACATACTTTTGTATGGGAGATAGAGCGAGTTTCTATCCGATTAAGAGCATTTTCGAGCACATTCATTAAAATCGTAAAATAATCGTATGCACCGAATTACATTTTTATGGCTTTTTATTTTCGTGTACAAAATATGAAAATATTCATTCGAAAACATATTTTTATATGGGGGGTAGGTTTGGTTTTCATTCTAGTCAATCTAGATCAATCTGAAACATTAATTATCATTAATCATTAATTTCTAGATATAATTAAAGCTGTTAGTGCAAAATATAACTTGCACTTTCATATGTACCAGAATTCAATTTCTTTCAACACCAGTTGAATAGAAACCCTAATAAAAGGGTGACCACTGTATTTATATTTTTAAAATTAATATTTTGTTGTTGTTGTTGTTATATTAAAAAGAAAAAAACTTGAAAACAATTGCATTTTATTTGCAAAAAATTATATGCGACATACATCATAGTGATGTCCTTGCGTGCGAATGGATTTTTTCGCTTCAGCTCATTCATATGTACAGTATGTGCATTGTACTTACTTACGATAAATGCGAATGCAGAGCTGTGTGACATGTGTTGTTCTGTTATTATTGAATTATTCACCTAATAGGATTAAAGTATTTTCACATGAACATTCATATAATTCGTTGTTGTTCTTTTGCCGTTGCCGTTGTTGCTCATTTTTATAATTTCATTTTATGTACTTTACTTTTCATTTCAAGGCGAACGGAAAAAAGGATTCATATGTTTTACCTTACGATAAATTTTGCAAATAGCAAATTTTATGAATTTTTGCTTTTTTGTATACAAAAATATTTTTATTTTAAATTAATAAATATTATTTGTCCATTTCCCATTTTCGAATAAATAAATATGTTGCACTTATTGGCCCCGAAAGGCTCTTTTGCCCAGCTTCTCTTTTCTGGTACTATTGTACGTGTCACATTTTTGGACAGTATTAGTAGGGACCTACTTATATTAGACAGCTTCGAACGGCAGAACCCTTGTAACATCACTTTTTTGAGTTTTGTCACAAAGCTCTTTTAGAAGCGTTCTCATTGCAATTTCCTACGGCCTGAAGGATTTCCAATTGCTTACAGACAGATGGGTATCGTTCGAAAGAAAAATCCTTTTGATATTAAACAGGGAATCGAACACACGATCTACAGATCAGAAGGCCAACCCAGTAACCACTGAGCTACGAGAGCCATCGTTCTCGGTATACAGCTCATTTTCGAATACATCTATTATTTAGTATATTAAATCGTATATACCAAGACTTTGTAGAATAGCACTGCTCAATAGGGTTTAATATCTAACGAGGTTTCCGATAAGGTGATTGGTTATCGTGTGACTTCTTCAACCTTATTATGGAGAAAATTATACGAGCTTCCTTTAGATTTACGGCATAATTGCACTATCTTCAACAAAAGTGTAATGCTGCTGGTGTATGCCGACGATATTGACCAAATCGGTATAAACTTGCGAGCAGTCAGTGCAGCATTCTCTGAATTGGAACGAGAGTCACGTCAAATGGGTCTTACGGTGAACGAGGGCAAAACGAAGTACCTAGGGCCTACAAACAAAGAATCCCGGCGTATTGGACAACACGTCACTATTGGCAATTACACTTTCGAAGTGGTGAAGGACTTCATCTAACATGGAACCAGCATCAACAACTGTAATGACGTCAGCCTGGAGATCATGCGTAGGATAACTCTTGCTAACAGATGTTATTTTGGGCTAAGTAAACAATTGAGCAGCCGAGCCCTCTCTCTCAGATCGATGCTCCAGCGAAGAGGGTATTTTAATCAGCACCCGCTGGAGGACGCCGAAGAAGAGGAAGACCAAATCTCCGTTGGAAGGACCAAGCAGCGTTGGGTAATTTGGCGGCGTTTGGAGTATCCAATTGGCATCAGCAAGCAATGAACTGGAAAAGACTGGCGAATGTGTAAAATCACACTTTCAGCTGCACCCATTTGTATGGGAGGTGTTGGTGTGGCTTTGATCCGATTAAGTTTTCTTTCTAATATGTTAATTCTGGGCCAAGATTTATTTCACAAAACATATTTTAGATCGCGATGATCATAATTTCACAAAGAAAGTGTAAAATTGTACAATGAACAAGATACTTTTGTACGGGAGGTAGGAATTTCATCCGATTTCGCCAATTCACGAACTCATTCATTTGTTGGTCAAAATAATCTTATTTAACAATTTTCAGCTCAATTGCACCATAATTTCGTGTGAATAAGCTGATAGATCGATGGATCGATAGATGGCTCGTTCGACTCCTGAACGTAATACTGATTCACATCTGTCTGCTCTCATTATGGGCATGGCATACGGCATGAATGAACTCAAAATAACCTTGATTCTTTGAGTATAGATTACAAATAAGATCAAAGTCTATAACAGCTGTACAGCATGTACAAAATCATTCTTAACCCTATTAATCTATATTTTCATACTAGAGATAAATATATCTGATATTTATCATCATTTATTAGTCGAAGAAGAAGAAGAAGAAAAAAGATGTAGTAGAAGAAGAATAGAATGAAAAAAAAACGCAATTTTAACTCTAAGTTGACAACCACGAAATGAATCTCAATATATTACTAATTCATTCAACATACGGTCTATGGATGCAACCACTACTATTGCATCAACGCACTCTATATTTTGTTGTATTATAGACAATTTGGTAATTTTCGGTTGTTGTTGTTGTTGTTGGTGTTGTTGTATTTCAAACTAACACAGCCATTGTGATATTACAAACGGAACCAGTAACAACATTAATAACAGCAGGATACAATCAGTAACTATACGCTTGTTAGTATAACATATACGAATACATATGCATGCGTTGCATATGAAATACATATAGACTATGTCACTAGGGGCATAGGATATTTTAACATACATATAGGATATTTTGTATGTACATGTCACATGCTACAATTAGATATAAGCAATTCTATGTTTCTATGTTGATGCATATATGCACATATGTATGTACATATGTAAACGAGCATAGCATATATATGTGTATATATGCATATGTTATGCATGTTTATGCTATTGTTAATGTTGATGTTGTTGTTGTTGCACTGTTAGTTGTTTTTTCTGGAAAACAACGAATGTGTGGCAAAATGAATTTATTGCTATACAGGGCGATTTCGAATGGCAATAAGCAACCAACAATATTAATATGTATGTAGGTACGAGAATAATGATTAAAGTTTTCTAACAACAAAAAAAAAAATAATAATAAAAATTGGGTTAGACGGTTACAATAATAATACTGTCACACAGCATAGGGTAAATACAAATATGGATGCTTATAGATATACATACAAGTATGTATGCAGTATCTACCCTCCCCTTTTGATCATATTTGGAAATGGCTATGGAAAAAGATCACAAGTAGTGAAAATAGTGTATTGTACAGGCAAAATTTTATGATAACAACAACCTTACCAGTAAGTATTAATAAGCACAACACAACAATAACAATGGTATTACTAATAAAATAATGGCTGACAATTATTTTGACACACTGGAAGATCATATACATTAAGAACCATACATATTTGAAAGTGAATAGATATTAAAAGTAGCACATTGGGGTGCATTATCTATATATATTTGTAGGTATAGAAAAAATTATATATATTAAAAGCATACCAGTTTCTCCCTTTTGTTGTTGTTGTTGTCCTTTTGTTTTTTTATTTTGTTTGCCGTTACTATCATTAGCCTTTACAATGTATAAACCATAGGTACAGGGTATTCTGGTATAGTGTTAATTTTTCCAGTCTTCATTCGCATTTTATTATTGTAGTCAGGAACGAGTACAGAGAGGAATATATTTACACAAATGCCTTCATATATAAATATATGAGTGTTTGATCAATATATATAAAACTATATTAGGTATATTTTTAGAATAATATTCATTTATTATGATTATATGCAAATATTGTACAATACAATAGAAAAATAGTGAAAGAAGCAATCAATGAAAAAAAAAGTAGTTTTTTTTTTCTATCTCAATTGATGTCTAAATTCATTCGGTACCAACATGATATAGCAACTAAAGTGTTGAATAAATGAAGGAGAAGAATTAATCATCTTCTTTACATATTCTGCTCTCTCTAAACAAGTGAAGAAAATATTTTGAACAAAAATAATCACAAAGTTCGAAAATATTCTTTGGAAATCGAATTTTTGTAAGGGAAGTAGAGGTGGTTATTTTTCAATTACAAAAATTTTTAACCTCATGCTTTTGTACGCTAAAATAATCTTATGCAGTTAGTTGAAGCTTGATAGCTTAATATTTTTATGTGAAATATCTCAAAACATATATTCGAAAGCATTATTTTGTATGGGAGGTAGGCGTGATTTTCGCTCAATAGCGCTTTTTTGTAAAATTGGCCACTGCATGTTCAAAAATAATGCCATTTAGTAAATATAAGATCATAATTTTATATTTCAATACGTAAAAATAAATAAATAAAATAAAATATCTTCGAAAAATTACGATTTTTGTATGTGAGATACGCTTAGTTGTTATCTTATTATGTCCATTTACAATCGCATGCATTCGAAGTTAAAATTAATTAATATACAGAGTTTCAGCTCAATAGTTTTATGTTTATTTGCATAAATTCTGAAAATACCTATTCGAAAATATACCTGTATATGGGAGGTATGCGCAATTCTTATCTAATTTTACCAATTCATTTAGTCGTTTACTCGATGATAAAAAATAATCAGATATAGTGAATTTGAGCTACATTTTTCTACATTTCATTGCACAAAGTCTAAGAATATACATTCGAAGATGTATTTTTGTATGGAAGGTAGGAGCAGTAGTTATCTGATTAGGTTCATTCATGATCTCATAAGTTCATAGATAAAAAGAAATTCTTTATGCAGAATTTCAGCTCAATAGCTTTATGTTTGCTTGCACAAATTCTGAAAATACGCATTCGAAAATATACTTGCATATGGGAGGTAGGCGTAATTCTTATCTAATGTTACCAATTAATTTAGTCGCCCACTTGGTGATAAAAAATAATCAGATATAGTGAGTTTGAGCTATATTTTTCGACATTTTACTGCACAAAGTCTAAGAACATACATTCGAAGATGTATTTTTGCATGGAAGGTAGTAGCAGTAGTTATCTGATTAGGTTCATTCATGATCTCATGAATTCATAGATGAAAAAAAATCCTTTATCCAGAATTTCAGCTCGATAGCTTTATGTTTTCTTGCACGAATTCTGAAAATATACATTCGAAAATATACCTGTATATGGGAGGTGGGAATAATACTTATCTAATTTTACCAATTCATTTAGCAATTCACTCAGTGATAAAAAATAATCAGATATAGTGAATTTGAGCTACATTGTTCTACATTTCATTGCACAAAGTCTAAGAACATACATTCGAAGATGTATTTTTGCATGGAAGGTAGTAGCAGTAGTTATCTGATTATGTCCATTCGCAATCTCATAAATTTATAGACAAAAAAAAATTGTTTATGCAGAATTTCAGCTCGATAGCTTTATATTTAAGTCACCAAATTGTAAAAATATATGTTCAAAAACGTACTTTTGTATGGAATGTTCGTTTAATTCTCGACAGATGGGCTTTATTCGTAAATTAATCCACTCACTTGTAGAAAATTTTGTCATATAGAAAGTATGAGTTCTATAAGTTTTTATTTCAATATGTAATATCACACCTCAGCAGATACATTCGAAGATGTGTTTTTGTATGGAAAGTAGTCTGAAATTTTATCCGATAATTTAATATACAGTCATTTCATATTAAATGTAATAAAAAGTAGTGATTTAATGCACTAAAAATTTTTTGTTTGCTAATGTGACATTGTTTTGAACTAATTTTCAGCTCTATAGCTTCATATTGCTGTGCACAATGTCATAAAATACTTTCGAAATTATGTTTTTGCATGAGTGGTAAACGTGCGATTACGACGATTCTCTCACATGTTGGTTTTTAGGTAAAAATTATCGTATGTTATATACAAAGTTTCACAGTGATAGCTCTATTTATGGCAGACAGCCTCAGGTAGACATGGCTAAATCGACTTGGACTATGATTCCAATTGATTACATGTATATATCTATATATATATTTCTATATCTGCCACGCCTTAATATTAATTGTACCAGCCACATCACAAAATCGATATACCCTTGACCAAGTGGATGTGGAGTAAGTATAGTAAGGAATGTTCTTATACCCAAAATTTCGACTAATTTACGCACATTATAGTGCGTGTATAATCTCATAAAATTTTCGTTGTATATTCGTACCTAAAAACATACCCAAACATGTGTACAATGCGTGTATAACAAAATGAAGAATTATATATATGAATGAGTGATGCCATTTTGTACCGAAAATTATGTCACATTTTGTAATTAACTTGGCTGAACTATTTTTATGCGTGTTGGACATACATTTGTTGTTTGGCCTATTCTAAAGATGTGTAGTTTCAAATGTATGTACATACAATACATGCGTAATATACAAACTATGAATAACATTTGCATTAACATTTCTGTGTGTGTGTCAGTGTGTGTGTGTGTGTATGTACAAGCATTAGAAAGTGAAAATAGTTAATGGTTTTTGAGAGAGTAAGAAGGGATAGTACATGTACATGTCATTTATGTATTTGATTGAATATGTAGTGCTGGCTAACAAATGTTTTACATGAATTTTGTTGGCTCTTACAAGCGCACACACAGAAGAACATATGTTTGCGGATGCGTGTCATTGCGATACGTCGTTCATGAGTTGTTCATGTGTTTGTTATTGTTGTACGTATATATTTTTAGTTGATTGAAATTGGCCATCCACTCACACGCACGCACAAGTTTACAAAAAAAAAAAAAAACGCGTTATAACTAGGCATTTTATGGTATTAAAAGTGAACTCCACCTAGTTAGTTACTTGTGTTGGCGACCCCGACACACGACAATGATACCTAATTGTGCGATAATACATACTTTAGGCTGTATGATTTATACCCCGACTCGTGTATAGAATTGTCAATTATGAAATCTGGGCTTCAAAAATGTGCAACCTATTGATCTTCGAACTATATTTGCCATGAGGAGCTTAAACTTATGACTCTTCTATCGCATGCGATATACTGTAATTGATTTATGTTAGATTCAACATCAAGAAACGACTCAAATCTGTTTGGATCACACTTAATTATCGTGCTTGGCAAATAATTTGGATGACGTCGACGACTTCTACACCCTAATAACTAAAAGTATACCGGCGAATGCATAATTTCATATTTCGCGCACTTAAATACAAAGCTAAAAAGTAGAAATTCGCCCTGGTAGTCGTCGCAAAAACTACAGATAAGGTACAGGAGTTATACAATGAAGCAATAACGCTGGTCATAAGTTGGCTCCATAGCGTAAATTTGCAGCTGACATCCGAGAAAACAGAGGCGGTCCTGGTGAGCACACGAAAAGTACGAGAGGTGTTCACATTCAAAGTTGGCGACCATGAGATAGTCTCTCAGCCACATATTAGATATCTTGTGGTACACATCGACTCTCGAATATCCTTTAAGGAGCATTTGATCTCGGCAAATAACAAAGCGGCGAAAGTAAATGGATCCTTATCGCGTATCATGACGAATTTAGGTGGACCACGCGCAAGTGGGTGCCGTAGCTCAGTGGTTAGTGTGTTCGCCTTCTGATCTGTAGGTCGTGGGTTCAATCCCCGGCTGATGCATAACAAATTTAATATCGAAAAGATTTTTCTTTCGAATGGTACCCACCTGTCGGCAAGCAATTGGCAATTCTTCCGACAGTAACAACTTGCCATGAAAAAGCTTCTTAAAGAACTCTGTGACAAAGCTCAGAAAAAGTGATGTCACAAGTGTTCTGCCGTTCGGAACCGGCTAAAATAAGCAGGTCCCTTCTAATACTGTCCAAATTTAAGACGCACAACAGTAATGGAAGAGAAGCTCGTCCAATGAGTCCTTTGGGGCTTTAAGTGCCACATATTTATTTTTTTTTTTACGCGCAAGTAAACGGAAGCTGCTGGCTAGGATCACCAGTTTCATTGTGCTCTACGCTGCACCGCAGATCAGGGCGGACGCAACTGTAAAGGCCACTTACATGTCTGACATCTGGGCGAAATACCGCTTAAGTGCGCTACGAGTAGCAAGCGAGTTTCGAACGGTATCGGATGACGCAATTCTAGTGATTGCGAGTATCCTACCAATAGGTATCTTGGCGAGAGAGCTTCACCGAATATACATATCGGGTGCCTGTGCATCAAAAGTAGATGAAAGACGACGCAGTATGAAGGAATGACAACGGGTGTTGGAAACATCAGAGAAGGGGAGATGGACTTATGCTCTGATTACACATCTATACCAATAGGTAAACCGGAAGCATGGTGAAATTGATTTCTATTTGATGCAATTGTCAAGCGGTCATGGGTGTTTTAAACAATACCTGCACCGCTTTAAACATGAGGACGAACCATTCTACCCAAACTATTCTAATCAGATTGAAGACGCCAAGCAACGTGTCCTGTTATACTGTCCATGCTTCATTAATGCGAGAACGGATATCAATGAAGCCTTCGGCGAATCCGTCACGATGGCGAATATGGTGCCCAACATGTGTGAAAAGCCTGGAAAATAGAAAACGGTACAGGCGGCAGCAGCAAAAATAATGACTAAGCTACAATGTTTTCAGAGAGATAGAGATCGATGGAACGTGCATGTGATCGTGATAGTTAGGAAATCAGCGCCCCTACGCTACAAGGGACGGTAACGAATTAGACCGATCAAAAACAGACGATTGAGCAGAAATGCTCATGACGGTCTCCACACGAAATACTTAACGGTGGTTCCGGTAGGAACTTCCCGTCGGACGAGAGGAGTTTTTAGCGGGTTCAAGAATCCCACCAACTTGGGATTTCGATACCTTCCTCCAATTAAAAAAAAAAAAAAACTTTTTTCTCAGTACAAAAATTAAGAAATCTAACTGAAACTTGAAATATGTGATTCTACATATTTACCAATTAATGACAGCGTTTGAGTATGAACGAAATCAGATGAAAGCCACTTCTACCTCCTAATACCTAAAATAAGGTACAACCATATGCTGTTTGCTGACACCGCTATTGTAAACTGCAACAAAATTCAAGGGCTACACTCTGGTGGATAACGCAGAGTAGGCAGACCTAACCTTCGATATTCAGACTAAATCGATCGATCGGTTGTAATGCTCACATAAGAAAGTATGTAAGTATAGTGATATTTTACTAAAGCTTGGTACATAACATACAGCATTCTTTGGTTTATATACAATATTACTATCTCGTATTAATTTTGTTATTGTTGTTGCTACTGCTGCTGTTAATATTTTAGTTAGCTTCGATAATGTGTTCCATTAAATGATAGTGTTACATGCTTCGCTGCACAATAGCGTGCGTGGTTAGATATTTAGCATTCGATTTGTAGTGGTGGTGGTGGTGAAATGGTGGTACTTGTAATATTCACTAATAAAATGAGATGCATGATCAATACTAGCTTACCCTTATGTACATATAATTTTTTTTTTTTTTTTTTGAAGACTACGAGTACTTAAGTTATACGAAAAGTCATTTACATATTTCTAAGGTGGTTGATATGATTTTGTTTTGAAATAATACTGATTTTATTCCCAATTTGCGTGTATGTACACATTGCATTGCGTACCAAGTGTGATGATGTATGCGTATATTGGTGTGTGACATTTATTACAAATAGGAACGTACCTATATTCATTAGTATCAGTAGCAACGCCAATAATAATCGTTTTCGTAACGCATCACTCAAATTCAAATGTGTAAGTAAATTACACTTAACACTCTGTATTACTTCAGTATACTTACTTTTATACATACGAGTAAATAGATACGAGTACATAACAAACCAATAATAAAAATTGCCATTTTATCACGCCTTTTGTAAGAATTTACTACACAAAAATTATGTCAATACTGTTGATGTTATTGAAAATTGTTTTTTTTTTTTTTTTTTTTTTTGTGGGGTTTTTATCATATTGAATGTTGTGTATTTTTATCTGTGACGACTGCTTGTATTAACCAAATATTGCTACCGAAAAAATAAAAATAAAAAAATAAGTTAATAAAATAACAACGCATCGTCGTTGCTGTTGTTGTTGTTGCTGTCGTTGTAACAACACGTTAACATTAAATCACGCCATGTTATTATTATTGTTCTTATTACGCTATTGTGTAACTCTATGGTTTTGTTTCGTTGGTTAGTCGGTTAGTTGGTTGGTTGGTTTGTTGGTTGATAGCATTGATCGTGATGTTGTTAATTCAATGTGTTTTGTCAAAAACTTTAATTATGCATTAGCACGCTACCACGCAAAAATTCAAAAAAAAAAAAAAAAAACAAATTAAAAAAAAGAAGTAATAAAAACAACAAATATGATGACGATGCCACCATCATACACGCATATAAATTCCAACAGAAATACCAACATACATACATCAAGTCATAATGTAAGAATATGTAAAATAATTATTTAAAAATAGCACTATAATGAATATGTTATTTCGACATTTCATGTCAAGTAGATTGAAGAGCCAATTTGCAACTTGCTTTAACTTCAATTCCTATTCCAATAATAATGAAGATGAAGGACTTGTAGTAAAATGTCATTATTAAAACATTTGTTGATAAAATGTAAATCAATATTATACATTTTTCTATTTATAAGCTCGTAGATATTAAATGGCAAACCATTTTCAACTTATTTATTTACCCTCTTAAACCATATAAAGTTAAATATCTTACAGAATCTTCAAAAATGGGCATCTAAAATGTATTGAGTCTAACAAATAAAAATAAACAACAAACTTCAACACACTTCTCCTAAAATTCTTTTGTCGAAAACACCCCTGCTTTTCCCCGACGTCTGCACAGGGTTGCTTATTTACTTGCGATCATTCGTCAGCCGTCATTGTCTGCTTTCTGTTGTACGTCGAAATTGTGTGAAATTTTAAAAGCAAGTCTGTTTATTTCATTCTTCTGGATTTTCTTAACGTTTTTTTTATTATAATTTTTACGAAAATTTAATGAAAATATGTCTCAGAACACCAAACATAATGATGATGCTTATGATGATCTGGCAACATTTATAAGTCGACCCAGGGTCTTATTGAGCGTAATGGCAAAATTTCTTTGATTTTGCTTGAAATTCTGTGAAATAGGTTCTTCTTCTCTTCTTCATTGTCCTCCTAGCCTTTTCCTATTTGGGGTCGGCTCTCCTTGTAAGATATTTCCAGATCGTGCAATCCAGTGTCGTCTCCTCGTTTATGTTTTTGCTACGCAAATCGGATTTTATAAAGTTGCACCAAGTTCGAAGTGGTCTTCGTGGTCCATTTTTACTCTCTTCCATTGCACAATGTTCTCCTCAATACGTGATCTTCCGGTCTCCTCAACACATGACCATACCAGCGGAAGCGATTTTCTTGCAGCTTATCTGTGATAGGCGCCGCCTTGCTGCTTCCACAGAGTAGGGTAACACCACTGGCCCAACGTAGCATACGCATTTCTGTCACATGTAGTTTTTGTTGTAGAGGAATAAAGCATTGCTGGTCTGACAATAGATTTGTACATTTTGCCTTTTATGTGTTGTGGCATCCTCTTGTCGCAAAGAACGCCTGATGTGGATCTGCAGCTCTGCACATTGGATCCTATGTGATATGTCTTTGACAAGCGAGCCAAGGTATTTAAAGGCTGTCTTGGATGTCGCGCGTAAGTAGATCCATCAATAGGTTGAAAAGCAGCTGTCTAAAGGCTGAGCCCTGGTAAACGCTCACATTTACATTAAACGGTTTCGTGAACCCAGATATGCATCTCGCTTGTGTGGTGACTTGGTGGTAAGTATCTTGTACTTGTTTTATGGTGCTTTCTGCGATAGACTGGGATCTTAGCGCCTGCCACACTAGATCTCTAGGCACAAGATCGAACGCTTTTTGCAGGTCAATGAAGACTCCTAATAGCTTCTTTTTGTTCAGACGATGTTTTTCTATAAGAGTTCGTAGGATGTGTTCGCATCGACCGTTGATTTGCGACTGATAAAGCCAAATTGGTTTTGACTGATTGTAGCGATGTTTCTAATGCGATAATCGAGGATACGTTCCCAAATCTTAAGGCAGTGGGACATTAATTTAATTCCGCGGTAGTTTGCGCAGCATCGTACGTCTCACTTATTTTTGTAGAACGGTATTAGATAGCGATTCATTGGCGATTTTATTAAAGAGAGTCGTCAGCCAAGCAACTCCATCGTCTCTTAACTTTTTGCAAACGTCCGCTGGTATCAGGTCTGGTCCCACTGCTTTAAGTATGCATTACTCAAAAATTATCTCTTCAACGATATATCACACATGGGAATCGAGTAATAAAATAAATGAGTTATGAAGAAAACACGATTTTGGCTGTTTTTAGGGCACGCCAAGGACGAACATTTTTATGACCCTAAAATCCTCTCAAAGTAAGCTTGCAAACTCATGGAAGTTCTCCTCAAAACTAGTCACCGAATGCTTCCTTATCCTACAAAAACTCTCTATGCGAAACAAGATCACATTGTGTTGGGTGCCGGGGCATAAAGCAATTGAGGGCAATGAAGTGGCGGACGAACTGGCGAGGGCTGGCACGTCTTCTCCACTGACGAGCCTGGAACTTATCTTCTACAATGGACAAATTCGACGGGTCTTCGCCAAGCGAAAGCTCTTATCAGCTTTAATGCAGCTTTTGACAGAATTAGACTTAGCAGAACAAACCTATGCCTAATAACCGGCTGGGTACCGTAGCTCAGTGGTTAGTGTGTTCGCCTTCTGATCTGTAGGTCGTGGTTCAATACCCGGCTGATGCATAACAAATTTAATATCGAAAAGAATTTTCTTTCGAACGGTACCCACCTGTCGGCAAGCAATTGGCAATTCTTCCGACAGTAACAACTTGCCATGAAAAAGCTTCTAAAAAAAAAAAAAAAAAGAACTCTGTGACAAAGCTCAGAAAAAGTGATGTCACAAGTGTTCTGCCGTTCGGAAACGGCTAAAATAAGTAGGTCCATTCTAATACTGTCCAAATTTTAAGACCAAAATTTCAGCTGAGTATCCCAACACCAGCTTCAATCATCAAAAGTTTGACAATATCAATTCTATCCTTCATTAAAAAGGTAGAGGTGATTCTAGTGTCGTAGACGGGCTTGTGTACAAAAGATCTCGTTTGGTCGCAGTGCCCGTAACACTTGTGGTTGGCCCACAGAGGGATCACCTATAGGGCTCACATCCTTTAACAGACCTTGGTCTGGTTTCGCGTGGTCCAATTGATGAACAAGGATTATGTCTTTGTTCCAACGTCATGCTCTCTTTTGATTGATTGATTGAAGCTTTCCAACTAGGAGGGGTAATTGAAAACTTATTTTTGTGACCCAGTTTAAGATGCATACCTGACCCAAGCAATTAAAAAAAAAATAAATATGTGGCACTTAAAGCCCCAAAGGGCTCATTACTGTTGTGCGTCTTAAATTTGGACAGTATTAGAAGGGACCTACTTATTTTAACCGGTTCCGAACGGCAGAACACTTGTGATATCACTTTTTCTGAGCTTTGTCACAGAGTTCTTTTAGCAATTAGCAGTAACAATTTGCCATAAATATCTGTGACGAAGATCATAAAAAATTATATTACGACTCGTCCTATCCGTTGATGTTAGCAAGGTTCTAAATGCCATGCACATTTGCGACTGGTTCGACACGTAAGTATAGAAAAAGTTATGAATATCCGCGTGGTCTCAAAATAGGCCTTGGTGCTGCCTTGTTTATTGCAATATTTAACATGGCGGACACAGTAATTTAACCTTATCTAATAGTTTCAATAACTCAGTAGAATTATCCCTTTTAAATCTGTAGGTAAACAAAGTACATAGTTTCATATGAACTCATCTAATAAATTTTGCTGTAAGATCAATTCATATTAAGTACAGTCGAGAATTTTCTCATAAATGAACTTTCACTTTTCTCACCCAAAAAAAAATTGGTGTGGTGGTTCATAAGCATAATGCGCACTTTTAGTAAGGCAAATATATGTACATACGTACAGTGGCAACACTATATTAGCTAAATGCTATAGATTATCTTTTAATGACATTCTCATGATTGTGGTTGCACATTTAATTCCTAAAACGCACGTATTTTTCCAGCTAGGGTTGGTTCTTTTTCAAAAATGGTATTTGCATTAACTTCTCACACATACGCATGCGTATGGGTATTTAATAGATTTGTTTATTTAGGATTCTTAAATATAGTACATACATATGAGTATGTATATGTAAGTTTGTAGTACCCATACATAAATAATGAATAAAGCCATAGTAAATATTTGCTACGTATTTATCCTTTATGTGATATTTTCTCAAACATTAGTATTGTTGTTTTAAGGATTTTGTTGTGGTAAATTTTATGGTTTTGTTGTGTAATTTTTTCTTTTGTTGTCCTAAACAATCTAACATAAATACAACAAGATATATACATACATACAATTCATATGACGTATACATGCATATGGTGTATGATGCAAGCAAAAAAAAAAAAATAATAATAATAATAATAATGTGTAAAATTAATAATAATAAAAATGTCAATAGAATATCAATATTTATGAAATATTGCTTTGTTCATCACCAGCACCATTTCTTAAATATTTTTATTATAGACAAATATGTGCCTCCATTTTGTTTTTCGGTATTTTCAAAAAATCCGCTTAATGATTAATTTCTATTCGTCGGAATTATGCCATACTGTTTCACAAGCTATTCATTCCATTCTTGTGCAACCCGCATTTGATAGTCGATTGTGAAGCGTGCCTTCATTTGTATCAAATAATAATTTCCATATATCGTAGTAGTAATTTGTAGTAAATATAAAGTTGCATCATATAATCAATTGAATGCTTTCGCCATCGCTGCCACTGCCACCATCATTATAAACAATTACATGCAATGAGAGTACGCGTGACGTGCATGCTGCCATCGCAATCGAATGGCGTAATGATCAGCGCCATAAAAATGTTGGGTGCCCGCCTGTATATATGGTTGTGTGTATGTGTGCTTGTCTGCAATCAAATAATAAGTTCAAAATATCTGAACATTTCATATATTCATCTGTCGATCGTACGATCGATCGATCGATCGATCGATCGTTCGTTTGATCAACGCTTATTAAGTTAATTACGAGTTTTTGATTGAAAATTGAAATGTATTGGCTGACTGCCATCCATTTTTCTTCATGATATTGTTCGATTAATAAAAGTACATAAATGATTCACGTCTGCGCCACACACATAAATTAATTGATTAACAATTAGTACTGTTTTATTGGTGCAATAATGTTGGATATGTTGTACATAAATAACCATCCCATTTGATGTGTACTTGTATACATCATACTGGTGATTATATCGTAAAATAGCTTGCATCAAATGAAAAACGCATTTGCTTATTCTAACAGGAAATTCAGCTAAAAGTGTCCAAAAGATTTTTATTCTTATTTCGAATGGACCTTAATAGAGATTAGCTATGGATTTTGAAAGAGAACTTCCCCAAAAATTCAAAAAAGTAATAGAAGTTATACTGTTCGGAGTCGACTAATGTCAGTAGGTAGCTTCTGATACTTTTCAAATGGACCATGTACAAAATGAGTGAACGGCGTCTTGTGTAATGTTGAAATTAAGAATGGAATATAAAGGGTTATCCATTTTGCGGTTTCAAAAGTAAATGTAAATAAAACACATATAAAATATTTTTTATCATGATATTTCTTTTTTATTATAAAGTTTGAACGTTGACATTATGTGTGAAATACTACATCATTTAAATGACCACCACGCGAATTGTTGCAAGCATCGATTCTTTTGAGGTAATTTTCGACCACTTTTTGACACATATTGGGCGGTATCTCAGCCATAACGTGACGAATGTTGGTTTTTAGGTGCTCAAGATTTAAAGGTTTATCTGCATAAACACGGTCTTTCGCGTAGCCCCACAAAAAAAGTCAAGCGGTGTCAAATCGCATGATCTTGGTGGCCACTTGATATCGCCACGACGAGAAATTACGCGGCCAGAAAATTGCTCTTGCAATAAAGCCATATTCGCTCGAGTTGTGTGGCATGTGGCACCGTCTTGTTGAAACCACATATTCTCTAAGTCGTATTCTTCAATAGCAGGCAAAAAAAAGTCGGTTATCATATGACCATAACGCTCCGAATTGACGGTGACAGTCGTTCCATCGTCGTTTTCGAAGAAGTAAGGTCCAATCACACCTCCGGACCAAGAGCGCACCAAGCAGTGACTTTTTGTGGATCTAGTGGCCTCTCTTCAATTACTTGAGGATTCTCAGAACCCCAAATACGACAATTTTGTTTGTTAACATACCCACCGAGTGAGAAATGTTCTTCGTCGCTGAAGAAAATTTTGTTCGAAAAATCGCCGTCCACCGCCTGTTGTTCAAGCACCCATTCGACGTATCTACGACGTTGTGAATGGTCAGCTGGCTTCAGTTGTTGTGTGAGCTGGATTTTATATGGATGTAGGTGTAGATCCAAATGCAAAATACGCCATAATGTGCCGTAAGACAGTCCTAATTCCTGAGAACGACGAGGAATTGACACATTCGGGTCTTCGGCAACACTTTCACTTACAGCAGCGATATTTTCGGTGGTACGAGCGAAACGATGATGCACATGCCTTACAATATCTGTAACCGATCCAGTCTCTTCATATTTCTTCACAATTTTGCCAATTGCTTGCGTAGTTGGACGATTATGTAAACCATAATCTCCCCTTAAAGCACGATATGTGGCTGTGGCAAAATCACCATTTTTGTAGTAGGTTTTTACAATTTTAATGCGTTGTGCGATAGTTAAGCTATCCATTTTCGCAAATGTCAGACTCTGAGCTGAAAAAGAAAGAAATTGTTTTAACAACTCAGTTTGACAGATGTCGAATTCTAGCCCTATACTTTTGAAACCGCGAAATGGATAACCCCTTATATTACAGATTTGGCCAAAGTAAGCTCAGGCTCTTATAATTGTGAATAGATGCTGTTCAGACTCTCTATCCCTCCCTATCTCTTTCAAAATTATTGAATAGGGTCTTGTGCTATGTCGAAATTAAAAATGGAATATATATTACAGATTTGGCGAATGTAGGCTGAAGATTTTATCGCTGTGAATAGATGCTGTTCAGTGTCTCTATCCCTCGTCCTCTATCACTCTCTCTCTCTCTCTCTCTTTGTACCTCACACCTTTCCTCCATCTATACTACTGATAGCGAAGTTCTACAAATCTTTCAATATCCCATCGATTTTGATAAAAATACGCCATCACTTGAATACTTTTCACATCCGGCGTGGAGATACTTGAGTTTTTTGTGTGATGTCGTTTGCAGAAAATCATTGGAATTATTTGAAATTATCGCCGAGTATCGACTAAGATACAAGCATGAGCTGTAGGCATTTCAAGATGAATATTCATAGCTAAAACAATTGAAACGTGCCTGCTTCTCTGGTTCGATCATGTCGAGTGGTTGGTAGAAAACTTTATAGCACATGAGGTATTCTAATGAGAATACCGCAGCGGACCCCTATGTTGTTCTAAAGTTGGTTGAAATATAAGACCTAAGTTTCAGCGCAGGCACTAAAAGTACAGCTGAAGCTATCAGCACTTTTGACCCCCATCAAGAGCACCGATATGACTCGATTGAATCTTGTTCTCTGGGGTAATATTAAATGAAAATGTTTGTCCTTATAAACTGAATGAAAGCTGTGACACTTTTGACCTTCGGCGAAAAGTTGCATTTGAGAAGACCTTTGAATCGAATTAAAATAGAGAGAAGTATTTTCGAATAAACGCGAAAAATATTTAAAGGCAGAATCGGTTTGATTTCGGTCAGGGGTGTAAAATATTTGACCGACTCTCAATAATTTTCTCTTTAATATTTTTTCTCATATTTACCCCCTAGGGCCCTTTGGTCCTTTGGTACTTATATTAGCTGATTCCGAACGGCAGAACTCTTGCGACATCACTTTTCCTGCATTTTGTCATAGAGTTCTTTTAAAAGTTTTTTCATGGCAGATTGTTACTGCCGAAAGAATAGTCGATTGCTTGCCGACAGGTGGGTACCGTTCGAAATTAAACCCTTTGCGATATTAAAGCTGTGCTTCAGCCGGAGATTGAATCCACGACCTACATATCAGAAAGCCAGCGAGCTAAACACTAAGCTACGGCACCCACTATGTTTTTACTATAAATTAACCCATAATTGCTCAGGAATAGCTCATGAAATGGCGAAATATATTATCGATCTCCACTAATTTTAACTATTTACTTTTTTTTTGAGACACTTACTTCCTATTTTTACTGCCCTTCTTACAAATAGAACGTAAAAACAACTGGAAATTGACAAGTAACCCCTTAGTTGATCAGGCATAGCTCATAAAGTGTTAAAATATATTTCCGAACCCCCCTTAACTTTTACTGAACATACCTACTTCCTATATTCACTCTTTACAGAGGTTTGCCTATAAAATTAACATTAAAACATCTGAAAATCAACAATTAAACCCATAATTGCTCAGGAATCAGAATCAAATATACTATTGATTCCCATAAATTTTTACTATTTACATTATTTTAGAACTTGAGAACTCCCTATTACCTCATACAATATTAATACAGGAACTATGGGTATGCTACAAATGTATCTGTGGTCTTGGTACTTTATCGTGTTGTCAAAATACTCCAAAGCGAGGGAAATGAGATGCCTCGGGCATGCATTGTCATGCCCAGTTCGATCGAATGCGCGATGATGAAAGAGTTCTGCTCTCAGCAAATCGTTTGTGCAAAAATTAAATATTGGAAAAGTGGGAACAGTGTCGAAACTATCGTGGTTTCGGCCTACCTACCCTACGACTCTATACACCCACCTCCTTCGAGGGAACTGAGAGAAGTGGTCCAATATGCTGAGTCCAGTAACCTGGGACTTATATGGGACTGTGAGTTTGCTGTAATGCAAACTCACAGAACACTGTATGGGGTAGCAGTAAATGCATTCTTAGAGGTCTCATGCTACTGGAATTCATAATGTCAACTGACTTAGTAATTCAAAAAGTTGGTAACAAACCAAGTTTTTGCACTAGCAGAAGACAAGAGGTAATTGACTTGACGCTGACCAAGCAACAGGTTACTAGCAAATCAAACCAACCAATGGCAAGTTCTGGAAGAGGATTCTCTTTCTGATCATCCTCTAATCGAATTCC
This sequence comes from Megamerina dolium, assembly GCA_963854835.1. NCBI lineage: Eukaryota > Metazoa > Arthropoda > Insecta > Diptera > Megamerinidae > Megamerina > Megamerina dolium. The sequence continues at coordinate 60,366,379 of OY978528.1, read as the reverse complement.
AGCTTGGAGTTGACACTATGTGAATACCTTCAGGAAGGAATTCTCAAAACGTGGATTGGATAAAGTTTGGTGTGCTTCTAGTGAGTGCCGTAGCTCAGTGGTTAGTGCGTTGGTCTTCTGATCTTTAACTCGTGGGTTCAATCCCCGACTGAAACATAACAAAATTTTATTATTTTTCTTTCGAACGGTACCCACCTGCCGGCAAGAATTGGCAATTTTTCCGGCAGCAACAATTTGACAAAAATGCTTCTTAAAAGAGCTCTGTGGCAAAACTAAGTTAAAGTGATGTCACAAGGATTCTGCCGTTCGGAACCGGCTAATATAAGTAGGTCCCTTCTATTGCTGTCCAAATTTAACAAACACAATAGAGAAAAGAGAAGCTCGGTGCTATCACAATGGGCTTTTCTGGCCTAAGTGTGTCCTCTCAGAGAGAGGTCAGCCACATAACCTAACCTAACCGAACCCAACCTTGGTGTACTTCTAACGAAGCGATTCCCAGGCTTTAAGAAACTCTGAACAACAGATATGATTGAAGGATGCTACCAAGAAATTGGAAGGTACCTTAATTAACTGTTATCAGATCCATTGTGTCCATTAAGAAGAAGTAGACAGGCTAATGTGGTCCCGTGGTGGAACTCTGAACTTTCGAAGCTTCAAAGACTGTCAAGAAAACTTCTGAATAAGACCTTAAAAACCCAAAAAGAAGTGAACTGGACTGGAATCATCGATTCACTCAGAGAGAATATATAAGAAAAACGGTAAGGCTCGCCAAACTGGAATCTTATAGACATTTCTGCAGTCAAATCGAAGGAATGAAAGAAGCATCTAGAGTGAAGATGTACAGTGTACGTCTAGAAACCCACGTTCCAAGTACTAGGACGTCTTCTGTTCAAGATAATACTGGCACCAAGGGTAGAAATGGTGTGACCAATGGTGTGAATATTGTAAATCAGATAGTTAGGGAGGAGTCGATAATCTTTTCCTTATCCTCCTTTGCTGACTATAAATCATATCTACCTATCCTATCTCCTATCTCTACTGCTTAGGGTGGACTCCACTACAGAGTTGATGTTTTACAAAGGGAGCCCTCTCAAGAGTTGTAGATGAGCGGTAAGTATATTTGTGATAAATATTGAGGTAGAAGAATTAATCCGTGTACATTTTATCAACTGACGATATCAAGCGCGAAACAACATGGGCTAAGGCATATAAAAAAATTCATATAAAACTAAATATAAGGAATTCAATCATATCATTTTTATATCCACATATGTATATAAATTCAATCAAATTCTTTGGAGAATATTGAATTGTAATAAAATCGTGCAATGTTCAATGTATTAATACCACCAAGGTGGTGGTGGTGCTATATAAAGATTTTATGCATCATAGAAGAATGAATATATATATATCGTTAGTACATATGTACATAGAAGACATCATCGTATCATAAATTATCGATAATCACATTTATGTTTTGACAGCATAAAGGTCGATCCTTTCAATGCATATGTACATATTGCATTGTTTGCATTATTGAATGCATCATAACGCATCTTCTATGTATTTACGTGTATGTGCTATGTTGTATGCTCTTATTGACGATGACAGCAATAGAATTTCATATCAGACTCACCAGTCTCAATAAGGATAAAAATGAGAGTAAATACAGGATACAAGAATGTTCTGCAAAATTTACATTGTTTTTGTTTTTTTTTTTCATTTTTTTTTTGTATTGCTCACCATATTTATTTACTTTTCTTTGGCTGCGAATGTGTTTACATATATATATATATGTGTGTGTGTGTGTGTATGCGTTTGTATGAGAATGAATGAGGTTAGATTTAAGAGCGCTGTGCTAACAATAATAAATGGAAAAACTACAATCGAATGTAAGATAAATTAAGGACCACATCGTCATTATGTACACAAATGTCCATAGAGAGAAGCATCCAAAGAGGAGACATTTAGTACACATACAAACACACAGAGTGTGTGGTGTGCAACCAAATAAAACATAGAATGACAATGAAATGTCATTGAAAAAATAAAATTTATTGCAAATGATCATGATGTGTCGATCGTATTTCCGGTATAAAAATTGGCTCAAATCAAATCAAAAGAGAGATAGAGAGTAGAAGAAGAACAACAACAACAACAACAACAAAAATGCATAAATGCGAAAAAAAAACATAATTTTTCATTCTTTGTGGCTCATAAAAAAGCAGATGGCGCTTAGTGGCGCAATATTTTGCGCATTCTATACCCACTGTGCGTATGCATATGTTTGTAGTCATTTTGAGCAATCATTTAATAATGAGCTAGTCACACGAGTCATAATCGAAAGAGTGTGTAAGTATATGTGTATTTATTATTAAGCTATTAAAATCAAGGTGAAATCGAAGTCATTTACATATTGCGTGTCATTGATGATCACAAACGTACGGCTCATGGGTTTGTGAGACGGTGCTGCGTTCATTCATATACATGAGTAGTTACCGGAGATAAGAAAATCGTAATAGTTATAATAACAGTAAAAGTTATTTCTAACATCGTTACCACAAGCATAATATCGTGATGATGTTATGATGTCTCATTCGTTTTTTTTTTTGTAATCAATGTGAGCATTTGAATATTTATCAGTACCAACACAAGGCAGCCGGCAGCAAGTGATGTTTAATAAAATCGCTGGTATTAAGCATTAACACGCTACAAAATAGCTTCCATAATGCTGATAAAAATGCTCATAAAAAGCGCCTGCTAACAATGTTGGGTTACAATTAACATACATCCATACATCGCTACTGACTGTCACCATCAAGTGTCACCATCACCATCACCACCATACTGTAGACTATAGACTACAAAGGCGCAAGAACAGAACAAAAAAAAAAAGAGTGCCTTTCAAAAAATTTACATGAACAACTGATAACGGCGAATTTTATCCATAATACAGCCAGAACTTATGGTCAATACGGATATGCGCATATGCATGCATGCATGTGTTTGTATGTTTCTGTTGCCACAAAATCGACAAATCCACTCATGTTTATGGCAATATGTACGATATTTTTGTTTGTTTGCTAGCTAATGAAGTTACAGTCGGGAGCGCCACTTTATTGCAGTTGTTGTTGTTGTTGTTGCTGTTTGTTTTACGACAAACTGTTTTATTGGTGACAAAATGTATGCGATGTATTTTCGCTTTTGGTTTGGTTTATGGCCAACGATAACGTTGTTGCATGTACATATTTGTCCACACATGACCATTTTATAGATTTTTTTGTTTTTAAGAATTTATTTGCAAATAAAAATTTAATTAAAAACGATTTTCAATGAATCTGGAGACTAATTTGAAGAAGCGGCATGATGGAGACTGATGATGAAGTGGTGAATTTGGCAGGAAATGTTGGTAATATGTAGCTAATATATATTTATGTATGTGGAATTGCAAGTCTCCATTTGTGTGAATTGCTGAAATGAGTAATTTTTAGTGGAATTCTTTTGAGGTCAGCTCAATTATTATTGTACAAGCAATCGTAAGCAATGCTTGGAACATAATTATTATAATAATATAAATTAGGTAAACAGGCATATGCTCGAAAAAATATATTTTAGTAAATAACATAGAATACCCTGATATAAACTTTATTGTTTTATATTTTCGTCTTCAAACTGCATATGAATACATAATTTTGTATGGAAGGTAAGAGTGGTTTTCATCCGAAAATACTGATCTTCGTATATATACCTTATTTGACAAAAATAATTAAATGTGCCAAATTTCAGTTATATAATTTTATATTTTCCTATGTAAAGTCTGTAATAACACACGCGAAATCATAATTTTGTATGGGAGGTAGGTGTACTTTTTATCCAATCTTATCCGTTTTCAAAATTGTTTGTTGATTAATAAATATAATATCATAAAAAAAGTTTCAGCTGCATAGCTTTATATTTTCGTGTTTAAACTGCATACGGACACATAATTTTGTATGGAAGGTACGAGTGGTTTTCATTCAAAAATACTGATCATCATATATATACGTTTTTTGATAAAAATAATTACACGTGCCAAATTTCAGTGATATAACTTTACATTTTCCTATGTAAAGTCTGTAATAACACACGCGAAATCATAATTTTGTATGGGAGGTAGGTGTAATTTTTATCCAATTTTATCCGTTCTCAAAATTTTTTGTTAATTAATGAATATAATATCATACAAAACAGTTTCAGCTGCATTGCTTTATATTTTCGTATTTAAACAGCATATGGATACATAATTTTGTATGGAAGGTACGAGTGGTTTTCATCTGAAAATACTGATCTTCATATATATACGTTTTTCGATGAAAATAATTACATATTCCAAATTTCAGTGATATATCATTACATTTTCCTATGTAAAGTTTGCAATAACGCATTCGAAAGCATAATATTGTATGGGAGGTAGGTGTAATTTTTATCCGATCGTATCCATTTGTAAACATTTTTATTGAATAATAAAAATAATATCACACACTAAGTTTTAGCTCCATAGTTTTATATTTTCGTGTGTAAAGTGTAAAAAAAAATCTCCTTACAGTCGGCTGGGGCCGACCAAATTATACCCTGCATATGTAGACATATATATAAAAAGTTTGCTCGTATATCCATCCTTTTCTTCCACTACTTTGTATAGGACCTACATTAAGAAGCAGGCGTACCTCACCAATTTTGGAGGATCAATTCCTGCCTATAATACTAAACTACATATGTTGCAATGGGTTGACCAAGGCGTATTAATTAGTAAGTTATGGGTGTTTTAATGTTTAAGATAAATCCGAGACTTTATACGGAAGATATATAAAAAGTGGGCGTGACGTATCTCTTTCTGGTATATCTAATTAATTTTTCAATATCAATCCACACCTTAAATTTGGTTGTCCTACGCTAAATGGTTTGTAAGTTATGGAGCTTAAAAGTTTTAGTTTAATTACCTCGACTTTGTATGGGAGACCTATGAAGGAGTGGGCGTGGCACACTGATTTTCTGCCAGATTATTTCCGACTATGATGTTAATTTAAGTGTCAATTATGGTTATTCTAGACAGAAGATTGCCGAAGTTACAGCTGTTTCAATTTAAAATTTGTATGGGGGCTACGATAAACAATGGGCGTGGTGCGCCCATTTCCTGTGAGCTCAATTGCTCGTACAATACTAATCCATACCTTAAATCTCGTTATCCTAGGCTAAATGGTTTGTAAGTTATGGAGCTTAAAATTTTAGTTTAATTCCCTTTACTTTGTATGGGAGACTCATGAAGGAGTGGGCGTGGCACACTGATTTTCTGCCAGATTTTTGCCGACTACGATGTTAATTTAAGTGTCAATTATGGTTATTCTAGACAGAAGATTGCCGAAGTTACAGCTGTTTTAATTTAAAATTTGTATGGGGGCTACGATAAACAGTGGGCGTGGTGCGCCCATTTTCTGTGAGCCTAGTTGCTCGTACAATACTAATTCACACCTTAAATCTCGTTATTCTACGCTGAATAGTTTGCAAGTTATAACCGGTAACATTTTTTTTATTTTCCGCAACTTTGTATGGGAGACCCAAAAAGCAGTGGACGTGGCACACTGCTTTTCTGCCTTATTATTTCCGACTGCCGTGTTAATCTAAGTGTCAATTATGGTTATTCTGAACAGAAGATTGTAGAAGTTACAGCTGTTTCAATTTAAAAGAAGTACAGACACTTTGTATGAGAGCTACGCTAAAAAGTAGGCATGGTTCAACCACTTTTGGCGAGGTTATATAGTAGTATAATATAAGTCTATGTGCCAAATATTGTTGTCCCTAGTTGTATATTATGTGAGTTATAGCAAGTTAAAAATTTTGAAAATTTCGAGGTTAGTCGCTTTGAATGCTTGGTGTGGGCGTGGTTATTGACCGATCATGCCCAGTATCAATCCCCTCCGTACCCTTGGATCATAGATTGCTTATGCCAAATTTCATCGAAATAGCTCAATATTTACTCAAGTTATCGTGCGAACCAGCCAGGTGACAGACAGACGGACGGACGGACGGACGGACGGACATCGTTAAATCGAAAATTTAATCGACGCTGATCACGAATATATATCTATGTCTATATCTCCGGAGATTCCTTCAAGTGGACACAAACATCTGACCGAAATGAATATACCATGCATATTGCATTATGCAGGGTATAAAAAACAGAGACAATCATACTTTTGTATGAGAGGTAGGTTTAATTTTGATTCAATTGCGACCATTATCTAATTCGTTAATTTTTTAGTACATTTAATTTATTTTTAACGAGTACCACTTCCATAGTATTATATTTTCGCAAAAAAATGTGTGCAAACATGATTATGAAAATTTCTTTTTGTATGTGTAGGTTATCGTAGTTTCCATCCGTTTTCGGTTATTCTATTCCTCAGCCAGTTATTGGTAAATTATAATAGTATATAGTGAATTTGAACTCATTCGATTTTTATTTTGGTGTTTAATTCGTGAAAATATGTTCACTCAAACATATTTTCGTATTTTTCATCTGATTTTTGAGATTTTTTAGTATATTCATTGTTTAGAAAAACTAACTTTGGGTGTTCGTAAAAGTTCGGTTATAAATTTGACCAAAAATGGACTTGACTTTGGGCTTTATTAAACCAAATATATGCCGTTTTGATCGATAATCTTTTGCCATTTTTGGCGTAAAGCCATTATTTCATAATTGTAGAACTTCTCGGTTTTCTGAGCGAAAACCTAATCCAATTGAGTTTTGCAGGCCTCTACGGAATTTAGATTTACACCATTCTGATAGTTCTGCAGAGATCGAAACAAATGATAATCTGAAGGTGCAATGTCTGGGTTATATGATGAATGCATCAAAACCTCTCAGCCCGGTTATATCAGTTTTTGCCGGGTCATTAAAGATGTGTGTGCTCTGACGTTGTCATGATGGAACACCATACCCTTTCTATTGATCAATTCTGCCCTTTTTAATTGAATTTCTTGCTTTAATATCATTAAGTGCTGACAGTAGAGATCATTATCAATCATTTGAACGGGTTGTAGAAGCTCACAATGTACAATTTCCTTCCAATACCAAAAGACACACAGTATTTTCTTTCTTGGTATTAATCCTGGCTTTGCCACCGTTTGGGAAGCTTCACCTCAGTTTGTCCATGATCTTTTTCACACATTATTGTCATACGTGATCCACTTTTTATCGCCCGTAATTATTCACTTCGATCATTCACTTCAGATGTGGTTGGATTTCGTTCCGTTTTAGCAGTGAATCGCAAATGGAAATTCTGTCCATTAAATTTTTCACTGTTAATTCATGTAGCATCCAACTACCGAGTTTCTTTGTTTTATATATCCAGCTTTTTTCAAATGGTTGATAACTGATTGGTGATGAATGGCTAGTTCCCTCTAGCATCCATGTGCCAGTCTTGCTCAATTTTTATCATAATTTCATCGACTTTTTCAGTGAGTGCATCTTTAACATCAAAATTATCATATCGGAAATGAGCTGCTTCACTGCTATTTTTATACCCTGCATAATGCAATATGCATGGTATATTCATTTCGGTCAGATGTTTGTGTCCACTTGAAGGAATCTTCGGAGATATAGATATAGATATATATTTGTGATCAGCGTAGCTTAAATTTTCGATTTAACGATGTCCGTCCGTCCGTCTGTCTGTCACCTGGCTGGTTCGCACGATAACTTGAGTAAATATTGAGCTATTTCGATGAAATTTGGCATAAGCAATCTATGATCCAAGGGTACGGAGGGGATTGATACTGGGCATGATCGGTCAATAACCACGCCCACACCAAGCATTCAAAGCGACTAACCTCGAAATTTTCAAAATCTTTAACTTGCTATAACTCACATAATATACCACTTTGGACAACAATATTTGGCACATAGACTTATATTATACTACTATATAACCTCGCCAAAAGTCGGTGAGCCACGCCTACTTTTTAGCGTAGCTCTCATACAAAGTGTCGGTACTTCTTTTAAATTGAAACAGCTGTAACTTCTACAATCTTCTGTCCAGAATAACCATAATTGACACTGAGATTAACATGGTAGTCGGAAATAATATGGCAGAAAATCAGTGTGCCACGCCCACTGCTTTTTGGGTCTCCCATACAAAGTTGCGGAAATTAAAAAAAATGTTACCGGTTATAACTTGCAAACTATTCAGCGTAGAATAACGAGATTTAAGGTGTGGATTAGTATTGTACGAGCAACTAGGCTCACAGAAAATGGGCCAACCACGCCCACTGTTTATCGTAGCCCCCATACAAATTTTAAATTAAAACAGCTGTAACTTCGGCAATCTTCTGTCTAGAATAACCATAATTGACACTTAAATTAATATCGTAGTCGGCAAAAATCTGGCAGAAAATCAGTGTGCCACGCCCACCCCTTCATGAGTCTCCCATACAAAGTCAAGGGAATTAAACTAAAATTTTAAGTTCCATAACTTACAAACCATTTAGCGTAGGACAACGAGATTTAAGGTATGGAATAGTATTGTACGAGCAACTAGACTCACTTGAAATGGGCGCGCCACGCCCACTGTTTATTGTAGCCCCCATACAAATTTTAAATTGAAACAGCTGTAACTTCGGCAATCTTCTGCCTAAAATAACCATAATTGACACTTGGATTAATATCGTAGTCAGCAAAAATCTGGCAGAAAATCAGTATGCCACGCCCACTCCTTCATGAGTCTCCCATACAAAGTCAAGGGAATTAAACTAAAACTTTTAAGCTCCATAACTTACAAACCATTTAGCGTAGGACAACGAGATTTAAGGTATGGAATAGTATTGTACGAATAACTAGACCCACTTGCAATGGGCGCGCCACGCACAGTGTTTATTGTAGCCCCCATACAAATTTTAAATTGAAACAGCTGTAACTTCGGCAATCTTCTGCCTAAAATAACCATAATTGACACTTGGATTAATATCGCAGTCAGCAAAAATCTTGCAGAAAATCAGTGTGCCACGCCCACTCTTTCATGAGTCTCCCATACAAAGTCAAGGGAATTAAACTAAAACTTTTAAGCTCCATAACTTACAAACCATTTAGCGTAGGACAACCAAATTTAAGGTGTGGATTGATATTGAAAAATTAATTAGATATACCAGAAAGAGATACGTCACGCCCACTTTTTATATATCTTCCGTATAAAGTCTCGGATTTATCTTAAACATTAAAACACCCATAACTTACTAATTAATACGCCTAAGTCAACCCATTGCAACATATGTAGTTTAGTATTATAGGCAGAAATTGATTCTCCAAAATTGGTGAGATACGCCTGCTTCTTAATGTAGGTCCTATACAAAGTAGTGGAAGAAAAGGATGGATATACGAGCAAACTTTTTATATATATCTCTACATATGCAGGGTATAATTTCGTTGGCCCCAGCCGACTGTAAGGAGATTTTTTTTTTTTGTAGTTACAGCGTCGACTCTATAAACTTCACACATTTGTTCAGCATTATCCTTACATTTTCTATAATCTAATAGCAAAATATGATGATAATGTTCTGAATTTTCACTCATTTTAAAATGTAGATAACTTTTCACAGAATAATGCGATTTTAATAATGCAAAATGAAGCTTAAAATGCCATCTTTCAAACAAGCTATAATATAGCTAGATGTAATTAATATTAACAGAGATGTTATATATACTTATACTTACTTACTTTTAAGTTTACAAAATATCAACACCTCTTTAGGTTTCAAAATATAATTTGAAATATATTGTTAAAGTGCTTTTTTGAAAAAAAAAGGCAAATAGCAAAAAAAAAAATGGTTTTATCACGATTTGCTAAGTCACTCCTCATATGCATATAACTTTCAGAATTTATGATTATGTCTTATTCAGCACTCGCCAGACAATGTATGTAGATCCAAAGTTATTTCGCAGTAACTCAGCTTAATAATGGACAGTTTGTTTTTATAAAATTTAAATATTCAATGAACAACAATAAATACTGACACTCCTAATAGCAATGTCATTATTTATGTCCATCATCATTTAACAAATATTACAAAAATATTTAAAATAAATAGCTACGAGGTCTCGAAATATGTATTTTAATGTCCATCAACAAATATTAGAAAAATATTTCAAATAAATTGTTCGTAGGCATCAAAATAGTTATGTATATTAATGTAGTTATTGCTACTTGTGTTGTTATTATATTTGCATAGTCTTAATTGTTTGATTGAACTACTGTTCGTATATATTACGTACGTACATATATGTTCGTATTATTTATGAAGAATGAACAGCATAATTTCAACGCCAACTCAATCGCATGGAATATATATTTACATAAACGCATACATGATCGACAAAAGAATAACATTTATCAGACTTATAGGCATCTTTAAAATATTGAAGGCATGCACACACACCGTCGGAATATAAAAATTGGAGCAAACGAAGTGGAACAATTCTTGAAACTTTGGACCAATAAATTATTAGTTTCGAAGTAGTGTAGGTATTACGACTCTTTAGTCATATTTAGCATATTTATTAGTTGATTGATACAAATGCAATGATTGAAAATTATTTCTTTATGAAAAATCAATATATTCTTTATATTATTTCTTCATACTCTTAATGGTGGTCATATTATGTATCATTGCTATTATTGTTTTTGCTGCTGCTGCTTCAACATAATTCGCCTTTCGCATGTGTAAATATGTATTAAGTACTTATATATAGGTTTAGTAAAAAGAAATCCATTATTTTTACATTAAATTGAAGGTTTTATTTAGCATAGTTAGTATGATCCGATTTAGGTCAAATATGCCTGTCAATATGTCGATAACTTGTTGCTATTTTGAAGTTAATTTCATAACTCTAATAGAAACCCTCGTCCCTATTGGCAAAAAACTGGGACAGTCGTTTTTCAGAAGCTTCACTTGAGGCGAATTTTTCACCAGCAAAATCATTCGCCATAGACAGCAACAGGTAGTAATCACTTGGAGCCAGGTCCGGACTATAAGGTGGATGCATAAGAACCTCCCAACCAAGCTCTCGGAACTCTTGGCGAGTTGCTATCGATGTGTATGGTATGGCGTTGTCCTAATGGAACACATTTCCTCTCCTATTGGCCAAAGCTGGCCAAAGCTGGGCGATTGCTTCCTTCAGACGGTCCAATTGTTGACAGTACAGGTCCGAATTAAGAGTTTGGCCGTAGGGGAGCAGTTCATACTAGATGATTCTCTGCCAATCCCACCAAACACATAGCAAAACCTTCCTGACCGTTAATCTTGGCTTGGCCACCGATTACGCCGGCTCACCGCGATTCGACCACGACTGTTTTCACTTGACGTTGTCGTAAGTGACCTACTTTTCATCACTAGTAACCATCAGCTTCAGAAATGGATCGATTTTGTTGCGATTCAGCAGCAATTCAGCGATGGAAATTCTGTCCATAAGTTTTTTTTGCGTTAACTCGTGTGGCTCCCATACATCGAGCTTCTTTTTTGTATACAGCCTTATTTAAATGGTTCCAAACGGTTTTTTGTGCAATCATTAGCTCCTGGGCAATAGAAACAGTGCTTACATGACGATCAGACTCCACGATTTCCATTATTTTATCGATATTTTCGACAATGGGCCTTCCATTGCGTGGTGTATCTTTGACAATAAAATTACCGGAACGGAATTGACGAAATCAAAATTGCACGTGATTGGCTGTTATAGTATCTGTATCAGGACTCTTCACATTTTCAGCCGTCTGGCTTGACTTTTCGCCTTTATCAAAGAAAGAAACTATAAAATATGGTGTATTTTCTCTTTACTGGCGTCTATCTTTGACGCGTGTTCAAACAATACTGAGTCAAGCAATCACAAAACTGTCTGAAAAGTTTATTTAGCACGAAATCCTATCTTTCTAACGCCATATAGCGTAACTCGATCACACTTATACAACGCAAGATACAGATTACTAAAGCCATCTATTTGAAATATAATGGATTTCTTTTTACTACAACTGATATTATGATTAATTCATGCATCAAATATATGAAATTATTAATGTAATCTGAAGATACCATTACCATCAGTTTTTTTTATGTTTCTATGCATTCTAGGCCTCTATACGTATAAAAATATATTTCATACGTACAATATTCTTAGGTGTAAGTAGAAGTATGTGAAAATGTGCGTTGGCAGCCAAATTAACACAACTAAATTATCGCTGCGTCATCGTCTTTGCATTGCCTGGCTTTCAATACAAATTTAGTTCATCTCATTCAGTCAGTCAGTTAGCCAGTCAATGTTAAGTTGATTCTCAATGGATTTTTTATTTATCATATTTTTGTTCATGTTTTTCGTTTTTCTTTATCATACACACACATACACAGTATTGTTATGATTACATTAGCCTACGTAATGAGCTGAGTTGATTCTAAATGATGTTTGCTTTTATTCGCTTTTCCTTGAAAATGTTGCAATTCATTGCTTCATACCTTTATATAGAGAGGCTCTGAAAAAGTAACATGCAATATACTTGTAATTTAGAAAGCTTTTTCATCTGCAAGTAGATATTATTAGCATATTTAACTAAGATGTTATTATTTTTGTATTTCTTGTTTATTAATACATTTTGTTAACCACTATGGTCGAATGGTAGACTTTAAAGCAACATCAATTTTGAAAAATTTTCAAAAATAAACGATCAAAGATATTTGGAAAATGAAAAGTGCAAATGAAATTCATATTCCTTAGCTTTAAAAATTCAAATAAAAATTGTCTTAGTTTTACATATTTAACTTAATCGATATACTGATATAAAATTGCATTTTTGATGAATTTTGACATTTTTAAAAATAATATATTGTCACGTCCGTATCACTTTATATCGGCTGTTATCTTCAAATCGAACATTCCGGCGTGTCTAATGTTTCCCTTAAATATAGTTCTCATTGAGAACTATGAAACAACCAAAGTATAAGTGGTTGTCTTCATCCGTAACCGATGTCATATTACTGGCCACTTTATAAAATGTTTCAAGATCACTCAATTAGCTTTGGTAGTGGTAAGAGATGGGTTAAATATTAGTTATACGCTTCCATTGATATGCTCAAGCCTAGATAGGATGTTTGAAATGATAGACATATATGAGTACGTATACATACATGCAATTGTTGCATGTTTAATTGATAAAATGCTAATCGAAAAATATGTAGACTCTTATTCAACACAAAAAAATATTAACTAGCGCTTCTTAAGAAGGTCTTTTTCTTCTTAAGAATGTAGTGTGTATATAAAAATGTATTGTAAAGGGTAGGCAATTAGAGTTTTCCGAGTGCAATGAAGATGCAATTTTTATTGAATTCACATTTGAAAATGATCAGAATTCGTTAAAAGTTCATATAATAATTTGTTGATACAAAAGTCGATGCCACTGAAGTCATATGAAATAAATATTGATGATTTTAAGCAGAAGCAATATTAATCGAGTATTTTGGAAGGAAAATTATAACACCTGACATGGTGTGTTCTTGCAATATAGTTGGGCATGCTGAATTCCGAGAGTATTGAATGCAACTTGCATATATTGGACAAACGCCAGAACTTGCGACATCTATTTTTATGGCGAAATATTATTCGAACATCATTGAAAAGAATGTAATTTGTTTTTTTTATTTTAAGATTTTCTCGACCGCAATTCGATTTTACGACTCATACAGAACTTATTTAGCACCCAACAACAGAGCTATGACACCCACATTACACATCACCATTACACCTAGATTATATTTCCATACAAAATGATTATGTTTTTAGACACATGGACTGGATACTATTTAAGGCATTTGACGATTCCATCTGACATCAGTTGTTCAAAAAGTTTCGCTGCGGTCAGATATTTCAAGATGAAAGCGACGAACCCTGCGGTTAAAAATGACTACACCCAAGTCGGAATAAGGAATGGCTAGAGCTGTAGCTTTGGGCTTCCAATCGTTAAGACTGCTCTCCACTTGTGATGACGCCGCAAGTTCGGCCCAACAAATCATCTCGAAATTCCAAGGAAGCAATATAAGACACTTAACTAACATTGAGCCACTGTGATCATTCTTGCAATCACTACCCAGATGTGTCATTTACGACATCCGAGCGCCAGATATTCTTAAAAAAAGTGTGAGTTTATTTCTGGTTGGTTCTCGGAACATAGGGCAGAAACGAAGGCTCTCCATCGAATCCTGTACCGGGCCATATACCTGATTTCATGCAAAGTGGCTCTAGAGCTGGTCTCAGCTTGGATTGTCCTTAATCATCCAGGTCCATTTGCACCTTTTGATTTCTGTGTTTTTTGGGACGCTGTTGGTAATGTTGCAACAACTCTGCATTTGTGATGGTGCGAGGCCAGAAAACTCTGCAAACGATTCTGAGCTACTATGGCAGGTGCTATAAAACCTATCAAATGACATGCCAACCAATGAAAGAGTGCTATATAATGAAGTGTACTTATGTGCTCGCAGCATATCTATTTGATCCAAATTGACTACCTGGACTTAATAGTAGTTGACACTTTGTCAAAGAATTTACGATGCTTTCCTTGGATTGTCTCCGATGTTGTGTCCTCCGAAGAATCTTTGGATGGAAGACGACTTTGCTTCCCTTTCAGCATGTTAAATTGGTGCTTATAACTTGAAAAGTTCAATTACAAGGCTCTACAATAAAAAGGCTGGTGTGTTATCCTACGGCGCAGGATAGTAATTTTTTTATTTTGAATTTTGAATTGCTGAATCAGAACCGTGGTCGAATTTCAGCTCTCAGTTTTCTCTCTAACCTCAATAGAGGAAAATTTAAGTTTTTTGAGGTTTGAAAGAAAAATGACGGATTAAATCCGACCACGGTTTTGGATTCCACGAGCGAAAATTCAAAATAGCGTGTGTACGCGTGCTCATAAACATCACTTGACTGAAATTTGGAAATTTGTGTACGTAAAAATCATATTGAGTTCATATAGTCGGGACTTGTACAGGGGATCATATATTTATAGATGGCCTGCATACTAGCTATTGAACTACGGCATCTAATGGACAATTAATTGAGAGAAATTTACTAATTAAATGCTTTAACTACGGAGATATTATATTACACTTCCTTCTTGGGCTCAGATATGACTGATACAATAGCAAATAGTTGTAAATGCTTTGCAACAGTCAATATTTTCAGTAAAAGAAATTCTAAATTTGGAAGAAGTGGATAATCGACATAAATTTGCACAAATTATTATAAGATATTTAAGTCCATTTCTTATCTTAGGCACAGAGAGCAGATATACTCTCAGTCCACTGCGCGGACAGTATTTGCAATAATCTTAACTATGGGAGCACTGTGTGTCATCTTGCACTCTTCGGCCAGCCTTTTGTTGTGATCATTTCACAGGCAGTTTCCCCGTAAAATTATTCTCTAATGGATTTTGAAAGACAAAAGTACTAGGATGCATAACTTTCGTTGTTCAGTGAAAATTGGGAAGGACCTCTCCGCACCGTTTAATACCGAACGGGGTTTCAGACAAGGTGATTCGTTATCGTGCGACTTCTTCAATCTTATTATGGAGAAAATAATACGAGCTGCTGATCTACTACATAACATTCAACAAAAGTGTCATGCTGTTGGCGTATGTCGACGATATTGACATAATCAGCATGTACACGCGAGCAGTCAGTGCAGCATTCTCAGAGTTGGAAAGAGAGTCGCGCCGAATGGGTCTTACGGTAAACGAGGGCAAGACGAAGTATCTAGTGTCAGCAAACAAAGAGTCCCGGCGTCTTGGACAGCACATCACTGTTGAAAACTATGCTTTTGAAGTAGTAAGGGACTTTGTCTATCTTGGAACCAGCATTAACAATTGTAACGACATCAGCCTGGAGATATTGCGAAGGATCACTCTTGCAAGCAGATGCTACTTTGGGCTAAGTAAGCAATTGAGAAGTCGATCCCTCTCTCGAGAAACGAAATCCACACTCTACAAGTCTCTCATCATGCCTGTACTTAGATATGGCGCCGAAGTTTTCTAGAGAAAAATCCTACGCAAGATCTTGGGACTTATTTGCGTTGGTGGCGAGTATGGAATAAGGTACAACCTGTATGAGCTGTATGCCGACATTGACATAGCTAGGTCATGTCGATCGAATGGAAGAATACGCTCCGGCTAAGAAGGTGTTATATTCGGAACCCGCTGGAGGACGACGCATAAGAGGAAGACCTAACCTTCGGTGGAAAGACCAAGTACTGTTGAACCTGATGGCGCTTGGAATTTGTAACTGTCGCCAGCTAGCGAAGCATGATATATTCTAAATCAATATTCGGTTCTTATGGCCACATAAGTATGTAAGTAAATTACTAGGATTTATTATATAGACAACATCTTGAAACATTGTAGTATTTTCTGCGTTTCCATTCTCCTAGACAGTTCTCCATTGGAAAACTGTAAGAAATCACATTCATCAATTTATTAGTCAGACTCTTTATAAATTCTATGTATTCGCAATTAAACAGCCACGAGGTGAATAAAAATACTATGGTAGCACAACAACAACAAATGCTATTATATTTATTAAATGTATGTAATTAAAAGAAAATATATTATTACATTTGTATATGAGTAACAGTTCATTATTTGTTAAATAGAATTAATGTGGCAAATGACATGAATCTAAGCTTAATTTCAAATTCATGTGAATATTTCACGTATTTTTCAACACCAATAATTATTTACATTTAGATACATTGTTAAATGGCATTTGAAATATTTTCAAATGTATTCGTAATGAACATTTAATGTTTAAATGATCGCTTAAATGCCTTTGATCAATGCCGGACCAAAAATTCAATAAATAAATAAAAAGTATTGAAAACACTAATTCAAGTTGTAAAAAGAAAAAAATTAAGAAAAAAATACACATTAACATTATTGTAGGACGGCTTAAAGTGCATGGCTAGTTTTCATTTTGCCGCTGCGCATATGCGCACGCGTACAAAATACACACATATGGGCACAGATGGAAAGAAAGAAAGAGAGAGAGAGATAAATGCGGTATGCTTTTTTTATGTTATTGTTGTTTGGCCAATTGGCAACACCTGAAATATCAATGGAAAACATGCAACTAATGTATTGCCTACAATAATATGTACGAGTATTTAAATAAGAACAAGAGTTGAACATGCCTTAAGAGTGGGGGTAAACAAATGTCCCGATAATAGAATATCGCCGCTATCAGAGACAACAGCAATAGTTAACAATTATAGACAAACAACATGCAATTATTTGCATTGTTGGATTGCAGTAGTGTTTTTGATATTCGTAGTGTTGAAACATTGACCGATGTGGAATGGCGGTTTTTCTATTTGTAGTGTTTGGGCCAAACAGTTAATGTTTACCTTCAACGAAGACACATTACAAGCATCATCGAAACCATTTATTTCTGCATATTTGTTTGCTTTCTTGCTCATTTACTATTAACTATGGCATTATTTACACTTGGAGACATGTGTACATACACAATGAATGCTCCTTATGAGATGCGCAAATAAATCAAAATATTCATCCATCCATTCATCCATAAACTATCATACGCTTTAACGCATTCGGGCAACAAATATTTTGCCTGCTTGTAAGAGTGAATAAGATGAATTGAATCGAATGTGTGCCTATGTGTACATAGGCGCCTCGATCACATGGAAAAATTGCAAAAAGCAAACATTTATGAATGCCACTACCATGATCAACAATGAACAACAAACAACCAACAACCAATACCATTAATATATAATATACACTACATTCACACATGTGCACTAAATACACACGGTTATAACCACAAACATTCACAAGCAGGGTGAAAACTCAATAATCCGTTAAATGTGTGCAAATACTCGGATTCGGTTGCAAATCAGCATCAGATGGCATCAGTTAATGAGTCAAAGCGGTACGTACGTTTATCTGTTGTATACATACATGTATGTTTATATACACATAAAATGTACCTTATCTATGTATAGATACATACATCTTTGTATAGGCACATATTTGCCTACAGTCATTTCAATAATGCAATATACATACTTCATTAATGAATCGCATCGATAAATACACATATACTAAATAAACATACTTGAGGGATTAGTTAGTTTTTGAATTTCAAAATATATATTTACAAGTATACATACAAGGTGCGGCAACTATGTATTAAGACTCGAACCATATCTCAGGAACCAAGAGCGCCATCTATGTGTGATGCAGCGTTTTGAAGCTTCAACCTTCCTCTACTAACTGTCAAAATTTCATGGCATTTGGTTGACATTCATTTTACAAAACACGTGTTCGTTTGATGTTGAAATTTCAACATGGAGCAAAGAGAGAAAAAAGTCACACAGCACTCATTGTTCGTCAATTTTTGGCTCGGAATCAGGTCTGTGTGTTGAATCACCCGCCGTATTCACCTGATTTGGCACTGTCTACGCCAAAATAGATCTATATACTGCACTGTGTTCCAAATTGAGGGAATGGGTTGAGTAACGATCCGGCATCACCGATCTTTGCCAACTCTTCCCATTCCGCTCAGTATTGTTATTCTATTTCTCTCTTTACCGCCTCTTTGTTTTGGGGCTAAACCTTATATTAACTTTTTTCTCGTTGATCAATCTAAAACTCACTTCCGAAGTAATACCAGTGCAGTGCTATTGTACAAAAGAATATTGTTCTTTTTTTTTTCAATTAGAGTGGATAAATATAATCACCCATAAACAAATTAAATCTAAGTTTAAAAACAATAAATTGTGACTTTGTTGAACAAAAGAAAATAAGTGTATATTTGTGTGCCAAGTGCAACTCACAGGAGTAGCAGCATCAACATCAGGAACATACTTCTGGAACAAGAACCGACGGGTCAGGCCCATCGGTATAAAAACTCCCTCACACGTTCAGGCACCGTGCGACTTCTTTTTGCTCTCAAAACTGAAATTGAAGTTGAAAGGATGCTTTTTTGATGACATTTAGACCATACAACGGGCTTCGACGAGGGCACTGGAGGCAATTCCGAAAAATGAGCTGGAACACACGTTTGCATCACTATTAAATCGATGTAACAAGTGTATTGAATCAGGAGGAGAATATTTCGAATAAATATACCGAAAAATTAGCAGATATCGTGTTTTAATTGTGTTTTCTAGAGGCAGTCTTAATACATAATTGTCGCACCTTGTATATTGAAAACTACATACCTACATAACATACATAAGTGCGTATCTTGAAAAATGTATAAATGAAATTATACATGAAATTGTTGTCAATATTCCCAAAACATAATAAAGGTGGTAAATGATGTGATGCCATATTTTTCATAATGATATTACTACTACTATCATTTTTAGGGTTTTGAAATAAATCTTCTCTTGAAAATAAGTAAATTTTAACAAAAAAAAAAAATTATATTTGAATCAACCTTCGATTCGATCAATAATAATTACAACACTTATTTTGTACAACTATATACAGTAACAATTTATTTAATCAACTCTATTTACTCTATTTGCAACTTTTGCCTCTGATACTGCACCAATGTTTGCACGATCACTTTCGTTATTTAATTGATTTAATTTATCAACAATTAGCCCTATTTATACTCTGTGGCAACTCACCAGAATCTTCCTTTACCATAGTTGAGATTCTTTTGTTTCTTTCTCGTTGGATTATTCTGGTTATCGCCTATTTCTTTTTGTTGACATTCGTTTCGATGCTGCCAATATTCGTGTCATTCACCATTAGTGATGGGTAACCAACCATCGATTCTCGTTACAATATAATCTAGCATTCAAAAATTCGATTTCTCCACTCTCCAAGGTAGTAAAAAATCGTGAATCGTTTAAATAGTGGCTGGATGTAAATAAGCAAAAATCGGGATTCTAATGATAATTCAAACATTTGGGAAATTTAAAATCTTTCTGAACTTGAATTTGTTTTGTATTCGTTGAGGCTACAATATCCACTTGGTCAATTAAAAGGTTTATTATATTTTTTGTGATTCATATTAAAGCCAAAAATCATAAAAATTTTGACAACCTGGCTCACCGAAATTCATCAAATTCTAGATCATTTATAGCATTTTCTCTCTAGTAAACAAAAAAAAAATTTCAAATTTGGATCAGCCTACTCTATAGTTTTTATCAGCCATTATGAAGGCATAAAGGCATTTTGAATGGAACACCTCCTAATAAAGACAAATAGGGGTTAAGCATAATCGGACAAAATATTTGCGAAATATTTGCTTGTCGACCATCCAGTTAAGGGATAATGGTAAGGTGTTATGGTGTTTGGAAAAGAGATTAGGATGCGAAAATTAATAGAGGCAGGCCGTACACTTTATTGATTCAGCATCGATTCTTGGGCGCAATGGAATTTTGCAGGTGTCTTTGAGTTCATTTACTAGGGCAGTCCCGCGAAGGTGTGAAGATAACGTGAAAATGTTACGAATAAAAAACTAATGGGTGAGGATCATATATTTGACTATACTTGAGACAATTTCTATGTTGTTTTTTTATGTATTTTATGTTCTTTTTGTAGGGGAGCCCTATTGGCTGGTGTAGATAGAAACTAAGTATGTTCGGAGGAAATATTTGGGAGGACAAATTAATGGTAGTAACTCGTACGGCTTTCGGCATTATTGGCAATTTTTGGATAGCTATGGGCGTATTTTTCGAATCGCAGGTATTTGCTGTTAATTGAGTATGGCAGCCCCCTTAAGGTGTGAAGGCGAGTGTGTGTGTGAGGTAAAAAGGAAATTTCGGTGAGTAAAAATTAATGTGGTTGGTCATACATTTTATCATTCTAGCGACGATTCCTGGATGGGTTTGATGGTATTTGTTGAATATCTTGTACTTGTAATACAAGTAAATTGATCCAAATTTGGAATTTCTTTTTGTTTCTTTGGGCAAAAATGCTTGAAATGATGTTTGTTGGTTGGTTGTCTTAGGTGCTGCTCGGTCGACAGAAACCGAGACTGAATTAGCACATAGAAAACCGATATTTTGCTACACCACTCCTGGAACGACTGAAGTGAGATCTATTCGAACCATCTTTATCCATTGATAAACCTGCTAATGTTGTCGATTTTGTTTTCAGCAATTTCATTTAGGTTATTCATTACGAATTTCCCTAGAGTTCTATATCGTAGAGCGCCCAGACTTGGGCACTCACATAGATAGTAAAAAACCATCTCCTTGGATCCATCTTGTTTGCAGTTTCGGCATCTGTCGTTCATCCTATTTTCTCTGCATGGTCCCTGTCTCTGCATCGGCTAGTGACCGGTAATAGTGGACGTGATTCCGAAGATATTTGTTCTTTTCTTTCTTATCAATTCGTCGGTTCTTGACATATCGTATTTACATCAAGTTCCCTTTGCTATTTTACAGGCGCCAGTTCTTGACCACCTGGTTTCTGCCTGCTTTCGATATACGTCGCTCTCTCAGATAGCAGGATTTCGACTCCGTTGAGTAAAGGGAATTCTAAATTGAGGTATTTTATTTTTGGTTGTGAATGCCATCAACTGGGATTGGTTTAACTTTAAGTCCACTTCTTGTAGCCCACATACTTAGTTTCCCCAAATCCCTTTCTAAGATTTCGCTATGTTGATTAGTTGATATGAACGTGCCGGTTATTATAATCATGACGTCATCTGCGTACGCGACCACTTTGACCCCACCCCTGTTTAGTTCTAATAGGATATTACTTATTTAACGCCATCACTCATAAGAGAGAAGATAGTACTCCTCCCTGCGAAGTTCCTCTGCTCGCAAATTGGGTAACTATAGCACCTCCGTTTGACACTTGTATGATTCTACTTTGCAATATGTATCGAATCCAGTTACTCACTCAGCCATTGAACACGATACTGATTAGTGATTCGGAAATGGTATCTACTGATATATTATTGAAGGCGCCTTCTATGTCTAGGGAGGCAGCCATGGTGAATTGTTTCTGATGCAGAGATTTTTCGATTTGATCAATTACCACATGGAGAGACGTCTCCGTAGATTTACCCTTCATATAGGCATGCTGCGCAATCCAAAAGTTTGTGTCCCCCTACTATGGACCTGATATGGATGTCAAGGAGTCTCTGCAGTGTCTTCAGTAGGAAAGAGTTTAAACTGATTGGTCTGAAATCTTTTGCAGCTTTGTGTTTCTTCTTACCCGACTTGGGTATAAAGATCATCTTGGCCCTTCTCCAGCTCTCTGGGACGTAGGTAAGGTGTAAGCAGGCTTTAAATATTTTAATAAGCCAGCCTTCAATAATATTCAGCGACTTCTGAAGCATGATTTCAAAGGTTTAAAACTGAAAGGTGTCCTTGTGATCAACCACATCACCAGAGACCGGGGCTTGTATAATGATGTAAATTATATATTTCAAACTTTTACCCATCTTCTAGAGAGAGATATAAATGTGTTTAATACAATATAGCTGATCAATTCTGCCATCATTAAATTACTATATATTGGCTTACATATATCTATAAATATCATATCGTGTGGTATGCAGGCATAATTGATAAAAAAAAATGATATGACAACATGGTAACAGCAACAGCCAATATCAATGACTGAATGAAACATTCAACCAAGATTAATTCACACCCTAAATGGTGTTCATGATGTATCATCATACGAGTACAAGTACAAGTACTCGTATATTCAATTGAAATGATGCATATTTTTACTGTGTATGGTGCGTACGTAAGTGAGAAAAGAAAAAACATGATCATTTTGGCCACCATACAAGTTGCTTGCATTCCTCTAATTATCATCACAACGACCACCATCTCTGGCCGATCATCATGCTAGCCTGCCTATCATCATCGTCATCCAAGAGCGATAAACAATTGACAGTAATGGCGATGAAAAGACGATGATGTAAACGATTTCAATAAAACAACAGCATATACAATTACAACATTGTGAATCGAGCAACAACACGCAATTGTGATGAACCATAAACGACGATGCAGCAGCAACAGCAGCAGCAACAGCAGCAGCATTCAGGCAAACAAAGCAAATATCGCATGGATATGATTGTGTGTGTGTGTGTGTGTGTGTGTTTAACATCATCGTCTCAACATTTATTAGTTATTGATAATCGTATTGCAAAGGCATTACAGTAGCAGGCAGTAACAATATGGCAATTGCCCATATTGGCACGCATACTGATGACAACTAGCTGCTACTGTTTGCATCGATTGTCAGTCAAAACATGTCGCTGCAATTAAAAGACGCCTTCTTCGGTGCTGCACATATGCGCACATCGAGATGCGTTTCATGTTGTGACGCAGGTGCAGATTTAACATGCACAATCCAACAATGCCATACATATCTATCTACACATTTGCCATATCACTCACCAGTGAGCCAGCTACTGACGAGTATATTAATATGCAAATTCACGTGCATAGGTATTGTTTATAATAACAGCCAATATAGTAGTAGAAGTAGCAACAACATTTTATACTTTTTCTTCTTCTTCTTCTAGAACGTATATGCATACCCACACAGGCACACATACAGCAATCTCTCATGCAAGTTAGTCACACCGAATGAAAAATCATCCAAGTCACACAATATTTGTATTAACACAAACGTTGTTGTGTTTCATAATGCAAATCAACATTATGGCCAATAAATAATAATCATTTGTTGTTCTTATTGCTGTTGTTGCCCACAAGTGTGCCATTCATTGTAACTATTTTGGTTGTGATCAATTGGGCACCACCGGAAGTCACCATTCGTGATTATTGGGATTTTAGCATGCTGAATGTTGTTGTTGCGCGACCATTTGTAGAAAGTGATTTTTTTGTTGTTGTTGTTTTTGTTCGTAATGTGGTTATTTGGGTAACACGTACAAATAGCAGATAGATATTTACATGAATGTATACATTCATATGAAAGCCTTCCTCATAAAATATTTTCCATCATGTTTTGAGTCATACCAGCACACTTGCGTTATCTATTGATTCATTTTGCATTCTGATATGTAAGAGCAAGTGTTTTATAGGAAAACAATTTTTTTTTTGTTGTAATTGTTGTTATTGAGATTTTCTTTTTTTTTTTTATCTTTTTTTTTTTTTTTTTTTAACAAGCTTTTTTATTGAATCTTTCTAAAATTACTTAGAAACTAACAATATGTAATCAAATCTTACAAACTAACTAAAATTATGTGATATTCCCAACGTTCCATCACAATTTGTTGACTCACGAGGTATAGCAATTTCACAGCATATTCAGTGTGTCTTTTCTTTTTAATCGACGATGCCCCGTGCTCAGCAACAATTGCCTAGCAAGGGGATTCGGATGACTGTGTAATTTTTGAATGTAGCTTCTGCAAGACATTGCAACTTCCTCAGAAATTGTGGGTACATTTAAATCTCGATGGATGTTAACGTTCCTCATATACCAAGGCGCGTTTACAATAATTCGCAGACACTTGGATTGTATTCGCTGCAATTTTTCGATATTTGAGGGAGATGCGGTGCCCCAAAACTGAATACCATAAGTCCAGATTGGCTTCAGGATTGCTTTATATAATAGCACTTTGTATTCGAGATTCAACTTTGATTTTTTGTGTAACAGCCACCATAACTGATTCATTTTAAGCTTGATCTGAGTTTTCTTTGCCTCTATGTGATTTTTCCAGGTCAGCCTTCTGTCGAGGTGAATACCCAAGTACTTTGTTGAGGAACATTGTGGAACTGATTGGCCATTAATTTTAAGTGGGGGACATGTATCTGGCCTTAGCGTGAAGGTTACATGTACGCTCTTTGATTCATTGACTTTTATACGCCATTTTGCTAGCCAGATTTCGAGAGAATCGATATGAGTCTGCAGGAGTTTAGTAGCTTCTATGGGGTTAGAGCGAGAGCACAATATTGCCGTATCATCTGCAAAGGTCGATATAAATGTATGGTTATTGCTGGGCATATCTGTAGTGTATAAGAGATACAGTAAGGGGCCCAAAACGCTTCCTTGAGGAACGCCAGCGTGAATATCCAATGGATTTGTTGTGTAATCCTTGTGATGTACCAGAAATTGTCTTTTCGTGAGGTAGCTACTAAGCAATGAGGAGACATTTGCAGGCAGTAATAGTTTGAGTTTGTAAATAAGGCCGTCGTGCCATACTTTATCGAAAGCTTGAGTGATATCAAGAAAGACAGCTGAGCAATACTTTTTTTCTTCAAAAGTGTTCCTTATCAGAGTTACAATGCGGTGGACTTGTTCTATTGTGCCGTGCTGTTTTCTAAATCCAAACTGATGTTGAGGAATCAGTTGGTTGAGATTAATAAATGGAGTTATATTCATGACAAGTAGCTTTTCGAATACTTTAGAAAGTAGAGGCAGGAGGCTAATAGGTCTGTACGATGCAACTTTTGTAGGGTCTTTTCCTGGTTTTGCTATCATAATAATTTTTGAAGTTTTCCAGCATTTGGGGTAGTGTTTAATACGAAGGATAGCATTGAAAATGTGCATGAGATGAATTACTGAAGCCGGAGGTAGCTCTTTTATCATTTTACCGGTAATTTTATCTGGACCAGGTGATTTTTTTGGTTTTAAATCTTTATAAATTGCTTTGAGAAGTTAATTTTAGTAATGAGGACTGTGAAGAGGGTGGATTGGGTGTAAACACACTTTTTAGGTGGTTTGCAAAAGCCAAACCCTTCTCACAGTTGCTTCTAGCCCAATTACCGTCACTCAAACGGATGGGGGAATCAGTGAGAATTGGCCGATTTGAGTTTTTTGCTGATTTCCACAAAGAGTAGTCTGACGCTTCACCAGGTGTTAATTTCGCTATGTGCTCTTCTAACTCTTTGTTGTTTTTATTTTTTAAGGCTTGCTTTAACTTTCGAGTGCAGTGCTGTAGCTGTGTTTTCAGATTCGGTGATCTGAATTCTTGCCATTGTCTTCGGAGTCTTCTTTTCTGTCTTACTAGCAATTCAATATCGGCTGGTGTGTATGGGCTATAGTTTGATTGCTTGCATACCTTTGTGCAGGTGGCTGAGCTGAGAGCTAATGAGAGCAGCTGGTTGAATTTTTCGAGTGCTGAGTCTACATCGTGTCCATTTCTTAATACAGTACTCAGAGGAAGATGGGAATTTATATATTTCTTGAATTTTAACCAGTCTATTTTCTTTCTAACGCAATTACCTTGGGGGCTTGGTGATTTTATAGATATTACCGTGGGTGAGTGGTCAGATGATAGATCATAATTACACTCTGTGGAGATATTTTCCATCTGCAAACCTTTGGCGACTCCAAAGTCTATGAGATCGGGTATTTTCCTCTTGTCCGTCGGCCAATATGTCGGTTGACCATTTGAAATAACATCGTAGCCGTGGTTAGTGATGATTGAACATAGTCTTTTGCCTTTTGGAGTTATTAATCGGGAGCCCCAGTGAGTGTGTTTGGCGTTGAAATCGCCAGCAACCAAGAATTTGCTACCAAGAGTTGAGAAAAATTCTTTATATTGCTGTTCGGTAATACTGTATCTTGGGGGACAGTATATCGCAGATATTACTAGCTTAGAGATGTATTCTTCCAGACATATAGATGTTGCTTGCAAGTAGACGCTACTGAAATCTTCAAGAACATGATGTTTTATTCTGCTTTTTATAAATATGGCAGTTCCTCCGCGTGCCTTACCATGCGGATGATTTGTGGTGTACAGTTTGTAATATGGTATTTGGTAGCAATTTTTGTCAGTGAAATGGGTCTCAGATATCATCATTATGTCGATTTGGTTGGATGCAAGGAATTGAATTAGCTCCAAACGGTGCTGGCTTAAGCCGTTGGCGTTCCAGTGGCATATCTTGAGACAACTCATGGTCTGGATAGCAATGTTTGGAGTAACATCGATTGATTTTTCATCATTTCTTGCATCATTGTTTGCATTGAGTTCATGAATTGGTTCATATTCTGAATTAATGTTTGAAGCAAATGTTCAAGGGTACTTGGCTGTTGGGTGGGCAGTGAGTGTTTCTGCTCATTATTTACATTGCTTTGTTGGTGTGTGTTTTGTTTTAACACGCTAGCGTATGAATTGGTTTGATTCTTGTTTGGGATTGCAGAGAAGAATTGTGTTGCATCAATATTTTGTCTCTTACTTGAGTTGGCTATCTGAGTTTGCTCAACTTGTTTTAGAGGTTGATTGCTAGCGGAGAAATTTAGCTTTAGGGTTGTATATACTGGGCAACCTCTATAATTTGCGGTGTGATTACCTCCACAATTGCTGCATTTTTTCATGCTAGCATCGCCTTTAGATTTTGGGCATATGTTTGATTTATGGAGATCTCCACAAATCACACAAACAGCTGGCAGGGTACAATATGTCTTATGTCCATATTCTTGGCAGTTACTGCACTGAGGAGGTCCAGTTCTCTTATGGGGTTCTTCGATTGTGATTTTGCGATGCAATAAATATCGAATTTTATATATGGGGTGTACCTCACCTTTTTTTAGGGGTTTTGTTTCAGGCTGAAGCTCAATACGATATAACGGTTGAGGTATATTGCTCTTGTTGAGAATGTTGAATACTGTTTTGGCTTGAAACCCTTCTTCCTGAAGGGCAAGTTTGATTTCGTTAATATCAACGTTGGGTTCGACGCCTTTGAGTACAACGATTAAGCCCTTACTACTTTTTAGCTGATATGTGTAGTAATTCTTTTTTACAGCATCAAATTCCGCTATTACTTTGCGATAATGAGTTTCGCTGTAGATTTGCACTTTTGTTTCCTCAATTTGGCCTTTGCGAATAGGAACAACATGGAAATTCTTTGGTCCTATAAGACTTGTAATTCTAGAAATCAACTTATCTGAGTTGCGTTCTCTCAAGAAAATGGGTGGGGGTTTGAAATTTTTCTTGGAGATAATATTTTCGTCACTTTCATCACCTGAAAGCAGAGCAAATCTATTTTCCGAACTAATAGGGACAGTGTTCTGTTTTTGAATTTTTGTTGAATTCATTTGTTTTGAATTTTGCGGACTTCTCTTTCGCTTTACTACAGTAATGTAGCGATCAATACCAGTTTGAACAGCAACTGGTTCTTTATTAGTCATCGCACTAGTTGCTTTAACTACTGGGTCATGCACTTCAGTAGAAAGGCCGTTATTTGTTTGCTTTGATGTTGTAGCTGTTGGTGTTACAGCAGGAGAAGCGCATTGTACACTCCACGGTATAGAGGGAGATAGTATATCACGAGAGAACAAACTATTTTTTTTGTCTGTATTTATTGTTGTTGCAAATTTTGATGTAGTGTTAGAGTGAGGAATATGTACAGGCAAAAGATTAACACTGTTACTTTCACTTGTGCAGTGTGTATCAACTGTTTTTTTTGATAGTGCACTAATCGGGGGGGTTTGCGCGGGTGATTGCAAATTATTGTTTACACACACATTAACAGGCGATTGCCGTTGCCGGGGAGGAGAGCGCTGAACACTCATATTATAAACAAATTGTTTGCAAACGATATTATTTTATTTTTTTTTTCTAAAAAAAAAAAAAAAAAAACAAATCACCGAAATAACTCCTTGAGTTTCTTAGCGTCTTTTCGCAAAATATTAAAATTTTTTTTTTTTTTTATACCGAAAACAATAACTTTTCCGACTCTATCAAACACGTCCACTCTTATTGGTGACTTTCACGCAATGAAAGTCACCAATTGCTGTTATTGTAATTTTTTATCAAATTACAATAACAGCAAATTATCAACCGTAGGGGCTTAGCAGATAGATGGCTCGATCAGTGAGGAATTCTTTTTGGAGGCAAATAGTTCTAAATGGAATAATTCCGCAACTTTTTATGGGCGCTACATTAAATAGGTCTAATCTGTAGATCGTGGGTTCAATACCCGACCGTGACATCTTTAATACTGAAAAGAACTTTCGAACGGTGCTCACTTGTCGGTAAACAATTGCTAATTCTTCCGGCAGTAACTCTTTGCCATGCAAATCTTCTTAAGGAGCTCAATGATGTGATGTCACAAGGGTTCTGCTATTCGGAACCTGCTAATATAACACGGACAGCAGTACTGGAAGAGAAGGTCTGTGGTATCACAAAAGGACTTTCTGGCCTAAGTCCTCTAAGACATCTAAGTGACAGACAAATGAAAAATTTTATTTCGTTTAAGGACTACCCCTTTTGTTGATAACGAACAAAAAACTAAATTGATCGCAAGGTGATCAACGGAAGACATGCTTCCAGTGTGATGGCCATGAAATCAATCCGTGGTGCTCATATCACTACTTTGTTGCCGCCATGGTCCGAATACGTTTATGTGTCGCAAAGAGCATACAAAGTCCCGCATAGAGAAAGCCTTACGTCAGTAAGCTGCAATCAATAAGGACATCAAATGCTTTTACCACTCGGTTATCGGATCTGCTTATGCAGAACACATGCACGTAATCGACTTCTACCGGCTGCTGAGAAATGATTGGTATCATCAGAAGTGTCGCGATACTACAGCAGAGAAAGATGCCGCCTACTGAAAAACCCTGCGTGGAGGTGTTATACGTGCTGTTAAGGAGAGGTACAGAGCGAAGAGGAATGTGGAGGGACGTCTCTTCAGGCGCAAGAAGACAAAGAAAAAAAGACGCCAGTGTAAGGAGATGAATAGAGACAAGAATGAGACTCGAAAATTCTTCGTGTAGATCAAGCGCCTGAGTTGCGCTTTAAATCTCGGAGTCTCTTTCATGTCATGAAAAAAATGGGAATGTGGTTACAGATGTCCAGAGTGTACTGAGTCTTAGAGGAATCACTTCTCCATGATCTTGAATGGCGATGCTTCGAACAATGCCGATAGTGGAGGAGATTCTCCGAACTTCCCAATCTCGGATGTTGGTGTAGATGTTCCACCATCCGAACATGGTGAGGTCAGAAAGGCCATTCTATGCTGAAAAACAACAAAGCTGCAGGTGCTGATGGCCTGCTTGGCGAGTTGTTTAAGAACAAAGGCGATGAGTTGCTAACCAGCATGCACTAGCTCATAAGTAGATTATGGTCGGATGAAAGCACGTCGCATAATTGAAGGCTGAATGTTCTCTTTCTTTCTCATAAGGTAAGGTAAGTACCTCTACGCAACAATGTCTGAGTTCGGTATTCCTGCGAAGCTCACTCGATTTTGCAGAATGACACTGTATAACTCCCGTTGTGCAGTGAAAATTGGGAAGGACCTCTCCTCGCCGTTTAATACCAAGCAGGGTTTCAGACAAGGTCATTATTATGGAGAAAATAATTCGAACTGCTGATCTGCGACACAGTGGCACCATCTTCAACAAAAGTGTCATGTTGTTGGCGTATGCCGATGATATTGACATAATTAGTATAAATCGATCAGGGCAGCCTTCTCTGAAATTTGGAATCGAGTCGCGTCGAATGGGTCTCACGGTGAACGAGGGCAAGACGAAGTACCTAGTATCAACAAACAAAGAGTCCCAGCGTCTTGGACAGCACGTCACTGTTGATAACTACGCTTTTGAAGTAGTGAAGGATTTTGTCCGAAGATATTCCGAAGAATCACTATCCCTAACAGGTGCTACTTTGGGCTAAGTAAGCCACTGGCGAGTCGAACCATCTCTCGAGAAACGAAAACCACACTCTTCAAGTATCTCATCATGTCTGTCCTTATATATGGCACCGAAGCTGTACGAGCTGTATGCCGATATTGACATAGTAAAGCGCATCAAAATCCAGCGGCTGCGCTGGCTAGGTCATGTCGAGCGAATGGAAGAACACGCTTCAGCTAAGATGGTGTTATATTCGGAACCCGCTGTAGGACGGCACAGAAGAGGAAAACCAAACCTCCGGTGGAAAGACCAAGTACTGAAGAACTCGTCAGACGTTGGAATTTCTAATTTGCGTCAACTAGAGAAGGAAAGAGCTGCCTGGCGAAGCATGCTAGATTCGGCCCAAGTCGATTTTCGGTTGTAATGGACACATAAGTAAGTAAGTAAGTATTATTATTATGAGTTATTGCACAATTCAAGCAATTTGAAACAAGCGATCGCAGCTGCTGATCATGCAAAGATGATCAATGATAAAAAGAGAAGAATACTATTGAAAGGCAAATCTCCAATAGGAAAATAAAAACATTTAAATAACAATTATTGTATTTCAATGGTATTGTCAATTTGTTATAACATTTAAAGAATCATGTCTTGCATTCAACTCATTGTTTAACTAACATTTTAAATGACATTTGGGCGACACCAAAAATAAATTAAAAATAAAAATTATGAAAAAGCAATCGCGTGATTATAAAGAACTAAAGAATATAGCCGTTGCCAAACGTACACCTACCTACCTACCTACCACACACCACTATTAAAAAGTAGATATTTAATTACACATAATGCCGACGCTGTGTGGAATACGCGTGCGATCGCATACAATACAATGCGATGAGACGCGCCCGCGTACGCAAGTACGTGATCGACAAAATAACGTGCAGATTTAAACGGAAAACATATGTACTCAGCTGCTAATGCCAATTGTTAAGCCGTTGTATATTGGTAGTGAACACATTCATTGTTCGGTCACTGTTCTGCATGCGAATTAGAAATTTCATATACTAAATAGTACGTATGTATTGTATGTACTCGTATGTAAGGTATTTTCTCGTATGTATGCAATGAATGTAGTTTGTTGCTATTGGAGAAACTCTTTCATTTTCATTATTAATTTTTTTTGTAATGCTTAATGAATGAATATCAGCATATTGTGTTGATTAACAAATATTCATCATCGCTATCACCACCACCACCACCATCACCATCACCATCACCACTATCACTACCAATTGCATTGTTATGCTAATTGCGATATGTCTCTTTTTCTGATTTTACTTCACCATTCTTTAGTTATGATTTATGCTCCAGCACAAAGTCCAAAGTCTATGGAATACCGATTGGAATGCATATGGGTAATCGATGGTGCAAAAAAAAAAAAAAATATAGTAAAATTGATATGGTCATGGGGAATACATATGTGGTAGGGTTGCTATACCTTAGGTATGCTTGCTGATCCCGATTTTTTTACTTCGACTGGTGAGTGATAGTAAATATTTTTAATAAATATTTATAATTGCTAGCGATTAAAATTCTTCGGCTTCTATCTGATAGCTGGATTTGATTTATTTTTTTTTTCAAGTACAACATATTAAATTAAATGAAAAAAATATAAATTTTAAATTTAATCAATTTTATTTGTTATATATATACAAAAGAAAAAAGACCCAATAAATATCTAAAACGCTTTAAAATTGAGCTTACAAATGTAAAACGTGTTCCAAAGTACATTTTTATAGACTTTATTCGTAAATGGTATTAAAAAATAAAGTACTTCCTCGCTCACATCACAAATTTGTCAAAATAATCTTTATAAGATGCCCTAGGTCATTAGTTAGTGCTTTGGCCTTCTGATCTGTAGGTCGTTGGTTCAATCCCCAGCTAAAGCTTTAACTTTAATACCAGAAAGATATTTCTTTTGAATTTTACCCACCTCAGTAATTGGCAATTCTACCGGCTCCTTCTAATACTATCCAAAAATTTAACACGAACAACAGCGTTGGAAGAGAAGCTTGCCAAAAGGCTCTTCGGAATTGATAAATGCAACATAATTCTTTTTTTTCTTTTTATTTATTTCAACTTTTTAAGAAAATTGTTGATCACTTGAAAACGAAAAAATAACATTTCCACTCATTTTGCTAAATTGCGAATGAGTCGAAATTATTTGGAGACAAATGAAATATACGCACGGCTCTATAAACTATAGTTCTTGAATCAAAAGTAGTTTCCATGATCTTAAAAAAATGTAATTGAAGGATTTATGAGAAATTAGTATCCATACCTTGTTCACATACACCACGGAAGCAACATATCTTAAGTTTAAAAGCTAAAAATCAACTATAATTAAAAAAATTATTTGCCACCTCTGCAATTTTAAATTAAAATTTTGAATACTTGATTTTTCGTAAAGCAAAATAAAGTTCTCCATCGCCTGATAGTCATACATTCCACGGCTACCGGGGTGATTCTTCTGATTGTTTGAAAACGTTTAAAAGCCTGAAAATCAACAAATATCCCCAAAGCTTCCCAGAAATTGCTCCTAGGGTGATAAAATTTATGACCAACACTTACAAATATTTCCTCCTGCTTAACCCCAAGCTTGACGCCTCAAGAGGACTCCCATACTAAATAACAGAAAAACCAATTTAAAATCAACAAACGCTGCCCAGAAATCAACCCTAGAGTGGTTAAATGTATGACCGACCCTCTTCAAGATTTCTTCTAAATATTTTTACCCTAAATCTTCACTCATTGGGAGGGCTCCCCTCCAGCGAGTGACAAAAAACACATGAGATAAGCCAAATTTAAAGATTTTCGCTGAACTGAGCCATTTAGAAACTTAATTTAATTATGGGTCTTAATGTTCCTAGAGTTTTATGATGTATAAATACTTATGGAAGATTAATTCTGGAATTCTTCGCATAAATTATGTTACTTTCTTTCAAAAATCTCTAAATTATTGGAATTTATGACAGCTAATTTCTTGATTTTCAACTAGTATTATGTCGGGATGCTTTAATGATCCCGGGACTAGCAACACTAACATGTATTTGCATTTGCTGCAAATAAAATTCAAAATTAATTGTTTAAGCAACATTATTTTATAGTTGTTGTTGTTGTTGTTGTTCTTTTCATTCTTGTAATTTTTATTATTTTTTTGCTATAAGCAAAAATACTACTAGTAATAGTAGTTACTAGTAAAACTCTCTCTCTCTCTCACTTAAATACTCGTATCTTTAAATGGATCATATACATCTTTAAGATTCCCACAATATTTCAACAGTTGGCATTTGAACAAAATATACAGCTTTGCGTATGTCCCACACACAAACACACACAAATGCTTTACACCTAAAAACACATTAACAGTCAGAGAATTGCAATTGTTGGCCCCTCTCCCCCATGGTCCATCAAGAACAATTAATAATTATACCCTGCATAATGCAATATGCATGGTATATTCATTTCGGTCAGATGTTTGTGTCCACTTGAAGGAATCTCCGGAGATATAGACATGGATATATATTCGTGATCAGCGTCGATTAAATTTTCGATTTAACGATGTCCGTCCGTCCGTCCGTCCGTCCGTCCGTCCGTCCGTCCGTCCGTCCGTCCGTCCGTCCGTCCGTCCGTCTGTCTGTCACTTGGCTGGTTCGCACGATAACTTGAGTAAATATTGAGCTATTTCGATGAAATTTGGCATAAGTAATCTATGATCCAAGGGTACGGAGGGGATTGATATTGGGCATGATCGGTCAATAACCACGCCCACACCAAGCATTCAAAGCGACTAACCTCGAAATTTTCAAAATCTTTAACTTGCTATAACTCACACAATATACCACTTGGGACAACAATATTTTGCACATAGAGTTATATTATACTACTATATAACCTCACCAAAAGTGGATGAGCCACGCCTACTTTCTAGCGTAGCTCCCATACAAAGTGTCTGCACTTCTTTTAAATTGAAACTGCTGTAACTTCTACAATCTTCTGTCTAGAATAACCATAATTAACACTTGGATTAACACGGTAGTCGGAAATAATATGGCAGAAAATCAGTGTGCCACGCCCACCCCTTTTTGGGTCTCCCATACAAAGTTGCGGAAATTAAAAAAAATGTTACCGGTTATAACTTGCAAACTATTCAGAGTAGAATAACGAGATTTGAGGTGTGGATTAGTATTGTACGAGCAACTAGGCTCACAGAAAATGGGTGTACCATGCCCACTGTTTATCGTAGCCCCCATACAAATTTTAAATTGAAACAGCTGTAACTTCGGCAATCTTCTGTCTAGAATAACCACAATTGACACTTAAATTAATATCGTAGTCGGAAATAATCTGGCGAAAAATCAGCGTACCACGCCCACTTCTTATTGGGGCTCCCATACAAAGTTGAGGAAATTAAACAAAAATTTAAACCGCTATAACTTACGAACTATTCAACGTAGGACAACCAAATGTAAGATGTGGATTAATATTGAAAAATTAATTGGATTTACAAGAAAGAGGTAAGCCACGCCCACTTTTTATATAGCTCCCATACTAAGCCTCGGAATTATCTTAAAATCCTTTTACTTCGTCAAAGTCAACCATATTTCGGGTGTAAATTAGTGGAAATAAAAGAAAAGTTGGATATTCGAGTAAACTTTTTATATATAAATCTACATATGCAGGGTATAGTTTGGTCGGCCCCAGCCGACTGTAAGGAGATTTTTTTATTTCTATTTGTAAACATACGAGTACATGCACTCGCAATAGCGACTAGCGGCAATTGTAAGCTATTGCTACCGCCACCGTAACGCCTTCATTACACGTTATTGTTGTTGCAGTTGTTACTGTTGTTGCTGATATTACTGTTGTACGGTTTTGTTACGCTAGTATACAGTTTAACGACTTTTTCTCAGAATAAAATTGTACAAAACGGCTAGGCACTTAAGTGAGACTCAAGTCACCGCAACGTAGTTGTAATATGTTTATGTTGTTGTGGTTGATATTACCTGTATTGTTAGTACTAGCTACTGGTATATTGTATACCTACCTAAAGTAATTATTATACCTTTGTTTGTTGTAATAGTTGGAGTAATGCTTTCTAAACTTACCATAAACTCGTACATCTGAGTGTTCCTGATATGTACGTATGTATGGTAGTTACTTCCCAGTAACACCTTTTTAGTATTTTATCAATCATCTTTCGGATGGTTTTGTTTTTTGTTTTTTTTTTTATATGGAATACAACAGCAACATTAGCAGCTAGAATTAGCCACACTTGGTGGTTGTGTACTTCCAAATGCTTCTATTTACTTGTACCAACATATATTGGCTATTATTTTATGATACGTTAGCTAGGAGTTTTTACAATTTAAACAAATTTTGTTTTACTTAGTTTTCATTCACAATTTTCCCATAAAATATTCAATTTTCTTCTTGCCACTCTACAGTGGTTAATCATAGAGAGCAAGGATGACAAAGGAACAAATTTCCAGAGCTACACCACAACAATAACAAAAACAACAACAACAACAATAACAATAATGACAACAACAACTATTACAACAACAATAACAATAGCAGCTACAATACCGATCACAAAAATGTTGCAAACTTGTACAGCTCCCACATTAATTTTAAGAATATCGGCATTCTCTATCGCAAGTGTCGAATGAATTAATATCCCAACTTTTTTGCAGAAATGTCGAAATTTTGGTTCCCTTTTTTTCCGCAAAATAATTGAAAAAAAGGAAAAGGAATTAGAATTTCGACATTATTGCATAAATTCTTGCAACAATATCGAAACGATTGCGCGTAAGCTGGAAGAAAGTGTATACATATAAAACCAATAAATTATGGATACTCGATTCAAATGAATATTTTGTGTTTGTTCATAAAAGAAAAGAGATGTCATGCGTTTATTGCAAAGAGCCACATGAGTCAGTTGTTGCTCTTGTTGATGGACAGTGCTGATAAAACTATAGCATAGATAATTATGAGCAAGTACCAAAGAATATTTAAAGAATATGTAGTAATTCTTTAAATGTTCTCTTCTAAGAAAAATGTTAATGCTTTTTTTATATTGATACCAATTTTTGTTTTTTTCTCTATTAGTGGTTATTAGTACAGTGAACTTTACCGTGCACCTGTCGACCAATAATTGAGAATTTAATTGCGATAGTCAAAAATATGTACTGAATATTTATGAAAAAGGGAATTGCACAATAGTTCTGTCATTCTGTCATTCAGGTTCAACTGGTGTAAGTAGAGATATTAGAACCCTTGTGACATCAGTTTTGTCAGCTTTGTCACAGAGCTCTTTTGTAAGCGTTTTCAGAACAAATTGCTACTGCCGGAAGAATTGCCAATCGCTGGCCGACAGATGTGTATCGTTCGAAAGAAAAATCTTAAAATATTTAAGTATTAATATTAAAGTTTGAAAAGGTGCCAGCCGGGGATTGAACCCACGATCTACACGTGAGAAAGCCAACGCACTAACCACTGAAGCTATAGCACCTAGAGGCCTGTAAGCCTCTTACAGATATGACAAAATTCCTTCGTAAATTGAAAGAGAAGTTCAACTAAGTAACTGAACGCACTTAGCTTTTAATGCAACACAATCACATTCAGTAGATTGTAGAACCAACCAATATGATAGACGCCGTTGAAGAAACTCAATCGATGGTGAAAGAATCAAGTACTGAAAAGTCGCCTGTTAATTTTGACATTTGATGCATTGACAATGTAACAAAAATACTTAATATTACAGAAAGCATTAAAACGTTCAGTGATACGGAAGCTGCTCTAGCAATTTCTGGAAGTTAAAGTACTTATATTAGGTCTAGTAAAAATAAATACATTTTTTATCCATACATTGAAGGTTTTATTTAGCATAGTTAGAATGATCCGATTTAGGTCAAATGTGCACCGTTTTGTTCGATAACTTGATGTCATTCTGAAGGTAATTTCATAATGCCCCTCTCATAGAAACCCTCGTCCCTATTGGCAAAAAACTGGGACAGACGATTTTCACAAACTTCTTTTAAGGCGAATTTTTCACCACCAAAATCATTCGCTATAGACAGGAACAGGTAGTAATCACTTGGTGCCAGGTCCGGACTATAAGGTGGATGTATAAACACCTTCCAACTAAGCTCTCGGAGCTTCTGGCGAGTCACTATCAATGTGTGTGGCCTGACGTTGTCCTGATGGAACACAATTCCTCTCCTATTGGAGAGTCTAGCATTAGTCTTGCTGTTTAATTTTTCGCAAATAAAAAAAAAAAAACTAAATAAAGAATAACAAAATTTATTATTTAACAAAGCTACGTATACATACTATAAGCATTGTCGTATACTTTTATAGAATATAAAGAAGAAGCCAAAGAAATTGCCCGCAAAAGCTCAAATAAAATTTAATTTTGTTAATTTTGAGGACAGGAAGTTGTTAGTATACATACATATGTATGTATATTTACTCGATCAGTTAGCTTGTAAATGTACGAGTATGTATAAAAAATTATTTCATATGCATTTTGTATGAGTACACACATTCATATGTACATTCTGTCAAATAAGTACCCGGAAATCGGAAATTCTCATTTTTAATTTTCCCTCTGAGAATATTTAAAAAAACTTTTTTTTCCCAGGTTGGCACAACTGTCAGCCACTATTCTGTGAATTTTTATTGCTATGTGTCATTTAGTTTGGTTACGGCGTCATTAGGAACAAGTCAACCTTTTGTGTGGGTTGCGATTTTTGCTATGGATACAAATATCGAACAAAGAGTTTGTGTGAAATTTTGTGTTTCAAACGAAATTTCTTGTGCCAAAACGTTGGAAATGTTGAAAAAAAAACATTTGGTGATTCAACCATGTCGGTAACTCAAGTTTACGATTGGTATAAATCGTTCAAAGAGGGGTGAGAAGAAATCCGGGTACTTATTTGACAGAATGTATGTTAATAAGGTTGTATAGCAACATGTATATTTATACAGTGTAGCAGAAGGGCAGTGTGTTGCGGGTGATGATCGCTCATTTCTTATTTATTTACGAATATACATATAAGTAAGTAGCCAAAATGTAGGTCGGTCTACGCCAACGAATTGACACTGACAGAGTTTCGTATTATGCAACATTTGCAAATTCTGTACAATTTTTTTTTTTTTATAACTTTATTTCTATTTGGTCAAGTTTTTGTATTTTTTCACTTTTTAAGTTGTATTTAAATGTTAACCAATGTAACCTCTATGCATGCATATTAGGTCGAACTGTTGATAAGCATTATGGTATTCGTGCAAAAGTAAGACATTTTCAAACGTCTCCGAAAGAGCTATAAGAAAACAACACTCAGATACAAGTGTTTTCGCATAAGTTATGTCTTTCGCTGGCCTCTTTCAAGTATATGATGGTTTCCATTTACACATTAGGATTATAAAGATCAAAAAGGATCAGGATTTTATCATATATCGTTTTTCAAAAAAAAATCTCTATGAAAATTAATGTACTTTCAAATGCGTTTCAGTTTATTTTCGAAATACGTGTTTCTCTTTATTTAAGGTTAGGTTAGGTTAGGTTATGGGGCTGCCCTCTCTATGAGAGGACACACTGAGGCCAGAAAGGCCCCCTTTGATACCACTGAGCTTCTCTTCCAACACTGTTGTGCATGTTAAATTTGGACAGCATTAGAAGGGACCTACTTATATTAGCCGGTTCCGAACGGCAGAACACTTGTGATATAACCTTAACTTTGTTTTGTCACAGAGCTCTTTTAAGAAGCATTTTTCGCAAATTGGTACTAAGGCATAAGGTACTATTGCCGACAGAATTTGGCTTTCATATGGGTGAGATATAAAAAGAAGTCATAAGGTATCAAATCAAATCTGTGGAGGACCCATCAAATTTACATTTTGATAGCCCAAATAGGCAATTTTTTTCAG
Source organism: Megamerina dolium (assembly GCA_963854835.1). Classification (NCBI taxonomy): domain Eukaryota; kingdom Metazoa; phylum Arthropoda; class Insecta; order Diptera; family Megamerinidae; genus Megamerina; species Megamerina dolium. Next base: position 60,326,768 of record OY978528.1, on the reverse strand, counting down.
CCGATATGTGAGTGCTCGCTTTGTCGTGCTGGAGAATGACGAGATTTCATATTTCTTCGAAGATTGCTTGTGTAAAAAATTGTTGTGTACTATACGGAATGGATATTCATCTTGATGTGTGGAAATAAAAAGACGTCATAGCTGGTCCAAGCAGCGTTGCATTGTGGATAATACATTAATTCCATATTTTACGTGCTTGCTTTATCAAATTTGTGGGAGCAGGAATTATCGTAGTGGAGCAGCAAAATGGTTGTGCACTATTTAGTATGGAGCGTTTTACGATGCTGTAATGGTACATTCAAATTCTTGTTGTTCAACATCAAATATCAAGAAAAAAACTTGAGCATTTACAAGCACTTCGATCGAACAGACCGATTGACTTGGAAGACGGAAAGGCCGTTTATAGTTTCTTCATATGAAAGGAAATTAAATGTTGATGGCCCTGAAGTTTGTGAGTCCGACTTACTTCCAAGTGGTTGAAAGACCATTATGATTCAAATCCACCTTGTGAACGTCACTCCCAATGTATATCAATAACAAACAAAAAAATCTCCTTACAGTCGGCTGGGGCCGACCAAACTATACCCTGCATATGTAGATTTATATATAAAAAGTTTACTTGAATATCCAACTTTTCTTTTATTTCCACTTTTCGAGAAACAATTTTTGCATATACTACTAATTTACACCCGAAATATGGTTGACTTTGACGAAGTAAAAGGATTTTAAGATAATTCCGAGGCTTAGTATGGGAGCTATATAAAAAGTGGGCGTGGCTTACCACTTTCTAGTAAATCCAATTAATTTTTCAATGTTAATCCACACCTTAAATTTGGTGTCCTACGTTGAATAGTTTCTAAGTTATGGTGGTTAACATTTTTGTTTAATTTCCTCAACTTTGTATGGGAGCCCCAATAAGAAGTGGGCGTGGTACGCTGATTTTTCGCCAGATTATTTCCGACTACGATATTAATTTAAGTGTCAATTATGGTTATTGTAGACATAAGATTGCCTAAGTTAAAGCTGTTTCAATTTAAAATTTGTATGGGGGCTACGATAAACACTGGGCGTGGTGCGCCCATTTTCTGTGAGCCTAGTTGCTCGTACAATACTAATCCACACCTTAAATCTCGTTATTCTACGCTGAATAGTTTGCAAGTTATAACCGGTAACATTTTTTTTAATTTCCGCAACTTTGTATGGGAGACCCAAAAAGGAGTGGGCGTGGCACATTGATTTTCTGCCATATTATTTCTAATCTTAGTTAATCTAAGTGTCAATTATGGTTATTCTAGACAGAAGATTGCCTAAGTTACAGCTGTTTCAATTTAAAATTTATATGGGGGCTACGATAAACACTAGGCGTGGTGCGCCCATTTTCTGTGAGCCTAGTTGCTCGTACAATACTAATCCATACCCTAAGTCTCGTTGTCCTAGGCTAAATGGTTTGTAAGCTATGGAGCTTAAAATTTTAGTTTAATTCACTCGACTTTGTATGGGAGACCCATGAAGGAGTGGGCGTGGCACACTGATTTTCTGCCAGATTTTTGCCGACTACGATATTAATTTAATTGTCAATTATGGTTATTGTAGACATAAGATTGCCTAAGTTACAGCTGTTTCAATTTAAAATTTGTATGGGGGCTACGATAAACACTGGGCGTGGTGCGCCCATTTTCTGTGAGCCTAGTTGCTCGTACAATACTAATCCACACCTTAAATCTCGTTGTCCTAGGCTAAATGGTTTGTAAGCTATGAAGCTTAAAATTTTAGTTTAATTCCCTCGACTTTGTATGGGAGACCCATGAAGGAGTAGGCCTGGCACATTTATTTTCTGCCGGATTTTTGCCGACTATGATATTAATTTAAGTGTCAATTATGGTTATTCTAGACAGAAGATTGCCGAAGTTACAGCTGTTTCAATTTAAAATTTGTATGGGGGCTGTGAGCCTAGTTGCTCGTACAATACTAATTCACACCTTAAATCTCGTTATTCTACGCTGAATAGTTTGCAAGTTATAACCGGTAACATTTTTTTTAATTTCCGCAACTTTGTATGGGAGACCCAAAAAGGAGTGGGTGTGGCACATTGATTTTCTGCCATATTTTTTCCGACTACCGTGTTAATCTAAGTGTCAATTATGGTTATTCTAGACAGAAGATTGTAGAAGTTACAGCAGTTTCAATTTAAAAGAAGTACAGACACTTTGTATGGGAGCTACGCTAGAAAGTAGGCGTGGCTCATCCACTTTTGGTGAGGTTATATAGTAGTATAATATAACTCTATGTGCCAAATATTGTTGTCCCAAGTGGTATATTATGTGAGTTATAGCAAGTTAAAGATTTTGAAAATTTCGAGGTTAATCGCTTTGAATGCTTGGTGTGGGCGTGGTTATTGACCGATCATGCCCAATATCAATCCCCTCCGTACCCTTGGATCATAGATTACTTATGCCAAATTTCATCGAAATAGCTCAATATTTACTCAAGTTATCGTGCGAACCAGCCAGGTGACAGACAGACGGACGGACGGACGGACGGACGGACGGACGGACGGACGGACGGACGGACGGACATCGTTAAATCGAAAATTTAATCGACGCTGATCACGAATATATATCCATGTCTATATCTCCGGAGATTCCTTCAAGTGGACACAAACATCTGACCGAAATGAATATACCATGCATATTGCATTATGCAGGGTATAAAAATTAAATTAATATAAAATTTTGTGGTGGAGACCCACTAAGTATGCAAATAGGGTGTAGATACATTCGAAATAAATGTTGCAGAGAAAAAAATTATAGAGCGTTGTTTTAGATCTAGAGACAATTCAATAGGGTTATTTGTGGGTATTTATGTATTTTTGCGTTCAATTTTTATAGCAACCCTATTAACATTTGGAGCTAGAAGAGAAATACTTCCGTATTTTGAAAGAAAATATTAAAAAGGTAAAACTATTGGGAGTGCGAATTACATTTCACTCATCTAGAGACGCTTTCTTGGCAATTTATTTGCCGATTTTCACAGTTTTTAAGTTTATTTTATATGATAGACTCCTTAAGTAATGGCCGCTAAGTAACAAATAGGTTCGGGAGAGATATAGCGATAGCGAGCAGCAACTCTGTTTGTAAGCCCGGAACCATTCGGCGGGTTTGGAAAGGGCAAATTCTCCAAAATCTTTTGGGGAAGCAGAAGATATACAAAGGAAGCAATATTGAGACAATCTACCAGGGTTACTACAATCAAAGTCGCTCTTAGGGACATATAACCTAAATAGATTTGAGGATTGTATGAAGCTAAACAAGAATAACTTAAGAATCACTGACAAAACTGGGAATTTACTCTAATGAAATTTGTAAATTTTGCGGTGAGTTGGATGAAACCTCGACAAACCAGCTGGAGGTGTGCCCCGCACTAATGCAAAAAAGAAAGAAACACCTAGGGGACATCTAGTTACTCTTGGGGCAATCAAACTCGGCGCAATATTACATTTCATAGAGGATGCTGGACTCAAGGAAATACTTTGAACAAAAAGGAAGGCGGCACGATAGATCATATAGGTCGCGGTGCTACATCCCCATTAACAATACTAACTTTAACCCCGGAACCAAATCTATGAGCGCCGTGGGAGTATATATTTTAAAAACGGAGATAGAGGGTGAGAACGTTCTGAGGAAAGGTTGAGTAGGAAAAATTAATGTGGGTCATTTCTACTTTTAAGCCTCCTAAAGCCGACATATTATGATCACATAGTAAGAATAGTAAAAACCACTTTTTTACAAATTTAGGGTTCGTATGGCAATTCCAAAATGAAACCAATCGACATGAAACTTTCCCTTTTCAAGCTTCTGATAAAGTCGAATATTTTTTTAAGTTATGACAATTTGAAAAAAAAAAAATATTTTCACTGTACATTTGTACAATGTATGTATATACTCGTAAGTAAATTCTAGTATAACATGCTTAAATGCAGCATTAATTATAAAGGATGATGACTTCATTAATTACAAATGCATTTCGTTTAGCATTAATGTCAATGTGTATGTATGACTATGTAGTATGAAGTATATTTGAACTCTCTATAATTAACTACATACGAGTACTACATACATTTCTTGTACGAACTATGTGTTAAATGGGCAGACAGACAGACAGACAGACAGACAGACAGACAGACGGAGAGACATATGTATCGTATTTGTAGAGACAAGCAGATGGATGGCTCTGAAAAAACACTTGCATACATATGTATGCATGATATTTATGTACTAATGTACATTAAATACATTTTGAATTCGTTGCATATATATTGTTTTTGGTGTTGAAATGGCCATCAGAGGTCGCCAGCGTACAACATTAATTGGTGACCTTTAGAGTGTTTAACAACATACTGTCGCCATTATTGTTTTTGTTAATTGCTGAAGTTGTTGTTGTTGTTGTTGTTGTTAGCAAATAATGTTATTGTTGTTTGATAAGCACACACACACACACACACACAAAACTAAATGCATACATGTGTATTGCTTGTCTGTTGTCCGTGAAATTACAATGCGATTTATAAAATGCATTTGTTGTTGTTGTTGCTGCTGCTGCTGCTGTTGAATTGCAAATATGCCAATTGTGCTGAGCTCGATTTAATTGCATTTATTTAATTGCATTCTTGTTTTTAGTTACTTTTCGTTTAATAAGATATTCTATTTAAAATTTAGCTCACAATGTGTTGCTTGTATTACTTAAACTCGTACATACTCGTGCATACTTGTAGACGCTTGACGTGATAACCCATTGTGTGCGGGTGTGTTATTGACATTTGCAAATGTTGCAGAAAATATTTTAAAAAAAAACACAAACAACAACATCAACTACTACTACTACTACTAGTATGTATGTATCAATAACAATAGCAAGAATGGCATTTTAATACAGACAGAACAGATGAGCATTATTTTTGCAGTGGTGACAACAATAAAATCAAAATGTGAAAAATAAAAAAAAATTATAATAACACAAACCAAACATGAAAATACTAAACAAGTTTGTTTACAAAAATAACATGTAACCCAGATAATAATATTGGCTTCAATTTCAGCTTCTTTAGCCCTGTATACCATGTATATTGGGGTATTCTTTTTTTGCCTTAGCCATCTTATTCAAAATGCCAAAGTCATAGCACAAGTGTTCAATATTGTTAAAATGATCATGTAGGGAGAAGTTTGATGTGGGTGCATAAGTGAAGTAAATTGTTGTTACTTTTTGTTGTTGTTATGTACAGCAAATCGTGTTTTTTTTTTTTTTGTACTCATATTTGCTACATTTGGCCTAATACATGTTTCCTCACTTGTACATTTGTACTACAACTAGTACTCGATGACAGTTGGTATTGCTATACCTTGAGATAAAAATTATGTACTAATTGGTCCTTCAATAATTTGTAAGAGCACAAAGCAGGACCAGTTGTGATACAGTGTATTCTATGTGATATATTTACAGATACTCTGAGGGGAAAATAGATAGTTGAGAACTGGTTACATGACTAGTCGTTTGGGGCTTCTCATCAGTTGCAGTTTTTATACAATCTTTATATGTAACAAATATGTAGGTATGTAGATGCTTCTAATCGGTGAAAATTTTCTCATCAGATATTCAGATTTATTTTCATCCTTAGCATCTAAATAGCGTTGTAAAGTAAGAATAACTTTTTCACAGAATGTTTACACCAAAATGGTGCCATTCTTAAAATAATTACTCTTACAATTTAGAAGCAACTTTTTCAGGGTAAAATTGACAATCAATATATACTTTGTGATTAGTTGCGCAAAAAACGTCAAACGAGTGTTCGGTCTCATGTGGGGAATTTCTCCCAGAGCAGCGCACTGGATCTACACAACAATGGTAAATCCCTTAATAGCGTATGCTGCTGTGGTCTGGTGGCCTAAGGTCACCCAAAATACCGCGAAAGCAAGTTAGATAGGGTACAACGAATGTCTTGTATTGGGATTACCAGAGCTATCCAGACGACCCTAGTAGAAGCATTGGAAGTCTTTCTGGAGCTGCCGCCGTTGGACGCATTACGTCTGAAAACCAATAATTGATATGGATTCTGCACAGAGATAGAGCACAGGAGCATCCTGTCACTGTTATATAGCAGTGTAAAGAAGGTGCAAATGCAAATGGAAGGAATGGGTAGGCTAAAGATGACTGGAAAGTCACACAGAACACTCATTGAAGACGGCCTCACACATGATGTATGTGAGGAAAATGACATCAGTATTTTTACAGATGGTTCACTAATGGAGGGCAAGGCGGGTGCTGAAATCTTCTCTAAAGAGTTGGGCCTGGCATGCACTTTGAATCTGAGAAGATACGTATCGGTCTATCAAGCAGAAATGCTTGGTCTAATGCATGCAAGGTAAGAAAATCTTGCTAGCACTCAATAACCAGGCAGTGGTCAGGCGACTGCAACAACCTACGATATCTTTTAAGTTGGCGCTCGAATGTGTTCAGAAACTGAACGGGTGTGCTCGTAGTAATGCGATTACTCCTATGTGGGTGAAGGGACACATTGGTATAGAACAAAATGACGCTGCAGACGCCTTGGCTAGACAAGGATCTGAAGCTGAGTTTTATGAACCGAAACCAGTAGTTGCTCTTAGCAACGGGACGGTGAAGACAAAGGTCGAAGATTGAATAAAGAGACTCCATCTCACGATATGGGAGAACTTATCCATTTGTAGACAGGCAAAGGCTCCGTTGAGGCGATCAAAGGGCAGTGAATCGGGGAGGGCTCTTAGTCTAGGACTCTAAGCTGGTTGACTACATTAATAAGTGAGCATGGCAATTTCAGGTACCACCTCATCAAGATGGGTCTTGTTGAAGGGGAGCTTTTCTTCGCTAGCTATAGGAATAGTTACTTTAGCAGCAATTACTACGACTTTTCCACATGGGTTATTACTTACAGAGTACTACTTTGAATTTATATGTTCGTTGGCGAAATTGTAATTCGTTGTTGTTGTTGTTAATGATGATGATGATGATGATCATGATGATAATGACTATTATGAAGATGATAATTATGAAGATAGCATTATTATTTAATTTAATTTATTATTATTATTACAATTTTACCTACATATTATCTCAAGTAGTATCTACGAATAGTTTGCGTTTTACATTTAATGCACGCTTTAACACATTTCCGCAATGTATAGTCTGCGATTTTCATAAAAAAAAAATTATAAACATAAAAATGAAAAACAATATTTATTTACTATTTATGACATGAATTTATTCGCATACACTTAAAATATTTATATCAAATACATACAAATAACATATTTCTGCAGTCTACAAATAATTAATGCTATTTACTTACAATACAACACAACTGCCTGTTGTATATTAATTAATTTGTAAAGACAATAACAACACTCCATTTTCATGGAGTGTTACAATTATTTACAGAACATGTTGCTCTGTAATTGTTTCGTATACATGTATACGTACTCATAATATGTTGCTATATTAAATGCATAATGTATATTGAATAGAATTTATCTCTGTATAAGAATACCGACTTATACATAATTTATGAATTTAAAGATTATGTTTTATGTTACAAAAAATAGCATGTTGATCTCTTGTTATTTTCTGTTGTATGTTAAATTTTTTTGATATGTTGTCATTTAGCCATTAAAGTCATTGTTTGCAAATAGAAAATATTTATTGTTGCTAAACACAGATCGTTGCTTTCAGAGTGAGATTAGTAGTACAGGTAAATTTTTACTAGTTCTCCTATGGATGGGCAATTATTTCAAAGAGTTTTCTTTGCGGAATCAATCATTTTAAGAAGTTACTAAGCAACACAAAAAATGGAAGCTCATTGAAAATATTGTTAAGTGCAAGTCAAGTGTTCATTTCGAAATTCCACACCTTGTCCATAATAATGTTTCTATAAAATATGTGTAAATTAGTATTTAAACACATAATCGTACAAGTACTTATAGTACTTATGACTGCCTACATATTTGTAATATTGAGAAGGGTAATATTATTGTCATCATAACACCTGCAAAACACTTGCTTTGAATTTATATACATCAATTTCTATTATGAATAATATTAAATGCTGTCATTTTATGTCTAAAATAATATATGCTCGTAGTATAAGTAATATAAACATTATTAAAATATTAAACAACTAGTTTACATGACTTGGTAGACTTCCTGTCTACAATGAATCGTATGACACGTACTTCATCACATCACCAAATATTAGGTAAAATATTAAATACTATGAGTACATTAAAAATCAAAAAAAAATGACAAACAAAGAAATTTTTATTTTGAACAAAAGAATTATTGTACAATTTTGTGTTAGCCTAAAGTAGCCCAAATATGAAAATTTTTAATTAATTCTTTATATTTGTTCTGAACGTTGAACGTGAGCACCTTCCCAAAAAAAAAAAAATAAACATTTTTTATATACGAGTACCTATTTCGTGTAATAAGAAACAAAATGCAAGCAAGTTATACAAAGTGCGGTGCCTTAATGGGAAATTGTATATCGACAGATAGTGGCGTACATGGTGTGTACATACGTATGAACGAGCCGACAATGCCCCTAACAGACAATTATCGTTCGAATCGAGTGCGTGTACAAATTGTGATCAAACAACAATAGAAACGGAAGGACGGTCGATGTGGATGCCTTTAAGATTTCTCTATCATACCTATTTCTAGTATCAGCACTGCGCGCAAACGTGGCTTCTAAGCAATTATGTATATATGCGTATTTTATAGTGTCGATTTTTTTGTATATTTTCTCTCACTTATGGGATATATATATATTTTTTCATTTTGTTAACCACATACGCATACAACCCTTTAAAATGTTATCAATATTAATCTACGCTTCAAATGAAGAATGTATGTGTGTGTGTGTGTGTGTGTGTAAACTGCATGTAAATTACATACGATTTGAATGTAATTTAACATTCATTTAACTCTTGTCATTTTCGTATAAAATATGCATAAATTGTCGGCCGACCTTTCATCGACATCGACAGAAACACATGGCTTATTATACTCATGACAACAACAACAACAACAACAACCAGCGCAAGAAGACCTCCAACAAAGTGCGTATTGCCGGTAAATTCTATGTTGGTCATGTGTCCCAGAATGATTGCTTACTTTGATGAATAGATACCGCAATGTAGGTATACTGTAAATGAGTAATAATAATCAAATAATTAATTACAGTAGGTAACAAATTTGTTTCCCATAATAGATGCAAGCACAAAAAAAAAAAATAAATATGTAACACTTAAAGCCCCAAAGGGCTCTTTAACCGAGCTTCTCTTTCCATAACTGTTGTGCGTGTTAAATTTTTGGATAGAAGTAGAGGCGACCTACTTATTTTAACCGGTTCCGAATGGCAGAACTCTTGGGACCTCACTTTAACTTAGTTTTTTTTTTCTGAGTTTTGTCACAGAGTTCTTTCAGAAGCTTTTCCATGGCAAATAAATGCAAGCACACAACTTGAAAGAATACTAGGAGGGTTCATACAGGAACATATACGGAGCCTGAGGTTGGGCCTCTCTTTCAGACGGATTGTGTCCGCTACGTTTGCTAAGGATTGGATATACAAGTAACATTCATATGTCATTTGTTGCCATTGCTTTATCTCAAACATGGTCTTTCAAAATCCTTTTCTAACCAATTCGCACCCTTGGGGACAAGTTGACAACGGTTCTGGGATGTATGGACAATATTGATATAATTACGCAAAATAAAATCCAGCGGTTGAACTGCTCCGCCTAAGCTTAGCAAATGGGAAAATACTTTCTAGCCAAGAAATTCTTTTATTCGGAAATTGCTGATGGATATTGACTAAATGGAAGATGCAACCTTTGACGGAAAGATAAAATACCTTACAATCTATCAAAAGCATAAAATATTTGTGCCCTGCCATCTCAACCGTCTTGCTTATGCATACAAATTGCCAAACAATAGTTAGGTTAGGTTATGTGGCTGCCCTTTCTCTCTCTGAGAGAGCATACATTTAGGCCAGAAAGGCCGATTGTGATACCACCGAGCTTCTCTTCCAATACTGTTGTGTGTGTTAAATTTGGACGGTTCCGAACAGCAGAACCCTTGTGACATCACTTTAACTTAGTTTTTGTCACAGAGCTCTTTTTTTAAGAAGCATTTTTTTGCAAATTGTTACTGCCGGAAAAATTGCCAATTCTTGCCGACAGATGGGTATCGTTCGAAAGAAAAAGGCGGGTATTGAACCCACAACCTACAGATCAGAAGGCCAACGCACTAACCACTGAGTTACGGCACCCAAATTAGTTAATTTTTAACAACTTTAATCTTTTTTAGATTCACTCGCACTTTATATTCTACCATCGGTCATTATTTGAAGATTTCGTAGCCATTTATCAATCAGAAAATATCTCAGGAGGTCTTTTAGGAGGCTTTTGTTCGTAAATTTCTTGCCGTCCGAGTTATTGCCCTACAATTACAATACTTGCCGATTACTGGTTGACTCTATGTGAAAGAAAAAGTATGTTGAAATGGTTGGATGGTTGCGATTTGGACCGCTGGCGCTATGAATAAGACGGTAGTGCACTTAATATTGAGCTACGACTTTACCACATCTAACCAATACTGCATAATTTTACAAATTTCAAATATTCCATTATTCAGTAAATAAAGCATAGTATTTATTTTGCTTTCGTGATACTTTGCAGTTTTCATTTCCCAGTCCAATTTATATGAGGTCAAGGTGCCTCAGGAAGTGACTTAAAAAAAACAAAAAAAAAAAAATCGGTTGATTTGTCGAAAAAATTAGCAAAATTTTTACAAAACATATTTTTAAAAAATTGTTTCCTTTTTTATGACAATAAAACTTCAACAAGAGGCTGACAATACCGTACCTCTGCTCGCATTGTAATTGCAGTTATTATAAAGCGATTGAGCTGAAAGTTGATATATAATATTATTTTCAACATCAAGAAGACTAGCTCGAAAATGGGTAAAATCGTACTAAAATCAAGCTTACCTTCCATATAAAAATATGTTTTTGAATGTAAGTTTTCATATTTTGAGGATGAAAATACCCGGAAACGTGATATGTAAAGCTAGCTATTACAGAATTACAGTATTAAATTTGTATTTTTATATTTTGCACCCGAAATTATTAAGGTGAAACTTAGCAAATTTGTTTACCAACTAAGAGATATACTCAAAAATCCGCTGAATCGGGTATAGCTCACGTCCACTTCCCATACAAAGGTATGTTGTTAATGAATGTTTTGACACTTTATGATCGAAATTATAAAGTTATCAAACTGCAACTCGGTATCAATGATTGTATACCACCTTGATCAAAAAGTTCCCGGAATAACCAACGTGTGGCGCACCCATTGTTCCAAATTGAATTAAGTTGGTACATCTGTTGTTGATATTCGCTTTAAATCATAGCGTCATAGCTTGACATTTGCAAAAGTTACGTAGCCAAACATCTACATCTATCTCAGTGCTTCCTGCGATTTTTCCATTACTGGTTTTTCCGAGAACTTTTTGATCAAGGCGGTCTTCTCAAATTTAAACTTCAGAGTTTTTTTTTTAATTTTATTTTTTATGTTGCCTAATGTCATCGATCGGTGATTGTAGTACATTAAAGCAGTTATATAATAAATATTTTTGTATATTGCTACTGTGAAAATCATGCATATCATATTGTCATGATCATAACTGCTGGGACATGCCTGATGACATTTAAAATATAAGTAATTAATAAATGTACATTGAATGCGGCATTGATAAATGTAAATATTGTACGTGAAAACATGTGTCTTTATGTCTTCATATCGTAGAAAGCTTTCTTCATGTGACTCTCTAGTACGTTTGGATGATCGCTCATTAAGATCAATCGATTTATTAATTCAATTTGACAAAAAATATATCAAGACATATCGTTTGTGAGCTCTCAAGATCTTCAGGAAATTGTAATGAGTCATTAGTTGAATACTAAATAGTTCTATGAGCAGTACATTTGTAGATATTTGATATATTCTTCCGGCCAGTTGTGATGTCAAATATTCTATTAGCCATTTTACGATTATCCTTAATTTATGATTAGATAATTTTTTTTACGTTTTTGTAGTTTATTCATGATGTAACCATTTATATGGTTACTCTTGCTATATACACTCATACAAATGTACTCGTATTTATATTAATTAATTATCGTCTCATTATTATTATTTTCACATCGTCATCAACACATCATTAAATGAGAAAAATTAATAAAAAAAAAAAATTTCAATTTCCAACAAATATTCATCAACTGAAGCGCGTAAATAAGCATCAACAAGTAACCACAGTGCCACCACCGCCTCCAATGGCATTCATTGGCACCCTCTCCTATCTTATAACTATAATCTGAAAATTTAAATAACCCAAAAAATGTGTATAAACGATGACAACGATAAAGAAGCGAATAAGAAAGAGGTGGAAAAAAAAAGAGCCAAAATTATTCATTTCCATTTCTAAGGAAACCACTTTAATGCCACACACACACGAACGAGTGAGGGAGTGAGAGTGTGTGAGATAGGGAAAGAAAGCAAAAAAAAAAAAACGGTAGGCAAGGTGTTCGTATCTGTATTTGGATATCTCGAATATGAATTTGCGATCGTTTGATTCATGCATTTTGGCTATGTCGACATTATTCGACAGACCGACCGACCGGACTGGTCTGATGGTTGTTTGAAATTCCTAAAAGTAATAAAATGAAATTAAGTAAAACGACTCTTTAATAATGCTGCCACGCTGAATGCTTTTGCTGAATGGATGGTTGGTTCATTTTCAGGTGTTTATGTCTTTTTTGGCCATTGTTGTTGGTGTTGGTAATGGGCTATAATGAGGCTTTCTAACAATTTGATGATTTATGTTGTTCGTCTAGCGGTTGTTTTTTTTTTTTTTTTGTTATTATGACTGCTTATTCACAATTGTATGCCTTTTAGTTTTCAATTTCATAGCATTTTGGCGTTTCTTTAAATTTTTACTCGTGTAAACGGTTACGCATGCGCGTATCTACTTTGTCATAATTATTATAAAATATCATATCAAATACCAATGCATAATATATATATATATGTATGTATTGTATATGTTTATATAAATGTATAAATGAGTATATGTTTAAATAATTTAAATCCACACCTGCTGCATTCTGTTACTACATATTCGTTGAACATTTTTATGATATCAAATTGTTTTGTGTACTTGCACGCACTACTATAGGTACATGTTGTGCGGTCCTACAATGATGATGATGATGATGTTGATGATGATGTGGCATAAATGAAAAATATGTTTTTACACATACTTTTCAACAAATTAATCTTTATTACTTAAGTACATATTCTTTTATGATGATAAGAACTCTTTTGTTGAAATCAGCTGTATCTTTGGTGGGACTTTGGTCATTGTGTGTGTTATCGTAAAAAGACAACCCTAATGTTACGGAATAAAGAGCTGAGAATAATGACAAAGGGTTAACGTAAATAATATACAAATACAGACTAAACCTATGAGTAGTTCTATGTGACTGTTTGAATATGTTAAATTATAAGAATACATACACAATGAATTGGGATCTTTTTAAAGATCTAAGAGGAACAATTTGATTTGAACGTTTTAAATTAGGGACATCGAAGTTGTTGAGAGTTCATTTTACACATTTAATTGTAGCACCAAAAGGATTTTATAAATTACAAAAAAAAAAATCTGGATGATTTTGTACTTTTTTGAGGATATTGTTATATAGTCTTATGTCATCATCATCATAATTGGCCGGACAACCCTGGTTGGATATTCGTCTGCTATAATATCTGCCTCCAAACGGTTCTATCTTTCGATAGTGTTGTCCAATTTCTGATGTTTAGGGTGGCTGCATCACTGTCCACTTCGTCCATCCATCTCAGTCTTGGGCATCCCTTTTTCCTAGTTCTATAGCATGTGGAACCCAGGATTTGTTGCGGGGAGTAATCTACATTCTCTCTCTCTCTCTCTATGTGGCCAGCCCATCTAAGTCGTTGAGTTTTGATGGTGGCTATGATGTCGGGACTATTATAAAGATGTTCAAGTTCGTGGTTGAAGTGTTTGCGCCATTCTCCTCCATCATTCACTGCCCAGAAGATGCGGCGTAATATTCTTCGCTCAAATGTGCAGAGCCATGATTCATCATGCCTGCTCGTAGTCCATGTTGATGGTCAATATTTTTCAATATTTTTGTTTTCTCATCAGCCTGTTCGATCCGCAGGAAGCTATCCTTAAGAGCATCAACTGAGCGAGCGATATTGTCTATGTCGTCAGCGTGCGCGAGCAGTTGAACTGATTTAAAATTAATGTTTCCTCTCGTGTTGACACGTGCGTCCCTAATTACTTTCTCCATGGCCAGGTTAAACAAAATACAGGATAGCGCGTCATCTTGTCGGAGTCCGTGTACTGTTTCGAATTCAGCAGAAAGCACATTTTCAATGCGTATAGTATTCCTTACTCGGCTCATTGTGCTTTTTACGAGCCTTATGAGCTTACAGGAGATGCCAAACTCATTCATCGCACTGTATAATTTACTGCGATCAACGCTGTCATAATCCGCTTTAAAGTCTATAAAGAGATGATACGTGGTGATGCCGTGCTCGAGTGTCTTTTCTAGTATTTGTCGTAACACAAATATTTGGTCGGAAGTTGACCGATTTTTCTGGAAGCCTGCTTGGTATTTACCTATTATATTGCTCACGAGAGGTTCAAGTCTGCTATACAGTACATTGGATAAAATATTGTAGAATACGTTAATTAGGTTTATTGGGCGATAGCTACTGCAGTTTAGTATATCGCCTTTTTTATGAATTGGGAAAATGATTCCGATTTCCCACTGATCGGGCAGGCATTCAGACTCCCATACTTTGCATATAAGTTGATGTATACTCTTATGTGGATGACAAAATTTGGGAAGACTTTAAATTTGACTAGAATGCTTTTTGTCTATGATTAACATGGAAATATTGAATCTAAATCCTGAAACCAGATCTCAGTGGTAGTACATTGAACTCAGTAGATGACAACCTCAGTTCAAAATCCGACTCGTTAGAGAACCCCAAATTTTTAAGATAAACAAACATCTAACTTCTCAAAAATATCAGCCTGATGATAAGTATTTTTTGAACAGAAAGATCATACCATGAAAAAATTTTTGGAAAAAATTCTGAAATTTTGAAAATTTTCAGCGTCATCAGCATCAAATTAAATTTGAAAAATCAGCATCAAAGTGATACACATTTTGATGACTTTATAGAACTAATTGAGTACGGAATTCAGGGAAAAAAATTGCTTATGATTGCTTTATCTCATTTCTTCTTCTTCTTAGCTGATGGTTCTAAAGTAGATCGAATTGTTGGGGGTAACATTTTCTACGACATATTTGAGATAAACTACAATATTTTATTTCGTCAGTGCATTGACTTGCCGTCTTTGCTATCTCTTCTTTGTAGAAATTAGAGGAAATTAATTTCGATAATAAAGGAATTAACTGCAAATATCAATATTTCTTGGAACTTCTCTATCTTGGGCAAATAAACATTTCGCATCACATATAGAGCAGATGGAATTGTTATCAAATTAAAATGTTTTGCTATGAAAAGAACTTCTACTTCAACTACGATTTTCGCAAATCATATGGAAGTCATCCCTTAGCCATAAAACCATCATTACCCTGCAAAAAATTGTGCGACTAATCTCTAAAGAGAGTAATCCGGGATTAATCCCTTTAGACATTCATCGGAGATTAGTCTTCGCTCGATCTCTTTAGAGATGCGTTGGGAATCAATCTTTAAATTAATTAATATATTTAGAGATTTTTTTACACTTTCAAGTGATTCGCTTTAAAGTCAAAAGTAATGTGTTTCAGATTAGAGTAGGTGGTAGAGCGACGGTAATAGATCATACGATAACCTAGGCACACGATATTGGGTGCGCAGGTTCGAATCCGAGAAGAGTAGCAGAAAATACGTCAATTTTATGAATCGGAATTTATAATGCAACGAATGAAAATAAGTTGTTTGATCATCTGTACTATGTACCCAGATCCGATTTACGGCAAATTAAAAACAAAAAAATTATTTTTTAGAATTCTAATGAAATTATTGAAAATAAAGTATTATGATGCGAATAGCGCCAAAGAGCAAAAATGGGTAAATTGTCAAATAGTCGAAATGAATATGCACTTGAGAATTATATTGAATGAAAATTTCGAACCGTGCTACTAATCTATTCATAGAAGGAAACTAATCCACATTTCTATCCGTTCGGTTATAAAAGGGTACAATTGGTCTCTCCATAGGACATGCTCGAACAAAAGGAAATAGTTCATTCCATATAAAGAGATCAAAAGTGCGATCGCATATTCCTATGCGACTAATCCCGGACACATCTCGGACATGTCGCATTAAACAAGCAAAGCTTCTGGAATAAAGTGGTGCCCTAAGAGTCCTCCCCTATTGTATCCATTAATACAAAAAACCTGTCTAGTTTTGATAAGCCAGACAAAAGTAGTGGAGATATGGAGTAGTTTGAAGTTGCTGCCCGGTGTGTCACACTTGGACCAACATAGGCTCATTGAGGAAGATATGGAGTAAATATGGTCAGAAAAAATGTTGGGGACAAAAATGAATAGGCTTCAGCGATATATGTGAATCCTATGTGAGCTCTCTGCGAGAGGTGAAAACAATTCTATAAAACATAAAGTTTTCAGGAGAGCTGTTCTGTTAAGGAGTGGAGTTAGGAAGTAAGTATACCCCGGGAAAATATTTAGGAAGAATAATTAAAGAAGGTTAATCGAAGATAATACTACTTCCGGTACAATGTTTAAGTTCATTTTGCGGGAGTGCCTGCCTTACCAATAAAGACAGAAAGTGTGTATGTTCATGAAAAATACAAGTATTGAATAGAAAAAATTAAGAAGAGTTGTGAAGCCAATTTTACAATATATCAATCAATCAATCAAAAGAGAGCGTGACCTTTGGAGCACGAACAAACTTCTTGTTCATCAATGTGACCACACGAAACCAGACTGAAGTGTGTTAGAGAATCTGAGCCCTACGGCTGATACGTCTGAGGGTCAACCACAAGTGTTACGGGCATTGTGACCATACGAGGTCTTCTATCCACAAATTTGACAATATAAAAACATATAAAAAATGTTTAGGCAAAATAATTAATATGGGTTGGTCATATATTTCACCACACTATGGGCGATTTTTGATCAATTATGGAGTTATTTGTCGATTTACATGTGTTTTTAGGTTCAATTTCTAACTGAGCTGCAATAACGAATAAAGATTGAGACTAAGTATGTTGTGGATAAATTTAGAGTAGTAAAAATTATAGTGAGTTGGACACATATTTGCACCTAGAGATCAAGTTTGTAATGTAGCTCCTTAAAATTACGAAGGTTGGTCTCAATTTATTTGTACAAAATGTTGTGAAAAATAAAAATGAATTTATAAAATTATTTTTCTTTTTGTTAATCTGCGTAATACAGGCTTATTATTGATATTAAGAGGTCTCAGTTGAATAAAAACTGGAAGACAAGCTTGTTAAACATGTAAAGGTTCCTCATGCGTTCGAAATTGACTTTATTTGGCTATCGCTTGGCAATTTTGTATTCTTACACCATGTGGAAGAATATAGAAATTCTATTAAATACGGGTGCCCTAATAAACACACATACATATACTGAGCAAAAGATATTAAATAACATTCATATGCCATACGTCATCATTAGAATAGTAAGTATGAAAATACGAATGAGAAATACATTGACAATCAATGTAAAGGTTTTGCCATGGATTATGGTCAACACTTTGTCTTACAAATGCATGCCATTCTATGCCATTCATGCACACCTATACAATATAAGGAAGCAATGTACGTACCAAGCATCTTATCATCTTAAATACAGACAGATTGAAAAATGAAGAAATTCAATTGAATTGTGACAGTAGTACATAGTATATAAAGACAATTTTACTATTTTGATAAACCATTTCGTAGCAATATCCTCATATAATACCAAGACGAATAACCGTATCCAGTTGATAGAAGATGTAGTGTATGTGAGGTGGGGGCCCGAAATGGATTATGTCCAGTAAAGTGGAATATATGTTGTGTATTGGTGTTGATGTCCCATTAAAAAGACAATCATCTTGACTTGTGTTGAATATTGTTACTGTTGGATTGCCGTATTGTTACTCCAGCTTCCGATCACGTATTTGCTGTTGTTACTGTTGTGCATCTACCTACTTCGTCTTCTACGATTGCTATTATTATTATTATTATTGTTGTTGTTGTTGTTGTTGTTGTTGCTATTGTTATGGTATTTATTTGATTGTGTCACTTCATCACCAAAGTCAACAATTTCCGTTTATCAATGATTTTCATTTTGGCATTTGTCGTCTTCAATACGAAGCTTAAATTTCATTCATATCGAAATGAAGCAGGACTTAAGACACAATAAAAATGGCAAGAAGTAATATAAAATGACAAAAAAACAACATTCAGTAGCAATATCAGAAATTCTTCTTTCAATATGTTTTTCAGCATTAGCTCACTTGTAGCATATGGGCATACATATGGTTACTACATACATGCAATCCGCAGAGAGTTGAAAAAAAAAATGTCAACCAGAACCACATTGAAGCTGTTTTTTTTTATATATTTTTTTGCTGCAGATTTTCTGATAACACCAATGACAACTTGTTGATTTGGCAAAAGAAAAATGAACGCAAAAAAAAAAGTATTTTGTTGAATCCAGCAATAAGGTAGTGAATAGGTACAAAAGATATCATACTACATACAAATGACGGAACAATACTTTGTTTGACCATGAAAGCAAATTAATTCACACCTTGCAACGAATATTGTAAACAATATTGGTTTAGTTGTGAAGTTCGACTGATATCAGGTAAGTACATGGTTATACAATATATTGGGCTGGTGAAGAAGTATCGAGTCTCTTTAATTAAATGGTAAACAATGTTTTTCTAATTAATGTGATTTCATTAATTTACTGGTAATAATAATAATAATAATTTATTGTAGTGGGTGGCAAAAAGGCCCACACTTCGACCTATCAGATCTTTTATGTCCCGCTACATTTATAAAATTGTTATCCCTGCGATTATAATCATCCAATCTACTATACCCTATAGGTCTAGCATCAATGTATCTAGTATGCCATAGCATTTCATCCTTTCTACCTAGATATTATCTGTCTAAGGAAGGGAATCAGCTGGAATCTATGTTCTTCCAGTATAATTTCCGCCTTGCGGAAGAGATTTAGTATGTCCACAATAGGGTCATTTTTTATTTCCTCGGGATCTAGTTGATCCCGAGTGGAAAATGTGCATTCTTGTCTTTGCCAACCCAATACAGTGGCACAGTATATGTTCTGTAGTTTCATCCTCTTCAAGACAGAGCCCACATTCCCTATCGTCAAGAATGTGAATTTTAGTTAGATGAAATTTCAGGTAGTAATGTCCTGAAAGCAAACTTACAATTTTTCTGATATTTGTCTTGCACATATTGCGCAGTTTCCTATTGTTGGAGTATGGCCTAACCAACCTTTTGGCTTGGCAAAGTTTTTGTATTCCTTCCCAGTGGGATACTCTGAGACTATGTTCCGGTACCGGTTACTGGTAAAAACAGCTACTGATGGAACTAATTTTTAGTGCATTTAAGACTCCTAAAATTGAGAATCACACTCCTTCTGGAATTTTTCCCAGTGGGATACTCTGAGTCTATGTTCCGGTACCGGTTACCGGTAAAAACAGCTACTGATGGAACTAATTTTTAGTGTATTTAAAACTCCTAAAGTTAAGAATCAGACTCCTTCTGGAATCCTTCCCAGTGGGATACTCTGAGACTATGTTCCGGTACCGGTTACCGGTAAAAACAGCTACTGATGGAACTAATTTTTAGTGTATTTAAGACTCCTAAAGTTAAGAATCAGACTCCTTCTGGAATCCTTCCCATTGGGATACTCTGAGACTATGTTCCGGTACCGGTTACCGGATTCTCCTAAAGTTGAGAATCACTTTAAGGAAATGTTCTGTTGCTTTGTTTTCGAGATACATAATTTTTTATTTTTATTTTTTTTGAAATGTAATATTGTAATATTGCTTTGTAAAGCATATCTCGGGCAAGAAACTATAAATCTGATTATGAAAGACATCAAAATTAAGACCATCTAATAGATTAATATTTATTATAATTATTGTTAATGGGGATATAGCACGCGACCTATAAGATCTATGGTGCCGCCTTCATTTTGGTTCAAGTTATTTCTTTGAGTCCAACATCCTCTATGAAATGTAGTATTGCGACTATATTCCCGAGTCAAATTGCTCCATCAGTAAGTAGATGTTCCCGTAGGTGTTTCTGCTGCGAAAAGAATCCCATTAAAAGTAAGTAACTACAAGATTAATATATATGATCAATCGCAAAATAATTTCTTCATTATTTTCTGATAGCTAGTAGTGGGTATATAATATATAGAACACAGATAGATAGATTGATTGTAGAGTGGGAACCAATTATCTTGTCACTGCAGGCAAGATAGACCTATTGTGACACACTCTGAAAATTTACACAAGTACTCCATAAGTCTAGTATTCACTAGGAATTCAAAGACATCTTTAGGAGACTTGTCCTCTATGTCTGACGGTTCTAGGTATTAACTACTTAAGTAACCAAGCTTGGTCCATATCAGACCATTACAGTGTCAAAGTTCAGCTGTTTCTTTGTCTTCGTTACATAACCTACAGAGGTAGTTTTGACTTATCCTTATATATAGATCATACCGCTATTCGTTTTTGTATTCCAAAATTTTTCTAGAACATACTTACTTCCTATCTTCAACTCTTATGGGGACTACGAAATTGATCTTGAAGCCCATGAAAGTCAACAAATAACCCCATAGCTCTCAAGAAATTGTCTCTAGAGGAATGAAATGTAAGGTGGACCGCAAAAAATTTTTGTTCTCAATATCTTTTTACAACATACTTAGCCCTCTCGCCTCTACTTAGGAACCCTTTGCTTCAAAATTGATATTATAAAAGAAAAAATTGGCTTTCGCCTTCATTAGTTGAGTTAATTGCATTTTCGCAGTGAACCGAAAGTAAATCGAAATTCGTCTCATTAAAATTTTTACCATCAAATTTATAGGTCTCCCAAACGTCTCGCTAGTAATTTCCAGTGAGTAATGAACTAATAAACCAATTCCGAACCAAATTTTCCAACAATGGATCGAACTTTTGATGACAGAGGTCTGGGCATGTATCGTAAAATTATTTCGCGAATATTGGCTTCTAAATGATCCATCGTCTCTGATTAACGGAGTAATACTTACTTATACTTACCTCTTTCGCCTCTACTTAGGAACTCTTTGCTTCAAAATTTAATTGAAACTAGACTCATTAAAATGTTTACCATCAAAATCAGAGGTTTCCCAAATGTCAAACTAGTAATTTCCAGTGAGTAATGAACTAATAAACCGATTCTGAACCAAATTTTCCAACATTGAATCGACGATTTGATAACAGAGCTCTGGGCGTGCATCGTAAAATTATTTCGCAAGATTTGGCTTCTAAAAGATCCATCGTCTCTGATTATCGGAGTAAATATACGACTTCATATTTCATATTAAATTATACAATTTCGGAACTCAGTGTGGTCCGTTTTATGACAGATGCGCCGTATTGCTGTTGAAACCAAAGTTTTTCCCTATTAATGCCATACGAGTCAGGAACGAAGAATACAATAATTATAAATTTCTAGCAGTCGCCATCGGCTCTAACGATTTGGTGGTAAACATTTTTTAAAAAAATGTGGACCAATTACTGAAACCGATGGCGAATAAACTGTGGATCAAACAATGGCGAATTGCCAAAAACTTGAAGGATCGCCTGTGAAAAAGATGGACGATCGAGTATTTGCCTCAACTTCTGCGACGCTCAAAATGGGGAAATAAGACAGTGCCGTTAAAGCCGGGATAATTGGTAATAGTGTGTGCTCCTACTCGCCCAAGAAGTCATTGGGAATGAAGAAGAGTGACCGAGGTTTTTCTCGCTAAAGATGGACAGGTCAGGAGTGCCAAGGTTCGCATGATTTCCGGTCTGCTACACCGACCTGCAAGTAAGCTATCCGCTTTGACTGTATGTGAATCCTCCAGAGAATTCACCGGGAAATGGGATGTCGATTAACAACACTGGTAAAGCACGAGGCTGATATTCACCACAGCTTAGTTCAATTCTGTCATGCTGTTCTTTCTTTGGTTATTAATTTTCGTGCATTCTATTCTACGACGACAAACGAGTTGGTAGAGTAAGATCCATAGTTTTAAAGAAACGCATGTGTATGATCAGTTGGAGAATACGTGGAACCCGAACCATGCTTATGCGAATGAAAAAAAGTGATGTCAACTTGAAAAACAATACTTTAAAAATAACAAAGCGCTCGATGTGTGAAATAGTAATTGCAATTCTTCATATACAACGACCAATACTTTTTCCCCAGTGTAACATGGTCTTGAGTAAACAAGTTTCTGTTTAAGGCTGGTATATTTTAATATTATGGGCATATAATAGTTTCAGTGGGTGCCGTAGCTCAGTGATTAGTGTGTTCGCCTTGTGATCTGTAGGTCGTAGTTCAATCCCCGGCTGATGCATAACAAATTTAATATCGATAAGATTTTTCTTTCGAATGGTACCCACCTGTCAGCAAGCAATTGGCAATTCTTCCGACAGTAACAACTTGCCATGAAAAAGCTTCTAAAAAAATTCTGTGTTCTGCCTTTCGGAACCGGCTAAAATATGTAGGTCCCTTCTAATACTGTCCAAATTTAAGACGCACGACAGTAATCGAAGAGTAGCTCGGCCAATGAGCCCTTTGGGGCTTTAAGTGTCACATATTTATTTATTTTTTTAATAGTTTCCATTAATTTTGATTGTATTAGAAATATATTAGAGACCAATTCTTTTTCCCCAAACCTATATATAGCTAAAACTTTTTTCTTTTCTGCATTTGAACACACATAATTTGAAATTATGCAAATGGATTCATGAGAATTAAATAATCATCTCACAAAATCGAACAAATCGAACAATATCAAAAATGCCCAGCCTTGTCTTGCGCTGCCTTGCTTCACTCAGTAGCAATATTCTTGATTCAATGAGCTCTCAGCAACAACATGGTCATTTGTAATTTTAAAATAAAATAAAAAAAAAAAAACAAAAATTATAAAAACATTGAAAAAATAGTATTTTGTAAACAGAACAATAACTAAATATAATAAATTACATATAAAATATGTTCATGTGGTCGTACCACATACATAACTACATATGTACGAGTATGTACATAACAAAAAAAAAAAAAAAAACAAAGAAAAATCGAAACAAAATATACATATTTTACATCACATCATCGTCATATAATGGACTACAACAATTGCCACGACAATATCGACAACGACATCGACGACGACACATTACATTCACATTATGTCAACAATTCATTTGTAGCTTTCATATCATCTTGAGTATGTTCAATAAGTTTCAAATCAAATACGAATAGAAGTATGCGATTTATACTTAGTAGTACGATTGTTGTTGATTGACTGATTGACTCTGAGTATCTATCTATACTATGAGTATATAGTATAGTTTTACATATTTTCTTTATCTGACCACTGTGTATGTGGGGGGCCATCGTAGTTTATATGAGTGACCATACCACTGTAAAATATACCATGTGTGTATTTATTGTAATTAATTATGAATTCTTTACAACACACCAAAAACGACACAATAATCGAAAGGTCTAAAGACACACATTATTGCATGACCTAAAAAAAAATACACAAATAACTAAGTATCGAAAAAAAAAATCGAAATAAAAATAAGAAACATAAATTTTGACACATTATTTAGCAATCGAAATGATTGTTATTCAATAACAATAATAACAAAAGCAGCAACAGCTAATAATGAATCTAAACAAGTAGGAGAAAAATCTATGTACGATCGATACTGAATGTGAGATGTTACACTCACGTATGTAAGGTAGACGTAACGAAGTACCTGAAGCCTGAAAAAAGTGCTTACCATTAAGCTTTCAAAATGTTCCATTATAAAAGTTCTTTCAGATATGATAAATACATATATATAAGGTGTAGTAAAAAGAAATCCATTATTTTTCCAATAGATGGCTTTAGTAATCTGTATCTCGCGTTGTATAAGAGCGATTGGATTACACTAGATGGCGTTAGAAAGATAGGATTTCGTACTAAATAAACTTTTCAGACAGTTTTGTGATTGATTGACTCAGTATTGTTTGAGCACGCGTCAAAGATGGACATCAGTAAAGAGAAAATTCGCCATATTTTACAGTTTTTTTCGATAAAGGCGAAAACGCAAACCAGACGCTTGAAAATGTGAATCGTTTTTATGGTCCTGTAACAGCCAATCACGTGCAATTTTGGCTTCGTTGATTCCGTTCCGGTAATTTTGATGTCAAAGATGCACCACACTCTCTGAATATCGATAATATAATGGAAATCGTCGAGTCTGACCGTCATGCAAGTACTGTTTCTATTGCCCGGGAGCTAACATTGAACAACAAACCATTTGGAACCATTCAAATAAGGTTGGATACAAAAAGAAGCTCGATGTATGGGTGCCACACGAGTTAACGCAAAAAACTCTCATGGACCAAATTTCCATCTGCGAATCGCTGCTGAATCGCAACAAAATCGATCCATTTCTGAAGCGGATGGTTACTGGTGATGAAAAGTGGGTCATTTATGACAACGTCATGCGAAAACGTGGTCGTGGTCGAATCGCGGTGAGCCGGCACAAATGGTGGCCAAGCCAGGATTGACGGTCAGGAAGGTTTTGTTATGTGTTTGATGGAATTCGCAGGGAATCATCTACTATGAACTGCTCCCCTATGGCCAAACTCATAATTCGGACCTGTACTGTCAACAATTGGACCGTCTGACGGAAGCAATTGCCCAGAAGCGGCCAGCTTTGGCCAATAGGAGAGGAATTGTGTTCCATCAGGTCAACGCCAGGCCACACACATCGATAGTTACTCGCCATAAGCTCCGGGAGCTTGGTTGGGAAGTTCTTATGCATCCACCTTATAGTCTGGAAATGGCACCAATTGATTACTACCTGTTCCTGTCTATGGCGAATGATTTTGCTGGTGAAAAATTCGACTCAAGAGAAGCTTGTAAAAATCGACTGCCCTAGTTTTTTGCCAATAGGGACAAGGGTTTCTATGGGAGTGACATTATGAAATTATCTTCAAAATGGCAACAAGATATCGAACAAAACGGTGCATATTTGATCTAAAACGGATCATTCTAACTATGTTAAATAAAACCGTAAATTTAATACAAAAATAATGGATTTCTTTTTACTAGACCTTATATAAAATCCAATGAATTGAAATTAAGAAAAAGTGAGAACCGAAAAAAAAAATCATATCATTTACATTTTCTTTTTGGTTGTCGGCTTTTGTTACTAATGGAATGTCCAGAAAGCCAAAAAACAAAAAAAAAAAAAGTAAAAAATGTTCAACATAAATACAAATAAAATATTGTTTCTTATTGTATGTACTTGATTGTTGGTTTAATCATTTTGTCACGTTAAATGTATACAAGCATTGTTTTTAGCTTAAATTATTGTGAACGTGACTTTTGGCTACACTCATTGAATCTGCATAAATAGTAACAGCAGTAACAATTTCGGTGGGAGTACATAGAATATATATACACACAGTGTGTAATGAGAAGTGCGTTTAGAATAATTAATATATACCAAATGTATTTATTAGATATCAAATAAAAGTAATAACAATACTATTAATAATATATTAAAAATAATAATAATCATAATAATCTGTTCAGATTTATTGCAAAAAAGCGTGCTAAAGCTATATCTATTCATAAGTGATGTTCGACTGTTTTTCAGCAAAAATACACGTCAAATGGCAACCAAGATTTTTCATTATAAATTGACGTATTTTCAATTGATTTTGTCCATGCATTAGCATCAGGTAAATCCCTAAGAATGGTCTGTGCTTAAGTACAGAAGATTCTGGATAAGATTGATGAGTGGTGCACCAGACAAAGTCTTTCCTTTAATCCGCACCACACTGGTACTGTTCACGAGAAAACGGAAGATGAATGGTCTCAACCTTCCAGCACTGAAAGGAGTGACACTCAAACTCTCCAACGAGGTGAAATACCTAAGTGTAACACTAGATTGGACACTAACTTGGAAGACACATGTTACAATAAACGTGGATAAATCATTGAAGGTTTTTCAACAGTGCCAAAGAGCCTTTAGAAATACATTGAGACTGCAACCTGCTGTGATCCTTTGGATTTACACAGCTTTTATTAGACCCATTAGCACATATGCTTCGGTGGTCTAGTGGCGACGGACTATGGTTAAGTCTATTCTTCTGGAGCTAAACAGATCACAAAGAAGTGTATGCATAAACATTACGGATGCAATAAGTGCTACCTTAGGAGATGCCCTTAATGCTGTGCTGGATTTACTTCCACTGGATCTTAAAATTCAACAGGAGGCAATGAAAGCGATGTGCCGACTATACTCGTATGGTTACTGGCACGAAAATGGAACTTCGGATCACAGAGAAATCTTCAGGAGGATATCAAAATAGTATCCACTGCTCTTGGATCTTATAGATAATCTTAAGCCCATAGTTTCATTTGGGAGAAAATTAGAAGTCAAATTTCCGACTAGTAAACAATGTAGCAATCCAGAGCTTATTCTGATGAATATTTTCTACACTGATGGATACAAAACCGACCAAGGCTCTGGATGCGGATGGTACTTGGAGAAAAGTGTCAAGTATCATTATGCTATGGGAGAGATGGCAACTGTTGTTTTCTAAATGGAAATATTTGCTATTCTGAAAGTAGCAGAATGGATAATTGAATGCATAATTGAGAGAGAGAAAGAGATTGGTGTCTGCAGTGACAGCCAAGTTGCACTAAAGGCTCTGGAGAACTCAAAACTTACTTCGATCATGGTTCATGAATGTAAGCTGAAGCTAATTTCGTTTGCAAAACGAAATAACCTTGTACTTATCTGGGTTGCTGGATACTGTGGTTTCGAAGGTAACGAAATAGCCAATAAATTGGCCAACTTCAGTTCAGCGGATACGCCGCTGGGACCAGACCAGTTATTGGAATCAGTTCTGCAGGTATCATGACCTGGTTCAACAATTATGTTAGTAACCTACATAATGATCGTTGGTCTAGCCTTGAAAGCTGCAAAATTGCAAAGTGTTTTGGGATGAGTCCGAACAAAAAGCTGTCGAACTTTCTTTTGAAACATGGAAGGAAAGATGTTCGCTTCATCGTTGGAATCATCATAGGATATAATCCACAGGTAGCACAGAGCATTTTATAATGACAGTAAATGTCATTCTCCTAAAAAAGCTTTACGACGTAAAGCTTTCACACTGTTCTCAGTTTAACTTAGGATGTAAGTGATATCAATAAAGAAAGGCAGTATCGCCTAAGCTGAAGCGAAGAAAGGTTGTTTCGCATTATATGGCGACCGTGACATTGTCGAATCAATAAAGTCGATATTTTAAAAATAAAAATCCTTAATGCTCGAATTTTTTTTTAGATCGTCGTTGCTAACAAAAACAATAAAAATCCAAATATTGAAATACAATAATCTAAATTGCATTATAAAGCAGTTAAAAACGATATAAGTACAGTGATCGTTATTTTGTACAATCAAAATTTATAAAATCTCTTTTGAGACTTTTACAAAGTGCAAAGCATTTAAAAATGAAATATCGATATGCTTAAGAAAAAAGTGTGATCCTGAAAAATAAAGCAAAAGTTAATATTAAATTAATTACATATAATCTTCAAACAAAGACCCAAACTGTATAAAAACAAGTGCTTTAAACATAGTTTACAGGCACTAAAATATAAAATAACATTGCACTGTTCACGTTAGTTGAGCAACATAAAATTGGCATTGCGCAACATAAGATTTGAGTTGCGCAACATAAATTATTGATTGCATCATCGAAATATTACATAAACCACATATGGTCAATTTACAAAGACAATACCGTTAATACGACAAAATTCTACAAAATCGATACCAACAAAAACAGTTTCAGTGCAGATCCAATTGTGGATTCTGAAATTTAACCGTTAATCAAACGTCGCCAATACGCAAAATCACAACAATAACGGTTGTAGTGATTGCAATAGAGTGACGCGAAATTTCAACATGCTTTGTGACAGCACAACAACAGCGTTCATGACGTTCATTAGGAGAGAGGTTTGTACTAAATCCAAAAACTTAACGAAAGCACCTGATCAACAGCAGCGTTACTAAAGCATAATGTTAACACGAGCTTCGACTGATGAGAACGAGAGCAAACAGATTTCGAAAAATGAAAACACTTTCTAGTAACTAGTTCTAACATTTAAACATGCATTTTGTTACTAATATTCTATTTACAATAATCCTTATTACTTATTACTTATTCTCATTCTTATTCCTTTTAATCATGTATACTTTTTTAATATAAATAAGAAAATGTATAACTAAAATCATGTACTAAATACTTATATAAAATTTTAAAGGAAATATTCTTTGTTAGGAACAAATATTAATTGGTGGCTTTGTAATTAAAATATGAAAAAAAAAGAAATTTTCAATATTCGCCTATATAAAATTAGCTTAAAATATTACTTTTTTGGAAACAAATTTATTCTATGTAAATTATACTATCTAAATGTAAAACTATCTAAATCTAAAACTACCTAAATCTAAAACTATCTAAATGTAAAACAATTATTACAAATGCTTCGTTAAACTTTTACTCTATCAACTAATGACAGATTTTAGTGAAGAAGTTTTCAGCGATTTACGAGCCGAGTTTATTAAAGTCACAAAGAGAATTCTTCAAAATCGCCCTCTCACTACAAATCCAGATAAAATAAAAGAATATGTTTCTTTATTAATTGAGTCTTACAATGCTATTCTGTTTTATGCAGAGCTGCACACTAAAAAGCTACCAACTTGCGTGAAAAGTTTACTAAATGAGAGAGTTTCGCATTGTAGAGAACTTTTAGTTAGAAGTTTTAAAAAACTAAATTGCAAAGTTAAGGTCCCTTCTGTCACGCATTCTTTCTTATTGGTCAAGGAAGAAATTTTAACTGATAGTGAAACTGAAGAAGAATTAGAGCCTAGATCAGATGAAACTTCCTTAAAACGTTGCAATTCACTACCTAGTGTTAAAGATACGCTGAAAATTGGGTTTGGAACGAATTCAGCGGCAACCAGTACACCAAATATTAACATAAAGTTTGACGAAACTGCTATTGTAGCTATGTTACAAGTTCCCCCTCTTACGAACTTGACATCCACTAGCTCATTAAATTCTAATAATTCTGCTAAATTAAAAATCGAGATGGCTACTGCAGATCAAAAGAAGAGCTTTGTCACTATGTGTGCCTCGATCATTAGAGATAATTACAATGGTGACCCACTCGCTCTTGAGTCGTTTATAGACAAAATTTGTCTTATTGAAGACTTAACTGATCCAAACTTGACACCCACTTTTATATCTTTCTTGAAAGCAAAGCTTGAAGGTAAAGCGCGTGAAGCCTTGCCTGAAAACATAACCACAATCAATGACATAAAAGTTGCTTTACGCAACAGAATTAAACATGACAACTCAAAAGTGGTTTCGGGTAAAATTGCCTCTTTGCAAATCCGAAACTGTAATTACGCAGACTTTGCAAAACAGATGGAAGAGCTATCCGATGCTTTAGAGCGATCCTTGATTTCGGAAGGAATGACACTCTTGTCGAATGAGTGCAAAATCCGACCTAGTTAAATCAATTCTGGCGTCAACGCCATTCAAAGATCCGAAAGATGTGGTAGCTAAACTAATTATAGAACAAACGAATGAGAATACGGAAAGGCAAATTTTAGCTTACCGCACAAATGCTAATAACTCAGGCAACAGCAATCGACGAAATTCAAATTATTTCAACAATACAATGGGTGCACGAAGCTATAGCAATTTTCAAGGCTATAGAAATCGCAGCAATAACAATAATTACAACAACAATCGAGGATCCAGGCACTCCAACAACACTTCTTTTCGGAGGAATAATGACCGCCACAACAACAATAACAATAACAGAAATGGAAACGTTCGCAATTTAAACGTGTCTGCCCCCCAGCAGAGAACGTTGGGGGAGGAACCGCGCGACTAATTCAGAACAAGGCTGTTTACACTTTAAATTTAAATTATGCAGATTTTATTGAATTAAACTGTATAAATACTAAAAATCTTAATACCTTTCTCGTTGATACTCAGGCAGACGTATCTCTGCTAAAAATTTCTTGTCTTTGCGACGATATAAAATCCAATATAAACTCTGATACCAAAATAAATCTAACTGGTATAACGACAACTACCATTACAACACTCGGAGTTGTGGATACAAATCTATCTGTATCGAATTTTTTGATCCCTCAACTTTTTCATATCGTTAGCGACGATTTCAATATACCGTGCGATGGGATACTTGGAAAAGATTTTCTAAAGTCAAACAAATGTACCATTAGTTACGAAACGAACACTTTACATTTCTGGGTACACAACCAATTTTTAGAGTTTCCGATCTTACATGGAATGAATAACAATACTTGTATCATTCCACCTAGAAGTGAAGTATTCAGACAGTTTAACTTGGGCAAATGTTTGCTTCCGGTATTTGTTGACTCGCAAGAGATATGTAGTGGCGTGTTTACCGCGAAATGTATTGTTGATACAAATAAGCCTCTGCTACGCGTACTCAACACAACAGATGAAGTTAAATCGATTCAAAATTACAACATTAAATATGAAAACTTAAACAATTACAACATTTATACTATTGACAAGGTTTGCAAAGGTGAAAAACGAATACGCGCATTACAAAAGATTCTCGAAAAGCAAATTCCCAGCTATGCCATTGAGAGTTTAATGCCTCTATGTCATGAGTATGCTGATGTTTTTGCCTTGGAGGATGATAAAATGACTAAAAACAATTTTTATGAGCAAAAACTTAGGTTAACCGACAATTCTCCGGTTTTTATTAAAAATTACCGTTTACCTTATACACAAAGAGACGAAGTAAATAGGCAAGTTGACAAATTGCTACGAAATGATTTGATTGAACCCAGTTCTTCTAACTTTAACAGTCCGTTGATCCTGGTTCCCAAAAAAAGCACAGATGGAAAGAAAGCTTATCGTATGTGTGTAGATTACAGAGGGGTCAATAAGAAACTTGTGGCAGATAAATTTCCTCTTCCACGGATTGACGACATCCTCGACAATCTTGGCAGAGCAAAGTACTTTTCGACTCTCGATCTTTTCTCAGGGTTCCATCAAATACCTCTTCACGTACATTCACGTGATATAACGTCGTTTAGCACCGACCGCGGCGCTTTTCGGTGGAAAGTTCTACCTTTCGGACTTAACGTAGCTCCAAATTCTTTCTGTAGAATGATGTCAATAGCATTCGCTGGTCTTGTGACCAATCAAGCATTTTTATATGTCGATGATTTGATTGTCATTGGTTGTAGTGAGTCTCATCATATACAAAATCTTACTAGTGTCTTTCAAATTTGTAGAAAATTTAATCTAAAATTAAATCCAGGAAAGTGTAACTTTCTTCGACCTGAGGTTATATTTTTAGGACACAAATGTACGGCAAACGGTTTACTGCCTGATGACTCAAAAGTCAGAGCTATTGACAAATACGAAAAACCATGCGACAAAGATGCAGTGAAACGATTCGTTGCATTCGCAAATTACTATCGCAGATTCATACCGAATTTTGCATTGCTAGCTGCACCGCTGAATCGCCTCACCCGAAAAGGGGCTCCTTTTAATTGGGATGGAAATTGCCAGCAAGCATTCGAAGATTTGTAATCCGCACTAGCTTCCCCCAAATTATTACAGTATCCGAACTTTTCTGAAAAATTTTTAATTACAGTCGACGCGTCGAAAGTAGGCTGCGGCGCAATACTGAGCCAAAACTTCAATGGTGATGATTTACCTATCTGTTTTGCTTCGAAATCATTTAATAAAGCAGAACAAAACAAACCTGTAATTGAGCAAGAGCTTTTGGCGATTCATTTTGCCATAAAGCATTTTAGACCTTATGTTTATGGCACTGAGTTTGTAGTCAGATCCGACCACCGTCCATTGGTGTATCTTTTTAATCTAAAGGATCCTACATCTAAACTTTCCCGGATTCGACTTGATCTATCTGAATATAACTTCACGATAGAATATATTAAAGGAAAAAACAATGTCGCTGCCGACGCGCTCTCCCGCATTTCGATTGACGAATTGAAAAGCAGGAGCAATAATATCCTTGCCGTGAAAACTCGCGCGATGTCTAGGCATGGAAAAGAGGAAAAAATAGCAAAACCTACTAGCGTTAGTAAAAACGACAAAATATTCGTTTACGACAAATTTTCTCACAATTTTAACACCAAAGTATCTAAGGTTAGATCAAAAGTTGAAAATTCTAAAATTCACATAAACGTGCACAACAAATTTAAAACCGTTTTTTCTATGACTTTTGTGACTGCCAACGAAACATTGAATCTCGAGGATATGCTTTTGAGGCTTCAAATTGAAGCCGCCAGTCACAATATTCATACACTAGAGTGGCCCAAAAATGACGAATTTTTTACTTACTTTACCGTTCAACAATTAAAGCATTGTGGCAATAAAATATTGACTAAACTAACGATTATCTTGACAGAACCAATTGAAACTATTTTCGATGACGACAAGAAACAGAAACTCATGACGATTTACCATAACGACCCAATTGCTGGTGGTCACTGTGGCATTAAAAAGCTCTATGCAAAGCTAAAAACTAAGTTTTATTGGAAAAATATGTCTAGAGATGTTTCATCATTTGTTCGAAACTGCGGGAAATGTAACTTAAATAAAGTTAAACCGGCGAACAAAGAAGAACTTATTTTTACCCCAACACCTAATAAGCCGTTTGAAGTGATTGTAATGGATACAATTGGTCCGTTACCAGAATCCAATTTCGGCAACAAATACGCGTTAACACTTATTTGTGATTTTTCTAAATATTTGGTCACGACTGCATTGCCAGATAAAAGCGCTAAAACCGTTGCAACAGCAATTTTCGAAAATTTTGTTTTGGTATATGGTACCATGAATTCCATAAAATCTGACCTAGGTACTGAATTTAAGAATGAAGTGGTTCATGAATTGACCAAACTATTAAACATAAAACATAATTTTTCGACAGCCCATCACCATGAAACAGTGGCGACTGTTGAACGTAATCATCGCGTTTTTAACGAGTATTTGCGTGGCTACATTAATGAAACAATTTCAGACTGGGACACATATTTAAAGTTTTTTACATTTTTTCATAATACTTCTCCAAGCACAGTTTTCGACCAAAAATTTACACCTTTTGAATTAGTGTTTGGCAGAAAAGCAACACTACCACATGAAGTAAAAAAGAAATCAATTGATCCTTTGTACAATTCAAATAATTACGCTAAAGAAATTAAATATCGTTTGCAAAAAACGCATATTTTAGCTAAATATTTACTCGATAAGCATAAATTTAGAAACAAAATAATATATGATAAAAATGCGAAACCATTAAAATTACAAATAAATGATAAAGTTTTGATTGAAAAGCAGCCCTATGAAAAACATAAAAGTATTTATGAAGGACCATTTAAAGTTAAAGATATACATGGCGTAAATAGAACCGTTTTTGATGAAGCAACTAAAAGATCGAAAACAATACACAAAAATAGAATTAGGAAAAGTCAATAAGTCAGTATCTCATATATTTTTATATATTTCTAGAAATTTAGTTTCCTATCTCTAATACTCATTTAAAATAATTTTTTTAAGTTCATAATTTTATTTAAAATATAACTGGGTACCCATGCATATGTAAAAAAAAAAAAAAAAAAAAAAAAAAAAAAAAAATTTAAAAGGAAATGTATGTATACACGAAAT
Source organism: Megamerina dolium (assembly GCA_963854835.1). Lineage (NCBI taxonomy): Eukaryota > Metazoa > Arthropoda > Insecta > Diptera > Megamerinidae > Megamerina > Megamerina dolium. The sequence continues at coordinate 60,292,523 of OY978528.1, read as the reverse complement.
TTGTAAACACATAAATAAACGAATTTATTAAGTGGAAAGGAAGAGTGAATATAAAAAAAGTTAAAATTTTTATTGAGACGAGTAAAAATACAACTTAAAATTCGTTTATTTATGAGTCTTGAAATATTTACAAATCTCTAAAAAAAAAATCTCCTTACAGTCGGCTGGGGCCGACCAAACTATACCCTGCATATGTAGATTTATATATAAAAAGTTTACTCGAATATCCAACTTTTCTTTTATTTCCACTTTTCGAGAAACAATTTTTGCATATACTACTAATTTACACCCGAAATATGGTTGACTTTGACGAAGTAAAAGGATTTTAAGATAATTCCGAGGCTTAGTATGGGAGCTATATAAAAAGTGGGCGTGGCTTACCACTTTCTAGTAAATCCAATTAATTTTTCAATGTTAATCCACACCTTAAATTTGGTGTCCTACTTTGAATAGTTTCTAAGTTATGGTGGTTAACATTTTTGTTTAATTTCCTCAACTTTGTATGGGAGCCCCAATAAGAAGTGGGCGTGGTACGCTGATTTTTCGCCAGATTATTTCCGACTACGATATTAATTTAAGTGTAAATTATGGTTATTGTAGACATAAGATTGCCTAAGTTACAGCTGTTTCAATTTAAAATTTGTATGGGGGCTACGATAAACACTGGGCGTGGTGCGCCCATTTTCTGTGAGCCTAGTTGCTCGTACAATACTAATCCATACCCTAAGTCTCGTTGTCCTAGGCTAAATGGTTTGTAAGCTATGGAGCTTAAAATTTTAGTTTAATTCACTCGACTTTGTATGGGAGACCCATGAAGGAGTGGGCGTGGCACACTGATTTTCTGCCAGATTTTTGCCGACTACGATATTAATTTAAGTGTCAATTATGGTTATTCTAGACAGAAGACTGCCGAAGTTACAGCTGTTTCAATTTAAAATTTGTATGGGGGCTACGATAAACACTGGGCGTGGTGCGCCCATTTTCTGTGAGCCTAGTTGCTCGTACAATACTAATCCATACCCTAAGTCTCGTTGTCCTAGGCTAAATGGTTTGTAAGCTATGGAGCTTAAAATTTTAGTTTAATTCACTCGACTTTGTATGGGAGACCCATGAAGGAGTGGGCGTGGCACACTGATTTTCTGCCACATTTTTGCCGACTACGATATTAATTTAAGTGTCAATTATGGTTATTCTAGACAGAAGATTGCCGAAGTTACAGCTGTTTCAATTTAAAATTTGTATGGGGGCTACGATAAACACTGGCCGTGGTGCGCCCATTTTCTGTGAGTCTAGTTGCTCGTACAATACTAATCCACACCTTAAATCTCGTTATTCTACGCTGAATAGTTTGCAAGTTATAACCGGTAACATTTTTTTTAATTTCCGCAACTTTGTATGGGAGACACAAAAAGGAGTGGGTGTGGCACATTGATTTTCTGCCATATTATTTCCGACTATGATGTTAATCTAAGTGTCAATTATGGTTATTCTAGACAGAAGATTGTAGAAGTTACAGCAGTTTCAATTTAAAAGAAGTACAGACACTTTGTATGGGAGCTACGCTAGAAAGTAGGCGTGGCTCACCCACTTTTGGCGAGGTTATATAGTAGTATAATATAACTTTATGTGCAAAATATTGTTGTCCCAAGTGGTATATTGTGTGAGTTATAGCAAGTTAAAGATTTTGAAAATTTCGAGGTTAGTCGCTTTGAATGCTTGGTGTGGGCGTGGTTATTGACCGATCATGCCCAATATCAATCCCCTCCGTACCCTTGGATCATAGATTACTTATGCCAAATTTCATCGAAATAGCTCAATATTTACTCAAGTTATCGTGCGAACCAGCCAGGTGACAGACAGACGGACGGACGGACGGACGGACGGACGGACGGACATCGTTAAATCGAAAATTTAATCGACGCTGATCACGAATATATATCCATGTCTATATCTCCGGAGATTCCTTCAAGTGGACACAAACATCTGACCGAAATGAATATACCATGCATATTGCATTATGCAGGGTATAAAAAGGGAGGTATAATGACAGTAAATGTCATTCTCCTAAAAAAGCTTTACGACGTAAAGCTTTCACACTGTTCTCAGTTTAACTTAGGATGTAAGTGATATCAATAAAGAAAGGCAGTATCGCCTAAGCTGAAGCGAAGAAAGGTTGTTTCGCATTATAATTTCCTCTGTGTTTGGCCTGCCTTCGCTCGAGCAAGATTTCGCATCTTTGGCTCTGATGTAATGAGAAGGGATAAATTCCATTCTATAGCCCCGGGAGAGATATTCAGATTCGTTAATGAATCTGGAAAATTCTCTCGGGAAGATTAAAATCACCTCCCACCCCACCCACTTTCTCATATCTTTCTTCCCTTATCTTCCCAGTATATCCCATTTTCCTGAGCTTTAAATACAATAGGAAAATTCTCTCGGGAAGATTAAAATCACCTACCACCCCTCCCTCCCCTCCCACTTTCCCATATCTTTCCATTCCTGAGCTTTAAATACAATGGGCTTATTAGCCTGAGTGTTAAAGTGCGCACCACTCTACTGGAGCCACTTGGCTCACCCTCACATTCATCCATCAATCCGTCCATGAGGTAAATTCAACAAAGAGTAAATTCATACTTCCGTAAAAAGCTTTCTAAAAGTTCATGGACCTGTTTGTTCGAATCTATAGATACTTCAACTTGTATTCATTCATGAATAACAATTTGTGAAAATGTTCTAAAAACCATATTTAATCATTTCATCATGAAGAAATTTACCAATTACAACAAAATCTTGGGTCCGTCGACGAAACTCAAAAATAATTTAACCCATTCAATAGTTGACAATTTGGATCATATAGGTAGATTTCATATTCAACTGCCTGTCATCCGCCGATAAACAGTACTCATGGAAATGAATATTTCCCTTGTAAAACGTAATGCTGGCAGTGACCCAAATGAATTGATTCACTCAATACGCAGTATTTGGGCTTCCACTTCCCTCACTATACACAAAATTTGCGTAAATATATTAAGGCTTTACAACTAAAAGATATGTCTTTTCAAAATAGCGCTCTTATGAATATCGTGTAGCTGTACATTTTTTGTATAATCCATAAATCTAGTTCTCTATTGAACCTGAGTTCACGCCGCGAAATTTTCTTAAGCGACGAGACTCCCTTATAGTTGAACTTTAATGTAAATGAATAGAGATTTTTTTTCGTATTCTACAACAGTCTGACAAATTTGACTTTTGGTGTCCATCTTAGGGTCGAGTTGTCGTCGAACTGTACCATTTTTGAAATGAATCCGGTCAGGTCCGCTTTGCAGCCAATAACTAATGCTATAGAGCCATTTAGCTTGAGGGTACATGACTTCGGCAGAACAGCAGCTGTACGTGTCATACAGCTCATTGTGCAATCAATTGTAGGGGGAACCATTAGACCATACCAATTATTTTGAGAATTATTTAACCTGCCTTGTGGCTACCTAAGTCAAAAGCTTTCCCAGTTTTGCATAATTTTCTTTATAGATCATATAAATCATATAGATTTATAGATTCATATAGATCAAGTACTAAGTACTTACAATAATTAGTTAGGCCATTGGTTAACTAAAGAGTTGACTAAGGTTTAACTAATGCTACTGCTGTTCTCAGTGCTTTGATTAACCAAATAATTGCGTAAAAGGGAAAATTGTGGTAAATCTTGGTTACTCTAAAAAGTTGATTATAGTTTAATTGATGCAGCCTATTGACAATGCTTTAATTGGCACAAGTCATTTGAAAATAAAACAATGAGGCCATGCTTTGAAATTTGAGAATTTTTGATATTTTAGCTTGTTAAGCTACAAAATTTAAATGCGGAGAGCGCCCTCGTAGATAAGTTGAGTGTGAGAAAAATAAATATTATATTTGTGCAATATCGGCATTTCCTTATTTAATGGTTAACCAATGGCTTTCGTGAATTTAACTATTAGTTAACTAAGCACTCAGAATATAATATTATTAGTTAAGCTTTTGTTAACCAAAGACTCTGAATTCGACTCCTAATCTTAAAATCAATTTAATTTTTAATTAGAACTCAATTTTATAAGTATAACAACAAAGCACCCTTTATCAATAAATAGAAATAAATGTTGAGTAACGAATTAATGAATTCGTATTGTATTAATCTTTGTCACCAGCACTTTAATCATGAACGCCATCATCATCATCATCATCATCATCATCATCACCGTCGCACATTTCCTCATTGTTGCACCAAAGTGTCAACTGTGATTTGATCAGCCTTTCAACTAACTAAACTAACAACAAAAATAACAACAACTGCAAACTAAAAACGGTCGCAATTTTTTCAACATTCAGCCAATTCAGAAAAATAAATCGCATCAAATCTTGCAATTCTTGTATGTACTCCTAATAGTGTGAATTGATAAATGAAAAAAAAAAAATAATATAAAATTCAACGTGTCTTTTGTTGCTGTTTTGGTTGGCAAGATAGACAAGATTGCAAAAAAAAAAAAAAAAAATACATATAAGAAGAAGAAGAAATTTTAAAGTGTAAAATCAAGGTGAAGAAGTAAACGTCCGATCGGCCGCGCACAGCCCAACACCATCGTATAGGATGTGTTTTATATCTGGATACATATGTATATACACATGTATATACATGTGTATATACATTTGTATCAAGCATGCGCATGAAACAAATGAATGAATGAATGAATGAAGAGAATCAGCAAAAAGAATTGCAACTAAGAGCCAAAAACCAACAAAAAAATACGATAAGAAAAATAAAAAAAAATAAAAATACGAAAATCTGATTTGGAACATCCGGTCGCGATTGTCATTGTCACCTCACAAAAACATCCATGGGCCACAATATTGGCATTGTACGAATAGAATACTCATAAGTGTACGTATATTGGCAGCATTTCGGGAATACCAGTGTCAAATACATTGAGTACGGGTGGTGTTGCAATTTTTATTATTATCATCGTTGTTATTGCTGGTTGTTGTTGTTGCTGTTTTTATTGCAATACCATACGATTCGATTATCAGTGCATGAGGTCTAAGAATGATCGTTTCCTGTGCGCTTATTGTTGTCACTGTTGGTGTTGTTGTTGTTTTGTTGTTGTGTTCTCGCCGTTGTTCTTACTGTTGTCTGCAGCGGTTGCACTTTAAGATCAATCGTATTCGATTACATAAACATACTCATCATATGCATGCATACATATGGATGTACTATATGCATGTGTATATAAGTAATATATAAGTATATTCAAACATGAATTACACGCGGTAGGTAAACGTTAACGATTTAAAATTTTTTTATTATTAGCAGTAATGTTGTTATTTTGTATTTGGTTTTTTTTTTTTTTTGTTTAGCTACATCAGGAAAATAAAAATAAATGTATCACTGTAAAGAAAACTTGCAAGCTTGCATTGTTTATAAAATATAACTTACATTTTGCTTGTAAGAATATGATATTGGGGCCATGAATTAGTTTTGATGACTTTCGTTAGATGGTGTAACTTGTGCATTTGCTATCGGACCATAGGCTATATTCATTTGATTTCATTCATTCATTCATTCATTTCATATAAGGTGCCATTATTAGGCTTTCTTGAATCTATCATTTCGTAGTGAAACAACCATTTTTAATTAAGTTCCAAGGTTTTAATTAAGTTGCCAACAAAGCAACATTTGCGGGAAGTTTTGCTTCTCATGTTTAATTCAAAGAAAATTGCCACCTAAAATCATCGATTGCTGTCGAAAACTTATAAGGAACATTCGATGTTTTAAACGTGGTGATTTCGACATTGAAGACAATAGCCATTTGAAGATGAAAAATTATGGACTTTATTGGACGAACATTCATGTCAAAAGTTGACGAGTTAACCGTTTCCAAGCAATTAATAGCCATGGGAATGATTCAAAAGCGAGGAAATTGGGTCTCATACGAATTGAAGCCGAGAGATGTTGATCACCGATGCGAACACATGAGAACAATTACTTCAACGGCATAACGAAAAATATTTTTGCATCGTATCGTCACTGGCCTTTGAAAAATGGATTCGTTACGATAATCCGAAGCGAAAAAAATGATGGGTCATGCCCAGCCATCTATCAACATTATCGACAAAACGAAATAATCATGGTGACAAGCTTATGCTTCCTAGTTGGACCGATTAGGTATCCCGTATCAAACAAAATTGATACGTTTGATCCGAGCATTGAACGAAAACCTGCCACAATACATCGGCAAAGTAATTTTGACAATGTTCCTCCATATGTTGCTGAAGTCGTTCAATCATACTTAGGAACGCTAAAATGTGCAGTCTTAACACAAACGCCGTATAGCCCAGACATTGCTCGATGACACACGGCCTGGAAGAAAAGCGCTTACATTCCTCAAAACATGTCGACTTCTTCCGACGCGAAATCCGTATTCTGCCACAAAAATGGGAAAAATTCGTAGCTGGACAACACTTTGAATAATGTATAAATTAATTTTGTTGCTTAAAAAAGGCGTAAAAACAGAAAAAAGTATTCTCTTTAATGGGCATATGGAATTTGAAAAAGTCTACTATAGAAAATATGCAACGAATAACGGCACTCTAGAGGGTGCGGCAGCTTAGTATTTAGTATGTTGGCCTTCCAATTTGTAGGTCATGGGTTCAATACCAGGCTGAAGAACATTTTTGATATAGAAAAGTTTTTCTTTCAAAAGATACCAAACTATCGGCAGCTCAGAAAAAGTTATGCTAAAGGATTCTGCCATTCGGAACCGACTAATATAAGTAGGTCCATTCTAATACTGCCCAAAAAAGGAAAACTAAATGGAGGTCTGTCATAGATTTGAGCTCTCTAGGGACTTTTCATGGATAGATCTTTTCAATTTGCAGATGTTTTTGTATTCATTTTGTATGATAGTCCCCATACAGGGAGGTGTTGGGATAGAGGGTAAGTATGTTTAAAAGAAGTACTGAGGTCGTTTCTTTACTGCTCTAGGGAGATCATTGGATAGTTATTGTCGATTTTTAGATGTTTTTGTATTCATTTTGTATGCGAAGCCTCTTAAGGTGTGTCCCTATACCCCTATGTGTGAAATATTAAGTATAAAATTAATGAGAGTCTGTCATAAATCTTAGAGCTCTATGGACTTTTACTGCATTATTGATTGATTTCTTGATTTGCAAGTCTTTTTACATTCTTTTTGTATGAGAACCCCCTCAAAGGGTAGAGATGTTTGAAGAAAATTTTACGGAGCAAAAATAGGTGGTGGTGGGTCATAAATTGTACTGTTCGCGGGATGACCTCTTAGCAGTTATGGAGTTTTTTATCGAATTTAACATATTTTTGTGTTTATTTTTGTTTATTTTCTTTTTATTGGACTGAGATTTACAGAATTCCAAAAAAAAAAAATATTTTTTTAAAATCACCTAATCTCCTTAAATCTTAATCTTGATAGTATAAAAAATTATGAATGTTTTTTTTTTTTTTTTTGAAATGCATTGGAATTAAAATAGACTTTTTGGTCCGGAATGAAGGACAACTTTTTCGCGAACAAAAATATCTTAGGTTCGATATTGTTCGATTAAAGAAATCGGGGCCAATACACATGTACTCGTATGTGACACTAATACGTAGTTCTTAAGAACTGAGGTCGTAATTTTTATATATTTTTGTTTATTTTCAGCCTTAGTGTGCGCTTTAAAGTTGGATAGTTTTAAAATTAACCTCTTTTTATTTGTGGACCCCATAGGAAGCCCCAGGAAAAGATCATCAAAAAAGGTACTGTATGAGAATGACGTATTCATCACATTCCTTCAACACATAAGCGCAGATTCTTCTACGGTAAGCCTTCCATTTATCTCACTGAATGATGCCGAAATGCTCTGACGTCATTAATAATATTTTTTCCGGATAGACAATCCATTCTTTAAGCCTACTTTACCCAATCTTCCTCTGACATCCAGCGATCAAAATTGAATCAATTTTGAACCAACATGTTAGCCTTGTGAAATACATCTTTTAGAGTCTCACTATTACCGCAGCTATTAGACTAAAATTCCGAACATTCTTTATTAGAAAAACATTAGCGTTTTGAAATATTTTAGCACCAATCACAATATAAAATGTATTCTTCAAAAAGCTTTCAACTTGCATATATGAGTGTGAGATTAAAATCATCCTCATATATCCTCAATCATTCTACATTTACATACAAATGTACAAAACTTTATTGCTAACTTGCTTACTAGCTGGAATGGCATTTTGATGCATGAATACAAAACCATCATATCAAAGCAAAAGCAAAAAAAGAGGCATATCGTGTATTTGAGTGTTTCACAATTTTATTATTTTATGACTTTATTATTATTACAATGGAATGACCCTCGAAACATACACACACACACACACACGAATACAATATTCCTATATAACCGTACTTAGCATACTGCCTAAGGTAAACATGGGTACGAATGAAGCCTTTTATGCTGCCCAACATTGTTCAGCTGATCCTTTGGGGGCATGCCAAGGTATGAATACTGAGAATCAAACACAAGCACATACACACACACACACACACACACACAAATATATGAACTTACTAATAGTAAGTCTATAGGAGTACACTTAAAATAGAGTGAGTGTGCGTGTGTGTTTGTGTTACCCAGCATTGAATGTGTGTGGGCTCAAATGATAAACCATGTGCGTGCGAACTTGTATGCGAATAATACGAATATGTGTTTGGTATATATGTTTGTAGTCCATTAAATGGCAAATACATTTATGGTTGCAATTACACCCTAAAATTCAAATTATAACAACAAACCAGGCAAACACTTTGTGACTTAATATTCACATTTGCAATTCATGTCAAAGGATTGTTACCAACAGCAGCAGCAGCAGCAGCAGCAGCAGCAAGTCAACATCGGGCCAGTCTGACTGCCTGCCGCATAGCATTCGTAAGCAAACCGTATTGTGTATGTTGCTTGTTGTTAGTGTATTTTGAACTGGTAAATCAGCAGAAGCAGAGAGCAGAGGGTGTAAGTTGCTATTGCAACATACTTGCTGCAGATAAGAAATAACTATACAAGAAAAGGGTGATTTTTTTCTAAGAGAGTCGTAGTCTCAAAGGCTACGTAGTTGTTATACGATTTATTAATTATTAAATCTACTCATATTTACACAGTTTTTAACTTGATAACTTTATATATTCGAAGGCAAATTGGGGAAAAAATGCATATAAAAATAGATTTTTGTATGGGAGGTAGGCGTGGTTTTCATCCGATTCTGTCCATTTTTTAATATATCACTTCTGTGCTAAAATATGCTTTACACACCAAGTTTTAGGTCAATAGCTCAGTATTTTCTTGTTTAAAGTATGAAATCCTCCATTCGAAAACATACTTTTGTATGGGAGGTTGGCATAATTTTCATTCGATTTCTTCCATTGCTTAACTACATCATTAATTAGTTAATATAATCATTTGTAGCAATTTTCTGCTCTATAGGATTTTTCCTTCATGCTCAAAGTGTAAAATCATATGTCTGAAAGCAAACTTTTATATGGGAGGTAGGCTTGGTTTTCAATCGATCTCATTCATTTTTACACTGGACTTTTATCTAAGTAATATAATCATATATACCGAATTTCGTGCACATAGTGAGAAAAAAAACATTCCAAAATATACTTTTGTATGGGAGTTGAGCACAATTTTCATCCGATTATTTTGATTTTTAATTTTATGCATTAGTTGGCGAAAATATTTGTATGCGCCAAGTTACTTGACCATCATAACATTTAAACCCTCTTGAAAAGTAGCACACTCTTACAAAAATCACCCTTTACTGGTATGCTTTGCAAATACAAATACAATAAAATATTAAGTTAACTATTGATATTTACAATCTAGTATTTGTTTCATTTCTGTTTTTGTTCTGTTGTTTTTTTGTTTTCTTCTATATTTTTTTCATCGTAGACAGCTCATAAGATTATCGGATAATGTTAAAAAAGTGTATGTTTTTGTTGTAATAATACCATGTTGTTATTGCATGTGTGTGTGTGTGTGTATGTTTTGAGAAGTCATTAAAAGCTTGTAGTGGTAAAATTAATTACTTGTAGTTGCAAACAATGTTACCGCACCACCACCACCACCACCATCATCACAATCACCATCAACACCATCAGCGCCATGGCCATCAAGCAGCTAAATAGCCCGATCACCCCGAGCACGTTCCATCGTCATCATCATCATCATCATCATCATTATCATCATCAACGCTTATTTCTCATGCGATTGCAATGACTTGGTTGGCTAGTTGGTTAGGTGGCTGGCTGGCTGGCTGGTTGGTTGGTTGGTTGTTTCATTGCTTTGCAAGCTAAACTGGCTATTTTGTTTGTTCGCTCGTCTCATTTCATCAAGAAATTATGCTTTGTTGTTTTTTTCGCTCTTCTGTTCTTATTATGATTTTATTTTATTTTTTTTCATACTTTGTTTTTGGTTAGAATTATATAAAGTTTGCGTGATTTGATGATTTTAAGTGAATATTTCCTTCTTTTTAAAATGCAAAGCATTCGGGCGATTTTTTTGTATTTATTTCACTCTTAACTACATACTCGTATACAGTGTTTGGCTATAAGCAACGTCAGCACCACCATCACCATCATCATCATCATCATCATCATCGTCATCATCATCATCATCATCATCACTATAGTCAACCACACTATGAGTACAAGTCTCATTCATTACATTCCATTTTAATGGATATTCGGTTAGCTTTAGGCTCTTTTGTGGTTTATTCATATTATTGAAGCGGTTATTATTGTTGCTTTATTAAACAAAAAAACAAAAAAAAAAAAAAAGAAGCAACTTTAATTTGAAAACTTTATTATGAGGCTAATGTGATGTTATGATGATTTCTGACTTTAAAATGGCCTAAAACGTACCTACAAAATAAATTAAGAATATTTTATATCACCTATTAGTTTTGCATGCTGTTGCTAAATATTGTTTTAATTTTTATTACTATTATTATTTTTATATTTATTATCATTATTTCAATAATTTTAATTAACATGAAATAACATTTATTGTATTTCACTTTTCAAGAAGAACACGATGCAAATTAAATTAATTCAAGAAGAGGTCGTTGCGTGGGTCGTATAGAAGTAATATATTTCTGAAGAAATTTAGAGCCTTTTTTGACAGATGGGCATAAAATAAATAAAATCGGTATTCAGTATTATGTAGATATCAATGAGAGAGATGAGAGAGAGATGAGAGTACCTTTCTTTTTGGTCAAGCAAACAGTAGGACCAAATATGAATAGGCGACTAGTTCCAACTATATCTGCTCGAATTTATTACAGCATGGAGTTGATTCGTTAGTTTTTTTTTTTACATAAAATATGTTTGTTAACGCTACGACTATTAATAATACATATAATAAAGAATTGAGTAAACTTTATAAAGTTACACTAATTTTGGCTTCTTGCTATGTCAAAGACATTTTTTTGTTGAAGGCGTCTAGGTTGTCTGAGAATTCAGGATATTAAATGCTTCAGCAAACATGGTGTCGTATTCTTGATTTGTGGCTCATTACTTATTTCTGAATTACTTCAGCAACAGTAGGTAACTTCAAGTCGCGATGGTTATCACAGTTTCTAACAAACCAGGGTGTATTAACAATATTTCGCAACACTTTGTTTTGAAAGCGCTGACAAAATATCTACGCTCGTTCGACTAGCCGAACTCCCGAAAGTTCAGCGCCATACGTCCATATAGGTTTTAGGATTTTATTATTTTGTTGTACGCAGATAATGCAGATTTTCGACCCATGAACCATTCCATCTCAGGCAGTTTCATGTCTAATTCGGTTCTCTTTATATATTATATGTTCCTTCTACCGGAATTTGGCGTCTAGTGTTATACCAATATACTTGGCGGTGTTTGCAAAAGGTACCTGATTACCCTGTATGATAATTGGGAGCCGTGTAATTCTGTTGTTAGTAAATTCAACATGTACTGATTTTGTTGAGTTTAGTTTAATACACCATCGCCTGGTCCAGTTTACGATAGAATTACTTACTAGCTGTTTGCAATTTAGCTGTTGATTCTTCGACAGATTTTCCAATTGTTAGTATTGCCGTGTCATTAGCGAAATGTTGCTATTTTACTTTCAGGTAGTATTCAGGTGGTAAATCGAAGGTAAAGAGTAGGTAGAGAAGTGATCCAAGTACACTTCTTTGGGGCACACCGGCTTTTATTTCTCTCGGCGAGTCTGACCGTCATGTAAGTGACTGTTTCTATTGCCTAGGTGCCAAACATTGCACAAAAAACCGTATGGAATAATTTACATAAGGCTGGATACAAAAAGAATCTCGATGTATTGGTGCCACACGACTTAACGCAAAAAAAACCTCATGGACCGAATTTCCATCTGCGAATCGTTGCAGAATCGCAACAAAATCGATCCATTTCTGAAACGGATGGTCACTGGTGATGAAAAGTGGGTCACTTACGACATCGTCAAGCGAAAATGGTCGTGTCGAATCTCGGTAAACCGGCGCAAACGGTGGTCAAGACAGAATTGACGTTCAAGAAGGTTTTGCTATGTGTTTGATGGGATTGGCTGGGAATCATCTACTATGAGCTGCTCCCCTACAGTCAAACTTTTAATTCGGACCTGTACTATCAACGGTATTGGACCGTCTGAAGGAAGCAATCGCCCAGAAGCGGCCAACTTTGGCCAATAGAAGAGGAATTGTGTGCCATCAGGATAACTCCAGGCCACACACATCGATAGTGATTCGCCAGAAGCTCCGGAAGCTTGGTTGAGAGGTTCTTATGCATCCACCTAATAGTTCGGACCTGGCACCAAGTAATTACTACGTGCTCCTGTCTATGGCGAATGATTTTGCTGGTGGAAAAATTCGCCTCAAGAGAAGCTTGTGAAAATCGACTGTCCCAGTTTTTTGCCAATAGAGACGAGGGTTTCTATGAGAGTGGCATTATGAAATTACCTTCAAAATGGCAACGGAACTTTATCGAACAAAACGTACGTAACGCATATTTGACCTAAATAAAACCTTCAATTTAATACAAAAATTGGTCAATTGTAGAATGCTTGCTACGAAATCCAAATCGATGTGTAGGAATTAGCCGTTTCGATTCAATTATGGGGATGAATCTATTGTATATTAGTTTTTCGAATAGTTTTGATATAATTGGTAAAAGCGAAATTGGTCTATATGCACCACTTGTTTACCGGTAAATCGCTTATGTGCTAATTTTTGTGCTCTTGTGCCGCGGTGCTCAATGACACTTCTTTAATGATGTAATGGAACTGATCTTCATGAACATTGAGATAGCTGCTCTCATTTCCTAAAACTAAAATCGCAATGAATGGAATTGATGAACGGGGGTACTTCTAAAATAAAAAAAAAATATTCATTAATAATTACGTCAAATTTAATCCTTATTGTTAACTATTTGGAATGTTGTTTTCAACTCTCACTCTTTCACAAAATATGGCCTTGAGCAAATGTTCGCAAATTCATCATACATTTATTGTTCTTACATATGTCCAAATGCCTAGTCCATAGACTCAGTTTCTTTGTTTTTTTTCCCCCCCACAATAAATATGCCCCATAAATTACAAAGCACGACAATAACTCAACACTCAACCTAAGACAATGTAATAGTACCGAATAGAAAGAAGTATTTATTTCTCAATATGGGTGAAAAAAAAAAAAAATCATATATTGTATTAATAAGGTGACCCTAATGTATCATATAATAAAGATCAATAACTACTGTGGTAAGGTTAGTTGGTGAAACCACTTCAAATCTAAAAAAAAAAAAACGCTACTCATGCTACTCTTACACAAATACAAATAAAGTATACTTCAATTATGTTTTGATCAGATTCTATTGCGTTGGTGTTGGTGATGTTTTTTGTCATTTCGGCGGTTTAGTTGAATTAAATTCATAATTAATTACATACTTTGTCATGTTAATTTATGTCATGTTATTCTATATACAAATGCTTTCGCTGCAACAATCGATTTAACGTTTTTTTTTTTCCATTTGGTTTGGTTAGTTTTTATTGATCACCGTACAAAAAAAATACAAAAACAAAATAATGAAAAATTCAGTGGCTAATCATATTTAAAAATATACAAACAAAGCATTTGTCAAAAGGTTTTAGTTTTGTTCGATAGACGTAAGACAAATATATGTTTGGACTTGTTTGACAAGTGCACTTATTGTCAACGCGTTTTCGTTTTAATTTCAATTTTTTGTTTTTTTTTTTTCGAGGGACAAAAGAAATAAAACCAAAACAACAAAAAATTTACACTGAGCAGTTTTACATAAAATGTAAATAAATTTTAACGCGCCAGATGCTTAAGAATGACAACTGCTGAAGATAATTAGCCAGAGGCTTGTATAGAAGAACTATTTCAATCAAGATAGCAGTATTAGTAATAGTTGTAGCATTGTTATGAGTACAAAATTCGTCAAGGTTTAATTCAAACTTTCACTATGCTTCTATGAAGTCGGAATTTAGAATTCTATCCTAAGCCAGATCAGTATTCATGCATAATCAATCACTTATGTCGCAGTGCCAACAAGCACTACAACTCATACTAAGTTTCTTTACAATCTTATCTGTATAAAAATTGCCACGTATCTTCCGTAATGGGATGCTATTTTTTACTTTGCAAAGGCTCAGTGTCTAACATCGACTTCAGTCATAGTGCTAAAATCTTATAGACATTGGAAGTAAGTATTTATGTCCAATAATGACTAGCGAAATGGAATGTCAAGCTTGTATAATTACCTTAAAGGGACTAATAGACTTCATTGATAATCTTGGCTCTATTTATATCATTCTGCTATATTCCAATACAATATGAATGCTCAAATCGCTCAAAGAGTCCAATCAACTGACACGAGAAACTCCTATTCGATAGACCTAAGATGCGGTCTTTCACCACATGTTAGGTCTGCCTCTTCTGCGTCGTCAACCAGCGGGTTCCGAATATAACACCTTCTTAACTGGTGCGTGTTCTTCCAATCGTCGACATGACCCAGCCAGCACAACCGTCTAATTTTAATGTGCTTTACTAATTTTAATGCGCTTTACTGTGTCAGTGTCGGAATATGTCTCATACAGCTCATGGTTGTACCTCAGTCGATATTCGCCAACAACGTGAATAGGTCCAAAGATATCTTCTGATGTGGAAATTGTCCAAGTTTCGGTGTCATATATAAGGAGAGGCATGAGGATACCCTTGAAGAGTGTGGTTTTCATTTTTCGAGAGAGTGCTCGACTTCACAGTGGCTTACTTAACCCAAAGTAGCACATGTTAGCAAGAGTGATCCATCGCAACATATCCAGGATAACGTCCTTCACTACATCAAAAGCGTAATTATCAACAGTGACGTGCTGCCCAAGACGCCGGGACTCTTTGTTTGTTGACACTAGGTACTTCTTCATGCCCTCGTTCACCATAAGACTCATTCGATGCGACTCACTTTCCAATTTTGAGAATGGTGCACTGATTGCTAGCGTCAGAAGAAGTCGCACGATAACGAATGTCTCAAACCACGTTTGGTATTAAACGGCGGGGTCCTGCCCAATTTTCACTACACAACTGGAGTTATACAGTGTCATTTTGCAAAGCTTCACAGGAATACCGAACTGAGACACTGCTGTGTAGAGGTAATCCCTTATCTTATTAAGCCACACTGAGAAAGAAAGGGAACACTGAGCTTATGCTTATGATCTGATGAATGCTGGTGAGCAACTTTATAATCATCAAATGGATGGTGTGTGTCGATCTGTTTTTCTTGGGCCTTCTCCAGGATTTGGCTAAGTGTGAAAATTTGGTCGATGGTAGATTTACCAGGTCTGAAGTCACACTGATAAGGTCCCATTAGGTTGTTAAGCATTGGCTTCAATCTCTCACACAGTATGCTCAATAGAACCTTATATGCGATGCTAAGAAAACTTATTCCACAGTAGTTGGCGCAAATTGTGGGGTCTCCTTTCTTATGTACGGGACAGAGAACACTGAGCTTACAATAATCGGCACGCTTTCATACGACGAGCTGGTGTATGCTGGTGAGCAACTCATCGCCTCCGGTCGGCAGGCAGGCCATCAGCACCTGCAGCTTTGTTGTTTTTTAGCCTAGAAATGACTCTCTGACATTGACATGGTCGGATGGTAGAACATCTACTCCATTATCCGTGATTAGGAAGTTTGGGAGATCTCCTCCAGTGGCGGAATTATTCGAAGCGTCGCCATTCATGAAGAAGTTTTATCCCATAAGCTCATTACACTCTGGATATCTGTAATCTGATATCTTCTCGATCTGACGTCAAGCTTTCTCTGTGTGGAACTCTATCTGTTCCTTGCGACAAATAAACCAAGGTGCTGATCCTAGTCGATGTTGTCAATCAGCCTTGTTCCGTGTTCTTTGGTGTCATCATTTTCGGACAGTTGGACCAAAGGTATTTTCCTTGGATTAAAGCAAGCCAAGCACGATTTGATATCAGGTGCATTTCAGGTGCATATCCGTAGATCATGGTCTTTATTTCGTTTGAGGGGATCATCAACAAAAGGGGTAATCTTTGTCCGAGACGCATTCTGATTTTTCATTGAGTGAGAGTTTATATGTGGTGGGTCCCAAGACCACCGTTTAGCTCTAAACAACAGTGGTTAAATTTTGTGCTGAAATGAACTTATAAAATAGTCTTTTAGAACCATCAAATTCCAACATAAAAGTTGGAACCATCAAAATCTGTTGATGGTTTCAAATCAAGCTCTCTGAACATTTTGTTCACAGTGTACAAGTACTTAAAATTTTCACATATACTTTTACTCTTTATATCTATCCTTCTCTCTGTCTCACTCTCTCCCTCTTTCTCTTCATACCTCTCTCGCCCCATTCCCCAATACATCCAATTTCAATTGCTTGACAGCTTATCTCTTGATGTATGCTTGTAATTAGAAAATATTCTGAGGTGTGTTCACCTCGTACTGTATAAGACAAAAAGTACCTAAATATGGAATTTCCGATAAATTATATGTATTTATGCCTGTGACAATCGATTGAAACATGTTTCTTTTTCTACCTGTATTGTTTTTGCTGCTAAAACTATCCGTAATAGCGGTAGTAACAACATTAATTTCATTTTGTTGTTATGTACTATTTGTTATTGTTTTTTGTTTTTTTTTCTACCTTTTACGTATTATTCACATATGATATTTTCAAATCAATACCTATGAAATTCTTGTGATGCTGATAATAATCAAATTGAACGGTGGCAGCATATAACATTAGTGTTATGCGAACGAACAACAGCAACAAACCGATTGTCAAACGATTAATTGAGAATATTTGTTAGACAAACCGCGACCCGCACCCATACACGAGTGCACTATCTTTTGCTTTTGTATGTAGTAAATATACCCAATAGGGAAATTGTGACATCATTGAAGAGTATCGGCTTCAAAAATATGATAATGGCTATAATGTGTAGCTTGGGTCGGAGAAAAGTACATATATTGCATTGCTACAACCAATGAATCAAATTATATTTTCGATACAAATGCAGTACACTAATTTTACCATAAAAAATTTTTCGATTTATTTTTCTAATCCTCAGTCGAAATTATCAATTAAAGGAATGTTTACCCCATCCGAACCTAAGAATTTTTCAAACACGCATATTTAACTAACCCATAAAGAACATAGCCATATGAAAAAGGTATTGTCCCTCCTAAAAGAATCCAACCCTAGTTGGGCGCTCGTCTACAAAATTTAGGTTCAATCAATTTTATAAAATATTCAATTTTGTAGGCAAGTCCCTTTAAAGCGTGGTGGTAGGGCAAAGAACATTTGGAGCAAATATTAACCCAAAGAATTAATGAGTATTGCTAATACATTTGACTTTGTATGAGAGTCTTCCAAAATAGGAAAGATAGGAAGTAAGAATGATAAACATTGTTGAGTGGTAAATTTTAATGTGGGTCTGTCATATATTTTTACCCTCTTGAGGCACTCTTGGTCTTGGTCTTGGCGAAGTTTGTAGGGCAGCCCATCTATGGGAGAGTAGAGATAGATATAGGGGATAACTACATTCGTACACTTCAATACAGTAGAAACGATTCCTAGGCAACTTTGACGTCATTTGTCGATTTTTCGGCGATTTTAATTTCATTCTGTATGGAAGCCTCCAAAAATAGTAAATATCAGAAGTAAGTATGTTTAGTATTGTAATTGTGAGTAGTAAAAATTAATAGAGGTTGGTCACACGTGTTACAACTCTAGAGGTACTCTTGGAGAGCTGGAAGTGGTGGAAATATTTAAAAATGAAGAATTTGTATGGATTGTAATTGGCAATTCTTCCGGCAGTAATAATTTGCCATGAAAAAGAAAGCTCTAAAAGAACTCTGTGACAAAGTTCAGAGCAAGTGATGTCACAAAGGTAGGTGCCTTCTAATACTGTCCAAAATTTAACGTGCACAACTGTAATGGAAGTTCTCTTCCATTCAGTACAACAGTAATGGAAGTTCGGCCAAAGAGCCCTTCGAGGCTTTAAGTGCAACACATTTATTTATGTTTTTTTTTTTTAATTTTTATGGGAGCGTCTCCAAGTATTACGGACAGGCAATAGGTATGCTCAGAATAAATGTTGAGCGAAAAAAATTAATGGCGTAGCAAAGGCGACCAGAGCATAGATCGCCCCTTGGTCGGCGGACTTGTTAAAAGGGACAAATAATAATACAATGTTTAGATATTTAAAAACTATTCATTAAGTTTTTTTTTCTTATACATCCTTTTCATCATCTTGCCAAAATTATGGCTACGCCACTGGTAGCCCCGGTCATACATTTTATCCCTCTAGGTATGGTTATGGAAGTTTATATAAATTTTTTCAAATTGGTGAATAAATAATACTGACTTAATCACCATTCTTGATCTCTTATATTAATTGTCTCTCTTTCCTACTCATCTACCGAAAATTGATTCAGGCCGAATTTAGCACAATTAACCAGCCATATCTCTCTTCTTTGTTAGCTGATGCCAGTTAGAAACTCTAAGCACTGACAGGTGCTGACCAGTACTTGCCCCTCTTTCTCCCTCTTCAAATATATCGATAGAAATTATTTTAAACTATTTTATAGAAAAAACTGTCTATGAGTTCAGTTAGTATTCGATAAGTTTTTTGAAAAAGAATCCGATTCACTCACAAAAATATCACCACAACGATATTAAATGACTCCTCACTGTAGATGAATACATATTTTTCCTACTGGGTATATAATAACTTCATACTTATTCATACTGATTCACTGACATGTAGAGGCATGTAGGCGGTTGGTAGCACTTGTACATGAATCTAAACATAAATAACATGAAAATAATTATAACAACAAGGGACTTGCTATTAAATAGTATATTTTATAACACATAAAGAAGCATATAAATGGTTTTGTTAATTTGATTTTTTCAGCCTAATCAATTCGTTCATTTCCTACAATAGCGATCATGAAATGAATCTCTTTTCGTGTTGAATTAGGAATTTTTGGCATTACTTTTTTTTTTAATTTTAAATTTTTTTAATCAACTTTTGGCTTAAGATTGCACGAGAAAAAAATTGCGTTTAATTTTATACATATTTAAGCTTAGTCATTATTTCTCTACATATAGTAGCAATGGTGGTTTTATTAAAACTAAGCCAATTTTCAAACTAATAAACAATCACATAAATATAAAATAATTTACTTAAAAAACAGGAAAATATTTTTCAACTTGAATGAAAATAATATTGACTTATTAAAAAGTTTGCCCGAATTGCTATTTAGACATTTCGTTTATGTATGTGTATGTATATGTAGATGTGTACTACTAAAAGACATTTCAATAGAATCATATACAATATGTATATGAACACATGTTTGTGCGTATAACTTTTAATTAAAATTTTAATTGAACATGACGTATTTATGAGTTTAACAACACAACGCGTGGTATTAATTGCCATAAAATTTACATCGAGACTTTATAGCCTCAAATATGTAGGTACTGCTATATGTAAAGTATACTTTCCAATTCAAGAGCTATCGATGATTACGATGACATTTATATGAACGAGTATATAATTGTAAGAACTTACAATACACATACATATATATATATACATATACATATACATATAGATATACTTAGTACATTGCTCTACTAACAAAGCCATATATTTAATGTAATTGACATTTGAAGCAAGTGTAGAAATGTTTTACATTTACAAAATTATTTTGCGATTTACTATTTGATTACATTCAATCGACACCTAATTACGTAGTTTACTTATTTACATATCTACAAAACAAACGATTTTCCTACATAGACAGCAGACCTTTATTAATCCATGTTTTTACACATTGCATATATGTATACAATGCATATTTGATTTGATTTTATTTGTGTTGTATTTGACTTTTTATTTTTATTGCTTTTATTACACATGTTCATTAGTGAAATTTTAAATTCGAATTGATTTGTATAAATTCATATTAATAATGAATTTCTATTAGCTACATATGTAAGTCAGCACTTACTTCTATGGACAGGTATATATGATATTTTCTAATAGCTAAAACAAATTTAATTTAATTAAAACTTTGAACAAATGATTCAATAGTCATTTCATATTAAGTATTTATTGCTATTTGATTTTCAAAACCGTTTTGAATATGTTCGTTGTCACTTTGGAATGCAATGAGACATTATGGCAATCTCCAAAGTCACAGTGAGAGATTTGGGTTTTATTGCGTAAGAAATATAATAATGAAAAAGAAGCAATATAATTAAAATAAGCAAGCATATAAATTTCTATAGATTGCCTAAATGATGAATATGAAAGAGGTAGGTAGGTAGGTAAAATGGCTGTGACCCTGGTAGCTCAAGTAACAAACAAAATGCTGTTTTGAGCCATAAATCTCGCTAAGGCCTACTGAGTGTTAAAGGATGTTGTTTATAAATTCTAGGATATGGGGATCTCTATGTTAGATTAGCAAAGAAAGGGCTACCCAAGTATGTGAATCGGTTTCTGGCTAAGGCCGGCCACTTACGCAAGCTCCACCGTCTCCTTAGCATTTATCTCGTTACAGCTTATGTAATGGCTGTTGTGCGGAATACCCATTTTCTCTGCATGTATACCAATGGCCCAGTGGCCTGTGCATACTGTTATTAGTTTATGTATGATGGCGCTAGATCTACTCAGAAGGCTACTTGTCCTCTTCTCATTGTAGTATGGCCAGGTGGCTTTTGAAATTGCGCAGTTTGTGGTACTTGTCCGCAGGGAGGGAGTGTCCTGGTTCTTAACTTGCCCACATCTTCACTTCACTTCACTTCACAGCTTGCGATTACCCAACCACAACCGTGGAAGCAGAATTCTTCGTAAATCGCCAAATCTGATTTCACGAGCTAATAAACTTAAATTGCTTTTCAGAAATTTGAAATAGTTAATGCGAAGAAATACTTTAACAAAGTCGAGTTCATGTAAAATAAATATATTTTTCTTTAAATTTATAGAATTTTGGCTTTTAAAATACTTAAAAATCGTTATTTATCTCACGATTCTGGCCATTAATAAAATTTTGAAAACGTAAAGATCTAATGCATTGACTGCAATATTGTTTTTTACATTACATAAGGTCTAGTAAGAGAAATCCATTATTTTTGCATTAAATTGAAGGTTTTATTTTGCATAGTTAGAATGATCCGATTTAGGTCAAATATGCACCGTTTTGTTCGATAACTTGTTGCCATTCTGATGGTAATTTCATAATGCTACTCTTATAAAAACCCTCGTCCCAATTGGCAAAAAACATTGGACAGTCTATTTTCACAACTTTCTCTTGAGGCTAATTTTTCACCAGCAAATTCTTTCGCCATAGACGGGAACAGATAGTAATCACTTGGTGCCAGGTCCGGACTATAAGGTGGATGCATAAGAACCTCCCAACCAAGCTCCCGGAGCTTCTGGCGAATAATATCGATGTGTGTGGCCTGGCGTTGTCCTGATGGAACACAATTCCTCTCATATTGGCCAAAGCTGGCAGCTTCTGGGCGATAGCTTTCTTCAGACGGTCCAATTGTTAATAGTACAGGTCCGAATTAAGAGTTTGGCCGTAGTGGAGCAGCTCATAGTAGATTATTATCTCCAATCCCACCAAACACATAGAAAACCTTTCTGACCGTCAATCCTGGCTTGGCCACCGTTTGCGCCGGTTCACCGCAATTCCACCTCGACGGTTTTCGCATGACATTGTCGTAAGTGAACCACTTTTCATCACCAGTAACCATTCGCTTCGCAGATGGAAATTCGGTCCTTGAGGTTTTTTTGCGTTAACTCGTGTGGCATCAATACATCGAGATTCTTTTTGTATCAAGCCCTATTTAAATGGTTCCAAGCGGTTTTTTGTGCAATGTTTATTCCTGAAATAACATGACGGTCAGACTTGACGTTTTCCATTATTTTATCGATATTTTCGACAGTTGGCCTTCCAGAGCGTGGTGCATCTCTAATATCAAAATTACCGGAACGGAATCGACAAAACAAAAATTGCACGTGATTGGCTGTTACAGTAACAGGACCATAAACACTATTCACATTTGCAACCGTCTGGCTTGCGTTTTCGCCTTTATCGAAGAAAAACTCTAAAATATGGCGTATTTTCTTATTGCTGGTGTTCATCTTTGACGCGTGCTCAAACAATGCTGAGCCAAGCAATCACAAAACTGCCTGAAAAGTTTATTTAGCACGAAATCCTATATTTCTAACGCCGTCTAGCGTAACCCTATCGCACTTACACAACGTGAGATACAGATTACTAAAGCCATTTATTGGTAAAATAATGGATTTCTTTTTACTACATCTGATATGATCTTACTTTTAAAAAGAGACTAATTTTTGGAACTTCGGGCTTAAGTCGCAACTTCTAAATTTTATCCGATTGAATTAAAATTTCATATTTAGTGATTTTTTTAGATTCTCTCACATTTCTAGAGGGTGTAAGGTACAATATCGACAACTTTAGAAATGGAGACCATCCTACTCTTAACTCTTCAATATTTTATTGTAGAAATCTATCATCAATATAAATGGTAAAAAATATTTTTTTAAGCAAGCATTTCTTACGTTTTAATCACATGTGAACTTTGTTGCAATTAAATATTGTAGTTTATGAAAATGATGAAATTCTATTTTTATCCATATTATGGACTATAGTGTCGATATGATATTGTATCATAAAATTCTATCAAGATATGAATGTTGGATTAATATGATTGTTAGAAGAATATTTAAAATCACAAAAGCCTACAGTTACGACGACGGTCCCAGAACTATCCGACCTAACAAAGAAAACACAACATATTTGGGAAAATTGATCTTTATTTCTCAACATAATTTCCTTTTAGCTATATACACTTTTCCCAGCGATATTCCATAGCTTCGATACCATTCGGAAATATCCATCTACCGCAGACTCCACCTCTTCATTGTTTGCAAATCTTCTACCAAGACATTTTTTCAAATTTGGAAATAGAAAATAATTCTCGTATAATCAAAATTGAATTAAATTCATTATTAACTTGTTTGAATTGTAGTATTGAATTATTATCGTTGATCGAAAAAAAAAATTAAGACCACAAAATATTTCAAAAATATTATTTATAGTATCTAATTATATTCTTCATATAAAATATAAAATATAAATATAAAATATTATCAAATTATAATTTTTTTAAATTTTCTTAGAATGCACTATTAGTCATTTACTACTTACCAAATGAATGATTGAACTTTTGTTCGTAATAAAATATGACATGATTTCCAATAGAATTTATTATAATTTGTTCACTTTATGATTACTCTATAAATTATAATTTATTTTTTAATTCACCAAATAAAATTATAAAATGACTCACTTCACAGTGGCACTTTCACGGCAATTGGCCTATTTAATAAATAAACTCATAATGAGAATGTGAATAATTTTTTCAAATACAATTAGATACTTAACAAAATAGATAAGTATTAATACGCACTGTTTTCAAACACATTAAATTTCATCATCAAACGGATGTATGATTTTTGTTATTCACTCACAAACGATATGCAACGCAGCAATATTTTCGTAATTTCTTAAATTTGCAAACACAAAATTCCAAAAAAGTGTCCAAAATAAATGCAAATGTATTTCTAATTTATTTAAAATATATCATCAATATATATATATATCAAAATATATAAACCTGTTGATAATGAAATTTTATTGATTTAATGTTTTTTAATTGAATTTTTAATTGAATAAATTTTTATGACGTTATTTATTTATATTTAAAGCAATTATATACGTTGTCATTTTACTCATATACCGGATGGGATGGTTTTCATATACTTCATTGAGACCACCATCAGTAGTAAATAGACTCCTATAATAACTAACTATAATAAACAAGAGCGACAGCGATAATGACAACACAACACAACACAACACAACACAACCACTGATAGTCAGCAATAAAATTCAATAGATCCGTTCATTCATTCATGCATTCATTTGCAATATATAATATTATTGTATGTAGTATTTAGCAACGATTGCAATTTACCATGTTCAATGTTAGTCATTAGTTAGACACCGTTATATGTATATGTAAGGTATGATGTATATGTACGAGT
This sequence comes from Megamerina dolium, assembly GCA_963854835.1. Classification (NCBI taxonomy): domain Eukaryota; kingdom Metazoa; phylum Arthropoda; class Insecta; order Diptera; family Megamerinidae; genus Megamerina; species Megamerina dolium. The sequence continues at coordinate 60,267,743 of OY978528.1, read as the reverse complement.
ATATCGCGCATATTCTTATAATAATACTTTCGCTATTTCATTGTTTTACTTGTCAATATCATATTTCTATTGTAAGTAAGTAATATTGCATTAGTATTTAGTTATTAGATGCCTCAATAGATATGCAAGTAAGTGATGCCGTTGAAAAGTGTAAAGACAGTGTCAGTCATCGACAACACCATATAACAAAGACTTTACATAAGTAATAATTGTACTAAATACTTGTTGTTGTTGTTATTTTTTAAATATTTGTTGTTGTTGTTGTTGTTGTTGTTGTTGTTGTTATTGTTAATGTTACATATTTAATTCTTCTATGACTTCTTTCAGCAACATTTGCTTCAAGTAATTTATCATAAATCGCTTCAAATAATCGTTTTTAATTTGTATAATAATTTGAAGCGATAAATGTCGCTTGCATTATACCGACGGTTATGCATTAATATTTTCAACAATCATTATGAGTATGAGCCCAAGCACTTCAACATAAATTTCTTAATAATTATTATTTGTTAATTTTCATTATTATTGTTGTTGTTGTTCTTGTTACAAATTTAATTCGAAAAATATTCTCCAGAGTTATTATAAATCGCTTCAAATTATTCCTTTTTAATTTATATTTGAAGCGACAAAAATCATTAGCCGGCGGTTATTTATATATTCACTTCGGTTACTTTATATATTCACTTCGATATATGTACTTGCATTATTATAGGCATTTGTTGTTGTTGTTGTTGCTACTTTTTTGGTACAAATTGAATTCCTATAATATTTTCAACAATTATTATGAGCCCGTTTAAATTTCTTAAGAATTATTATTCGTTAATATTCATTATTATTGTTGTTGTTGTTGTTGTTGTTGTTATTATTTTTGCTACAAATTTCCTTCGAAAAATACTCTCCACAATTATTATGAGCATAAATGCAAGTATTGCACCATAAATCGCTTCAAATTATTCCTTTTTAAAATATATTTTTGATGCGACAAAAATCGCTAGCCGCCGGTTATTTCTCATCACTCTGTTATGTTGCTTGCTAATTTTTTAGTGATTTATTTTGCTGATATTTTAAAATGAATTTCCAATGCAATTTTGTATGAAAACGGAACACAATATACACACACATATTGTTGTTGTACAATAACAACAACCATAATAATGAACTATCACGACTACTATCAGGTTGTTGTTGATAATAAAGGAAAAAATCGCATCAAGAAGAAAATTAAAAAGAAAAAGGAAATTAAGAAAAAGGAAAAGAAACAAAATGTAAATGGAATCAAAGCAAAAAGAAATAACGGTATATATGTTCACATGTGTAAAGTACATTCAAATGTAATAACGACTACAACGAGCGACTACAGCGACTACAGTACAACGACAATGGTAATAAAAAATGCGTCCCATTCGTCCCGAATCAAAATTGAAAACTGAAAATACCAAGAGGAAAATGCAATGTTAAGAATTAACAATAAAACTAACAACAACAACAACAACAACAACAACAACAACAAATAACACCAAAGAACCGCAAAATAGCAAAATGCAGCAAATGCGAAGCAAAATTAAATGAAGAACAGAAAATGAAGAGAGAAAAAAGTGCAAAAAAGTGAGCAAAACATTCGCATTCGAACTGCAATAGAGTCACAAATACACTACCAATGCTCACATACCAACAATATTATCTTTGGCGCATTCGCCAAAGTGAATGAAAAACCATCTGCACGAAGGCCTGTAATCGAGAATGAGTACACATACATAAAAGCCAATATACAAAGAACTCCATGAGGAGCAACAACAACAACAAACAATAGCAGCGTCATTGCAATAGTTGAACAAATGAGTTTTACCACTCAAAGCACACCGAACTCGACTCTAACCACACATACACATACACACACAGACCACATCAACGTCTTTACCGCCGCAACTGCATTATACACAGTCCCCAATATTATTTGCGCTCCCACTACATATATGTTGCGGCAATATTTTTGTGGAGCAATCAACTAACATATGTATTACTATGAATGCTCATATACAAAACTTCAAAGCATTTCATTTCTACCGATGAAATGAATGCTAACTTTAACCCAATATTACCAGCATTTGCATATAAACATTTCTCCTTACAGCATTACATTACAAGGGGAGTCAGAACAAGAGAGTAAGACAGAGAGCAAGAGAGAGAGAGAGAGGCAGAGAGAGTAAAATGTGCTAAAAGTTAAAAATGGAGCAAGTATAAAATTAAAACTGCTAAAAAGACCCCCATTATAGAGTATCGAATGAGTGCCACAATATTTCTGCTTTGGTTTAAAGTTTGAAGCAACTCTTGTTGTGGACCGTGATACCTTATCGAGTACAACTGCGAACAGAAATTAAAGAAAAAAAAAATCAAATTGTTGCATTTGCTGCACATTACTTTACTCTGCTATTTAAATGCTCGCTCTGACAACTTGCAAATCGCTAGCAGAGCAATGCAATGCAATATAAGTAGATATTTACATATGAAAAACAGGAATAGTTAAGCCATATGGATATTTTGAACTCAATGTCATATCATATTTAAAATGATATCGATATCAATTGTATCAGAAAGTAGTACATACAAAATCATTGTAATGAACTTAGTGTATGCAAATATTCCGTAGGTTAGAGTGACCATATGAGTGTAGGAAGTATTTACGAAATGATATATCGTTGATTGAAGAAGCCAATATTTTCGCTTAAATATTTGTAGTCGATATTATGGCACTATCTTCAACAAAAGTGTCATTCAGCTGGCGTATGCCGACGATATTGACATAATCGGTATAAATCGATCAGGGCAGCCTTCTCTGAAATTTGGAAGAGAGTCTCGTCGAATGGGTCTTACGGTGAACGAGGGCAAGGCGAAGTACCTAGAGTCTACAAACAAAAAGTCCCGGTGTCTTGGACAGCACGTCACTGTTGACAACTAAGCTTTTGAAGTAGTAAGGAACTTTGTCTATCTTGGAACCAGCATCAACAACTATAATGACGTCAGCCTGGAGATCATGCGTAGGATAACTCTTGCTAAAAAGTGTTACTTTGGGCTGAGTAAGCAATTGAGTAGTCGAGCCTGAATAATTTCCACCACAACTGAGAGGATGCTTTGAGTTTTCGAGAGAAAAGTTCTGTGCAGGATCTTCGGACCTATTTGCGTTGATGACGAGGAAACAAATCTATCCATCGAAAATTAATTATCGATCGAGATAGTCTCTGGTGATATAAATTAAATTAAGAGACGAGTGCTCTTGTCAAAAACTCGATGTTTTCATTCGAAAAGTCGAAAACCGATCGAAAGGTGATCGGCTGAAAAATGACTGGATCATTGGTTGTTAAATGACGCAAATAACCCGATATCAGTTAATAACAGTAAACTGAATACTTTACGATGTAAGAATTTCTTTGTAACATCCCTGGAATACTTGAGATGTTTGTCATAGAATATTTTGACGTAAACGTTTCCAAGTATCGTGGATATCCATAGGGAAGATCATAGAGTGCAACCACCTCTATAGACTATGGCATATCTTGTTCGGTGATAGTTTGGTCAGATTCGTCATCACGAAGATATGTATATGACGCATGTATTCTATACGTAGACGTGGTTGCACAGCAATTTATAGAAATGTTTCACCAATTCACCAATTTCAAAAGGACATGTTTGTTTTTTATTTTTTGCGGACTGCTAAGTTCTTTGTACAAAGATTCTGTCTGAGAATGCTCGTAATGAAATTTTCCGGCGAAAATTTTTTTGGCACACTTTAACCCTTTAAGGCTTTCTAAAACGAGCCTTTCGTTAGAGAGCTAACGGGTTAAAATCTATTACAAAAGAAATTTTATTATATGTATCCAAAATACATATTTCGCTCCGATATGAATTTTAACCCTTTATTTCCAATTATTATAAAATCACAGAGGCAAAAAATTGCAAATTTAAGATGACCATTAAACAAATTTTTTACCTGAGAATTCGAAAAGATATGGAGGTGTTACTATATGGATCTATGTTTTTCATCCCAAGTTGGAATTATTTCCCTCCCAAACATGCCCCAAATCACGGTTTCTGGATAGTATGAATTAATTCAGATTTTGGCATTTATTTCGATAATGTAAAAGCATTTTGAAGCACAATAGCTATAAGTCTGCTGTTATGAGATGCTACTAAATTCAAACTATTTGCAAATTTCAGAAAATCATATTGACACATGAAATAAACACCATTTGGTGGTCCATTTCAGAGACTATTAAATTTAGCTACGTTCACTTTGCAAAATGTTGTTTCCATTGTGATTAGCCATAATTGCCTTTCCGACGGATGGTATAATCCTAATTATTCTGATATATTATGCTATACTCTCTTTTCGCATCATTTGCATATGGAAAACGTTTCACCCTAGTCAATTTTCATAATTTTTGATGATACAAATAATAAAACTTTTCTAGTTTATTTAAAAATATTACAAAATTTTCAACACTTACACATTAATGTGCATTAATAAAAATAATAATATTAATAATTGTTTACTATCCACCCACCCACTCTCTAATTCAATCATTCATTCATTCATTAATTGATTGTCGCTTATTGATTGTACTAATTAGTTATTTGTTTATTTATGAAAAATTGATTAAATTATATATAAATTTAATCCTTTTGGAATATTATAAACAATCAAGAAAGCAATCATCTATGACTACATTTACATTTAAGTATACATGCATACATGCGCTTACTTATATACAATATACATGTATATGAGTTCCTGTGTATATCAACATTTGTATACTTATGTATATTGGACGATGTTTTGTAAACAATGTTGCCATTCATCAATCGATAAGATTTAAACCACAACGAATGAAACGTTTCATGTTACTTGTTGATTGCCGCTATGAAATGTTTTGATAAATGTTGGTAAGTGATACAAGAACACACACACGCACACGCACTCCGCTATGTTGATGTCATTCAAGTTGCCGATGTCGTTGTCTCATGGACAAGAGCACCAATAATCAGCGCCCAATGATAATATATGTGTAAGTATATTTTGCAGATAAGTTGACCGGCTAAGAAGAAAGAAAAATGATTACTATTATTATTATTATTATTATTAAGTATTAATATTATTAAAATTTCTTATTGATCGTTTGATATAATAATGGCTGCACCAAAGAAGTAAACCATAACCGTCAAGGGACAACGAACAAGATAACAACATTGCATAAACATTGGAATAAAACAAAAAAAAAATGATAGAATAACATGAAATAGTATCCAAATAATTCGATGAAACCAAAAACGACTGATTGACATTGCCACCCGCTAGATTGTCTCACACTTATGCACACATACATACATACAAGTACCCACATGTTATAGACGTTCGTGTTGTGCTTATCGAATTGCAGATGGCGTCAATTTGACGTTGTTAGTCTTGCTTCGTACACACACAAACACACACACATTCAAACACAAGCACATATCGCAGAGAGTATTTTTAAATTGAATTAAAACTGATCTTTCGCATAGATAGCTTTAGTTTGCAATGAATTTAATGAATTTGAACTCTAGCTACAAATCCTTTGGCAAAACTTTGTTTTTGACAGCAGTAGAGCGCCACTAGTACATATAAAGTCCAAGTAGTACAAATGATTAACTTAATGACAATTTATTATGTGTATGTACGAGGGCGGTCCCAGAACTACCCGACCTAACAAAGAAAACACAACAAATTTGGGAACATTTTTCTTTATTTCTCAACATAATCTCCTTTAAGTTCTATACAATTTTACCAGCGATATTCTGTAGCTTCGATACCCTGTTTATAGTATGAACTGTCTAGCTCATTAAAATACCCGTCTACCGCAGACTTCACCTTTTCATTGTTCGCAAATTTTCTACCACCAAGTCATCTTGGTCTTTTCAAAATTTAGAAATAGAATAATCCGAAGGAGCTCAATCTGGCGAATAAGGTGCGTGCTGAAGCAATTCGAGCTTAGGTTAGGTAATGCGCCCGCCCGCATAGAGTGTCCTACATAGGCCAAAAATTGGCTCATTATGTCATCATGCATCACTGATGCTTACAATCCTGTTCCCTATGTTAAGCGGAACCATTGGGATTTCCTAATGAATAGAGCAATGTTCCTGACATCCGTGGGTGCTAGATCAGTGGTATCTGTAAAAAAGACACTCCTCAGTAGGGTGTACTTTCTGCGTGCCAAAGCGGGGCATCTACAGAGGAAGTGGTAAAGAGTTTCCTTTTCTTCCTTGTCCTGCCAGCTGCGACAATAATCGTTGGCCGGTAAACCAAGCCTTGTAGCATGCCTACCCACAAATCAGTGGCCCGTGTGTACGGCAATTACATTACTGATAGTTTTCCTACTAATTGACAACAGTGAACTAGTTCTTCTATTGTCAAGAGTTGGGCAGACTTTACGAGTAGTCACACAAGAGCTCTTATTCCGCCATCTTCTGTTAGCTATGTTGACGTAATGTTGTGTGATAAGAAGCTTGCATATTGCAAGCGGAATTCTTGCTTGATGAGATGGATAGATCTCTGGCAACTTAATGCCCGATCTCGCCAATTCATCTGCTTCAGAGTTGCCTGGAATATTCCTATGCCCCGGTACCCATACAATGTCTGCATTGTAGTGCTCCGCTGGTATTTTAAGAGCTGAGCGGCATTAAAGGGCAAGTGCCGATTTAGCGAACGTTTCTGCGAGATATTTAATGCCGGCTTGATTATCGGTCTAGATATAAACATCTTTGAAAGATATTCTATTAAGGCGAAGCAACATTGCCGCCTCCTTTATAGCCATAATCTCAGCTGGAAAAGCACTGCAAAAGTTGGGTAATCGGAACCTAAGTTTAGCGCGTAAGGAACAGAAAAGACACCACCTCCTACGCTTCCCTCTAATTTGAGGGCATTTATGTACAATTGTACCGATTGAACTCCAGTTTCGTTGACATAGGGGTTTTGTCTTCCATTCTTCCCTTGAGGGTATATGGGTTGAGAATCTATGGTCAAAGCATGGTATGAGAATGGTATAGTCGATGGCTTTCGGAATTGTAGTGCACTCCCCCAGGATCCTTGAATGCCCGTATCTCCCATTCAAGATTATACTTTCGAATAAATATTGTCACGTTTTTATTTAACAAAGATATAAATATACCACCTTGATCAAAAAGTTCCCGGAATAGCAACCGTGTGGCGCTCCCATCGTTCCAATTTCAGTTCTGTGTTTTTTGTTCTTTTTTATGTCTTTTGCGACGTCAACACGGTCTCTTTTTTTCATTAAATTGATTATAAATTGTAAAAAATCGCCAACACACACAGAGATAGATGTACTTTTGGCTACGGAACTTTAGAGGAAGTATTAACAACAAATGTACCAACTTAACAAAAAAAAAAAAAAACAGAACTCAAATTGGAACGATGGGAACGCCTCACGGTGGTTATTCCGGGAACTTTTTGATCAAAGTGGTATTGGGCTAAAACTCCAAAAATGTGATTAAATTTGCCAATGTATTACTGAGTTCGAAAATGGACGAATTCGGATAAGAATCGCGCCTATCTCTCATACAAAAATATGATTTCGAATGTATATTTATAGACTTTTCGCACGATTTTTTAAAACTATCCTACTGAAACTTGGCGCAAGAGGATATAAATCATATTTTTTCATATTTTTTGTCATCTGTTCTGGTTTAGGATATGCAAGCTTCGCTATCACCGAAGTAGAAATAATAATGAGCCAATTGAGCTTATGGTTGGGACAGCACTGTTGTTTAAATTGCATAAACTTTTTAATAGATGTCAAATAGAAGTAAAACAAACCACTCAGACAACGACATATACTGCACAAGGACATACAATGTCATCGTACATTAAAAAACATGCTCAATGACAGTGACCGTTGACGTGTTATCATAGAGAAGGTACATACATGTGTATACACACACACATACACACACATCATGTTTTTACCTTGTTGGACGTGATGGACAAATGTTCGAAATTTGAAACTTCAATACGGCCGTCAGCAACCTTTTGCTTGTACTAAATATACTACATACTAGTATGTATGTATTGTATATGTGTAAAAGTGCTGTGAGTGCTATATACAATCACATACAATATATTTCAACTAAAAAGAGTGTCCTGTTTTTTTTTTTTTTTTTTGGTTTTAATTCTTTTCTTTGTTATACCTACTCATACTTTAATTTATATTGCTATTTTTGTAAAACATTAGTTTCGGTTTAAAATGTCATGAGTCCGCTTATCCAAAAAAGTAAGCTAATGGGGAACTACTCAATGAATGTAGTACGAGTATAACATTGTTGGATCGGTGTCATTAGTTGTGTGATTTACCGTTGTTTTTTCACTACTCCTATTACTATTATTATCGTTATCGACGTCATTGTTGTTGTTGTTGTTGTTGTTGTTGTTGGTAACTTAAGTGTATGACATGGTTTTTGGGGATTTCATTGTGTGAATCCATTGTGTTCATGTTTATAACTCTCTACGTGTGTGTGTGTGTGTGTGTGTGTGCGTATGCGTTTAGCATGTTTATTTTATGTTGAAACATTCGTTTTGTGTGGCAAGTTAATTTGTAACGTGACCAATGATGTCAGATAATGTTGCAACTTGTACTTTAAACTATACACATGTAGGTATATACAGACAAAGGCTATATAACATTTACGTTGCGGCTTAAGCTAACAAGTCTATGGATATACACGTATGTGCATTGTACAAATACTCACAAATATGACGTACGTTACACGACTAATTAAATCTGATGACTATGAAATTTATTTATTTTTTTTTTTTTTTTTTATTCTTTTTTAAATCATTAAATTTCAATTTAATTGAATTTAAAATTTTGCAAAAGGATTTTTTTTTTTTTTTTTTGTGAGGAATGGAATTTAAATTTTTTTCCTTTGCATTCATTTAGTGTGGAGAAATGATTGTAGAGTGTGTGTGTGTTTTTTTTTTCTTTTTGTGAATAATTTAATATTAAAGTAATTTTTATATATTTTGAAAAATATATTTAACAATATTTACGAGGGCGGTCCCAGAACTACCCGACCTGACATATAGATGGCGGCAGTAGTTTGAAAAAAATAAAATTACTTTGGTGAAAAGTGGCAACCTTCAGATGAACTCCTTCAGATTATTTTCTATTTCCAAATTTGAAAAAATAGTTTGGTGGTAGAAGAGTTGCAAACAATGAAGAGGTGGAGTCTGCGGTAGATGGCTATTTTAATGAGCTAGACAGTTCATACTACAAACAAGGTATCGAAGTTATAGAATATCGCTGGGAAAAGTGTACAGAGCTCAAAGGAGATTATGTTGAGAAATAAAGAAAAATTTTCCCAAATTTGTTGTGTTTTCTTTGCTAGGTCGGGTAGTACTGGGACCGCCCTCGTAACTATAAATATTCAAGGGTAAATAGTTTTTAATTATTGAATGATTTAATAAATATTGGAATAAATATTGGATAAATATGTAAAATAACGCATTTAAGAACAGACATTTTCTTTCATATCTCTTCCAATCATCATCTTAAAAATTGATCCCCATTGATGATATAAAACGATCAGTACACAGAATAGAATTTTATAAATAGTTGCTATTTTAGTGCTTTTAGTGATACATTGCTTTAAGAAATTCATAGTGCCCATCAACCGAATACAGTAACTACAATCTATCACGAAAATCTACTGCGAAGATATTGTGGGGGTGAGAGAGTCTCCGAAGCTTCAAGGCTCAGAAAAGTACTCTCTCTTCCACATTTATACCAAGTCCCCTACATAGGGTGGATGGAACATGGACCGTCTCAGAAAAGGAAGCTCTAGAACATATTACTGACAACATTTCCAATATAAACACTCATTTCATCTCCAGCGAAAAAAATCGAATGGGTGACTGCGGGTTTCAAACCATTTAAGTCACCAGGACCGGATGGCATTTTTCCTGCTCAACTACAAAATCTAGAAAAAGAAGGGTTATACAGCAGTTAAGAATAATCTTCATCGGCTCCATCTGCTTTAAGTAGATTCCTAAGGAATGGCGTGAGTGAGAGTTGTATTTATTACAAAGGTAGGTAAATGCTCCAACACCAATCCCAAAGACTTTCGACCCAAAAACCTCTCATTTTTTTTTTATTTGATCTATCGGGGTGCATCGGGGTGATAATCAAAAGTACAAAAGTTTCATTACTGCCTTTCGTTTTTTTTTTTCTTTTCTCCTTTAAACTCCTAATTGGAGCATAGGGCCTCCTTTCGTATGCAGCAATAATATTGAAATTTGCTTGCAATAGCAATACAATTTTTTGCATCGATATATCGAAAATCTAATTCCAATTTTTCGATATTATTTCAATTTTTTTTTTTGCAATAATATCAAAAAAATGACTACAAAATTTATTGTGGAAATAAATTTATTGAATTCGCTTCATCGTGAACACAAAATTTTTTATAAGTAATTCCGAATTCAATTCATATCCTTAAGTAGTGAACTTTAGACTTTGTTTTATAGATTGTCTAAATCGTTTTTGAAATAATGTCGAAAAAGTTACCCAAAATATGATAATTTTTACTATCCGAAAAATAGACAATTACTTTCCAGCTCATGAACACGATTAGAAGCATTTGTCATTTGAAGCATTTTCAAAAATGCTGCTGATCAAGTCGGGCTCTAAATTTGAGAGTCCCATTACAGAGTCCCTTGCTCAAATTATTTTTAACGACTTTAAAGAAAGGGGTACTCAATTCGATGTGTATTATTTCATGTGGTAAACAACATTTCATCTACTAAACCGAATTTATTTAATCGTAATTATTCATGTTTGAACCAATTTTAACGTGCAAAAAAAATGTTGACTGTTGGACATTAACTAAAAATTCAAAAAAAAAAAAAATAGTAGTACAAAACAAATGCGATACGATGTCGATTAAATTTGATTAAAATTTGTTTAGCCCATTAGCCCATCTTCACTCCCAGCTCCCGTGTAAATAAATGCCGTTTGTACAAATTTCTAATAATCAATCAATCAATATAAAAGATGCAATGCACCTATTCTATGTATTTATGCATATGATTATCCATTCATCCATATTCCTAGGGCTCCAGGCTGGAACATAGGGAACATAGAACAACGAATTTCTTCCATTCGGTTCGATTTTGTGCCAGTCTCTTCACATCATTCCAGTTAAGGCGTATGGCACGGTTTTTCTCCAACTCTAATAGTCGTCTCAAGGTCTTCCACGTCTACGACTTCATTAGCGGTTCCACTCAATTGCAGTACTTCTTAGGTCGCCGCAGATCGCAGCCGATCCAGCTCCATTTTATTTTTCGGATCTCCAATTGAACTGGTTTTTGCTGGATTCTGGCCCATAAGACAGCGTTTGATATAGTATTTGGCCAGTATTTTTTTTTTTCAATTTCTTCTATTTATTCTATCTTTCTTACGAAACTAACAATAATTATACAAAAAAAAAACATTTTAAATTTCAAAAAATATTTGACCGAATAATTATCTATTTTAGAAAATTTTTATAAAAATTGCTAATATTTGTAAAAGCAAATACAACTAGAAATATTAAAATTAATATTTTTAGAGATTTTAATGATAAAAAACATTTCGATTATTATATTCAGGTAGAATGTACATACATTCTGTCAAATAAGTACCCGGAAATCGGAAATTCTCATTTTTAATTTTCCCTCTGAGAATATTTCAAAAAATTTTCTTTCCCAGGTTGGCACAACTGTCAGCCACTATTCTGTGAATTTTTATTGCTATGTGTCATTTAGTTTGGTTACGGCGTCATTAGGAACAAGTCAACCTTTTGTGTGCGTTGCGATTTTTACTATGTATAAAAATATCGAACAAAGAGTTTGTGTGAAATTTTGTGTTTCAAACGAAATTTCTTGTGCCAAAACGTTGGAAATGTTGAAAAAAAAAACATTTGGTGATTCAACCATGTCGAAAACTTAAGTTTACGATTGGTATAAATCGTTCAAAGAGGGGCGAGAAGAAATCGCAACGCACACAAAAGGTTGACTTGTTCCTAATGACGCCGTAACCAAACTAAATGACAGATAGCAATAAAAATTCACAGAATAGTGGCTGACAATTGTGCCAACCTGGGAAAAAAATTTTTTTGAAATATTCTCAGAGGGAAAATTAAAAATGAGAATTCCCGGGTACTTATTTGACAGAATGTATATCTCCTAAAAGAAATTTTTTTAGCCCGGAAGCAGGTACAAAGTTAATTATGAATAAATATTTAGAAATTTTGAATTTTATTAGTCGAGATAATCTCTATTTTCTAGCATTAAATTCTTTCTCAGATTACAAACATAATTTTTACTATTTTTAGTAAAAACCAACTCATCTCTCTAATTACTCCTTGTGGAAGGCTAGTAAAAGAGTCAACAATATGATCACTTATCGACCACCTTTTTAAAAACCGAATAACTCCTATGGAAAAATCAGAGTTCTTTGCGGATCACTCCACACATTATGGCAGGATCCTTTTACAGGAACTAACGTCTCTTCCTTTTTTAGAGGAACCGCATCAAATGTAGTTACCCATAAAAAAGGTTACTAAAAGTGAAATAGCCACTACAATCATTAGATTAAAAGACCACAAAACACCGGGGTATGATCGCATCACTTCTGAAATGCTGAAAAAACTTCCTGATGAGGTTTTGAACTTTATAACTCACCTGTTCAACACTTGTTTAATGAAGAATATCTTCCCGGCCCAGTGGAAGGTTACTGAGATCAAGATGGTTCTCAAACCAGGGAAACCAACCTAACGACTAACGTGGAGAGCACACATTTTTGCTAAATGGAAAGTTTTTGGTATACAATTCCACAACATGTATTGGCTATTAAATCTTCAATATCCCCTCTCCATGGAATACAAAATTATCCTATATAAAGCAATGCTCAAACCGGTGTGGACTTACGGTATTCAACTGTGGGGAACATCATCCAACTACAACATAGAAATCCTCCAAAGATTTCAGACCAAAACTCTGCGAATACTAGTTAACGCTCCTTAGTACGTAACGTACGCCCAAATGCATAAAGATGTGAAAATGCCCCTAGTGAAGGATGAAATCAAAGAGAAAGCTACAAAATATCGAGAACGATATAATCACATCCAAATGAGCTTGCCGCTAATCTGATGAACATCATCGCGAATCTTTTCAACGCTGAAAAGGAAAACACCGCTACAGCTTTGTCATAGCTCCCACAACATTAAAATAATTTATTAGAGAAGGATGTTCCACAGCCAACATACCTTCCATATGTTATTATCTGTTATAACTTTCCTTAGTTTAAGTGAAATTTTTGTAAAATATCGATTATTGTATTTATTAAATATAAAAAAAAAAAAAAAAAACTTGAGTCAAGAAGAAACCACTGTGCAATGCTAAAATTATTATCATCAAATCAATAGTTTTATATAAAAATCAGAAGAAAATCAAATGCGGTGACATTTAAGTATTCCATCTAGAAATAATAATAAAATTGTTCAATAAATTGTATTCAAATTTAATTTTTCTATATTTCAATAAATTGTTAGCCATCACGAAGTACGTAAATGCTTAAAGCATTCATTTTAATAGATTTAAAAATATATCAAATAAACAATAAAAAATTCGCAATATAATAAAATGTATTATAAACTACATCGGCGTCACAAGCACTGCATTCCAATGCCTGACAAACTAAAATCTCATCCAATGAAACTTCAAAGCAATTACTCGTTTGAACTCGTACTCGTCGACGGCCACTAATATTCAATTGACGGACATATTTTATGCAACCGACCGACCACTCGTACACGACAAAGTAGAAAAATTGAATGAAACGTATAGCATAAAAATATACGAAAAGAGAGCGCAAAAGCAAAATGTCGATAACTACCCAAAGGTATGGAAGAGTGTGTGTGTGTGTAGAGTATATCAATGTGTGAGTATGAAGGGGAAATGGAAAGAAGCATAGATGCCGCCTGTATAATGTACATATTCAGCTACTATGTAGATAAATTCAGTAAAATAACAATATGTTGCAAGCATTATCTAGTTGCACTCTTCACACGCATGCATGTCAAGAGAACATTATCTCAATTAAGCAGCCATTTTGGTGCAGGCGTTACCATTATGGTTGGGTATGGAATGAATATGAATAGTAGTTTCTGCAGCTGCATTTTTATTTGTTTGGATTAGTATTTGTATTTTTCGTTTTCTTTAGAAAAATATTGGGAATTTTTTTGTAAAATATCATACAAAGATAAATGTGAAGAATTGAGAATTTGAGAGTAGGGGAAAAATTGGGGAAATTTTAGATTGTTTATATACGGATGTATGTATGATTGTATTTTTAAAGTCATGTACATAGTAAGTAGTCAACTCGAAGTAACAATTGTTAACATAGAGCAACAAGCGTAACAACAACAACAACAAATAGGTAGAGTAAGTTCAAAATAATTGTAAGCTTTTCATTTTACAGTACACATATCTATGTAGTCTCCTTAGTACCCACATATGTTGTTACTTTTTGCAACCGTTATAGTTGTTGTTGTTGTTGTTGTTGCTGCTACCATTGAGCTTTTTTTCCATGCTGTTTATATAAACATAAGTCGTTGCTTTTATCAAACTTACTATGGACTGCACTGATTTAATTTCATTCCATGTACGTGTACGACCATTTTAACCCTTAATTGACTGATGAGGTGAAAAATTATTATGTCTGCATTATTTTTGGAGTGTTGGTTACTGCAATGAGATCATATTCATTAGCCTTATGCATGCTAATAGTAAATATTTTTCAATTTTATTTTCAAATGTAATCAAAAATGAAAGTAATTAAAATGAAAAAGTACAAAAAAGCAACTATGAGCAACTATCAACACTAACTAGATGTCTTAATTCAATGTAAATTCAATCGAAATTCAAAATTGAGATCAAATTTTAAATTACAATGCCAATTTAATATATTGGAAAACTCATCTGGACCCTTAGTATTCAACTATGGTAAAACATAGAATCTTCAAATATCGTAATCATAGTAAAAGTTATATTCAAAACACCAAGCCAGGTTCGGATAGCTTCATACAAATCTTCAGCGATGATTTAAACTAATTTTAGTAAAAAATCTGAAGAATTTGATACAAATTAGTATTGAGTAAGATTAAGTTATTGTATATTGGAATTGAATAATTGAGATTCAGTAATTATCCAAGCCACGTTATTGCTTTAACTGAAAATCCTATTATCAACAATAAGATTATTAGTAAATTATTGATTTTTTAAACACACAAATGAATGGTTTCCCATGCAATCCACATTTTCTTTATTGTTCAAGGTGGAAACGGCCCTGATTATTAGTAATTTGTTGTTAAAAAAATATTTTCCCATAGAAAATAGAATTTTCTCGAAAAATTTTAACATTTTTAACATTATGTCGTATTTTTTTTTTTTGCTTGATTTTAAGATTTTTATACTTTAAAGTAGCTTAAAGTAGCTTAAAGTAGTAGAAAATATGTATATTTCCTATTTAGAAGGTTAATCTTGAATTATCTAAACGAAACATTTGCTTTCAAGTAAATAAAAAACGCAATTAGACTTATTGAGAAATTATAGAAAACCATCTTTGTACTTAGATGTTAATTTGTTTAACCATCTTACACTCAGAAAATATGAATATCCCCCATTGAGAAAGTGAATGTTGAATTATTTGAGTGCAACATTATTTTTTTTTCCTAGAAAAGAAAACGCCTTTAAATTTATGGTCAAATTATCTATATAACTGCAACGGCAACGGCAACGTATTTTTCAAAACATTTCTTTAAAATATACAATGAAAATTTGCTGTATCATTTATTTCTGAAATTTTTTAATTTATATATAACAACATTTTGCATATTATTTTAATATTAATTTTTTATTGAAAGGAGTCCTATTGATGATGACTGACAAATCTCATAATTGCACAATAGATATTCATATCAATACCTTCACAAAGTCCAATAAGACTTGTAATAAAAAAATTTTCTTATAAATTAATGCAATATTATATCTATTACGCCAGTTAAGGGTTAAAGATACATACGATGCTGCTATGTATTGGAATTTTATTGTAGTAGCGACTATTTTCTGTTATTTCACTTCACTGGAAAGCTACTGGCCTTAAAGCTTTTAAGTTGTTATCTTTTACTACAATTTGTAAGGTATACAAACTATCAATTTTTAAAATAGGGTTTCCGCATTCAACTTCTTCGTAGGGATAAATAAGCACCTATAAAAAAGCTTATACATATGAACGCTATTAGTTAACGCCAGTGGTAGTATTGTTGTTTGCAAGCAACACTTGAGGGCGCCCAAAGTTTTATGAAGCAATAGGCACAGTGTAATTTTTTGAAATCACAATGGAATTTCATGATTTAATCGGTGTACTTGTGTAGGCAGTGTAATATTCCTAATAACAGAATACAGAATATTAATTGTCCATCTAGCATAATATCATTACCGTGTACTGCTATATCTTTCCATTGACGCGTTGCAAATTTTAGATTGATTTATAGGTTAAAATTAAATTTGACAGCCATGAGTACATGCTCATTAATCACTGTAGGTCGAACATGGCGCTGTCTAAAAATCAACGTACATTATTTTACACTTCTGCTATATTTTATCTCCTAAAATTCACCAAGTATCAATTTTCTTATTCCCAAAAATGCGTACAAAAGGTTTCTTTGAAAACTGATTTTTCAGCGTCTTACCTGTAATTTATGAATTTGACTCGAAAACTTTTTGAGTTGCTGAATGAAAACGAGAAATCATCAAAAATACAATTTTTATACATTTTCTACTTAATTTTCTGAAAATTTGGAAATAAATATTTGATTTTTATGAAAATTTGATACAATATATGCTCAAATACACTGGTCATGATAGTGCTCATAATTCAATTTATTCATAACTTGACGTAAAGAGTTATTGCAACATAATTCATAGTCAAATAATACACTTTTCTGGTCATTCATTTATACCCAAGGCCAGAAATCTGATGAGAAGCTTTTTCTAATTTTCTAATTTTTTGAATTCCATAAACTAATATTTTCATTTACATTCGATTTACTCAATCTCGATAAAACTTACGACCAATCAACAATCGTTGTAGTCTGGGTTTCGTAAGTCAATCAACCCATTCGATGCCTCTATGCTCCTGTGATCGAATGTAACGTAACTGCTGTAACGCGTGCCTTTTGCTTCCAGCTGAGGTGAACGTTCAGTCTGCCAGGGTCGAAACAAGTGGGACGCAGAGAAAATCTTGTTATGGGAGGAGAACAGAATTGCGCACTACTTATTCAAAAAAAAAAAAACAAAAAAAAAAGAAGTAAATTCACCGACACTGGTAGTGTTCGGCTCCGTTGGTGTACTTTACCCACTTTTTTAATTATAAATACAATATATCTTTCGATTTGACATATCCTATTTACGTTTATATGTATGAATATGTATTCTAATACCCTGTACTATAGAGACGGTGAAATCAGGGGTTTGTTAGATAAGATAATCAACGCCAATTGATTATCTCTGGTGCTTGCCATGTTAGGAGGCCGTTTATTAGGTCCTAAAGGGACCTGTTATTGGAGCAGAAGGCTCTAAGACTAATTACCGCTTGTGGTAGCTCAGTAGTTAGCTTACACACAAGAGTGTCTATAGTTGAAGTAGTTCTATAGGGGTTACCTATAGAACTTATTCGTTTTCTTAAATCTTGACAAGGGAGATTACCTTTAACAAAAATGTGAATAATCAGAGTCCACCTGGGCAGTATTAATTTTCAGAGCAGAAGGCTCTCAGAAGGCTGTCCTAAAATCGTTCGATGAGCTTCTTTCAGGACACGAACATTCGAGATAATTCCGATGGAATCTATCTTGAAAGCACTCGTCTCGGAAGTGGTCCAACTAATCACCTAAAACGGACCAAATTAAAAAAAAAACACCTTTAATTTTAATGCAGTCGATAAAACCTCGAAAGGCATCCAAAGGCATCCAAAGGCTCGATGCTAGCTTTGGATGCCTTCTTTTGCCAAAGATGTATCACTTAACCTTTAACTTATATGAGGCATATAAGTGTTATATTTAAAATGATAACATTTAAAAAAAAGATTAGTTAAAAGGAGAATGCATAAATACTATCGATATGTATGCGATCGATGCTATCGATATGAGCATAAAAAACCGTTGAGTTACTAACATTCATACACTATAATCATATGAAAATATTCTCGGACAAATGTCTCCACAGCATTTACTTCTGATTGGAATGATGCCCATGAGGTTGGCATTTTGAAATGTTGGTACATCAACCCCAGTTCCACTTTGTAAATAATAGGAATATAAGGAAAATATCATCAGCTGAAATGTTTATATGCAAATACATTATTTTGGTATACCGAACTATCAGTTCTTATTGATTTCATGTATATAAAGTAAACCACAATTTATGTTAGTATTGTCCACTTTAGTGTTCTAATCATCATCATTCAGTAGAGTCGAAGGAATTACGTCCAAATTTAGCAAAATATAAAACGCTGTCCCACTGAGAAAAAAAACATATCATCAGGCTACTCCTATCGAATCGTCTTCGGTCAGAGACCCAGCCAGTCAAAAAATATTTTGTCGTTTTATGGCATTACATATAAAAAATATAAAATTGCAATATAGTACTGTCGAAAAAAATGTATGGAATTGAAGCATTGATGTTATTGCAATCATTTAAAAAAAAAATTATTTTTTACAATTTACCTTGATCCCAATACATAACGCTTTTAACACTAATATTAACATTATGCTTTTAATATTAACATTTGCTAACATTGTGGTGAACAAATAAAGTATTGTCGAATCAAAAAATCCATAAAATTTATTTTTCGACATTATTGTGAAAATACAATATAACTTCAAAAAAGATTGTTTCGATATTATCTCTCTTTTTTTTGCAATAATGTCGAAATGCAAAATATACTGAGGACAAGGTAAATTGCAAAAATTATGATTATTTTAAAAATTTTGTAAACATTTTTGTAAAAATATCCAAACAATTTGATCCCATATAAATAATTCGATATTATTAGAAACATTTTTCGACATTAATTCATTCGCCATTGATGCAGTATACCTTCAATAGTTTCTTTGTTTACCATTTCAAATGAAATTATTTGATGTTCCAAATTGGATTATGGTTTGTAAATGCATTAAGGCGCTTCACGAAAAATGTTGCGGAGTTCCATATTAGAAATACATCTCGATTTATTTATTAACGACATATTATTGGAGTAATGGGTATCGCTTGCGTGAGTATCCGCTGAAATTAGTTTCTATGGTAGTCTCCAACCTGTCCAATTTCATTTACTCCTAAACATATATTTAGAAATGATAATTTGTATGATCAAAGTACGCAAATTGATAAAAATTTCCTAAGAAGACCTCTAAAATATGAAATAGTTTTTTTTACACCGTAGGTGCCGTAGCTCAGTGGTTAGTGTGTTCGCCTTCTGATCTGTAGGTCGTGGTTCAATACCCGGCTGATGCATAACAAATTTAATATCGAAAAGATTTTTCTTTCGAACGGTACCCACCTGTCGGCAAGCAATTGGCAATTCTTCCGACAGTAAGAACTTGCCATGAAAAAGCTTCTAAAAAGAACTCTGTGACAAAGCTCAAAAAAAGTGATGTCACAAGTGTTCTGCCGTTCGGAACCGGCTAAAATAAGTAGGTCCATTCTAATAATGTCCAAAATTTAAGACGCACAACAGCAATGGAAGAGAAGCTCGGCCAATGAGCCCTTTGGGGTTTTAAGTGCCACATATTTATTTATTTTTTAGGTTTTACTCACCAAGGGTCGTTTTTTAAACTGCCTGTTAATGTTATCGAACCGATAAAAGTTAACAGGCGCATTTGCTGCCTATTAAAGTTTGTGATTTGTTATCACAACTAACTTTTATCGATTCCATAACGACTGTTGGCATTAAAAAATCGATATATGGTAGCTGTGAATTTACTGTTATAAATTTTAACAAGCATCACATGGGCCCGTTAATTTTATCGATTCGATAACACTAACCGGTAGTTGAGAAAACGTCCCTAAACATGTCAATAAAAACGAAATATTTCGAAAATTTCCATAAAATAGACAATTTTGAAATTTACTAATTGCAAGTCGCAATAATATTTTTATTTCGTATGGAGATTGAGGGGTTTTAACATACATGTGTATATACCCATATCTCAAACAATCGCTCTTCATGCATATGTATGCTATGCTTTGTACATACGATACCTACTCATATGCTTTACTTATTATTAAATTCGAAACTAATTTGCGCATCGTTAATACATTTTGATCAGCTTTTGATAAAGCACAAACGACACAAATTAACACATTAAAAGCATATAATAATACAACAGCAGCAACAACATCATAATGATGATGTTCGATGAGTTAACGCTGTTGTTGTTTCTGTTGGATGTTGATTATTACTCTTTAATAATATTCGTTAAAAATAAAACCAGCTTGTTTGCAAATTAATGCGCGTAGCGTCTTTTTTTTCTATTTCATCAATCATATTTCTGGTGATTAAATTATGCATACATACATACCGTATGTATATAAGGATACATGTGTATAAACATAATTTTTTGTTTCAATAAAAATCACGCCTCATGTTTCCCCATTCAATATTTAGCAGCATGGTAAATGGTTTGGTAAAATTTAAATTTTACAATATAAGTAATACTCGAACTCATTCATTTTTCGTAGATACACATGTTTCCAATGCATTAACGTTAAAGGATTTACATGTTCATATACCATTCGAACTGATACATATTTAACTAATACTCTTACATAGAGTTGACTGACTTGACTGACTGTGTGTGTGTGTGTGACATTGTCACAAGTCTATTTAATCAATAATTAAGCATAATCCATCAAATCGAATATACCCAAAAAAGCAACAAAAAAAAAACACAAAAAGCAGTAGTAGTCTAATGTCAAATGCACACACGATTATGAGTGCAGAGAGAGTGAGACTGATAAAGGGTGAGAGTAGGAAAAAAAAGCCTTGAAAAAAAGATATCACGAATGACACTTCAGTCTAACAATGACAACCAAAACATTTTTCTTCTATTCCACTATATATGCAAAAGACAGAATGGAAAACAGCATTACTCTATCGCTGATTCGACATGCAAAAGCGCAAAAAATAAAACAAGGAATCATTATAAGGAACAACAACGGCAACAATAGCAACAACAACAACAAATCTATGTACATCCTCTCTACATCTGCATGTTGAACATGAGATAACAACAACGACAACTATAACAACAAGAGGAACATTGAAAAGCAACCCTTAAAAGACGCATATGGCTGGGCTGTCTATCTACTTGCTATAAGATGTTTCACTATGCATACGAAATGTAGGCTCGTGTGTATGTGTATGTGAATGTGTAATATCTTCTTCATACATAGACCCAGTCGGAAATTATGTACAATTAGGATGGGAATTGATAATTAAATTTCTCGATGAGAGACTACGATGTCTTTTAATGATGTCACATGAAACATTTTTCTTTAAACAGAGTCGTCTTTGAAAATAAAAATTTTTTTTTTTTTTTTAATTCGACGCTTAAGAAATTACTAGTTATCAATTAATATAAAAATATCTGTGAATTTTACTTTAAACTTAAATTTGAAATTTTGCCTATTCATCATAAAACGAATCATTGAAGTCGTATAGCTCCGGAAAATGTGAGCCGAACTTTTCAGAGTAATCCATTTCATGCTAAATTTCAAAGTGACTTCAAATTTTTCGAACTTTGCTACAGCGTTCTTTTAGCAAATTCTCATATGAAATTTGGACTAATATAACAATTATCAGTTGCTTGGGAATCTTTTGAAAAAATTACCATTTGTTTTTCTGAAAAAAAAAAAATGCAATTGAGATGTCCAACCTTAACATCAAATTCTATGATTTATCGCTATTTCACAACGATATGCCTTAAAACGATATTTTCGAATTAAAAAAAAAAAAACAAATATATTTTGGTCGAGGTTGACCGCATTGGGCAGCCCATAGAGAAATTTTGTTTTTGGAAATTTAGAAAAAAAAAAAAATTTATTTATATTTATAATTTATTTATTTATTTCCACCGATAAAAGTGCTGTGGAGCTACTTTTTGAAACAGAGGTCACTAGTGACGTAGCTAGGATTTTGATAAGTGGTGGATCAGATGTAAAAGATGTATAAGGAAAAATGTTTAATGAATGATTTTTTAAAAATCTATATATTATTATTTTTTTTTTTTAACAAATCCATCTGCCATTGCGGGATCTATCCCCCTGATCCCCCTAGCTACACCACTGGAGGTCACTGTACTAATCACGGACCTATGTAACACATCGCAAGAAATTTTTTAAACGCCATGCATTCTTTTCTTTAACAAAAAACCTGTTTAAATTGAATGTCGTTATGAAAAGGCTGCAATATTATGCTAAAGAATCCATAAACATGACCCTGTTCAATGTTGTTTTATTCAATGTGCTTATAATAATTTCAAAACTTAACATTTTTTGCCACATTTGCTAAATTTAAAAAAATAATGAAAGAAAATAAACTTTGGTTTAACTTTTTTTTGGCTTGATGGCTTGAACAACAATACCGCCACGGTGAAATTTAAAGGCGATATTGTACTAACAGCTGGTCTACCTTTTTTTTTATTATTATTATTAATTATTTCCTCATAAAATTTGTTATGAACTTTATTCGTCATGTTGAAAATTTAGTTTGATTTGATACTTTTAATGCTTTTGTTGTTGTTGTTGAAGTGCTACCACCTAAAATAAGTACACCTTGGGTGCTGTTATCTTAGAAACAAATTATTTTACAAGTCATAGGATTGCCTTTGGAAGCAGGTACTAATAAATAAATAAATAAATAATAAAATAAAGTGATAATTTTTTGGTAACAACTTCAGAGGTAATTATTTAATGGGTTTTCAGTAGAACTTTCCCGAAGATGATAACTTGAAAATCCTAGGGTTATACATTAACAAAATATACAGATGGGACAAACACATTAAATATCTTAACAGTTCAGCTCAACAAAACAGCTCAAAGTGGTAAAATGCCTATCCAACGTTAAATTCAATTGCTCCAAACATTCTCTGCTGCAAATAATAAAATCGCTCATAATATCTAAAATCAACGACGATCAAGTATTTTATGGTTTCTGTAGTAAAACGCTCCTAAATAAAATTAAAAGTATCCTCAACGCGACGATTATAACTGCTCTAGGTGCATTCCACTCTACACCGATACACAAGATGTTTTTCGAGGCTAATTTTCTCATTCTTGAAAATCAAAGACAATTACTCCTTAGCAGCAATATAAGTAAATCAATCCTTTACAGTCGCCACACGCCCTTATTCAACATCATAAAAAATATTATAAAAACCCATACCATAGTTGAATATACCAATTTTGCCACTTAAAATCATGACAGCTCATCTCCCTCTCTGGCATCTCAAGCCATCATCAATCAATAATCAACTCCATAGATTCAGCAAATCCTCTACACTTCCTTTTCATTTCCGATCCTTATTCTTTGGGATAAGGGATCAGCTATCCAATTATTATTTCACACGGAATCACAAGCTACAGCGTTACAGACGAAAGCAAATTTGTTAAAGTGGGGATTCTTCCTGAGTACAGCTCTGTATTTTCAGCAGAAGTTATCGCCATCTATGAAGCTATTAAGTACGTTAATAACAGGCAAGGCAACTTTGCAATATGCTCCGACTCACTTTCTTCCCTCAACGCTATATCTAATATTCAAAATAATTATTTTTATGCTAACCACATTAGAAATTTCTTAATCGACAAATTCGCAAAAATCATACTTATTTGGGTCCCAGGACATGTTCAAACTAAAGACAACGAGGTCGCTAACCGCGCCGCAAAATGCGCTTACACTGCCCCTGTTATTTTTACTCCCAACTTCAACGTCACTGATATCAAATATCACCTAATGCATTACCACTCTAACTCGAATAAGATAATTTGGAACACTACCTTGAGTTGGTACAAGGATATAAACGCAGATCGCATGTATTATCAAGACTATTTACCTCAAACAATAAACAGAAAAATAATTCGCCTGAGATTAGACCATACGAAAATATCCCATGGGTATTTGATGAAAATTGAGTTTAATGCCCTATGTAATTGCGCTCTCGAAATCCAAAATAACCATCTATTACATTACCTACGTGAATGTCCAGAATTCCAATACCCTTAAACCTCCTCTCTAATCCTTCCCCGACTAATATTGAAAAAATATGAAAATTCTTAAAAGCTTCCAGATTGTATTAACAAATATAGTAACTGTCTTATTTTGAACTCTCTCCTTTCTCTCTCCATAAGCAGCTGAAGGCCATTGCTGCTGTTGTTGCTATACTCTCAATTAGGTATTAATTTAGTTAATACTCTAATTCTGTCAAATAAATAAATAAATAAATCATATATATATTTTATTTTTATTATTATTATTATTACTTTTTTTTTTTAACAAAATATGTAACAGCATTTCCTACTGGGATACTGGGATATTTGTTTAATACATTGCATATACATATTTATATATATGTACGTACATAGCTTAACAATTTGATGGATGAATAATGAATTTGACAAATTTAAATCGTTCGAATATACATTATCCAACTAACAACGACATAGACGGTTGTTTTTTTGTGTATTTAATTTTTTTCAAATAATTATTCTTCAGCAGGATAACCATTAAAAAGTACATGTGTACTGTCCATCACAATACAAAGTCTACAACTTATTTGTGAATTGACAAAAGAAGAACAAAAAAAAAAACGAAAATTTAATAAAATGAATAATTGGACACCCACGGAAATGGTCAATAAATTAAGAAACTGACCAAGCATCAATGTTATAATACGATACTATCCAATAAGGGTCAGTTAATATGGACTTATAACGTATAACATCAGAAGACAATATATAATTGTTCAAATGACGACCATTACAACAATTTGATAAGTGCACACGATTCAATATTTATGCTATTTTATTGTTATTATTATTATCAACGTTTTATTGGCGATAAGTAATGGTCAACAATAAAGGTTACTTACATAGTTACTTCGCTTCATCCATATGTTGGTACATACTTTTAATTTTCTTTTTTCTTAGTGCAGCCTAAAATTGGTTCACATGTTGCCAAAGGCTACTGCTGATACACCTACCATTGTTATGCTGCATTTGACAATACATATTACACACATTTAGAGCATTTGACCATTTGACAGTTTATTTGGGTTCTCATAATATATTGCGGGCAATTTTTTCTCTGTGTGTTTTTTTTTTTTTTCTTTATGTTTCCACCGCCAGTCATGGATATTTATTTCACGCATTTGTAATTTATGCATAAATTATATATTTCGAAATTGTTTGTTTTTACTTCATTTCACTTTTATACCATTCGAGTAGGTAGGTACTCGTACCTAGCATTTTGCTTGCATTTATTTTAATATCGTTTTTGTTTTATTTAGCACTTTTATTAAAGTAGTCAAGCGTGACATTTGCTAGCGTCAAGCATAAAAATATAATTTTTATCTCTTATAAATTGTTTTGTTTGTAAAGCAATACTATTAGGTTGAGGCGGATAAGGTTTAACTAAAATGAAATGGATCTAGGAGGGGGAGAATGGACCAGCTTTTCAATTGAACTCACGAAAAAATGCGACATTAGCATTGTCATGAGTCATGAGTAAGTAATGAGTAAAAGTCCTATGAATATTCACCAATTTTTGTAAAATGCATAGATTAATTTATTTAAAAGATTTTGTAGGCCAAGCCTCCTTACTTCGAAGAGACATGGTCAAGTGCATTAATTTTCTTAAATGACTATGATGATAAGTACATGAAGATGGACAATTGATTATCTTTCTTCTTTAAATAATAATAGAATCTTTTTTTTTTTTGTCAATTTTGTATAAGAGCTACTTGAATTTTGTATGAGAACCCCTTTAGGTTAAGTTAGGTTATGTGGCTGCACTTTCTCTGAGAGGACACACTTAGGCCAGAAATGCCCATTGTGATACCACTGAGCTTCTCTTCCAATACTGTTGTGCGTGTTAAATTTGAACAGCATTAGAATAGACCTACTTATTTTAGCCGGTTCCGAATGGCAGAACCCTTGTGACATCACTTTAACTTAGTTTTGTCACAGAGCTCTTTTAACAAGCATTTTTGGCAAATTGTTACTGCCCTAAAAATTGACAATTGCTGCCGGCAAGTGGGTACCGTTCGAAAGAAAAATCTTCTCGATATTAAATTTTGTTATGCTTCAGCCGGGAATCGAACCCACGACCTACAGATCAGAAGGCCAACACACTAAACACTGAGCCAAGGCACAAACATTATTATTCAATAAAAATAATCAATTTTGTATGAGAACCCCTTTAAAGAAGATAATTATGTTCTACTAAAATATTGAGGAGGCCGTCAGCCGATAGGTGCACTGGAGGATTTACATGTAACACATTAGTGTAAGTGCCGTAACTGTGTGCACCACGATAGTGCGACTACACCCTCTCCGTGGGGGCGGCTAGAAACATGCTCTAGCTTAGAATCGTCTATGCTTGAAGAATGCTGGCAAATAGTACTCGGGCGGAGAGATGCAAACTCTCTAAAAAATGCCCCAAATCTAGGTGTCAGGGCACAACGGAATTAAGGACAATTAAGTGGCGGACGAACTAGCGAGAGCTGACTCGTTTTCTCCACTGACAGGCCCAGAACCTTTCTGCGGTATAAGCTGGGCATCGCCCAAAGCTATGATAGAAAAACATTACCACGACAAATACCAAATACAAGGAAAACCCTCATCAGATTTGATATAGCTTTTGACAGAAATAATCGTAATTTTATCTCTCAGAACATAACTGGTTAAAAAACCACCTCAACAAAACGGGAGTATCCTCCGACACGGAGTGTAGACATTGTCTGGAGGAGGATGAAACATCGGTACACAAAGGAGATTCTTAACAAAACGGTGCGTAAGCGCTATTTGGACTCATAGATGAGTCACCACTTCAATCAGAGGAGATTCTAGTGTCGTAAACGGGCTTGTGTACAAAAGACCTCGTATGGTCGCAGTGCACGTAAAACATGTGGTTGGCTCTCAGAGGTATCAGCCGTAGGGCTCGTATTCTCTAACAGACTTCAGTCTGGTTTCGCATGGTCCACTTGATGAACAAGGATTTCGTTCTTGCTCCAACGTCACGCTCTCTTTGATTGAGAAAATATTGAGGAGGAAAAACTAATAGGTCTCGGCTCTACATTTCTCCTTTCTAGAGGCGATTTCTCGGCAACTATGGGTATATTTGCAGAATTTTAGTAATTTTTCTATTCATTTTGCAGTATTTTTAGGGGGAAAGTGGTCATACACTTTAACCCTAATCCTCTAGGACCACCTTGAGTGCTGTCACGACGGACTTAATGAAAATATCAATTTTGTAGTGGATACCTGCTAAGAGCCGTACTTAGGGGGAAAGCAAATTCAGAAAAATATTGGGCGAGAAAAATTAATGAGAGCCGCTCATAAAAAATCCACCTCGCTAGGGGCGACTCCTGCGCATTTGTCGAAATATTTGTTAATTTTCTTACCATTTAACAAAAAACCTGGAGCTGCACTGTGCAGTGCGTGATTCTGACATCACCATTTACACAGACGGCTCGAAGATGGACAGAGGGAATTTTTTCAGAAAATCATTCGACTCCCTGACGCTTGCAGTATCTTTCAGGCAGATATATACGCAATTGAGAAGGCAGTTAAACTAATACAAGATCTATCTTTGTAGAAAGTCAAGCGGCACTGAAGGCAATTGAATCCAAAACAGTTAAATCTAAAATCGTACTGAAATGCAGAGCGTCATTATGTGACATAGAAAACCACAGAGTCTCTCTTTGCTGGGTTCCTGGACATAGTGAAGTGAAGTGAACGAACTACTAGCTGACGAAATGGCCAGGAGAGTATCAAATATGAACGCCAATGAGGCCGACTACTCAGTACAAATTCAGCTTTGCGAACTCTTTGGGTGTATTTAAGAAATAGTTGTTAAAAATGCGAACAGCTTGTGGACCAGCCGAGAAGATTGTGAGATGTCCAGGTCCTTATGGCTTAGACACGAGAAGGTCGAAGTGCAGGTCGAAGGCCTGCACTTAAAATTCTTACCGGGGTGCTCTCACTGGACATTGTACCATTTTGCGCCAATGCTTCAAAGTTGTCGTATACCGACGAGCGGACTGTGTAGGTGTTGCCAAGATGAATAGGAAGAAGAATCAATAAACCACTATCTATGTCTTTGTCTAGGACTACAAACAAAACTACTTCAATGTTTGGGGTCTCGTTCCACCACAAGACTGGACGAATTTGCGAAAGTGAATTTAAAAGAGCTTCTTAACTTCATATGCAGAAAGAAATGGTTCAAGAAGGATGACATATGAACACTGGTTACTCTGAGAAGGCGTGTTTCCTCCGGCAATCAAGGGCAATCATAATGGGCAATAGATGTCTCCGAGTGGAAGTTTGAATATATGTTCACACGCGCCCTTCAAACATAATCTAATTTACCATTAATTTGAATTCGGAACCCGAGTCGGCACCACTACCATTTCTAAGGCTTACGATATTTTAAGGAGCCTTACAAAATTAATTGCGCCGAAAAATGAAGGCACATGAGCGATCGGGCATGCAGATTTGTGAGAGATTTCGGGGGCGCTCTAACTACTCTGTCCGCACCCGTGACTTAGATGACTGTACAGTATATCCGTCTGCGCTGATAAAGCGGCATTCTTTTAGTGAAATGTTTATTTAGGAAAATTTCAAATTCTTTTCATTTTCTATAAATTCCCACAAAGGAATTCCCACATAATTAATTCCGATATTTACTGTCGGCGGCTTGACTATTTTGACTTGACTACGATTTTAGTGGGGCAATTTATTTATCCATTCACAGACAATGCGATCTGTGGTAAAGTTTTGATGAGATCTGTTATCTGTGATAGGAAATCTATATGTGATTAATTAATGGAGGCCTCACAGCTATTTGGAACGAAAATTTGCTTAGAGGGTTTACAATATTTTTGCACATATAAAATATGTAAAGGAAAAAAATTATATTTAATTTCTTAGGTTGCCGATCAATAAAAATATCTAATTTTTTTTTTGGCGAAATTCGAATTCGAAATATTGTACAATATATTCGAATTCGATTACCAATTCGCGATCTATGCTTATTTCCACAAATTTCGCCTTCTCTCAAGCATACATAAATTCATCTTATATGTAGACAAAATATGGCTGAAATCGGTATAAATAAAATGGTTCGATTAAAGGCATATTCATTTCATTCTTATTTTCTCTATAAAGATAGTAGAACAGCAACAAAGAATATAAAACATATATGTAAGTATTTATTTATTTAATTTTGATTTTTTTTTTTTGTATAAATCATTACGACACAGATATGCATAAACACATACACAAGAGAAAACATCAGAATCAATTAAGATACTCATAATTGATCACATCCTTTTTGCAAGCAAATATTGCAACTAATTTCTGCGGTTACACCGACAAAAGAGTCTCATTCACATACTAAAGATATTGTTGTTCACATATACATACATAATTCGGATTTCAAAAACAAACAAAAACAAAAAAAAAAAAAAACAAAAATTTTAATAAATATCATATGTGATTGGTAACAAATGTTTGTTGTGTTTATTCGACTGATAATAATAATAATCATCTTCATCGTCGTCGTCATAATAACATAAAAGAAACAACAAATACATGAGTAAGTATTATGAACCAACCAAACAACTAAGAAACAGATCGATTCACTGACTGACCAAACGATCACAACAACAACACCAACAGCATTGAGATTGCCAACTAAGAATTATTTAATGTCAACTTAATATTGTTGGTGCCCCAAAAAACGAAAAAAGAAAAAACAACAAATTAAAATAAAAATATATGAAAAATGAGGACATCATCTGCATCGTTATTATTATCATCATTCCGCCATTAAACATGCTCGAGAAATCTAAACTGCGCGAGCGCAACGAATCGTAACAACAAGAAAAAGTCATGTCAATTTGACCGCCATTTATAGACAGCGCATCGCAGGTAAAACGCCGGCCAGCGCACAAATGCAATATCATCGATACAACACCACACTACATCATCACGACCATGATAGACCACAGTGTTTATCTGTTGGCTAAAAATTCTGAGAAAATAATTCATGTAATAATCTAAAAAGAAGACAGAGGAAGAAGTGTGTATCGCACTGTGAAGTTCTTTGAGGATACTGATGGAGTACGAGACCATCAAAGATCTGGCCGTCCGCTCATTGTGAGAACTCCGAAAGCGATCAAAGCCATGAAGAAACGAATCGACCGAAAACCGCTGCGAAAACAGAAAATCTTGTCGCGGGAAATGAAAATTTCGCAAAAATCCACAGCCGCATTGGAAGGAAAACGCAAGCGAAAATCGATAGCGTTACGCAGCCGGTACGATCACAGACAAATTCTGTTTACTGACGAGAAAATCTTCACCGTAGAAGAATCGTTAAATAAACAGAACGATCGTGTGTTTGCTCGGTCATTCAGAGAAGCATCTCAATTCATCCCGAGGATCCAAAGAGGCCTCTGCTCCAGCTCACAGGGCAAAAACGACTCAACTGTGGTTAAAAATCAACATTCCGGACTTCATATCAACGGAAGTTGGTAGGCCAGACCTCAACCCGTTGGATTACAAGTTGTGGTCCGTATTAGAGGGCATGGCTTGCTCTACTCGACACCCAAATATTGAGTCGTTGAACCCTTGTCCGTGCAATGGACAATTTGCCCATGCATGAAGTGCGTCTCGTGATCGATGAGTGGCCAGATTGTCTCAAGTCGTGCTGGAAGGCAAATGGAAGTAATTGCGAATGGAAGTTTTTCTAAGATTTGTAGCCATTGAATAACTCAATAAAAATAATTAAAAATTTTCAACTACTTCCTTCAGACAATAGATAGATAGATAGATTGATTGTAGAACGGAAACCAGTCACCCTGTCACTACGGCCAAGATAAACCTATTGTGACACACTCTGAACATTTACAAGTACTCCTTAAGTCTAGAATTCACTAGAAATTCAAAGACATCTTTAGGTGACTTGTCCGGTATGTCTGACGATTCTAGGTAATAACTACCTAAGTAACGAAGCCTGGTCCATATCAGACCATTACAGTGACAAAGTAAATGTTCAGCTGTTGCTTCGTCTTCGTTACATAACCTACATTGGTAGTTTTGACTTATCCTCATATTGTGTAGGTGTTTCATTACTCTACAATGTCCGATCAAGAATCCTGTGACAATCCGAATACCAGTCCGAGTCAAGCTCAGTACTTCAGCAGTTCTCTTGTGAGAAGAGTGTGGCATAAAGGTTTTCGCAACTCTAATATCTTTTGTTTTTATCCAATATTGGTACGATTTTCCTTCTAGCCAAGTACATATTAATTTTATATTTGGTGAAGCTCCAAAGCAGCCTATAGAATAGTTTTGGTCCAATAAATTTACTGGTTGCCCTTTTTCTTGCAAGCTCATCGGGTTTTTCGTTTCCTAAATATCCACTATGCCCTGGCACTCATATCAGATGAACTCTGTTATTAGATACTAGTTTTTTTAGAAGTATTAGAGAAAATTTCCCAAACTAATTTCGATTTAATTTCGAACGCACTAAGCGCTTTACTATCAGAGTGAATATAGATATAACAATTTAATGTTCCTCTTTCTAATTCTTAACTCTTAACCACAGCTCTATTGCATATATTTCGGCCTGAAAAACTGAATTTTCTTGACCCATGCTACCGAAAATACTCCTTCTGGGTATAATAAATCCATAAAATAAAAAATTAATTTCTAAAGTTTTTATCATTTCAGAGTTATTTAAGGTCCAGCATGTGGCAGCGGCAAAATGGTCAGTTTAAATATTTTTTACAGAGCAAAGAGATTTTGCCTGTCGTATATATAGAAGGCTTGTAAATTATTCTTTAGCGAATGAATTAATGTCGAAAATTTTGATTCGCACTTTTCGATATTATTGCAAAAAATGCAATAATATCCCATCTAAACTAAATTATTATTAATATTATTATTATTATTATTAGGGGATTGTATTGCACTGTGAGCCTAGGTTTATTGGTCACCCCATCATCATGGACTAGAGTATTCCTCTAAGTTCAGCATCCATAAGGAAGTTTAGTATAGATCCTACCCTAGTGGACTTCAGCAGATTTTCTGGTATTATAAATTCACCGAATTTTTGCTTTCTTCTGTGCACAAGTGCTGGGCACATTCCCAATACATGTTTTGCAGTTTCATTCTCCTCCCCGCAATGTCGGCAGGTTTCATCCGAGAAAATTCCCAATTTCGTTAGGTGATAATTCAGTCCGCAGTGTCCTGTCAATAGTCCCATGATGATTCTTATATTGTTCTTGTTTAAACTGATACATTCCTCAAGTCGTTTTAGGCTATAGATCCCTAAAAGTGTCTTGGATTGGAACAACCCTGGTAGGTTTTCCCAGGGTGCTTGTCTTTCTGATTCTTCACTACTTTTAGCAAGCATGGATAATGCTGCTTTGCCCAGACCACAGAATGGTTCTGGGCTTACAAAGGGTGTTGCTGCTCCCTTCTGCCAGATCGTTGCCTCCAACTCCAATATGTCCTGAAAGCCAAAAGAATCCATAATTGGTTATTTTCACCTGGTTAGGGTTCAATGCCTTGTTAGCAGCCTGATTGTCTGTTAGGGTAGCAATCCTTCTATTCCGGTATTCGCGCATGATATTGAAGTGGACACACCTGTCAATCGGTTATATTTCCGCTTGAAAGACAGTAGTATTGTTACCTAAAGGCTCCGAGTATTTTATCCCCGACTTCAGGATGTTGTTTTATTTAAAAAAATAATCATATTTCTTGCTGTCGATCCATCTGCCTGGTCCACTATTAACAGCAGTTATTCTCATGATAGCCCTTTTTGCTTGGGACTGAATGTGAATGTCAAAACGTTAGTTAAAGCCAACATTTTCATCATGGTAAAGTTCACGAACCAGCAACGTTTGGAAATTTTTAAAACTTACTACCGAAATTCTGAGTCGGTGGTCGCAACTTTAAGAACGAAAAATCACCTTCAGCGACGAAGCTCATTTCTGGCTCAATGGCTTTGTCAATAAGCAAAATATGCGTTATTGGTTAGCAACAAACCCACAAGTGCTTCTTGAGACACCGTTGCAGCCGCAAAAAGTTACTGTCTGGGGCGGTTTTCATGCCGGAGGTGTGATTGGGCCGTATTTTTTCGTGGATGAAAACGACCATCATGTTACCGTCAATGGAGAGCGCTATCGTGCTATGTTGGAAGATTATTTGTGGCCAGAATTGGATGAACTTGACATCAGCGATATGTGGTTTCAACAAGACGGTGCCACTAGCCACACAACACACGTCACAATCGATTTATTGCAACGCAAATTCGGTGAACGTACGGTCGAATGGCCGCCTTGTTCAAGCGATCTAACACCATTGGATTTCTTTTTATGGGGTTTTTTTAAGTCACTGGTCTATGCCAACAAGCCAGCAACTTTAGATGAGCTCAAAGACACCATCCAACGCGAAATTGCCAACGTTCCGGTCGAAATGTGTGCTAGAATGCTGGAAAATTGGGTCCAAAGAATCGACCGATGTAAACGGGCTCGTGGTGGTCATATGACTGAAATCGAATTTCATTCATAAAATGTAATGCTTGCACAATATCCACAATAAATTTGAACTTAATATCTCAAATATTTCTGTGTTTTATGAATAGATAAAATTGTTATGTCCCTAATGGAAAACTCTTTAGAATTTGTTCCAGCATGCGCTTTATATTTGTAAAGTTAGTATCAAAAATATATACATAATAATTTTATATTGAAATTGTTAAATTGGTGATGGGACAATTTTTAACAATAAATTTCTGCCCCAAAATGTATAAAAAAGATGACACTGTGCGACGACCGAAGTAGGTGCCGCTTAATCAACATGGAAATATCCTGCTTAACATGATTAAATGAAATCACTACAACAGTAACAACAACAAGAACAGCAAAACAACAACAACAACAATAGTAATAATAAAACAACCATGAGCGACTACAACGAACGATGGCGCAAATAAATACATACTCGTATTAAATTACATTGACAGTATTCGAAACGGCGAAAAAGGTACTTCAACAAAAACAACAAAAACAAAAACAACAACAACAACAATATGAGCCAAATTGGCATGGTAGAGATAGTTGTAGAGAAACAAGTTAGTGTTCTCGAGATAAAACCATTGCGCTGGTTGAGCTGATGGTGAACCCAAAAATGAACAGACAATACAAACACACACATTCGCATACATGTATGCAGACCACAAATTAAATATTTGAAAATTACTCAATGTCGCTTAACAGTAGAAATTTCATTCAGAATGTTTGGCAAACGATGGTTACTGATGATGACCATGATGATCTTGGTGATCTTATCTTTGCAAACGTTTTTGAACAACTATCTATGTGCTATTAAAAAAAAGAAATACAACTATCTCTCTAGTACATTGTACCTACAACGATCTATTAGATTCATACATCTAATATTATGTAGACATATTTTCACTGCGTGTGTCCTTCCAACTCGGTTCAAAGCAGCCACAAAAAAAAAAAAAAAAAAAAAAAAATTGTTCCCACACAGACAACAAGCAATTAAAACTAACGCAATAGTCCTAATTTCACATTTTTTTTTTTGTTGGAATTATATACGCCATTTACATTGGCGACTTATGTATGTCCCAATAATGTTGACAACATCACCATTGACGCGACAACAACATAACCCAAAAAAAAATAAAAAAATAAAAAATTCGTTCATTCATTCATTTCATCCTTTGATAAGGTAAATCCATTGAAAAAAGGATAAAGTACCTATTTGGCGCCAGGTGATATACATAAACAGCGTTAAACAGTGATCAGATTTTCCTTTAGATTTAGTATATACTCGTATGTAGGTTGATTTGTGGAATTTGAAATTACTCTCTGATCTCTCAACGTTGTAATAAATCTATTTGTAGCCAGTTCCAGTACATACAGAATTCATTCAAAATGTGTTT
This sequence comes from Megamerina dolium, assembly GCA_963854835.1. Taxonomy (NCBI): domain Eukaryota; kingdom Metazoa; phylum Arthropoda; class Insecta; order Diptera; family Megamerinidae; genus Megamerina; species Megamerina dolium. The sequence goes on along the minus strand of OY978528.1, from coordinate 60,232,353 downwards.
CAAATAGATACTATCTCACGTTGTATACTTTACATGAAATAAAAAAAAAAAGCCCATAAAAAATCAAGGATCGGAAATAATGACAATTTCATAAATATGCTGGAATCAATAAGGTTTTTTTTTCTTTTAACAATTTTTTAAACATTACCATTAAAGATTTTTAAATTTTTGCAGGTGGTAAAATTGTTCCATTGACACATCGTCTTATTTATCATGTTGTCCTTCTGACCGTAGTAATAACTTGCAGAGTTGTGAGTATGCCATGTGGAAGATTGTTTTTTAATTCAACATTATTTTGAGCAATTTCATCTGCTGTTTCATTTTTTTCCTGGTATATATGCGACGTACGGTTTGAAACCAGAATTTGTATTCATTTAAGGGGCGAATAGGGTTAACAACTTTTTTTTTTCGAATATTTTTTTTTTTAATATGCATAATATCTCAAGAATGTCAATCGGAGCAAAATTGCGCGATAAAATGACTCCATGCGTATAGGCCGAGCAGAGCAGAAAGCTGAAAAACAAACAAAAGAAGTCAGGATTCATTGTAGACAAGAGCAAAAAGATGCTTTAGACATCATGGATGATTGCAACATCCTTTATGAACCCGGCGTCGATGATGCAGTGTGAGGTAAGCCGATTAAACTCGCTTATGAGCGTTTCATCACAAATTTTTTAGTATTCAAAACGATAAAGCGTTTTTCCCACAACTCATGTTTTCAAAGTCGGTGTCCTTCATAACTTCAAAACTATTGCACCGATCGTTTTGAAATTTTGAACACTATTTCTGTACATAATTTACAAGGTAATGCTCTAGTTTTATTCAAGTTTGTTAATATTTTTCATTTTACAATAATAAATTAACCGATTTTTTCGCAAACAAAATCTCGTTTTTTCCTTCAAAGTGTTCCCAAAAAGTGAAAAATTGAAATTTCGAAAAACTCCCGCAATGTTACCTGGGCAAAGCGATTATCTAACGATATAATTTTGATTTTTTGATTTCAGATGATCCAACACCGATTTATGAGGGACACCACAATTCAACTTTTTTCCGAGACGCTCCAGAGTAATTGCTGCCATTTGCGTATTTTTTAATATTTCTCCATGAAAATTTTACACAATGTTCTTCAAATCTCATACTATAATGTACCATTGGTTTTAATAAATAGATTTTAACTATTACAAAAAAAAAAAAAATCACAAAAATGTGCCTTTTTTTACACGAATTAACCATATTGTGCAAGGGAGATCAGCGGCTTTCTTACTCTTAGTATTTCTGTCTTAGTACAGAGCAATATACCCCAGAAATGTCCAACAACTTTTGCCATGTTAGAGTCGTCAGTGAAGAGACAGCTTTCTTCCATCTTTAATGATAACTTTGATTGACAAAGAAGACGAACCAAATACATTGGCGGCATCTTTGATGGATTCGAGCAAATATAAATAAAGGGATTCGATTACTTACTTATAGAATATAAAGTATTTTATTCAGAATGCAGGGTACCGTTGCTCAGTGATTAGTGTGTGGCCTTTTGAACTGTACGTCGAGAATTCAATCCCCGGCTGAAGCATAAAAAACATTTAATATTGAAAAGATTTTCCTTTCGAACGGTACCCACCTGTTGGCAAGCAATTTGCAATTCCTCCGGCAGTAACAATTTGCCATGGAAAAGCTTCAAAAATAACTATGTGACAAAGCTCAGAAAAAGTCACAAGGGTTCTGCCGTTCGGAACGGGCTAAGTAGGTCCCTTCTAATACTGTCTAAAATTTTACACACACAACAATAATGGAAGAGAAGCTAGGCCAATGTGCCACATATTTATATTTTTATTCAGAAGGCAGTGGTTGAAACCGAAAATGAAGGAGTTTTACATAAATCGCATTATGACGAAAGGCTGAAAGACTATACAAGGTGCGACAAATATGTATTAAGACTCGAACCATATCTCAGCAACCAAGCGCGCCATCTATGTGTGAGCACATGCGTTTCGAAGCTTCAACCATCCTCTACTAACTGTCATAATTCATGGCATTTGGTTGACATTTAATGTTTATTGACATTCATTTTACAAAAGACGTATTCGTTTGATGTTGAAATTTCAACATGGAGCAAAGAGAGAAAAAAGTCACACAGCACTCATTGTTCATCAATTTTTGCCTCGGAATCAGGTCTGTGTGTTGAATCACCCACCGTATTCACCTGATTTGGCACCGTGCGAATTCTTTTTGTTCCCAAAACTGAAATTGAAGTTGAAAGGATGCTTTTTTGATGACATTCAGACCATACAACGACGAGGGCACTGGAGGCAATTCCGAAAAATGAACTGGACCAAGCATTTGAATCATTATTAAATCGATGTAACAAGTGTATTAAATCAGGAGGAGACTATTTCGAATAAATATACGGAAAAATTTAGCAGATTTCGTGTTTTAATTGTGTTTTCTAGAGGCAGTCTTAATACATAATTGTTGCACCGTGTAGATTAATAGTCTGCTAATGCTGATTACAGCCTGATTGGCATATCCGAATTCTTCTCGGAAAGATGCAATCACAAATGAGTCCGAAATTTGGACTCCGCTTTAGCATTTTCGAGATCCCCTTCACCATCGAAATGGGAAGTATATGCTTGGGGAATTATTGATGAAATAAATTTTCGGCAAAATTACCACTTCGAGCACTATGGTTTGGTTACGGTTTTCTTCATTGAAATTTTGTAGCATGAATATCAAGAAATATGGTTCTATTTCAGTTCTCGTTTTTGTAGACCAATCAACATTGATGCCAATCAACAATGCTCACCATTTTAGTAATGGACTTTCACTCTTGGAAACCAACTATTATTGATTTTCTGCCAAATGTCAAATATTAATGGTAATGGTAATGGTTGTACGGGTTAAGCTAAGGCCTTTATGCACTGCGAACAACTTGATTTATTGTGCACCCCTTCATACTTAGATATTTAGTAAATTTAATATAAGGTCTAATAAAAAGAAATCCATTATTTTTGCATTAAATTGAAGGTTTTTTTTAGCATAGTTAGAGTGATCTGATTTAGGTCAAATATGCACCAGTTTGTTCGATAACTTGTTGCCATTTTGAACATAATTTCATAATGCCACTTTCATAGAAACTCTCGTCCCTATTGGCAAAAAACTGGAACAGTCGATTTTCACAAGCTTCTCTTGAGGCGAATTTTTCACCCGCAAAATCATTCGCCATAGACAGAAACACTTGGTGTCAGGTCCGGACTATAAGGTGGATGAACAAGAACCTCCCAACCAAGCTCCCGAAGCTTCTGGAGAGTCAATATCGATGTGTGTGGCCTGGCGTTGTCCCGATGGAACACAATTCCTCTTCGATTGGCCAAAGCTGGCCGCTTCTGGGCGATTGCTTCCTTCAGACGGCCCAATTGTTGACAGTACACGTCCGAATTATGAGTTTGGCCATAGGGGAGCAGTTCATAGTAGATGACTCCCTGCAAATTCCATCAAACACATAACAAAACCTTCCTGACCGTCAATCCTGGCTTGGCCACCGTTTGTGCCGGCTCACCGCGATTCGACCACGACCACGTTTTCGCATGACGTTGTCATAAATGACCCACTTTTCATCACCAGTAACCATCCGCTTCAGAAATGGATCGATTTTGTTGCGATTCAGCAGCGATTCGCAGATGGAAATTTGGTCCATGAGGGTTTTTTGCGTTAACTCGTGTGGCACCCATACATCGAGCTTCTATTTGTATCCATCCTTATTTAAATGGATCGAAACGGTTTTTTGTGCAATCTTTAGCTCCTGGGCAATAGAAATAGTGCTTACATGACGGTCAGACTCGACGATTTCCATTATTTTATCGATATTTTCGGCAGAGGCTGGTGCATCTTTGACATCAAAATTACCGAAACGGAATCGACGAAACCAGTACAGTATCAGGACGATAAACACTATTCGAATTTTCAGCCGTCTGGCTTGCGTTTTCGCCTTTATCGAAGAAAACCTGTAAAATATGGCGTTTTTTCTCTTTACTGGTGTCCATCTTTAATTCGTGCTCAAATAATATTGAGTCAAACAATCACAAAACTGCATGAAAAGTTTATAATGGATATCTTTTTACTACACCTTATATCTCGCAATTGAACCAGCTCCTTAGGAGGTAGCATTTCAAGGTTTTCATCTTCTAGTAAGTATGAACCTAGGAATTTATGCCTTCTGTGGCCTACTGCATCACAGGTTGTGATCATCATAGCAGAATCTGCATGTACTGGATTGATAGTTCGATATAGTATAACATTTCATTAAATATCAGCTAATTTACTTCCTAAAGTCAAATTAGGATACTCTTTATGCAGAATGTACTGCGGTTTCAGATATATTAGTGTCTTCCTGGTAACGAATCCACACTTCGCTTACCACATAACCTAGAAGTAAGCGATTTATCGACACTTCTTCTTCTTCTTCTGAACACAGAACGTTAATGACTGACATTAATAACTGCTTTGTGAAAGTTAGTATCATTTAAACAATCTCTTAATTGATGAAATGAACTCAATTCAATAAATTAATTACGATTTCGAACGAACGAACTTGATCGATGACTTTCATAATTTTGTTTTGGCAGATGTTTTCAAGCGAAGTACGGAAGTGAAGCTTGAAGTTGTATTGCACTGTATGCTATTGCTATTTGCAATAAATAGTTTCATAAAAATTCCTTTACAAAATATTATGCTGTCTGCCCCCCCCCCCCCCCCCCCCTTGCCATTGTTGTCATATTTTTCTTTTAATACTTTTACCCTCTTTAATATAATTTGAAAAATAAATAAATAAAATAATGAAATAATGATAGAAACAGTACACAAATTAAATTCTCATCAATTGTATATTTTTTTTTTTTTGTTATTCGTATAAGATTTTCTTCAAACAATAATAACAATTATAATGACAATATGAAAAAATATCACACCATGAGGTCTAAATGTAATCGACACAAAGTGATCATCAGTGAGTACGAATAAGAAGGTATCAGGTAAGGCACAATCAAACTGAGAGTTTACTATTTACTATATAGAGTACTTACTGCAAAGATCATTGTGGGTCAAGCCAATATATTACTATGCAGTATAAACAAACGCCATCATAAATCATAGTTCCATGTTATTGCTTAAGAAGACGCAAGAAAAGAATATCCGCAACAACACACTGGGTAAAACTGTAAGCCAGACAGACAGATAGACTGATCGAGTGAAATAGATAATGAAAAATGATCATCATTTTGACGTCATTCTCGTATTAATGATTGTCAAAACAAGCACACACATAATCAGAGACAGAGAAAGACAGGGAGAGAGAGTGGTGTTAGTAGGATAAATAAAATAGAAACAATTATGAATGAACAATCTAAATAGAATTACGTTCGAATAGAATTGTCTTCGACAACTCAATTGAGTCTTAAAGTCGAGAAAGGTGAGCCAAACTGCTGAGAAAATCAATTGAAAAAAATACAAATTCTCATCCATGGTTCGTGTTATCATTGTTTGAGAGCAAATGCAAACTGCAAAATTTAATTTGCGGTTTTCGAGAAGAAAATTTCATATATGAGTATGTATATTGGCACAAAAGAACATCTGTATTATATTGTATATAGAATGATTATAACAATAGCACATACATATGTATGAAAATTTTGAAATAATAAGATTCCTAATTGAATTGTCATTCGAAATAGGCATATGTAAGATGATTGCTGGATTGTTTTATTCAAATCTAGGTAGGTAGGCTCATAGGCTCATAGGTACATAGGCGAAGGCTTATTGTAATAACGCACATTCTACCATTTCCATCGAGGGACAAACTATCTGACATGCAAAAAATCTTGAGCTTCTTGTCGAGCTTCTTGTTGGAGCTTATTGCCAAAATTATGAGTTGCAACTGGGCACATCAAATATAGGACCTCTTCGTTCTCGTCTCTGCAGCTTCTTTTCAAGTTGATAATTTTTATTTTTCCTTGTTCACTCCTCTTGGGAGCATAGGGCTTCAACAAGACTCTTCCATCGTACACGGTTCTGTGCTTGTCATTCTTGTAATGCTATCTGAAGATTTTCTAAGCGTGTGACCTATCCATCGCCACTTTTTATTTTTGATTTGCAACAGGACGGGTTCTTCATACGTTAGTCTCCGCAGCGCGTCGTTGCTGATGGTGTTCAGCGAGAATATTCTACAGATAATACGAAAGCAAATAGTAATGGTGCTTGATAATAGCAAATATCTATTCAAATTTATTCAAATACCCATATATAAATTCTCAGAAATATTTCAGACAGAATAGTGCCACTAAAATATGGACGAAATAAGAGCTTTGGAAATAAAATTGATTTCAACATTTTTAAAGATACTGCAATAGTGCATTTAATTCATGTGAAGTAGACAACAAAAATGTCTTAATATAAAATCTACTATAAATTCAATGGACGGATGTTACGATTTTAATAAAATAGTCCTGATTTTTATCAAAATGTATCGTCAAAATTTCTTTTTTAGAAAAGTATGACATTGAAGTATCATTTTTAATCCGCCAAAATAAATTATTTTTTATTTTTCTAATCAAAGAAAACCTTTATATGACAAGACTTGCGTCCCAGAAAATAAGCTTTACAAAATTTTGATCCTGGCCGTACACTTCCATCGACCGAAACGAAAAATTCTCGTTGCTTTAAAAAAAATGATGTCTCACAAACCGAAACGATTTGCAGAGAAATTTAAAAGTCAAAAGTCAATCAAGTGTGGTCAAATAAGAATTGCAGACGAAACAACCAGCGATAAAGTAAACAGCTGGTTGCTTCAAGTAACCACTTGTCTAAGGAACAGTAAAGCCTAAGTGACATTTGTCGGTTACCTTATGATAGACAAACTAAGTCCTCCACAAAACACTAACTCTATATACCAATCCATCCAATATGATTGACTATAACCTAACAGGTTCTCACAGTCGTTAAGCAAATGCCAAAAGCTGGTCACTCACAGCACAAATTTTTTTTCTTCAAGTTCAAAACTGATATTTATACTTTATTCTGAAGTGTTTAAGAATTATGGTATGATGAATAGTGCGTACCAATAAAACACTTCATAGTTGTCACGAATGTAATTCTATTTATAGATTTCCAACAATACTCTTATGTATGTAGATGTAGACCTTATGTATATGGCAACAACATAACACTGCAGACTCATCATCATCATCATCATCATAGCGATTACAGCTCGGGGTGAGCCAATGATTCCCTTACAATCGCACTTGCTTCGCTTCTTCTAACATTCATACTGAGCAAGTCTTCTTCAACATCGTCTGTCCATCTCCTTTGTGGTCTTCCGTGCTTTCTGCTGCCCAAAATTCGAGACTTATAGGTCATCTTCGTGATTCTGCAATCATCCATTCTGAGTAAATGTCAAAATCAAGCAGACTAATCCGGGATTAATCTCTTCAGATGTAAATCGATATCTTTAGAGATGAGTTGGCGATCAATTTTTAAATTAATTAATATATTTAAAGATTTTTGTAGATCTTTTGCAATTTTCGTAGTACATGTATAGGAGACTAGTGTCTTTTTGTACCCACTCGGGTATAAAATGGTACAATTAGTCTCTTCATAGCACAAAAGGAAATTCCACATAAAGATATCAAAAGTGGCATTATGTGGCATATCCCGAACAATTCACATTTTTTGTAGAGTAGCACTTTAGTGGGCGTCGTAGCTCAGTGGTTAGTGTGTTCGCCTTCTGATCTGTAGGTCGTGGTTCAATACCCGGCCCGGCCCGGACCCGGGCTTTAAGTACCACATATTTATTTTTTTTTTTAGCACTTTAGTGCTATTTTGTATATGCTTATAATATATATAATTTGTAATTAAGAATTTTCTATAAACACTACATTCTGTTGCATCATTATCAGATAGTAGAATAACTATCGATTCTTTAATTAGTAAGGCTGAAACAAATCATATAAAATAAACTAAGCTGCTGCAAAAAACCAGGCAAATATCATTGCACAATTACACGTTATCATATCACAAGACGAAGTAAATAAGCATCGCCACGCGCTAAGCGTAGAAAACATGATTCGATTACAATGTGAAATTTTTCTGTTGTTCCCAAGACGATTGTATTCAAATTGCTGGCGACCACACACACATATGCATAAATATGTAATTCCTATGTATCCACGTTCGAAATATATAGGTGATCTTTGTCTTCGAATTGAGTGTGTTGTCTTGTGTCTGGTGTCTGGACATGCAGTAATGCTTACTCTTGACTTTTAGATACTTGATGATATGTATAATCATTTCATTTGCATACTTCTATAAGATGATCATCATAATAAGAGTAATAATAATAATAATAATAATAATAATAATAATAATAATACTATTAACAAATTTTCATTGAATAATTAATACAATGGTAATTTAAATACGTATAAGCTCTAGTTTGTTTTTTGAGGCAGCAAGCAAAACTAACAATCGATGGAAGTAGATACCTATACCCTATAATGCTAGGAGCACAGTATCATGCTGCAAAATCGTGCAGAATAACGTGAGTGTCAGGTGGCGCCAGCTGCTGTTCCAATTGTTATTGTTATTGCTTTTTTTTTTGTGATTACAATCGCTGATCGGAAGCAATTGTTCATTGTTTGTTGTGCAAGTATTATTATTATGGTTATGAATATTATGCAAAATTGGATTGGATGTGAATTTTCAGTTGAATGCATATTTGTTTAATTTTTTTTTTTTGCAGTTTGGTCAATTGTAAAAGCACGAATTTTTCAATTGTTCATATAATACAAAATTAACCAGCAAGTATTGCTTTATCGTTTAATAGATTTACATACTTTTGTATACATTTAAGTGCATTTGAGATAATTATTGTGCTATTTATGTGAATTTTGCATTATGGGAATAATGCCTATATATGAATTGCATAAAACAATTAGAGAACACATTTTTTTTTTTTTACCATAATATAAACACATTATTGCTTGTATGCTTGAGCATATCGATTCCATATAATATACCAATGTAACAAGAAAAAATAAAAACAATAGAAATACGATTTCATATTCAGCATTTTCTAACTGTTATACAAAATTCAGCAACTATTGTAGCAAAACATTGCCTGTTTTCTCTAAATTCAGCAACTCCTTTAATATTTTCACCCTAAAAGTAGGCAAAGTGTTTGTAGAAATTCATATTACTCTGTGTGACTGATCATATAAATGTAAGCCTGAAAGTATGCAAACGTTTTTGGTGTATGTAAAATATCGCAATATTCTTTATGAACACAATTTGATTATTTTTCTAAATCAATTTGATATTGCAGTCAAATGATTATATTTGTAGAAATAGTTTTGATGATAGAAATATTAGGCGTCAAGATTTTCTATATTAAAAAAGAATGTAAGGTATATATTTTAATATATACTCTATTTCACAAGAACGCTGGATAATTGTATGCTAGTTCGTACATTAACCTATATTTGTAGGGCCGATATGTATTGTGAGCACAAACAAGATATTCATAAACAACCTGGCCTTTATTGGAATTAATTTTAATAGTTTTTTTATATATTTCAATTAAATTTTATAATATTGTTTAGCCTTTAAACTGAATAGTTCGACTTATTCAGTGACAATTAAAAATTAGCCTATCGTGTAACTAATCTCCTTAGCCCAATGAGGCACAAAAATGTCTTTGGGGCAACAGTCATCGCTGATATGATAACTTATACTACCGTTAAACATTTTTCGAACGATTTTCCTGTAAAAACTCCTGCGTATATTTATGGTACTTTTTTTCATATAATACAATGTTGAAATTACCTGACGCGCATTTGACACAATTTTTTCCATCCACAACTCTACTTATTGTCATTGCCTTCTATAGTTGAAATGTGGTTTCTATCGTAAGCACATTTAAAAATTCTAATATGGCTTTAAACACTGAGTAGTTAAGAAAAATAGTACTAAGATAGCATAGCATGTTGCCCTGATGGTGAATATATATATAGTTAAAACTGATTGAACCACGATTCTTCGACATTCGAACATTAGATCGCCACAGTAATTTGCTAAAAAGAGAGAGCATCGAGCAGCGAATCCGTTTGCCACATAATATTTTCTCAATATAGAGCATATATTGAGACAAAAAGAAAATTTCGCATTTCATTATTAATTGTAAGAAAATTAAGGTTATTATATCCTCCATGATTTCGAAGAATTAGTTTGTAGAATGGCATATGGCATGACTTGGTTTACTAGAAAACTATATTTTGTTGGATCTACCATAACGAAAATGGAAAAGAAATTAATGCCTCCAAGACTATTATACTTTTATTAAATATCTTTGTTAGGCTCTTACATATTCATCTCCATCTCATTGCTTTGCTTATCATAAAACCTTAGTGGTTTTATTTTAAACCTAGGGATATCAAAATTTATACTTGCACATGTGTTTGATGTTATATATGTGCTACATCACCGGTGTCTTCAAATTTTTTGATTACAATACAATATGGCGTCTAAACGAGCTGTCAAAAACAAGTAACTAATTGAAAATTTTTTATAAACTGTTTTCCTGCAAAACTGTCATTTCATCACATCGGCTTAGAGGTCTCTCATGTGTCCTATTGTTTTTTATACAACCGAAAGATTCAGAAAAAATTATTTCCATATAACATAAAGACAGTGTAAACATCTTTTGCATGAAATGGCGCTATAAAAAGTACATTGCGTAATCAATTTCCCATGAATACTCGTATATATATAATTTTTTTTTTGTGTGACCTTGACAGGTAGGTGCAAGTCACCTACATGCCAAAGGGCTCAAAGGGGCACGCATCCTTATTTACTCAGACAGCCAAGCTGCCATCAAATCTGTCTCCTCATGGGAATTTTCTTCCAAATTAGTCGCCGAATGCTTCCTTATCCTACAAAAACGTTCTATGCAAAATAAGATCGCATTATGTTGGATGCCGGGGAACAACGGAATTGAGGGCAATGAAGTGGCGGAAGTACTAGTGAGAGCTGGCTCGTCTTCTCCACTGAGAGACCCAGAACCTCTCTGCGCTCTAAGTTGGGCATCGGCTAAAGCTATGATAGAAAAACATTACCACGACAAATATCAAATACAATGGACAAATTCGATAGGTCTCCGCCAAGCGAAAACCCTTATCAGCTTTGATACAGCTTTTGACAGAATTAGTCTTAGCAAAACAAATCTACGTGTAGTAGTCATCTATCTCTCAGGACATAACTGGTTAAAGTACCACTCCCATAAAATGCAATTATGCTCTGACACGAAGTGCAGACTCTGTCTGGAGGAGGATGAAATATCAATCCACATATTTTGCGAATGCCCACCCTTGCCCAGGCTTCGCATAAAATACTTTCAGCTGAGTTTCCCAACACCAGTCAAGAAATACTATCAAAAACTATCTTTCAATAAAAAGGGAGAGGATATTATAGTGTCTTAGATGGGCTTGGGTACAAAGACCTCGAATGGTCGCAGTGTCCGTAACGCTTGTGGTTGTCCCTCAGAGGTATCAGCCGTAGGGCTTATATCCTCTAACAGACTTTAGTCTGGTTTCGCGTGGTCCACTTGATGAACAAGGAGTTTGTCCTTGCTTCAACGTCACATCCTCTTTTGATTGATTGATTTGATAGATTGACCTTGACATTGCTTGAAATTGTCTCGAAACATCAAAAATATGTTGTATTATCGAAAGTTTGAGTAAAATGCTATTATCGTATACAGTCCCCTATATTTGATTAAATCATTTACAAATATTTCAATATATTTTGTAATGAATAATCAAATAAGGAGGCAGATATAATAAGGACTCAATGTAAGAAGTGTAACTTTTGCAATAAGTAACTCTAAAGAAAATACATTTATATGTATAACATACTTTTGCCTCTAGTTCTAAATAAAGATTATAACAACAACTCCACTATAAATATCTTTTTCGCTATGTCTTACATAGGCTCACTAGAAGAATCAAGAGAAATGTCATACCCTATATGTATGTATTTATGAAAACATTTATCAATAGCGCCCTTTATGCTTTAAATTCCAATTTAGTTATCACGTGATGTACAAATAATATTTATATTGCAAATCAGTATTAGTTAATTACAAGTTTCTTCAATTCATATACAATTCATTATTTATTTAATACATTCGTATATACATATTTATGCATATATGCATGCATGTATATATTATTATTTAATTATTGATTTTTTTTTTTTATTTTTATTTATTTTATTATATATAGAATATACTCTATTTAGTAATATACAATTATATTATAATACATGCACATATATAATGTAATGTTGTTATACAATATTTACATGTTTTCGATGTATACATATGTATATAATAATTTACTTAATAATTACTAATACATATTATTAAATAAATAAAAATTTTTTTTTTAATTATACATTTATAGTAAAAAGTATTTAAACATAGTACTATGTTTCGATTTCACGTGAAATATGCTCACAAATTCCATACAAAATCTATTTATGTGATTATACTTTATGACAACATGTATCTAATAACATACCAGCAACATGTTTCTATTGAAATCCAAATGTTTGATGCTATTTAAATTTTGAAAGACCGTGAGATCAATTTTATGTGAAATCTGTTCTTAATTTCTATACAAAATTCATTTATATGAAAAGTAAGCTAATCTGTATCAAAATGACAAATTGTACCAGGAACATTTTTTCATTAAAATTCAAATTGGTGCTACATATTATTTAAAATACAGTGAAAGACGGCATTGAAATTTTGAATAAACCAGCAGAAAATACAATTTACAAAAATTATTTAATGTTTGCTTCAAGAGAAACAATTTTTCGTCTGATGAGAGAATTGATTTTGTTGATGAAATTTCATGTGAATGAACATAGTACTATGCTTAAGTTAGTTTAAAATTAAAGAGTTAATCGTATTTTTAGTTAAACAAATGACAAATATTACAGATAAATGCATACATACATATATACATTAAGTTGGGTCACTCGCCATGCAAAAAATAATAAAAATCATAATTTTCAAAAACTTGTCTGGAGAGCATCTCTGCACCAATAAATTTTCTTGTACCACCTTAAGACAAACAAATCGCAATTTTTTATTATAACTTTGACGTTTGATGATCGATGTGTAGATATTATACGATAACATGGATAATATTACGGATAAGTACTACATTTTCTTCTCAGGAGTGATTATGTGGTCCAAATTTTATAGTTGGGAAAACTATGGAAGCTTCGTCAAGATTTTCATGTGAAAGTTGAAGTGTCAACAAGCAGATTACATGTGTAATAAAAATATAATAAAATGTGTGAATTCACAATACTTTTTGTTCCCCAAAATTTTTTTTTTTTTTTTTTTTTTTTTGAAAGAAACTTATTCTTAACAAAATTAACATTAAAATACTTGCAAATCGAAATATAATCACACATCTGTTCAAAAGTCGCCTCAAATGTTATAGTTGAACATTTTTTTTTTAATACCCCTGTCTTCATCCTTACAAAATTAACATTTGTATTAAGTTCATTCGCAACGCTCTCAGAACGCTTCTAGGGGGGATAAAATATGTGAGCAACGCTCATTATTTTTCTTCTTCTTAGCATTTAGTCCAAATATGCTTGTCTCCTATCGTCACCTCTTATGAGGCCTCCTAAAATCACATTTAGAGGGCTTGAATGTAACCTCTTTACATTTAACGCTACAAATTTTTTAAAATCCTTATAGGGGATACACTGAAAAAAGCATATTATATATTATTATATTATATTTCTAAAAACTAAAACTAGTTTCCCCTTTCATCCTAGTTTCCTTTACATATGTCAAAGTTATGACAAAAGCTCTGTTTGAAGATTTTTAGGTGCACAAAAAAAGTTTTTATAGTGACGAGTTGCTTACCCAACGCTTTCAATTAAGGAGGGAGGGTGAACATTTCAAAATTTTTCCGTGAACCCACCCTAACGTGTACATATGATGCACAGATTTGTTTGCAGTGTGTGAAAAAACATGTTTACAACATAAATTTGAATGGTGAATATATTAATTACAACGTTTTTTTCTTTATGCAACATTTTTATGCATATACACATGTTGCTATGTTATATAAATGTATAGATGCATAATACTTAATACAATTCAATAATACAATTTCAATTTCAATAATTCCTTTTTGTTTTTGTTTTTGTTTTCTCTTTTTTTTTTTTTTTGTTTTTTGTTTTTTTGGTACATTTGCACATACGCCCATCATCTTAAAACTAATTACAGAATTATATTCTGACAAAATATGTATATAGGTATTTTGCAGTTGTTGTATAATACATGTGTATGATATGAGATTGTTTTTTTTATTACAATAATATTGTTGCTATATTTGACAATTTAGCTATTTTTGTTGTTGTTGTAGTTTTTATTATTGTTAATTGATTTAAATTGAATACTATTGACGTTGAATACTACGAGTATGTTGCTGCTGCTGCTGTTGTTGCTGATGCAAAGCTGTTGTTTCAGCAACATGTTGAGAAAGTGCTGTTAAAGCCGATTGCTGTTGTTGATGTTGAAGGTGCTGCTGCTGTTGCTGTTGCTGCTGCTGCTGCTGCTGCTGCTGCTGTTGAAATTGTTGATAATGTTGACTCGCATTAGCAGTATAATAGAAATTTGATGTACTATAATGTTGCAAATTATTGTGTTGTTGTTGATGATGAGTATGATGCGGATGGTGTGCATGATGAAATTGATAAGCATCTGAAATGAAGATAAAATTGCCATTAGTATGATTTTGAAATAGAATAATGATAATAAGATTATGTTTGTAACTGTTATACGATGGCAGATTAGTAGGAGATTTTACAGCAATATATATTGCCATGGTGATCGATGATCCTGCTGCTGCTGCAGTAGACGATATCTTTAGCAAGGCAGCTAACTAAACACAGATTGACAATGAATGATGATGTGATGCAAGGGAGAAGAAACAAAACAATGTGAGTTATGTGTGATGTGATAATTAATTATATACATAGTATTTACGTTACTAATATTATCTATGAGATAAGAAGAAGAAGAAGAAGAAAATACTAAAATAACATGCGAAGAAAATCAGAAAAAAATTACAACATAGCCATTCGCAAGAACATTAAGCTCATCAAGCTTATCATAGTCATGATCATCATCACTATCTTCATCACACACACACACACACACACATATACTGATGATGGCACATGGTCTACAATGCTTGTATCATAGTACTGCCACCATTATAACAACAACAACAACAACAACACTAATAGTCGTCGTTGATTCATTTTCATTCCATTTCATTCCATTCAGTGGCTGACTAACAACATGCACAATATTATGTATATGGACATGCTCATATGAACATACTCCTATATGTATTGTACATACTACGACTATACGTAGATCCATTTTCAAAAAGGTCAACAAATGACTTTGGCAACATTATTTATGCCTGTGTGAGCATTAAGAAACCACATTAAAAAACAAACAAATCAGACAAAAAAAAGAACAAGAGACAAATAGAGGAAGATACAATATATATACAGCACCATACGCACTGATGAATGCAAACAACAACAATAACAAAACGAAAAAAAAAATGCAAATGTTTGTAGGCGCAACAACAACAACAACAACAGCAGCAGCAACAAAAGGTTTTGGAATAAAATACGAAGTGCTGACTGTCACATTAGGCTCTAAACAGGTATAATGTTGCACATGCATTGTGGCTAAATTATGAACGGACTAACTGAATGGCTGGCTGACTGACTGCCTGACTGGATAGGCACCATTGATGCTGCTTAGCTCTGGCGATACGAATGCATAGCTATATATGAAACTGGTATTTCGCTTAAAATATTTATATATATATAATAGATTTTGTCGAGCATTTATAATTGTGCACATATGTAGATAAATTAGGTTTAAAATTACATATAAAGTAGGCAGCATCTATGTAAAATACTTGTGGAGTATATGAGTATATATATGAGGGTTGCAGTGTCTTCAATGTTTTTAAACAAAAACTAAGAGTTTGATTCTAAAAACATATTTAAAGCAGTCTTAAGAACAAAATCTATTGAGAAAGTCCACGCCAAAACTGAAAGCTCATCCTTAGAGTATTTCAATACCATAAATGTTGTCAATAAATGGATCAATAATTGAGTACACCAATTGAAGTATACAAAAAATGACAATAAAAGCTTCAAACAAAATGACTGTAAAAACTACTATCAAATTTGATTTGTATAGCTTTGTATATTCTTGCCCAAAGTATAGTCGAAAATATGCTTTTATATGAGAAGAAGGGGTCGTTTCCAACCGATTCCATTCATTTTCGAACTTGTTCATTCCAAAGTAAATATAATCATATATATACCGAATTTCAGCTTGATATCTTTATATTTTCCATAAAAAAATGTTAAAACATACATACGAAAGCATAAATTTGTATGGGAGGTAGACGTAATTTTAATTCGATCCAGCTCATCTTCTAGTATATCTATTAAGCATTAAATATAATCATATATGCCAAGTTATAGTTTGATAGATTTATATTTGCGTGAGCAAAGTATGTAAATACACATTTAACAACATCATTTTGTATGAGAGGTATATGTGATTTTTACTGGATTCAATTTATTTTCAAATATGTCATTTAGTCACTAAATTTAATCATATCTATTGAGTTACAGCGTGATAACTGTATATGTTCATGACCAAAATATGAAAATCTACATACGGAAGCATAATTTTGTATGGAAGGTAGGCGTAATTTTCAACCGATTCAGTCAATTTTTCAACAGGTCTAATTGTTAGTAATTTCAGTTGTATATACCGAGTTTTAGGTTGATACCTTTCCAGTTTCGCATATAAAGTGTGAAAACAAGCATTCAATCACATAATTTTGTATGGGGAAGTAGGCATGCTTTTCATCCGATTTTATCAATTTCTGTGCATCAGTATTCAGCTTTATTGCTTCTTCTGTATTGCTTTATTGCTTCATATTACGTATAGCTTCATAAAATCTTGAAGGTTGAAGTTAAACTCGGCAATGAAGTGATCTATGGATGGTCTATGGATTTCGGTACTCATATTTACTGCTTCAGTTGTTACCACAATGGTTTAATGAGTTGGAAAATGGGTTTGAATCTGATGGTTGGGGGTGGCCATTCCATGACACTGAAGAAAATCTCCACTTAGGGATCCTCATTGTCACAAGTAAAGACAAATTTGATGTATTCACATCTAATGCCTTCCAAAAAAGATGGACGGATTCACCCATCTGTAAGACGGCGAAAGTGCTGTGGGCCACACTCAATTAGAAACGCTCGCGTAAACTCACTGACCTTAACAGAAATGATATCTCGACCTATGTTGGAGTGGTTACCGGCCACTGCCTCATAGGACCTCACGCAGCGAGAATGGGCTTAGGCCATCTCGTGCATGAATACTGCAGAAGCTGCAGAGATGAGGATGAACTCGAGACTGTCTCACATCTGCTGGGTACCTACCTTGATTTGTGCAAAAGACACATAAAATTCCTGGGAGGCGGCCACTCTAACCTAACTTAACCTAACCTAATCGATTTTGGGTATTTTAGTAAACACTTCAACTTTCTTTATTTTCTTGAGATTAGCAATGGAATGCCACGAGCCCAAGTCAAGTATTCGCACTTTATTTAATTATGCTTCCAAGAAGAATATATTTTCATATACTAATACCGTGATTTTTCTTTTTTTGCTGCATGAGATATTTCGGTAGCGATATTTATGGTTTGACAGATGAGAATTGTCAAACTGAGTTGACATTTCTGTTCAGTAAAATTTGCCATTTCATCATGAATCGTTTAATGCCAGCACAACGCTTCCAAATTGTAGAATTTTATTTTAAAAAGAGCAATTTCATAAAGCAATTCCTCCATTTTATGGTCGGCATAATTTCTGTTTGAACGGTTACATTAATAATCAAAATTGTCGTATATGGAGTGAAGACAATCCCCAAGCAGTCATTGAATCACCATCACCATTACCATTACCATCCATGAAAATTGGCTCTTTGGTGTGGTTTATATGCTGATGGCATCATCGGTCTTTATTACTTTCAAAATGAGGAATGAGGAAGCCGTTACGTTTACGGTGCCTGACTCTTTATTCCCATAAATTGATCAGCTAAACATCGACGACATTTGATATCAAAAAGATGGGACTACATGCCATACAGCGCGTGCAACAATCGAGTTATTGCACAAAATCAATTTGGCGACAATTTTATTTCCAGAGGCGGTCCTGTTCATTGACCTCCTTGTTCGTGCGATTTAACACCTCTTAACTACTTTTTTATGGGGCTATGTTAAGTCATTGGTTTTGTGCCGATAAACCAGCAACTCATCAATCGTTGTCTCATCAAGGGACTTCTTCCAATGCCCGGCAGTAACAATTTGCCAAAAAATGCTTCTTAAAAGAGCTCTGTGACACAACTAAGTTGAAGTGATGTCACAAGCGTTCTGCCTTTCGAAACTGGCTAATATAAGTAGGTCCGTTCTAACGCTGTCCAAATTTAACACGCACAACAGTATTGTAAGAGAAACTCGGTGGTATCACAATGGACATTACTGGTCTAATTGTGTCCTCTCAGAGAGAGAGGGTAGCCATATAATCTAACCTAACCTCTTCCAATGCTGCCCGTAACTCCACAACATAAAAATCCAAGTTGGATTCAAATTCAGAGACCTTAAAAAAATATAGAAATATTTATATTTCTAACTGTCTACCTACAAACATTACTTAACTTTGCTATAGTGAAAAAAAAAATTTAAACTTATTTGTCTTAACCCAACTAACCTGCCTATTTGCCTGCCACATTGTCTGCCGAGTGCTATTCATTTGATTTGAAGATCTGATCAACTGATAAAATTGTAAACGCGAAAAAAAAACTCTTCCAAAACAAATACAAAGAAAAGAAGAAGAGAACAACAACAATCAGGGAAGCAACCACTTGATTGATACTCAGCATCATTATCATAAATTTTCAAAGACACACATATACACAGATGCTCTCATACCAATGCCAAATGCATTCCTAATGACAACGTCTGACATTAGTGCATTACTCCAGGTACCTATAAACTGTGGAGCTGCTCTCAAATGTAGCAGCCAAGGAGTACAGGTTCAACATAATTTATGCTCTCACCAAAATGTCACACAGCGGCATATTTTCGGCGAAGCGAATAGTAGAGGATAGGAGCATAGCTATTCGTAAGTCCCCAAGACTATACTAAATTAAACGAATGAACGAATCAATTCGAAAACAGATTTTCAAAAAATTGGTTTTTTGTTTAGTGTCTTCCTCATCTGTTCTGCTAGTGCTGTTGATTTTACTGCTGATGTTTCTTTATTTATTGGAGGAATCTTGAATAAATAAAAACGTACCTTTCTTTGTTTCTTCTTTTGTTTGCATCTTATTTTTTATTTTTATTTTTTAAATTTTTTTTTTAACGCAGCAGAAAAGATATTCTCTGAAGATAAGAAATTTCCGGTCAGTCTTGAAGAAAATATCGCACACACACACACACACACTATGTATTTGCATTTGGTTTCATGATTAGTGACAGTGACAGCTACAGTGAGGTATAAATTAATGAGTATGGAATTTAGAATTTATTGGTTCTGTTTTTTTTTGTATTCGAAAATTAATGGTACCTATTTTTGTAAATGATTTTTGTGACCACTTGTTCACAATTTTTTTTATTGAAAGTTTTTACTATCAGACGAATTGGCCAATTATGTGCCAACAGATAGAAACAATTAAAAACTAAACAATAATATTTTTGCCTTTTTAAAAAAAAATGCTAAATGAGCATTAATGCGATTTTTAAAATTTTTTTTTTAGGTTAGGTTGAACTATTTGGCCAACCGATAACTGCCTTGATTACAGAGCGATCGAGTTGAAAATTTGTACATAAAGTTATTTTCACACATAGATTGAATGAGTTAGTGAATGAGAGGAATCGAATGAAAACCACGCCTATCTCCCATATAAAAGCGTATCGTCGAATGTATATTTTAACACATTTGCTAGCGTAAAATAGAGTTATCAAGCTGAAATTTGGTGTATAATGTCATTCTGATAGTACAATGGATATATTAAAAAATAAAGGTAATCGGATGAAAATCATGCCTTCATCCTATATAAAAATACATTCTTGAATGCATGTTTTAATGCGTTGAGCATGAAAATATAAAGTTATCCAGCTGAAATTTGGTACACATAATTACAATATATTTGGTAATTAGTATTAGGACCTTAACTTAATTTCCGCCCGCGAACATTAGAGGGAGATGTAAACAGTTTTAGTAGTCAGTAGTATAGTAGTAGTTTAGTTCTAGTCTTCTAGTACTTCTTTTTTAGTTTTCGACATTTCTCGATTAAATTCAGTCACCATAAACCATAATTATTTGTGTGAACAATTGTTTTTGCTTTGTGAAAAATGGAACGCAATAAAATGTTTTTTCGACATGTGCTTCTGCACTACTTTGATTTGAGAAAAAATGTAGCAGAAGTTCATCGATTACTTGAAGAATATTATGTGGTGATCAAGCACCATACAACATAAAAACTAAATAAATATGTGGCCACATAAAGCTCCAAAGGGCTCATTGGCCGAGCTTCTCTTCCATTACTGTTGTGCGTCTTAAATTTTGGACAATATTAGAAGGGACCTACTTATTTTAGCCGGTTCCGAACGGCAGAACACTTGTGACATCACTTTTTCTGAGCTTTGTCACAGAGTTCTTTAAGAAGCTTTTTCATGGCAAGTTGTTACTGTCGGAAGAATTGCCAATTGCTTGCTGACAGGTGGGTACCGTTCGAAAGAAAAATCTTATCGATATTAAATTTGTTATGCATCAGCCGGGGATTGAACCACGACCTACAGATCAGAAGGCGAACACACTAACCACTGAGCTACGGCACCCCATACAACATACAACATGTAAATAGTGGTATAGACTATTCAGAAGTAATGATTTTGACCACGCTCAGGACAGTCGAACAAATTCGAAGACGATGAATTGCATGGATTATTGCATGAAAACTCAGCTCGAATATTAGATGAACTTGGAAATGAGCTAAGAGTTACTGAAGCAGCTGTTTCCAAACGTTTACACTCGATGGGAAAGGTCCAAAAGGAAAGAAGATGGGTACCACCACATGATTTGTCTGAAAGTGCTATTCACAAACCGTTTCAATATCGCGATTTCCTTGCTTGTCAGACAGAAAAATAAGAGTTTTCTCTGGCGTATTGTGATTGGCGATGAAAAGTGGATCTACTACGACAATCCCAAGAAGGAAGAAGTCATGGGTGGATCCAGGACAGCCATCAACATCACAGCCAAAACGGAACATCCACGGTAATAAGGTAATGCGGCTCTGCATTTGGTGGGGGATCAGCAAGGAGTGGTGTACTACTAGCTGCTGAAACCGAATGAAACTGTTACTGCTGATGTCTACCAACGTTAATTGAACAAATTGAATGATGAGCTGTTACATAAAAGACCAGTAATAGCGTGATAACGCTTGGCCACACACTGAAAAAATCATTAAAAAAAAACACTGACGCAGCTCGAATAGGAAACTCTTCTTCACTCAGCGTATACTCACCAGATATAGCGCCTTCTGATTACCAATTGTTCAGATCGATGCAGCACGGCTTGAGTGGTACTCGTTTCCGAAATGTGCGAAGAAGTGCAAAAATGGGCGAACGAATGGATTGCTTCGAAATCGACATCGTTTTATTGAGCCAGTCAGCTATCAAAGAGCTCAAATCTCATCAAGTTACACCAAAACTGGTGATGGAGTGCATTGAAAACTGAACATCCTGGGCCAACTCAATCAGGTATGGATTCTATGGGTTCCGGGGCATGTAGGGATCAATGGAAACGAAATGGCAGATAAGCTTGCCAGGAAAGGGGCATCAACTCCATTTGTAGGGCCCAAACTATTTTGTGGATTAGGATCGAGTAATATCTCACGTATCATTTAGGAAGAAGAGGATAGACAAAGAGGCTTATACTGGGAAAACTTACCGGGGTTAAGACACTCCAAACTAGCACTAGGGACATACAACCTAAAACGCTACGAGGACTGTATGAATCTAATGAAGAATAACTTGAGAATCATTACGGCATTATTAACAGTGCACTGTAGGCTGAATTATCACCTAACAGAACTGGAAATTTTCTCTGAAGCTTTTTGCAAGTTCTGCAGGGAAGAGGACGAGACCGCACAACATGTGATAGGAACTTGTTCCGTACTGATGCACAAGAGAAGGAAATACCTGGGAGATTTCATCATACCCGAGGATGAACTTAGCCTCTGTGAAGTACGACTAACACTAAAATTCATCGAGGGAACTGAGTTAAGAGACACACTCTAGCTCCGCGAAGGAGGTACAATAGATCTTATAGGTCGAGGGACAACATCCCCCCAACGACAATAATAATAAGAATAATAATAATAATGGCAATAAATAATTTTTTCTAAGCCTTTTTGGGTGGAAATTAAGTTAAGGACTTTAAAATTTGAAAATGAACGGTATCGGAAAAACATCACACCTACCACCCATACGAAACATTGTTGCTAAACATGTTTTTTTTTCACACTTTGGACCCGGAAATACAAAGTTATCCAGCTAAAACTTGCTGCATATAATTATATTTAGAAGTTAATAGACATATACGAAAACAGATTGAATCAGGGAAAAAAAAATCCCCGCCTACCTTCCATACAAATTTATGCTTCGATGATTCCCTGATATTTTTCAAAGTATTTCTCACAGGCGCAGCATTATCGCAACCACAACTGTATCGAATTTACGTATGAGTATATATATTTACCCATGATTTCCATTCAATAATGACACAGAGAAGGAAATACAAGAAAAAAAAAAAAATATATAAAATCTCAACCAAAAATGCCGCCTCCATGACAATATGTAAACGGTATTTACAAATATGCGTCGCCGTCGACGGTTTGTCTACCCATTCGCTGGTTAATTATTGGTATTCTATTTATAGACAAGCCGGCAAACTCTGCATCGCATCGGCTCTAATTAATGGTGACCCTCTTCTTTTACATGAGTTACAGCAGACATTGTCGTAAAAGTCAATAAACACGTGATTTACTTCACTCCAATCGAAACGAACCACTCCAATGTCAACTTTGTACTTGCATACATACGACACATATGTAAGATACATACATGAATGTGGCAAGTTCTTTTTGTTTTTTGTTTTTTTGAGGGCTCCAAATCGATATGCTGGCTTACTTATCGTTTGCCTCATCTCATTTGGTCCCATCAAAATGCGGCACATTATTTTTTTTTTTTTTTTTGATATTAGGCAATCGAGTATTCTGCTTTCCGATGATACATCTGATGTTGTTTTGATTGAGTTTCTTCTTCTTCTTTTTTTCAATTTTTTTATAAGGTTTCCATGTGCGCATAAATTAATTAAGGCAACCATCAATGGGTATATGTCCATTGTCGACCTTTTGTCTGGCAATGTTATTTTCAAATATTTGATTCTCGCGAATAGCATCAATGAAATATTGGAAAGAAAAAAAGGAAAAAGCAAAGGTACACAAAAGACAAAAAAAAAAAAAAGAAGAAGAATGATCATTACATTCCATATGTAGCAAATGCCATATAATTATTAGCTGGTATGTATCAAACTCCATGGTTGACAATGAAATGGAATAAATTATAAAATTGTCGCCTTTAAAACACAATGCTGTGACGACTGTTTGTGTGTGTGTGTGTAAGTATTTGTGTGAGTCATTTGCATTTTACTGGCCTGATTATGAAAGATGTTGATGCTGGTGCTGTTGTTGCTTCTCCATCGCTCTGATAAATTGGATTGCATAACCAAGACCATAAATTTTTCGGTAAAAATCTGCGCAAAAGGGTGCAAAAGCCAAACACACGCAGTCGCCACGATTCAGTTCATTCAGCTCACTTCCGTTCCAGCTGTGCTGTACAGTGTGTTTGTCTGTCCGTTTGTCTGTCTATCTGTATGTGTTTTTGATAGTTTCCTTGAAAAAGTTTATTTAATTTTCTAATTTCATTTCATTGTGCTCAGGCTCAAGTTGGGCCTGAAGTTTTGCCATCACAATGATGATGGGGGTATACTTGTATACAGTTTGAAGAATTTGTTATTTCTTAAGTAACACAGCAATGGCAAATTCCAATTTCAATTTTATCCTTTCAGTCAATAAACGCGTATATACTCTCACTCTCATTCGTATTTGCAACACTTTTCCAAGTGTGGTGAATATTTAAGTAGCATTAAAATTGCGCTAGCACTGCAACGAATTAACCCCTTGCTGTGCTCAGCGGTGTACATAGACGAGGGTGGTATGAAAAGTTTCCACCTTATCGCATAGTTGGGGTAGTGAATAATTAAAAAAATTGAAACTAAATAATTCAGTGGATGAAAATGTTTAGAATTTATACAAAATAGTTGGTGTTATACGCCCATTTTTATTAGGGATTATTAGCAACTAGCGGCCAATTCTGCTTTACGTCTTACCGGCTTGCACCAATGGACATCAAAGTTCTTCGGACATGCAAGCATACTGGATAATTTTAGTATTGAAACTTCACTTGATTATATCAAGCCTATATATGCCTTTGAAAGGAAATTCCTAATCTCCTTCTCTGATAGGTTCGCCTGGGAGGCGAAAAGATCCATGCCAAATTATAATCTCATCTTTAATGATGGCTCTAAGCTTGATGGAAGGGTGGGAGCAGGTGTGTATTCCAAGTCATTCAACCTAAATATTTCTTTCCGACTGCCTGACCACTGTAGTGTGTTTCAGGCAGAAGTTTAAACGATTCACAATGCACTTACTTGGATCAAACAGAGCATTGTCGCCCGCAGAGACATTTGCATCTTGAGCGATAGCCAAGCTGCAATTAAGGCCCTGGAATCATTTCTCGTGAAATCGAAGACCTGACTGCCGCAAATCTCCTAACGAGATGGCAGATCAGCACAATATTATCCTGTGCTGGGTACCCGGATACAAGGGTATACGACGAAATTGCATAGCCGTTGAGCTTGCAAGACAA
Source organism: Megamerina dolium (assembly GCA_963854835.1). NCBI lineage: Eukaryota > Metazoa > Arthropoda > Insecta > Diptera > Megamerinidae > Megamerina > Megamerina dolium. The sequence continues at coordinate 60,207,115 of OY978528.1, read as the reverse complement.
GACACAAAAGAGTCTCTAACTCAGGAGAATTCTCGGTTAGGGATCCCCATAGCCACATGTAAGCATAATTTGGAGGTTATCACCACTAACGTCTTCCAGAAAAGCTGGACGGATACACCCATCGGTAGGACGGCGAAATTGCTGTGGCACCTACTCAGCAAGAAACGTTCATCTTAATAGGGTTGACATCTCGACTTATGTGGGAGTGGTCACTGGTCACTGCCTAATAGGTCCTCACACTGTGAGATTATGTTTGGACAACCTCACTCATGAGTTCTGCAGAAGCTGCAGAGATGAGGAGGAACTTGAAACGATGCTTTATGTAAAAATCGAAAAAAAATTATGGGACACTACCAGCTGAGTGACCTAGCCCAACTATCCCAGATCGACATTGTCAATCTCCAAAAATTCATTCAACATTCTGGTTGGTTCAGCGAGTAACTAGGTGAAGGGATAATCTACGTGGCGGTATCACAACGGGCCTAAATTTGGCCTATGTGCGCTCTCTCATCAGAGAGGGCAGCCACTCTAACCTAACCTAACCTAACCTATTTCCTTTTGCAATGGAAATCTAAGTGTCAACTATTTTTAGTTGAATTAGGTAGAAGTTCACCAAGGTTATGACAGTTTAAAGTTTAAAAAAATAACGCGACTTCGTATGGGATTTATAATAAAGTAGTAGGGGTAGACCGCACATTTCTTGCAAAATTATTACGCACTACAATATTCAACTAAATGATATATACATATTGTTGTTTAAAATGGGTTAAAATTTTTTTTTTTATTTCGAGGTCTATTTGTGTTAATGCTCCTTGTGGGACTGCTAGTTGACCGATCATGCTCATTTTCAACAGGGTCCATACTAAAAATAATTTATGCTAATTTCAATCTCGACATTTGCTCAAGTTATCGTGCAAACCAACCAGAAGGCAGAGACTCAGACCTACTGACAGACCAAAGGTAAACTTGAAATGTATTATTTAGGCGATGCTGCTCATAAATATAATTTTCTCTATCTTTGTGGCTTTCATTAATTTAGTTAAAAGCATCTGCTCAAAATCCATTTATCCTTCCACTTGTGGAGAGTATAAGAATCGACCTAAAGTCCGCTATCTTAAAAAAATTAATGTTATAACAGAAAATTTCGGCTTTAAAATACTTTTCGTAATTTTTCCATGTTATCAAATTTCATAACTTTGGAATTTAAGCACCAAAAAATCTTTTAAAAGGAAATTTGTTGTTTATGGCCCAGACTCCGCCCGTCCCATTATGGTCGCAACTATAGAATTGTTGGAAAAATTCATAACTGAAACTGGAGGACCGCAGTTTCAAATTGAGTGTGATTTCTAAGACTACTGAAAACTCTACCAAATATCTATGCAATCATCTGCATTATTATTTTGTCTGTCAATAGGATTAGGGCTACAGATTCTAAAGTAATACCAGGATATAATGATTCGGTCGATTCAAGGGGATTTTTACTTTTCACAGAACAACACTTTTAACAACGCAAGCAAGCAATTGGTAGTTCTCTATTTTTCCCCCTGACTCACTCTTTCTTTCTCTCTGCCTCGACCTCACCACCTTTTCCTGGTTTCTTTGCGAGTTCGACGCTTCTTTTCCTGAGAAGCTAGAATCTTCTGTCCTACTTTGTTAATTTTTCTATGTGTTGACATGAAAAAGCTATTGAAAGATCTCTGTGACAAAGCTCAACAAAATTGATGTCATGGAAGGTCTGCCGTTCGAAATCGCCTGATATATGTGGGATCTACAAATTTAACACACTCGCAAGAATACTGAAACTCAATCGAGATTCTTTCATACCGACAATTGCTTTCTTTTATTTAAACATATTGAGTGCAACAGCTTTGATGTTAATGCGTTGATCTTCAGTGTATGAGTTGAGTCCGGAACCAGCCGATATATCTACTGAGGCCTCCAGTAGTTCATTCGCGTGTTGGCTAGTAGCTACGAGCTGAAGTTGTAAGGGTTTTTGTTAGATTTAGCTCAGCCCGAAGACCGTTTTGAGAGCACCAAGAAACCTTAACGGACACTCTCTGCCCTCCATTCTCTCTATCCCTCTTTGTCTCGACCTCACTTCCTTTTCCTGGTTCCTTTGCGAGTTCGGCGATTTTTTTCCTGAAATTATAGAATCTTTTGTCCTGCATTGTTAATTTTTCTATGTGTTGTCATGAAAAAACTATTGAAAGACCTCTGTGGCAAAGCTCAACAAAATTGATGTCATAAACGGGCTGACGTTCAAAATCGCCTGATATATGTTGCGGAATCCACAAATTTAACACACTCGCAAGAATACTGAAAGTGAAACTCAATCGAGATCCTTTGATACCCATAACGACAATTACTCTTTTTTCGTAACTGAATGAGCACCCAGGTCTTATCTGAAATCTAAGATTTTCGATTTTTCTCAGGGAATGCGATGTGTTTGTTTGCGGTCTCATTGAAGATGGTTTTTATTGCATCCCAGTTGTTTTTTTTTTCCTGATGAAGCGTTAACAGCGGCACGGAGACAGTCGATAAATTTACGTTTAACATAAAGATCTTATTACTTGCGTATGTTTTAAATTTTCTATGTGTTTGCTGATTTTCCTTTTTAGCGACAGCTACTACATCTTGAACCACACTTTACCAAGAAACAAGTGGTGTTCGCTGGCGTCGTCGGCCTCTCTTTTGTTGCTCGTGTCAAGAAGGGACCCGCGCCATTTTCTACTGATGGCGATGTGGTCAATTAGGTTTTCTGTGATGTGGTCTGGCCACCCAATATAACTTGTATCTACGAGCTGAAGTTGGAAGGGCTTTCGGTAGATCTAACTTAGCGCGGAGACCGATTTGAACGCACCCAGACCCCTTAATGGGCATTTTGAGATACTAGACAACTCACTCTTTAAAATTAATATCTTCATGAAAAGTTTATGGGATTTCGTGGAGCTTCTGTTGAGAAATATGTGTAAGAGCAAATCAAAAATCCTGAAACTTTTATACGCTACTATCATCAATACACACACACACACACACAGGTTGTTGACTGACTGATGAGGCAGTCTCACTGAATTAGAATCCATTTTACCTACGGCTTCCCTTAGTAAGAAAATGTATGAATATTTCAGTGTATGCAATCGTATCATACCCAAGGGAGTGCGTTTACTTTTGCACAATCAAATCAACCAACCAACCAACCAACCGTTGTGAGCAACCAAGCAAGCAAGCTTTCTTCCCCTCCCACCCACACCTTGGCCATGTGCAGAAGCAACGTTCAGTTAAGCTTAATGGATTCTGATTGAGATTTAATTATTTCATTTAATTTTCTAGATGACTTCATCTCTCGGTAATCGTGGTATGCACCCAGCAGCTCGTCTACCGACCAATCGTCTACTTGGTGGGTGTTGGGCATAACACGTAATCCACTTGCATATAAATCAAATGTCCGTCAAGTGGTTAATGAAGTGAGTAATTTCTTTAGCAATTATCTTTTGGCGGCTGCTGTGGCAGCGCTTCAGCTAATTTTAATTGATTCTGCGGTAAGCGTTAAGGATAACGGTACATAATATATTGAAAAAGGAATAATAATGGCTAAATACTACTTGAAAGGTAACAATTACTTGCAGTCAATTAAACTAAACATTTCAAACAACGAAAAATCAACAAAAATATAAGAAACGAATAAACGAATGAAAAATAGAAAACAACTTTTCATTTAATCGATGACGATTAAATGAATTTACAATGTTCACACTCACCTTTTACAAACCTTTCGGGTAGGAGGATACAAGAAAGTAGGTAAGAAATTCGAAAAAAAAACGAAAATATTAACATTTCAAATTCAAAAGCTACAAACAAGATCAACTACTACGAAAACAACCACAACAACTACATGCTACAACAACAACAACAACAACAATATCATGATGAAAATTACCTAAGCGACAACAACCTCATGAAAAAATCACGCACATTGATATTGACCCTTGAAAGGAAAACCAATTCTTGCAACACCAACTCCAACTCCAACTTCAACACCAGTACCACTAATATCCTCATTTGCATTGGATCCATCTATTGGATCATTTGCATAACCAAGATTATATCGTCGACTGGTGGAAGTCGACGATTCCAATGGTCTCAACAGCGTTAAGGTGGTGTTACTTCCAGTACTCAGAGTTTGTAGCTGATGATGATGATGATGATGATGATGATGATGTTGTTGATGATTGTGATGCAAATGGTGGAGATGAGAATGATGATATTGCATATTTGGTGCTGATGGTGGTGGTGGTGTTTGTGGTGGTGTCACCGCATGTGTGTATATGAGAGATGTTGCTCCAACATCAGTTTCTGGCAAATTGGTGTTCACATTATTGGCACTGGCATTGCTGGGGTGCATTGAAATTGTTGCAACAACCGATGTCTCATCTGTTAATTGATTATATAAAGGCGGATGCAATGAAGAGGATAATGATGATGGCACTGGTGGCACTGACTGTTGAACATAACTTAAGGTCCATTCCATTTGAGGTGGTACTGATGGTGGTGGTGGTGGTGCTTTCCTATCTGCAGCCGTATTTGCTAAACTCCATATCCTAGGTGCTGTTGGAGGTTGTGGTGTTAGTGATGGTGGTACTGGTGGTGGTGGTGGTGGTGGTGATAGACGACCATTATCATTGCATCTATTCTCTTCTTTGATATGCTCCAATTTATGCCTCCTCAATAATTGCTGCTGACTATCTAATGTTATTGGATATATGGACTGCTGCTGCTGTCGTTCATCCACAACATCGTGATGTTGCAGATGTTGCGAATGTTGCGAATGTTGCGGATGGTGATGAGGATGTAGTTGATAAAAGCCAAAATTTTCTATAAATTAATAATATGATGCAATAAAATTTTTGCAATTTATTTTTTTATTTTTGATAGACATAGGAAAAATTACAGTAGTACAAGTAAACAAAATACCTGCTCAAATACATAGAACTTCTATTTGGTGGATTCTTAAAGTTGACCTATTTGAAGAAGTTCCATGTTTTGAGGATAGAGGTTTGAATTCTTTTACGTCATGAAGATAAAATCACAAAAACTGTTTCGAAAAATTAATCGCTGGGATCTTTTAAAAGCTCTAGCTTTCGAACAGTACCCACCTGTCGGCAAGCAATTGGCAATTCTTCCGGCAGTAACAGTTTGCCATGAAAAGGCTTCTCAAAGAACTCTGTGATAAAGCTCAGTAAAAGTGATGTCACAAGTGTTCTGCCCTTCGTAACCGGTTAAAATAAGTAGGTCCCCTCTAACACTGTATAATCGGGCAAAGAGCCCTTCGGGGCTTTACGTGCAACATATATATATATATATATATATATATATATATATATTTACTTGTTGGATACAAAAAATGCCCATCTTACTTCTTACCGTTAAAGCTTCCATAGGAATTACCCAAATCGAACTGAGAAACTAAAAGCTGGGGAAAAAAATTATAGCGCCCGGTGAACATAAACTGGGACAAGTCATTTCGATAAAAAAAGTAGAACGATCAATACTACTTTTCTCATACCTATGGAATTATTCCCATAAAAAACGATTGCATATAAAATTCTTATATCAGCTTGGAGAAATTAGTGACTAAAAACGTGAAAAATTAACTTTGCCATCCTTACACTTTCAGCATTCAGGCGCATTTGAGTATATTTTATTGGAATTTATCCCGAAGGAAACCAAAAATTTCAATCATAAGAATTTTTGCTAAAGCTTCCATAGAAGTTACTCTAACTCAACTCGGAAACTAGAAGGTGGTAATCCAAACTTTAACGTCTCGTGAATCTGACTTGCGAAACCTTTGTTTTGAAGCCAAAGACTATATACAACTCATCGACACATTACCTAGCAATGTAAAATGTTTCCCTTTTCCTAATATGCTACTCTAAAAATTCGCATTGAAACACATAAATTGGATTCAAAAAGCCGATTCTTCCTGAGCACTTCAAATACTCGTAGATTTCGATGCAGATGATTTGTTAGTCGGGCAAGACACCGCACCCCATACAAAAGTTTTAAAAAATACTGACGAACAATAACTCTAGGCACAGATGTTTCTTAGGTGTACCATCAAATGTCCTTCAAAAATGACAAAATGAGCTCTCTGCCAGGTCCAATTTATCTCGAAATTTTTATTTAATATAGTGACAATAGGCACAAGTCTCTGTAAGTTGTTCACAGACAATTCTCAGACGAAACGAAAAAGTCAAACTTTGGATAAAAATTTGCATACGGACACGCCCACCATATATATTTGTTCTTTCAGAAATAGTAAAAATGAAGATAGGCGTTTTACAATTTAACATATTTTTCAGGCGAAGACATAGAATTGGAATATAAGGGTTGGGAATATTTCTCTCCTATACGCCATGCCTGTCATACATATCATCCAGGTCTGATTATCAGTTACACAGTATTAGTTGTGGGCGGAATGATTCTAACTTAGGATATATATAAAATAGTAAAACCTTTAAAACTTTTTACATTCTCAGGCCAAATTTTTTTTAATCCCCATATTCAATTTGCAATTTTTTGTCTCAGTGCTTTTAGTCGAAGAAGTCGAAGAAAAGAATTAAAATTCACGCCGGAGCGAAATTTGTTGTTTAGATACATATACTAAAATTTGACGTGAAATAATTTTGTAGAATATTTTAACCCGTTAGCTCAGTCAGTATTTTTGTGAGTCTGAATAAAATAGCATTTCAGAGGTCGCTAGAGGGTTAATATGTTCTAAAAAATTATTTGCGGAAAAATTTTACTAGGGTTATACTCAGACAAAATCTTAATACAAAGAACGTAAGAGTCCATAAAAACAAATATTGCATATCCCCTTAAAATATGCAATTTTTTTACGCATTCTTTTATAATTTGTTCATAAATATATGATAACTCTAGCTCTTTTCGATTACGGTTCAGCGCTTGGGACATCAGCATCGATATCATCAGAAACTGAGTTACACGTGATGTCTACATGTGACTCCACTGCTGGCCCTACTGCTCCTTCTTCAAATTCAATAGTGGTCAGACGAATGCGCCAATTTATTCTGATTGTATTGGTACAATATTTATTTAATTTAACCTATTTTGTAAGAATTGAATTTTGAGCATTGACTTGAATGAGTTGGCCCCACAGTGCGAGGGTGATATTCTTTATATCTCCCTCTATTCCTTCGGACTGAAATGCATCTTTAATAGTTGTAATTCAATATTTACTGTTGATGAACATTATCATTACCGTTATTATTGCCATCAGCAGCATCATGCTGTGATATTACTTTGAGTGATATCACAGCAAAAAGCAGTGCCAAAAAGAGCTTGGCTAATTGAAACTATATAGGTATAGTAGTAAAATGTCATTTAGATGCCTCATTTTTCTCACTTTTTTTTCTCTATTTTAGATTAAATTTAATTTTCTATTTTATCTAAAATGATGGACTTGCTTTCCCAATTCACAATACAGTAGCATGTAATCTCTTGCTTTTCAATTGCACTTCAGTGAATTCATGCGAGTACCTATCAAACTCATAGCAATGAAAATTAAATTTAGAAACTAAAAAAAAAAAACCCTCAAGTTGAACTTTCAACAGTCCTTTTAAATAATTAATGTCAATTAGGGGCAAAGTTAAGTTCTTTTCATCAACAGACATTGCAAAAAATAAAAAATAAAAAATAAAATAAAATTTTACGAAACAACGACAACAACACAAAGTAAAACTTTGAAGAATGATGAGAACACACAAAAGAGGAATCCCCACCATTGTACCTGCACGTACTTACATGTACACTATACACTTATCACACGGTGACTGCGTCAACGTAGTGAGTGAGTGAGAGAGACAGACAAACAGACAATGCGAACAAATGAAGACTAGATGTCTGTCATAAATATTTTATAACATCAATTACAAAGCACTTAACTTTCATGAATTTAATACTACGACGAAAAATCCATACCGACTGCAGTGATTATCACAGCAGCAGCAGCAGTGGTGAGTGAATGAATGAGTACTCGAATTCTAAATATATACACTTGCACAGATTTACTATACTCCCACACCCCCACAATATATCACTTGTACCTCTTACTGCCTTGCCTTGTCTACTCACAAGTCATTTATCTTATGTGCCACACCACATATTCGAGTACATATTGTATTCTACATCTTCGTATGGCTCTTCTACTTAGGTATGGTGTTGCTCGTATCAGATAGACTCTGTCAGTTTGAAATTGATCCATCAATACGATAATTTCAACAACTATACCATCAACATCAACACCACCAATGCCAGCAATCACCTGCATAGCTTTGCAATTGCATATATGTACATTGGACTCGTACAAAAAATGTGTGGAAATTTCAAAATATGAACGGACATCTCTAATTTACATACATGATTGGTCACAAAATTTAATACATTTTTTTTACAAAAAGAAATCAAAATTTCTTTTATTTAATATTTAACAGAAGTCAATCTGAAGCTTGGCTACACTACACGGACGTGACATACACCGTATACGCTTCATACGTTTAAAATGTCAAGAGAACCCAAGAGTAATAGAAGAAAGGTGTTATATAGATTTGCATTATTTTGTTCCCCTACTTGAGGAGAGAATATTTTGAGGAATTTTGGCAACGTGGAGATTTCAAAACATCAGCCAAATAGATGATTACGAACGTGACAAAAATTTTAGAGAGAGATTCTATGTAATTTCGAAATAAATTTTTTTAATATAAACATTTAAATTAAAATAAATCAACCTAATGTAATCGCTCGTAATCGGTGCCGTATCTGAGTGGTTACTATGTAGACCTTTTGATCTATAAGTCGTGCGTTCAATCCCCGGCTGAAGCATAACAAATTTTATATCGAAAAGATTTCTCTTTCGAACAGTACCAACCTATCAGCAAGCAATTGACAATTCTTCTGGCAGTAACAATTTGCCATGGAAAAGCTTCTGAAAAGAACTCTGTAACAAAGCTCAGAAAACGTGATGTAGCAAGAGTTCTGCCGTTCGGTACCGTCTAAAATAAGTAGGTCCCTTCTAATACTGTGCAAAATTGAACACGCACAGCAGTAATGGGAGAGAAGCTCGGCCAAGGAGCCTTTTGGATCTTTAAGTGACACATAATTATTCATTCTTATAATGAAATAGCCCTATCTTCCTCATCATTTCCTCTAAATATACCTTTGTTCTATACAAAATGAACGTAAAATACCTTAAAATCGACAATAGGTGCCCTGAAATCGCCCTTAGAGTGGTCAAGTGTATGATCGACTCCCATTAAGTTTTTCTCCTCAATATTTTCTCTAAACATAATTACTCCCTACCACTAACCCTCAAGGATACTCTCATACAAAATGAACATGAAAATAACTTAAAATCGACAATAGCCGCCCTGGACTCACACTTTAAGCAGTGAAATGTATGACTATCCTCTGTTATTTTTTCCTTCTCAACATTTCTTTGGAACGACTTATCGAAAATCGATGGCTTTGTAAAAAAAATTTAATAGTTGGTCGGTTTTTATTTATGCTTCCTTGGGAGGAAATGCATACAAATGCCAGGTAGTAAAAATTTTGCAATTTAATGCAATTTAACCCAATTTATTTCAACAATAATTCATGCAAATCTAAATTCGTGCCCACCACTGTATGCAGGTAGTTATTTAGTACAGACAGCATTTGTATGCCTCTGTGCCTTCATTGCATAGGTACAGATGAGTAACAATGTGAGTAAATATTTACCAATATTGATAGCATGATTTATTTTCCTCAAGATATCCAAGTAACATACAACGATTGAATGAGAGCAAAAACAAAACAAAAACAACAACAGCAATAAATACTCTGCTACAAAGAAAACAAAAACAAAAGCGAAATCAAAATTGAATCAGAGAATATGCACACGTAGAAGTGCCTCAGCAGCAAGACACTAGCACTATTGAGCCACTGAGCAACGGAGCAATATAAAAAGGGTCTTCATGCCATAGCGCTCCCACCACCACTCGTTCCCATTTATATAGTAATATATTGTATATGAGGGACAGTATAATCGCAAAAAGACTCGCGTGCCACAGACTACGTGCATGTATGCAATAACAACAATAACAACAATAACAAACCACCCTCAATTGATATTCATTGCCGATTAGAAAAATGGATAAACGGATAAATGAATCAAGATATGATGATGATGATGATGATGCAAGGAATAAAACTCATCGGAATGGTCAAATAAATTATGGTGTGCTGCAAAGAAATTGTAGACTGACGGTAGACATATGTAAACAAATTTTTGAGAATAGACCGACAATATGAATTCTCACACCAAGTGCTTGTTTATGTTGGTGGTTCATTTTGCTGGAAGCCTTAGGCTATGTGACACGTTCTCATCAAAATCGCATTAGTCTTTTTTGAATAATTACATCTAAGCGAAGTACTTATTCGCGTGAAAATAATAGATGAGTGAGAACAAATTAAATTAGAGAATATTGAGAATAATTGAGAAAGGTCTTGGCCTCTGATTTTTAAAAATTATCAGTTCCAACTCCCTCGAATCGTATGTGAATTTCGTAAATCTCCTTAATATTTTTGCTATTGCATAGCAAAATCGTAAAAATTTAAACTAAATTATTTTAGAATATGCGAGACCATAAAAGCATAAAATGTAATCTAATCAGCTCGGCGCAATTTCACTAGTTGTTGGTGGTAGCGGTGAGCATTGACAGTTTCACTAGGTTTCAACAGCTCGTAGTAGATGACACCCTGCTGATCCCACCAAACGTACAGCATCGTCTTGCGTCCAAAGCGATTTGGTCTTGGAGAAGAAGTTGCTGGTTGGCCGGGATCAACCTACGATTTTTTTCGTTTAGGATTCTCAAAGTATATCCACTTTTGATCGCAAGTCACCACAAGATGCAGGAACGACTTTCTTTTTTGTCTAGCAAGCAAGATTTCGCATGTGTTTTGGCGTCGCTCCATCTGGGGTAACCATTTTCCAAATTTTTGAACCTTCCTCATGGCTCGTAAAGGTATGGAAATGGCTTGTAGAGTAGCACCTAACTGTTCGGCAAGCATTTTTTGCGATTGGGTGTCGTCCTCATCCAAAAGAGCCTGCAAAACATGGTCCTCAACTTTTCTGGGTCTATTTTCACGCTTCTTGTCACTCAAATCAAAATGGCCTTCTTTGAACCCACGAAATCAGTCTCTGCAAGTGGTTTCCGATAGCGCACTGTCATCATAGACCTCCACAATCATTCGATGCGACTCAGCAGCAGATTTCTTCAAATTGAAGCAAAAAAGTAGAGCTTCCCGCATATGCTCTTTTTCTGGCACGAAACTAGACATGATTATACGAGGAAAAATGTATGTTGTTGTATGAAATCACTGATGATGTTTACTAATTGATGTAAACAGAAGTCGAACTCATAAAAAAGGGATGCAATGCCGATAATAGCTCAATATGCTCACTAACGCCATCTACGAGCAAACACCGGATTTAAGCTTGTACACCTGGTAGTTCATATGGAAACTTTTTAAAAGTCCACTTATTTTAAAATATTATACCACAATTTCAAAATTTTCTCAATTTTTGATACCTTCATTGAAGGTTTTGTGTTTCATATTCGTCAGTGTCCACTACCGGGCTTCGAAAGCAGCACCTTATATTCATTCGAAATGACCAAGCTGACTAGTTTCTATCTAATAATATAATTTATTTCGAAATTTGCTATTGAAAAATATTTCATTGAATTCATTTCATTTAGATCCCAGGTTTTTACTAAATTGGTTACCATAGACCAATTCCCATACATGAATTAAGATCGAATGAATTAAAGTCAAATAATTTTTGCAATAACGCCAAAAATTTTTTGATATTTCTTTGATTTTCAAAAAAAAATATTGAATTAATGGCGAACAAACTTTCAATTGAATTTGAGAGATCCATGCATAAAATTTATTATTCAATAAATTAGCGTTTCGGCATTATTGCATGAGCAAAAAATAAATTTTAATTCGATTTTCGACATTATTGCAATTAGAAATTATTGCAGCTTTATTTATTGTTCGATATTATTGCAAACAAATATTGAAATAATGTCGAAAAAAATATACGGTATTACATAAAATTCGACTTTATTGCGAAAATGTATTAATAAAATTTTGCGGAAATGGCGTTTATTTCAAACATGATGATGGATGAAATTTAGCAGAGATAATATTTTCGACATTATTTTCGAAATTGTTTGGCACTAACGCAGTGCATACAACAATTTGATAGAGAGCAATATCTAAGTAATCACTTATTATTATTAATATCGTTGGGAGAATGTTGCACCGCGACCTATAATATCTATTGTGCCCCCTTCGCGGAGTTAGAGTGTGTCTCTTAGCTCAGTTCCCTCGATGAATTTTAGTGTTTGTCTTACTTCCCAAAGTCTAAGTTCATCCTCGGATATAATGAAATCTCCCAGATATTTCCTTCTCTTGTGCATCAGTGCGGAACAAGTTCCTATCACATGTTGTGGGGTCTCGTCCTCTTCCCTGCAGAACCTGCAAAGAGCAGGTTCTGCAGTTCCCAGTTTTGTTAGGTGATAATTCAGCCTACAGTGCCCTGTTAATAATCCCATAATGATTCTCAAGTTGTTTTTCATTAGATTCATACAGTCCTCGTAGCGTTTTTGGTTGTATGTTCCTAGCGCTAGTTTGGAGTGTGTTAACCCCGGTAAGTTTTCCCAGTATAAGCCTCTTTGTCTATCCTCTTCTTCCCAGATATGTGAGATGTTACCCGATGCTAATCCACAGAATGGTTCGGACCCTACAAATGGAGTTGATACTCCTTTCCTGGCAAGCTTATCTACCATTTCGTTTCCATTAATCTCTACATGCGCCGAAACCCATAGAATCCACACCATTTAGTAATGCCCACTTCTTCTATAAAAAGCCGTTTAGTGCTCATTTTCTCAAAAATGAATTTAGAAAACCGTTAAAGCTATTTAGAAGAATATCCCTCCTTAAAAGGCTATCCTATTACTAAGATGGTTTTTTGGTGTACCCGTAATCAAAATATCCATTCCAAAAATTCCAAAAACACCAAAATAGCATAAAATCAAATTATCCAAATAATAAATTCCTCAAATATAATATAAAATGAAAAATATTATACATGGAACTCCAAAACATTTGAAGCTTGAGTTTGACTGTATGTGATGATATGGATTCATCTGAGCCAAGTGCATTCAAGTGTGTGACTGACCTTGAGAGATATTCTGGTTTGAGAATCTCAGAGCACTTTTTTTCAAATCTTTTACACCTAATTTGTTACTAAAATTTAACTTGGCATATAATTTTACACTTCTGGCACCTGACGTTTGCAGCTTCCAAATCAACCCTTACCGTCCAAGTACAAAACTTCACCCCTCTTAAAGAAAAAATAATAAAATAAAAGAAAAACGAATCCATTAAACACTTAAGCAAATCATTGAAAGTTTCACTAACAATATCTCTAAACTAAAGTCATAGCATTTACTGCCACTTTCCTCCGCCACCTGACATTATTAACCTCTGTTCCACTCCCATCCATAATTGAGTGAATCTCAGTGGGTTGCATTTGCGTTGCGGTGCGTCTTTAAATATGTCCCCAGAGAGAACGATCATATTAAGGCGTCGAAGCGTGCAACCCTTACGTTTTGGACGAAAACAAATGTGGCATGCAGTGGTTTCCGTTTTCTGAAAATATGTAATGCTTCCAACTGTGCGTATGCAATGAATGACGCATACGAGTTAATTCATGAACAAGTCAGTAACCTCATATATACGCAGATACACACGCATAAGTATGTACGATATGCAGTCATCAAAGCGATAGCGACACTATGTATTGCAGCGGTCGATATCACTTTCACATTGAGCGACTACAGAGCATTTGAGGTATGAGGGCGTCGTTCGGTAAGTAGTCACAGTAGTCACTGTAAGGCATTTATTAGATTTATGCCGTTAGCGATGTGAGATGCATATATTATGTACATACTATAAGTATATGTTTATGATGGCAACGTGCAGTAGCAGACGCCACGTGGAATGGGTCAATGCCATTTATTGTGTAGTGTTGACATTGAATGCCGATGGTTAACCGAAAAAATGTTGCAAGACGGTGGCATTCAACTAAAAAGGCGGTCACATACGCTCTTATTAGAATCTGCGTCTCTCCGCTCCCACCTCACTTAAGTATTTCATAGAAGGGTTGTTGCATCGTCCAAACATAGGGTTGCTGGGTTGTTGATACAGCATTGTCATTAAACGTACGCATACACAGTGCGTGAGTGTCCTTACTGCAGACAACAGACGACAGACAAAGTTTGAGAAGGTCGCTTAATATTCACACTAACGTAATAAAGAGCTCAACGACACATTGAGGATAAATGAGTGAGCTGTGACGGCGGCGGCAGCGTCGGCGCTAGTTTGGAATGATGGTGTGAATGAAGTAATGATTTTATTCCATCATTGTCGTCATTATTTTGCTTCGACCATATGGGGAGTGTTTGTGTGTGTGAGAATATTATTTTGGTTATTGTTGTTGTTTGTGTGTGTGTGTCTGCGGTGTTCTACGCAGATGAACTCCCCCATATTGAGGTTGTGTATTTAATTTGGCGCAAAATGTTATTGAAGCGCAATGAGGGGTTGCAATGCCTCTAGATGAAATGAGATGAGATATTGAATGATGATGAATACATGTGCATCAGTACTACACATAGGAGTATTACATTTGTTGGCATCATAAAGCGGCTATCGTCAAATTGTCACTTATTAATTAACCTGACGACTTTCAAGAATAAATATTTATGTATAATAACGGATACAGTAAGGGCGATTGACATAAAGTGACTGACTTAGTTGAAGAATGAAGGATGTAGAGGTGTACTTAGTCCATGGGGGTGATATGTGTTTGGACAATGCAAAAATAGGAAGCATTTCATATTGAATTGAATATTAAAGTTTCCCTCAGCATATACTGGTGATTTTTTACTTCATACTGCACTTGATGTTTTTATAAAATTGAAAAAAGGCTTCAATTTTGTATGGCACATGATTTGAAGAAACTCAGGGGGATAGACCCCCCCTTGAATATTTAAAAATCAATCATTAAACTACTACGCCACTGTCACTTTAAAACTGACCTCTGTAAAGCTATGGGATTATTTGTCAATTTTCATGTGTTTTTAATTTCATTTCATCATTTTATTATTTTATTATAAGGAAGCTACCCTAAGAGGTGAAGATGTTCACGAAAAATTTTAAATAGTAAAAATTAATGGGTGTCGGCCACCTTTTTTTTAGGTTTATAGAGGTAGTTTGGATTGAGGTAGGAGAGAAATTTCTTAAAAACACCGCCTTCATGGAGAAACCCCTCTAAGAGATGGAGATAAGAGGTTACTATACTCAGAACAAATGTTGAGAAGCAAAAATTAATGAAAGTCGGTCCTACATTTTACCTCTCTGGAGGCAATTCTCTGTGTTTTATAAATTTTTCATCATACATTTGAGATACGAAATGCAACCCGGCCGAGTATAACTAACTCCATATTCGAACTCAACGATCTGAGCTGACATTATTTTTAATAAAGTTCCCACTCTTCCCATACGTAGAATTACTGGGGCTTTCCAATGAATAGAGCAATGTCTCTGATGTCGGCTGGTAGATTCTCAGTAATGTCTGGAAGAAGGCGTCAATGAAGGGCACTAACAATGACAGTAATAGATGGATTCCTTCACACCTTTCTATAGTAGCTGTCTGAAAAGTGATCAACTCCGTCGACCTATTATTAAAAGAGTCAATGCAGTGAGACTACATGGGCATCGACAGTCAGGAATCCCTGCGAGGTGGGTAAATGCTAAGAGTTTGGTGGAAGTTTGGGACGAGAATCGTAATTCTTGAGGTTATATCTCTATTGATTAAATTCTGTTCTCTGTT
This sequence comes from Megamerina dolium, assembly GCA_963854835.1. Classification (NCBI taxonomy): domain Eukaryota; kingdom Metazoa; phylum Arthropoda; class Insecta; order Diptera; family Megamerinidae; genus Megamerina; species Megamerina dolium. The sequence continues at coordinate 60,191,097 of OY978528.1, read as the reverse complement.
GAGCACTTTTAAACTGTTTTGTTTCAGATAAAAAAGAAATGGTCAGAATCGATTAATAGAAAAGGTATTCTATTTTCCGACACCCAAAAATGCCAGACAATGCTTTTTTGCTGATACTGTAAAATTGTGAGTTCTTGAATGGACCTCCTTCGGTGCATCAAAGGTTTAGTTCAGCATTTGTTTAGATCTCTGCATTGGGTTTACTCGGAGGTCTCGGTTCTCGGAAGTACTACAGTACCATTAAAAATATTACAGAAAGTAGTCGGACCCTTTAAATATAAAAAAACCCTTGTTTGCCCTTTGATTGGATATTTCTTCCTACAATAGCTCAAATTGAAGTATGACTTTGCATTGCTCTTCTTTTCAAAAACTTCTGCAAGACAAATTAAAGTTTCCAAATAAGTGAAGAAATAATTTGAATACAATGAAGAAAGCACTTATATCTTCCTGTGTGTTGCTGCCTCACACCCACTTACTGCAGACACGTGTACAGAGCATAAACAATCTTTAAAAATAGTTTGCTATTCGAATCGAACAAAAGAGGCCAAAATTTTGCAGCATAATCCTTTTACAAAGTTTTAAAGAAATTTCAATATTCATGCGCTGTATGCAGCACCCAAGAGATTAACAAAGAGATGGAGGTTAGAGTGGTTGGTAAGTCAATGGAAGCCAAGTGTCAATTAAAACCACACAATTTAATCAAGACAATAGAAACGTAAAGAACAATAGACTATGCATTGAACAATATGTGGATATGTGGATTGTACATATTCGCTCATATGATATTCTCAATGAATGAATAAGGTACCCTTTGGCAACGCAAAATCATGTCGGCAATTCGATGAAGATAATTGCTTTTGTAACTTAGCCTCTCAATTCGTTCTTCTTACCTTTTGGCTGTGTACTGAGTACACCCACACTTGAATGTGCCACACTGGGATGGCCAATGCTGGCAGCACCCACACTATTGCTGCCGACAGCTGCACCTGCCATCACCGCTGATGTCGGCAATATACCACCTCCACCTGTCACATTGGCGCCATTCGGATAATCAGTGCGATGTTTCTCCAGCGTCGTCGAACTACTCTCAAGACGTTCCTTTTCTATTGTTGGTGCTCGCATTTCATCGTCTGATGCCAGCGCATCGTCGTCATCGTCGTCGGTGCGATTCTTTGGCTCCCACGTCATTTTGTTCTCCTTCTTCAGGCGCCTGCGTGCATTTGCAAACCACGTAGAGACCTGCGTCAGCGTCATTTTCGTAATTATTGCCAGCATGATCTTCTCGCCTTTGGTTGGATATGGATTCTTTTTGTGTTCGTTCAGCCAGGCTTTCAGCGTCGCTGTGGATTCACGCGTAGCATTTTTGCGACGCGATGCTAAATCATAACTGGCGCCATAACTGCAAAAAATAAGAAACAGAGAGGAAGAGCAAAGCAATAATCAGTTTAATTGTTGTTTTTGTGGTTTCGGGATAATAAGAAAATGTACATTTTGCAACACTTCCATACGATGTAGCTTATACATTAGATATGTCTGAAATATTAAAATCTGATTATTCTTTCTAAGTGCTGACAGTTTTTTTACAAAAACCGCTAGAAAAACAATTGAAAAAATTTTCAAATGGCAATGTTTCATGGATGATTTTGAAAAATACACTATAAATTTTGATGGATAATTTATATTTTGTGTTTTATTAACTTTGGGCTAAGTAAGCAATTGAGAAGTCGAGCCCTCTGTCGAAGAACGAAAACTACACTCTACAAGTCTCTCATCATGCCTGTCCTAACATATGGCGCTGAAGCCTGGACAATTTTCACCTCGGATGAGCGAATGCTTAGGGTTTTCGAGAGAAAAGTAATACGCAAGATCTTTCGACCTATTTGCGTTGGTGGCGAGTACCGAATAAGGTGTAACTACGAGCTGTATGCTGTATGATATTCACATAGTAAAGTGCATTAAAATCCAGCGGCTGCGCTGGCTAGGTCATGTCGAGCGAATGGAAGAACACGCTCCATCTAAGAAGGTGTTATATTCGGAACCCGCTGGAGGACGACGCAGAAAAGGAAGACCTAACCTTCGGTACTGGAGAACCTGACGGCGCTTGAATTTCTAACTGGCGCCAGCTAGCGAAGAACAGAGGCGGCTGGCGTAGCATGTTATACTCGGCCTAAATCGATTTTTGGTTGTTATGGTCACATAAGTAAGTAAGTAAGTTTTATTGGCTAATTACGTAAGAGAGTCATAAGACTGTCGGCCTTTATCAGAACGATTCGCTGCTCTTATTTGAGATTTCCCTCGAAGGAAGATTAAACAATTGCAATTTTCTTAAAGCATTCGGAGATTATAAAAAAATTGTCTTTATTCTGAAAATTCCAGTTCTTATGACCATCACTAATATAAGGTATTTGAAAAAAATCATAAAAAATAAGAAAAACTATTTAAAAACATTTCGCGTCTGTATAACACTCCAAAACAATCAATGCGTTAGTCCTTCAAGCGTGCGCTAATACAATGCCAATACATAATTCACAAATATGCCGCAACATGCCACAACTTGCCACATTTACTCTCGCATACAACCAGTCGCACTGAGAAGCCACCACTGCAGCACTATAAAGATATGGTGCACAGCCCCACGTAGGGTGCCACATTAGCGCAGTCAATCTACAATGGGCGCTTTTATTTATGAATTCTAATGCGAGCGATCTTCTTCCCGCATATTCTCACCCTTCGATGTAGTTCATTACCCGCTTTCGTTTTCATGTCTATCATTCCTTTCCTTTGCTCCCCATATGTGTTTCGTATAGTCACCATGCGCGATATTTCATAACTTTATTAACGTTAATGTCATATTTTGTACATTCGCTGTACGTTCAGTATTTCTCACACTGGATTAGGTATATATCATATAGGAACCTATATATGTATGTATGTGCTCATATCATATGCATTGGGCTCATGTTGCACTTCGCATTTCATTCTTGTTAGTCTGTCTACTCATCGTAGAAGCTTTACTTCACTCCTTGGTACTCGTATTTTAACTCTTTTTTTGTTTGTTTTGGCGCTGCTCAGCAGGTGTCCCTTGTTTTGATGTATTTGCACGTTCGTCGCCTGGACACTGTTATTTATAGTTGCACTAGTTGTTCAGCATCCCAACAACAGCAGGATATCATTCAAAAAAACAAATATTTATATATATTTTTTTATATTTAAATACGTACTTAGACAGCTACAGTGAGACTCCTCACATTTTACATTGATTTAGCATAAGATTATTGTAGATATTTTATATGGTTATAACTAAAACCCATGATCTGCAATGGGAGCCCTGTAAAAGTGGCAAATATTCTAATCATTTGAGCTCAATTATCAACTAAAATAATGTAATGCCTATAACTTCCCCTAAATGACTTTTTCGGTATGTTATCGAGTGGAAATAATGTGATATTTTTAATCGTATTCGAGATATGGGATCGGACGGTGACCAACTAGTCAAAATTCCTATAAAGCTAAAGGGCTGTTTGACGATTTTTGATTGTTTTTGTATTAATTTTTCGTGAGTATACTCTAAGAAAATGTCATGGACGTCGGCGAAAAATTTTACCTCTCTAGTAACGATTCTTGGATTGTCATTGAGAAATTTGTCGATTTTCAAGTAATTTTGGGTTCATTTTGTATGGCAGCAACCTTAAGAAGTGGAGGTAAGAAGTAAGTATGTTCTAAGAAAATATTATGGAGTAAAAATAAATGGATGTTGGACATACATTTGACCACTCTATAGACAATTTTTGGGTAGTCATTGAGTTATTTGTCGATTTTCAAGTAATTTTGGGCTCATTTTGTATGGGAGCACCCTTAAGAAGTGGACATAAGGAGTAAGTTTGTTCTAATAAAATTTTAAGGAGTAAAAATAAATGGATTTTGGCCATACATTTGACCACTCTAGAAACGATTCTTGGATAGTCATTGAGTTATTTGTCGATTTTCAAGTAATTTTGGGCTCATTTTGTATGGGAGCACCCTTAAGAAGTGGAGATAGGGAGTAAGTATGCTCTAAGAAAATGTCAAGGAGTACATAAAAATGTAACTCGGCCATACATTTTACCACTCTAAAGGCAATTTTTGGGTAGTCATTGAGTTATTTGTTGTTTTACAATGGATTTTGGGTTCATTTTGTATAGCATGTTCTAAGAAAATGTCAAGGAGTATAAATAAATGGAAGTCGGCGATACATTTGACCACTCTAGAGACGATTCTTGGATAGTCATTGAGTTATTGGTCGATTTTCAAGTAATTTTGGGTTCATTTTGAATGGGAGCACCTTTAAGGAGTGGAGGTATAGAGAGTATGTACTTCAAACAAAATATTATGAAATATAATATGAAAACTTAATCGATATTGATCATATATTTTACCACTCTAGGGACGATACATTTTATATGGGAGCTCATTTAAGGGGTTAAGATAGGATGAAATTATGTTCAGATAACGGACATATATTTTAACTCGTTAGGGTTCAAATAGAAAATTGGCATTATTATGAAATTTACTTCTACCGACTACAGTAGTTCGTTTCTGTAACTCAATGGAGAACTTCTCTATCACAGATGACGTAGTTCATTCTCAACTGGCTGTCGCAGTTCTCGTCTGCTACATAATAGTTGCGAATATCTTTATTGCGAGAGAATTCAGAACTCTAATCACCACACTTACAGAAACACAATAGTCGAGAATGACGTCACTCTGACGTCACATTCTCTACCAGTAGAGAAATAATCGGTGGAGAAGAGTTACAGAAACGAGCTAGAGACTGAATAGCAATATTTCTAAGTAATTTAAATTCATAATTCGGTAATTTAAAGCCATTGTTAAAGGAATTTTTCTCTTTAATTCCTTAGTAGGAAATAATAAGTATTATTTGAAAATTCCAATTACTCAGTAATGTAATTAAACTCTAATATATTACAAAAAAATTTTATTGTATTGAACATATTTGTAATTTGCAGCATAACTTTGCAATTACTAAGTACTTTAATTACATTATATCAAAATCATTATTACATTTCATTAGACATCATCAAGTATATGGAACTAGAATGGGAAATTAAAATTGCAATACTCTCAATTACTTTAAAAATAATTATATTTAGTATTTGAAATTTCCAATTACTCAGTAATGTAATTAAACTCTAACGTACTACAAGAAATTAAAAATTTATTCAAAAGATTTGTAATTTGTAATTTAATTTTTCAATTACTCTGTACTTTAATTACATTACAATATATTATTATTATTATTATTATTATTATTATTATTATTCTTATTACATTTCATTAAACATTACCAAATATATGGAATTACAATTGGTCTACGAGTAACAATTACGTCTGCAATTCCATTACAAGAATTTGAAATTATAATATTCTCAATAAAATAAAAGTAATAATAATTTGTAAGAGAAATTTTCAATTACTTAATAATGTTAGCATTTTCTGATTTATAACAAGAATTTACATTTGCATTGGGTGTAATTAATAAGTGAAAAAGAAAATTGTCTTTAAAAATTACAATTACTTTTAATGTACTGTAAAAAATAAAATAATATTCTTAATTTGCCTTGTAATGCATTGAGAAAATTTTGCATTATAAAAATAAAAAAATAAAATTACAATTTCTGGTAATGTCACTGAAAAGAAAATTGCAATTAAAATTACATTGCAGAGTAATTGAGTAATTCAAGTATCATATAACTAAATCCTTTTAATATAATTGCACTAGATTATGATTTTAATTTAATCTAATTACAATTACTTTTAATGTAATTGAGAAAATTAATAAATTACCTTGTTGTGGAATTGCATTATTAAATTTTTCAACTATCAATTACAATTTCTTCTAAAGTAATTTAGGAAATAAAAATTCCAATTACTAAATTATTTATTCATTTGAAATAAAAATGTAATTAATTCGATTTATATAAATTCAAATGTAATTAAAATTTCTTAATTACCATTCCAATTACATTACAAAGTAATTGAAATTTACAATTACCAAAATATAATTCCATTTAATATATTAAAAAAAAACATGATTGTAATTTCTTGTAAAAAAATTTCAAAAAGTAATTAATTCCTCTAAAGTAAAGTAATCAATTATAAATTTCTATTAAAGGATAGGCAATAAAATTAAAAATAGTGAATATTTTGGACATTATTTATAGTAGTATTTTCATCATTTAATTTATTTACTTAAATGTCATTGTGTTTGATTGTTTTGAATAATTAGCGCATGTTAATTACCAATCAAACATCATCATCCTCCTCATATGGTCATTACTCTTAGTCAATGCCATTTAAGGTGTGTAGTATTTTGTTAAATTGATGTAGCCAATTTCTTATGATTTCAAATTTTTTTTGGAGGAGGGTGGGGGTTATTTGTTATTTTTGGATTTTTGAATTTTTTTTGTTTGTTTTCATCTTCAGTTTCAGCTTCATAGAGCAATAGAGCAAGGTATGTACACGTAATTATGGGTTGTGGCATTAAATTTATGATCATACCAAAAATACGCATTAAGCCAAACATGCCAAATAAAACGTTAACATTTGTCAACCACTTGTCAAAGTCTTAAAAAGGCAAATAAATTTGTTTTATTTACATTTTTCTTTTTTTTTTTCGATATTCTACCTACCTCTCTGCTTTATATCATTTGTTTGCCTTGCTTTTCTATATACTTCATATTGCTTTTGACTATTTATGTAATTTTTATTTTGGCTCAATCTTTTTTCGTTGTTGTTGTTGTTGTTGTTGTCGTTATTTTACAATTTTTGCCTATGAGCATACAAACATACACATATATAGCTAGATGTGTATGTGCTTATATTTGAAAGTTAATAGCAAATGTGACTAAACTCAGCTGTGGCAACCAGCAGCCTATTAGCAACATGCGCGTCTGCGTGACATTTCGATATCAATCAAAGTTTCACCCGTTTCGAGCGATGACCATAAAATGTATTACACACACTCACACACACACACACACATATGCGATATATATATAAATGTATGTGTTTTATATGTAAAGTATAATGCATGAAACTCATACTCATGCCACCCCCACACATCACACTCGAAGCGCGTTAAAAGAGACATTTTGACAAATTCAAATAGCGCCATCTAGACTCGATTTTAATAGGTTTTCTACTGGCTGTCGCAATAATTCATCAGAGTCAGTCAAAGGTTTTTTTGTTTTTCTGTTGTTGTGCTCATACCGTCAATTCCGGTCTCTTGTACCCATAGTTGGTAGAAAGTAAAGAATAACAATAATGATAAAGCTCCAACGGTTTAACCAAATTCGATTACAAATCAACATACAGACACACACACACACACACACACATGTGATGTTTACCAAGGTCACACTTATATATTGTATTAACGTACAAGTTTTTGGGTGCGCGTGCTTGTCGTATGACGAACCTAATGTGCCCCCAGTCAACTCAACTCAATCACATACTCGATTTCGAATGAGTCGTAAGTAAGTAATAGCCCCAAAATGATTTTTTATTTGATGTCGTTTTCATTTCGAATGAATTATTGACGACTCATTCCATTCCATTCCATGTGACGTCTTTTAGTTAGTTTATCCTTTGCTTTGCATTTGTTCTCCTCCTTTCCATTCAGCTAGTTAGTTGCCTTCGAATGACATGTGTGCATAAATTTCAATTGCTAGCTAGCTAGTTAATATATTGTGCGTACCCCAGAAAAAAAAAATACACGAATTGAAATGTATACAATATGTTTTATATAAAAAAAAACAAAACTGAAGTTGGAGTGTTGCACGTTGTGATTTATTTTATTTGTTTTGTATGACACCCTCAAGTGCTTTTCCAATGGGGACATATTAATATACTGGGCGTTGAAAAATGGCATGAAATTTTATTTAGACGAAATTGTATGTGTCTTTCGTTTTTCTCCCTTTTATTCATATGCTTAATACATGGTAAATTATATTGTATAATAAAATGTGGAGTAAATATATTGAATAATAGTAATAGAATAATTAATTTACTACCATTTGGTTTAAATAACAAATTAGATAGATGTTAGAATTTAAGTTGTCGTTTTCTTGGGGGATTGGCTAATATATACAATAGAGTACAAATGAGAGTCTATGTGGAATATCACGCACGCATAGAGTTTCAAAAGTTTCCGGAATAGTATTTAGTAGGCATACACAGTGGCGATATCTATTGATATATGAATCGATTTCAAAGAATACAATTTTATGAACATTTCAACATTTTGGAAGATTCATTTGTTCAACAAATAGCAAATTTAGAACCCAAGGTAGATGCATGTGCCTTTGTACCCCAGGTCACCTGACATTTTATAAAATCTGGTTTCTTCTTTTAACTTCTAGTAGTAGTCCATTATTTTTCCAATAGATGGCTTTAGTAATCTGTATATCGCATTGTAGAAGTGCGATCGCTAGATGGCGTTTGAAAGAGAGGATTTCATAGTAAGTAAACTTTACAGACAGTTTTGTGATTGCTTGACTCAGTAATGTTTGAGCATGCGTCAAAGATGGACACCAGTAATGAGAAAATATGCCATATTTTAGAGTTTTTCTTCGATAAAGGCGAAAACGCAAGCCAAACGGCTCAAAATGTGAATAGTGTTTATGGTCCTGATACTGTAACAGCCAATCACGTGCAATTTTGGTTTTGTCGATTCCGTTCTGGTAATTTTGATGTTAAAGATGCACCACGCTCTGGAAGGCCAATTGTCGAAAATATTGATAAAATAATGGAAATCGTCGAGTCTGACCGTCATGTAAGCATTGTTTCTATTGCCCAGGAGCTAAATATTGCACAAAAAACCATTTGGAACCATTTAAATAAGGCTGGATTCAAACAAAAGCTCGATGTATGGGTGTCACATGAGCTAACGCAAAAAAAAAACCTCATGGATCGAATTTCCATCAGCGAATCGCTGCTGAATCGCAACAAAATCGATCCAATCGAGCGGATGGTTATTGGTGATGAAAAATGGGTTACTTAAGGCAACGTTGAGCGAAAACGGTCATGGTCGAATCGCGGTGAGCCGGCGCAAATGGTGGCCGAACCAGTATTGACGGTTAGGAAAGTTTTGCTATGTGTTTGATGGGATTGGCATGGAATCATCTACTATGAGCTGCTCCCCTACGGCCAAACTCTTAATTCGGACCTGTATTGTCAACAATTGGACCGTCTGAAGGAAGCAAACGCCCAGAAGCTGCCAGCTTTGGCCAATAGGAGAGGAATTGTGTTCCATCAGGACAACACCAGGCCACACACATCGATAGTGACTCGCCAGAAGCTTCGGGAGCTTGGTTGGAAGGTTCTTATGCATCCACCTTATAGTCCGGACCTGACACCAAGTGATTACTAACTGTTCCTGTCTATGGCGAATGATTTTGCTGGTGGAAAAATTCGCCTCAAGAGAAGCTTGTGATAATGGACTGTTCCAGTTTTTTTGCCAATAGGGACGAAGGTTTCTATGAGAGTGGCATTATGAAATTATCTTCATAATGGCAACAAGTTATCGAACAAAAAGGGTGCATAATTGACCTAAATCGGATCATTCTAACTATGCTAAATAAAACCTTCAATTTATATAATGGATTTCTTTTTACTCTACCTTATATTTACATTTTATCCGAGTAAAGAATGTTGGGCCTGATGAGCTCTAGCGAATATTCAATAAAAAAAACAATCATGTTGTCATGGAGACAGTCACAATGAAATGAAACAATATACTTATTATTAAGTAATACTAAAATGATTACTTTTTTTATGTGCAAATAAAATTGCATTAATCCTTAGGCACCCAAATAAAATGGAAGTAAAGGTAGTAAGGGGTATTAAGAAAGTTAATTGGAATTGTTGGTAAGATAGACTTAATGGGGATTGATATCATATATAACCCTCATAAGGGCAGCATATGAACGGTAGGAGTCAATTTTGTATGGGCACCTACCAAAGAGATGGATATAAAATGTGTGTGTCGGAAAAATATTTTGAAAATGAAATTTTAATGGGGGCGATAATACATTTTGCATACTTAGTGTTGACTACTGGGCAGCTATGAGTTTTTTTATTTATTGATTTCACGTGCGTTTTGGTTAACTTTGCATGGCAACCACCTTAATGAACAGAGATTGGGAGTAAGTACCTTTGGGGAAAATATTGGGAAACTAAAACTAATTGAAGTCGCATCTATATTCTCTATATTCTTTCTATTCTCTATATTCTCTATCTCTCTATATTCTCTATCTCTCTATATTCTCTATCTCTCTATATTCTCACGAAGTGATTCCTGGGCAGCTATGGGGTTATTTTGATCGATTTTTATGTGATTTTCGTTCATTTTATATAGCAACTGCCTTATGAGATAAAACTAATGGTGGCTGTATTTATATTTCACTCCTCTATAAGCGATTTTTTGACAGCTGTAGAGTAATTTGTCGATTTTCAGCTGTTTCAAGTTCATTTTATAGAGGAACCCCCAAAGACATAGAGATAATGGAGATAAATATGTTCGGCAAACATATTTGGTAGGTGGAACTAATAGATCCCAATTTTTCATTTACTTAGACTCACTTCTTGGACTATGATATGAGATTGTTGATTTTTATACGTTTTTAAAATTTATTTTGTATGGGAGCCCTCCTAAAGGGTGTAGATGACGGATAAATATATATGTTTCCTGCGTAGCTATGCAGTTATTTGGCGATTTTGAGATGTTTTTTTAGTTCATTTTGTATAGGAACTCCCTTAAGGGATGTAAATAGCGAATACGTATGTTCATAAAAAATATCGAGAATAATGGGAATCAGATTTATATGCAATTTTTCCAGACTTGCTTCGCTTCAACAAATATCAAATGTGGATATTTGTTGATTTACATGTTTTTTTAGGTTCATTTTGTAGGAAAGTTCAACCAAAAGGTGGAGATAGGAGGTAAGTATGTTCCAGAAGAATGTTGGGCAGTCGGTCATAGAGTCTACCATCTAAGGGCGACAATTTGAAGCGATGGCATCTTAAGAATATAAGGATATATAAGAAAAATAATGCCAACAAAAAATTAATTGAGTAGATCAGAGAGTTTACTCCTCTAGCAGCGACTCCAGAGCTGCAGAGGTATTATTTTAATATATTTTACTTCGATTTGGATTCATGGATTTTTATCTCGCTTCGTCGGCAATTACCTCCACCTCTGATACATAGCCATTTTTGACATAGAATTCAATATTCAATATTTTCAAATTATTATCCTTAACTCCTTGATAGAATAATTTGGATGGAATTCAACTCAAAGAGAAACTTCTCAAATATTGTATATAAAAAAAAATTAAATTTCAATTCCGTCACTGCAAACAAACAAAATTTGTTACAACAACAGCATAGAACCAATAACAACAACAACAACAACGACAACAAAACCCATCAACAACAAAAATAACAACAACAACAACAACATTATCAACAGCAATAATAATAATAAACACACACACACACACGCTTTAAAGGAAACGCCATTAAAGAGCGATTCAGTGTGAGTGTGTTAATGTATTTAGTATGATGTTCCAATGAAAATGCTACACATACTTATGGTATATAACAGCAGCACATCGTACATCATTTTACATCAAGATATTGAATTGTACAAACATTGAACGGAATCGCTTTGGCATATCGAACAAACGACGGCATCGCAACTTTGTATGGTGCGAGTACGTATGTTGTATGAGTGTTGTTGCACAGGAATTGTTCATTGTATCCTGTGATGATACCAAAATGAAGTATTTCTCTCAGGGGTATTACTAAAAACATGCCAAAAAAAAAAAAAAGAAAAAGCAAAGAAAAAAACAAATGAAAATTCCCGACTATGTATGCTTGCCACAGGCATGGCTATGACATACATACGTACGTATATACGTGAGAGTACTTGCAGTGGGTCGAAGTAATATGGGGGATGCGAATAGACAGACATATAATGCACATACATATCATCATTGACTGATTGATGATGAAGATGAGCGAGCACAAAATCTATTTCGATACTTTACTACAACTTATTTCGTACTGATGAGGAGAATTCACTCACAAAATGTGACAGGATATTGGTAATGTGATGGTATGATGAAGGAAACTGATACGAATTACTTATGTATTCATATATGCTGCTCAATTGGAAGAACTTCATCGTAGCTACATCGATTCGGGGAGTGCAACGGGTGGAATGGGGCGTAACAGTTCAATTATATGTGAAATGCGGTAAATGTAGTCGTATTTACATGTAAGCACATATAAGCGATGGCGGGTATTATTAAAAGTATAAGTAACTAGTACTCTCCCTCCAAATTGCTGCATGCTGATAAATCACACATTTTCGCTGATCAAATCAATCTAATTGACATCACTCAAAATGATGATGGCAGAAAAAAAAATTCACTTCTTTTTTCGTACGTTCTTTCCTTCATTCGTTCACATTCATTATATCACATCGATATTCATTCATTCATTTATTCATTCATCCCTACTCGCTTGCCTTCCCGGCTGTCTTTCTGTCATCGTATGCTATGTTACATTCATTGTTGTTGTCTGTGGCTCAAATGGATGCAAATAAATGAGACTGATTGCCGAGTGGGCCTCGAGTGGAGGATGACTGCTATGCGCCATTTACTGGTGGGATACCATTGCATACCAGCATGGTATGCAATATTAAACATATTAAAATATACATATAATATAATATTATACATTAGACTGGATCAAACGTATGTGAAAAATATTAAATTTTCTACGATTTTCGAGTTTCAATTATAAAATCAATGTGAAAAGTCCCAGAATTCATTTTAAAAGTTAACCAAATTAATTTTTGCAATCTTAACATGTCATATTAATGTCGATATAACTTCAAAATAATTTTGTTATAATGCCGAAAAAATTTACGAATTTATATTTTGGAAAAAGTTTACCAATTGACTGCCATCATCATTACAATGTTAAAATTTATGAATTTGTATGAATTTTCGGAAAAATTCTTATCAAATTTAAAATATCAGAAGGTTGCTTGAAAAATTTTGGAATAATATCGAAAAATGTTTTGTTCTATATTTCGACATTATTCCAAATATTCTAGAATTTATAAAATTTCAATAAATTCTTCCAAAAAAAAAAAAAAATCGATAATATGAAATTGCTCTATGAATTTGTAACAATCTAAAAATTAAATTTTTTTCGACATTGTTTCATGAGTTAATATCGAAATTATTTCAAATAAATTTGTAATCAGTTTAAACATTTTTTTGACATTGTTACAGGAAAATGGAAACAAAACGAAATGAACAAAACATTAAAGAATTTAGTTTTCCGAAAAAAATTTGTTGAAAATCAACTAATTGAAAATATAAAATGGCTACATAAATTTATTATGATTTTTTTTCAAAAAATTTCTCAATAATGTTGAAAATTTGATTATTACTTTTTCAACAGGAATTATTTTCCATATTGTGTTGAAAAATTTGTAATATGGCCGAACCATTTTTTCGACTTTATTGCAAAAAATGGAATAATGTCGAACAAAGCATTGAAGGATTAAAAAAAAAAATTTGGAAAAATTATTGCAATTAAATTCATTATTGAATAAAGTTTTGCAATTATTTTGAACACTGAATTATAATTTTTCAACATGTCCAAGTAATTGATGTCGACATTATTTCAAAAATGTTGCAATACAACATAATGTCGAAACAAAAATGACAGCATTTAAATAGCTGAAAAATTCTTGTAAAAAGTTAACCAATCGATTACTGATTGCAATGTATGATAAAATAGCTACGTACATTAATGTCGACAATATTTCAAACAATTTTGCAATAATATCGAAATTTTGTTTGAAATTTCTTCTACATCACAACATGAGTGGACATCGGCATTATTTTGAACTATTTTGCAAAAATAAGAGAAAAAAGATATATATTTGTGAATTTTGGACATTATTGCAAAAAAAAAAAATTGAATAATATCAAATTTAAAATTGAAGTATGATGATATTGCTGTCGTTGGATGTCGAAATAAAATTTTGGAAAAAGGAAAGTTTCGGCATTGTAGTAAACTTTTTTGGACATCATTTCAATCATCAAGAATGAGTTAATATCGCACTGTTTTACAATATTTTGCAAAATTATTTTTAAAAAAATTGTTTTAAAAAATTTTGAACATTATTGGAAAGAAAAAAGTATGAAATAATATCAAATAAAAAATTGAAAGACATTGGCAGCAATATCGGAGAAGAATTTTTGAAAAACTAAAGTTTCGACATTATTGCAAACTTTTTTTTCGGCATTATTTCAATTGTCAATAATGCAGTATGCCTTTAAAATAAATTGAAATTAATTACATGTACTAAATTAAATTAGTATATACTAAACAAAAATGTATAACAAAATATCGAGGATGGACAATGAGACACAAAAAAAGTTGGCAAATATGAATCTAATATTTTTTTAAGTATTCTCCTTTACAATTGATGCACTTTTATACGCACGCTATAAAGCCAGTAATAACAACAAAAAATAGGTCATAAAGTAAAAAGCCAGCATTATGCTGATAATTAAAAAAAAATTCGATAGAAGCATCTTGTAATTTTGACACACAAAATACAGACCAGGCATATTCCAAAAAATTGTTGGCTTTAAATTAATTTGTTTAAACAAAATAAAAGTAATTTCGATGCTGAAGTACTATGGTTATGGCCAATGCGGAACACGTTGATGGAATTGAGACTAACACCCCTGCCAAACCCGACTATTGGTTCGATTGGTGGATGCAACACTTGAGCCACAACAGGAGAACGTCAACATTTGGATGCAAATGTACTGTGAATTGTGCTGCTGATGCTCTGAGTGATATGTGATTTATATACTCGATACAAAATCGGTTACGAAATGAACATGAATGAAATTATTTACATTTTTCATGGAAATTGTAGCCAGTGTTGTATTTACGAATTTTTTTAAAATTAAATTTATTTTTTAAAAATTAATATTTTCTAGATTATTGTATGTCTTGTCTCGGCTTCATTTAATCTAGGTATACAAATCCATTGTGAATTATTTCAAACAACATATGATGATATTCATTTGCTTAGCTTAGGTCGAATTTAGTGAGATCCAGCAGACACACAACTTTGGAATTACCGAATTCAACATTCTTTTGCTAGAAAGGAAACTTTTCACGATGTCTGATTGCTAAAAACAAAAAACTTATTTAAAAGACTGACATAAATTTCATTTTATTCGGTATTATTACATTTAAATTCTCGGTGATGTTCGAGCAAAAGTTTTTGGATCCATAATTCGATTAATGGTAATGAGAATAAATAGCAGGAACAAAATGAAAATTTTGTGATATTTAATAGAAAATTCGGAGCAACATACTTCTGTTTTATTTTTATTCCTTTGATAAGTATAAGCCAGAACCAGGCTAATGTACAGTACATGGCATAGATATAGTGATTAAGTGAATCTATGATGATGATGATGATGATGAAGTGGATGAATTGTGAAGTCATACTTAATGTATCTGTTGCTGTTAGTTTGTTGTTTTGCTTGTCGACCGACTGCTACGCATTGTGATTTATTTTATCCACCCATTCATGCCCATCATCCATTTTGATCAAAAAATCTATTCGAATACGAAATGAAATGCAAATTCCAAAGCATACATATGTAAGTAGTATATGCGGTTAAAGAGAGAGAGAGAGAGAGAGAGAGAGAGAGAACGAAGAAGGAAGAGTGCGCGAAAAAAAAATAATCTCATAAAAAATGGCACGTCAACCCCTTTCATTTGTTTTTCTATCAAACGCTTCAAATGAAGAAATGAAAATTATAACGTTAACGCCAAAACCCCCAGCTACGCAGCTACAGCTACTCATATATACACGTGCACATGTACGTACATTGTCGCTAACCACCATCATCAGCATGCATGGGTCGAGCCATCCATTCATTCACATGTTGCCACACATTCACGGTCGCAGCAGTTAAAAGAATCGCATCTCATTTTCGTTACTCATGCTGCTGCTGTTGCTGCTGCTATTGTTATTGTTGGTGCTGTTCATTCAATCGTTCATTTATTCACATTATGGTGGTGTATGCTTGTGAATATAGCGCGCAGGTGGATCGAAGGACGTCTACTGATTAAATTTCTAGGATAGTTCAACATATACATATACACAAACAAATGGGTTGAATGAGTTGAACGAATATTAATGTACCTCTATGCGTTTAAGTGTATGAGCGTATGTATGTATGCATGTAGTAACGCGCAATCGAATTTGGAATGAATTCATCACACATACATACACACACGCACACACACAGTCATATATACACAAGCAAGCGCATATATTTATAATCCAGTGAACCAAATGTGAGCAACGCTCATTCACCCAATGGTGGATACCTTTTCATTTACCTATACATTCATACATGCATACATGTGTGTATGTATGTATGTATGTATGGATTTGTGCAAATGTGAGTAATTTAAATTGAAATTTAAATTCGTGGCAAAATAAATGGAGTGTATGTTTATTTACATAAAAGCCACGTTAATTCAAGCACACACACACACACATACGTACGTGCACACATGCTAAAGGCGGCCATATTGATTATTGCTACTACTATTGCTGTATATATATGCATGGATATGTGATGTTGCCGATGCTCATACTGGTAGTGCAACCAACAATGAAAAATTTCAATTTCAATTTAAAGTGATGGCGTACATATGACTATTTCAAAACATCAAATGGAGAAAATAAATAAAAATAGGAACATTATGATTTTTTCGAAATATCATATTTATCCCAAATGAAATTAATTTTATATAGAAGAAACCCAGATTTTCAAATATCAAAAGTATTAAAGAGTTTCGTAGCACTTAGAGAACAAACCTATCATTTTTGCTGAGCTTTGTCACAGAGTTCTTTCAGAAACTCTAGCAGAAATAGTATGTGGATCCTATTTGGATGAACAAATTTTTGTCGTTCTCTTTAAAACCTACATTTGGTATAAAAATTTTAAATTTCGCTCATACCAAAAATATTAGAGAGTTTCGAAGAACTTAGAGAACAAACATATCATTTTTGCTGAGCTTTGTCACCGAGTTCTTTCAGAAACTCTAGCAGAAATAGTATGTGGATCCTATTTGGATGAACAAATTTTTGTCGTTCTCTTTAAAGCCTACATTTGGTATACAAATTTAAAATTTCACTCATACGAGAAATAATTTTTTTAAAATTTCTAATTATTTTCTTTGGTGTTTTCTTCTTCTTTATGCTTATCAAATCCTTGTCCCACACCCCACAGAATTCCAACATTTTTGGTACGTCGATATAAAAATTCGGTAATCAAAATGGAGCGCTTAAATATGTATTAGTGAGCTCATTTTCTTATACCCTCGCATATACATTAGTGCCAAGTAGCCGAGTTTACCGGTTATGGGGTGATAGTGGTGATGTCATAGTACATTAATGAGGTAAAATTCGATCACAAAGGAATACAAATCGTAGCTAGTTCTGATAAATTATCATAAGAGAAAGGAAATGTTAACGATAGAGTGGACTTCTGCGAGAAATTGTCATATGTACTTTCGAGAGTTCTACGTAATATCGGAAGCCACATCATCTCAATCGTCTCTATTAATCTGATTTCTCTTCCTCTTCCTTAATAGGGTAATATGTAGAGAATTTTATGTAAAATTTGATGTATAAGTTGTATAGGCATTGTCGGTATTACGTATATTAGAATATACGATATATGTAATTGTAGAGTAATCACACCTTGGATGGACCTTTGAGAAAGTTGCATGTAGCTATTTTGAAAAACGTTGTACGTTTTTGGGATGCAAAATGCAAGACAGAATAAGAAAGCTTAGAATGTAGAACATTTGAGCAAAATCTTTTGTTAATATTTTAGCTAATTAGTTAATTATTTAAATATTGGATGTTTATCTCTTTTTCTTTCTCTAACAACATTATTTGATTTAAATTCCCTTTTATCAGTCTGAAATATAGCTCAAAATGTTGCTTTCCATATATTATATATAAAAAACACTCTTAGATATTATTTTAAATTGGCTTAAAGTGAGAACGTTTCTACAAAAAAACCAAAAAAAAAACCAAATTCATTTAAATGCAGACATTAACCGCTTTACTTAATCGGTCTTTATTCTGGTTGTTGCTTTTTTCTACTTCTTTTTTTCCCACTTTTTACTTTCAGTCCCATTGTTCTGCACTTTTTATCGCCATTAACAGCATCATCGTCTTATTCAATGCACATACGTACGTATATAGCCTTCATCTTTGTTGTTGTGTCCATGAACACTTAACTACAACAATTGTAATATAAAAGCTCAAAAGCAACAAGAATCAGCAATATCACTACTACTACATATATACAGTATATATATATATACAGTCATAACAACTGTAAAATACTTATCCTTGTGGTATTCGTATATTATTGGTGTGGTTCTTGCTGCTGCTGTTGGTTTTGTACTACAATGCTATCGTTCAGAAGAGAAATAAACTTTATTTTGCAATGAGCAATCGTTTCTGTGTATGCATTTATATATATATATACTATGATTATATGAATGTATTATAGAAGGGCCTGTGCAACTTTGCACGGTATTATACGAGTATGTAAGTATGCATGTATTTCAATTCATTTAAGTGTCTATAACATATTTATACATATGCATTTATGTACATATATGATACTCATATTTAAAGTTTTAAGTGGCTGTATGCTCTGTATTTGTTAATATTTGAATATTCAAAAGAAAATCTCATATACGAATACTTACTAAGTAAACAAGTACTTATGAACAATAAATATTCGCAAAAAGATATGTGAATACCTCTCTCAGTACTTCGAAAGTAGCTCAGCTATGAATTTAAAGCTTGCGTCGGAAAATTACCTCATTAAAAATAAGTAAAATAATTCATCCGTTGCTAAAGTAATGGACATAATATAACACAAAGTGCAAAATGTGCATAGATTCAATTTTGGTATCTGTAGTAGGCGATTAATATGTGTATTATAAATAAAAAATATGTAATAAGTTTTGTATTTTATTTGTATTTTTACAGGAGAATACTGAAGTCCTTTGCCTTCGTATGCCTTTTTAAAGCTCTTTATTTCGTAGAAACGCTTAAAACAGGCCTTCTGTGAAAATGGTAAGCAAAAGGATATAATTCTTTTTTAATCATTTCGACACTATATAACCATCGCTTCGGTTGTTGCTTACTTATCGGTTTTTCTCGCATGTAATTCGTTTAAGTATAGCACAATTCTATTTGTTTTACTTTTTTGTAGTTCATTAATAGACTAATGGAGCTTGTGAAATATGCTTATATGGAATTTATTAAGCAGAAAAATTTGACTAATTTGGTAAATGTTCTAATATGATTTTTTAATGCGCAAATATAATATTCTTTATTCTTTTACACATTTTAAAATTATATTCGTCGAACGAAATTCAATGAAAATAATTGTGCATAACAATGAAGAACAGAAATGATCAATAAATATTTATTTTACAAAAAAAAAAAAAAACATTTTAGCACTTCTTAAAGGCATTTAAAGGCCTTTGCTCTTATACTTGTTTTACAGTTCTTTTTTAGTGCCTTTTATGCAAAGCGAAATGGTAAGGCCTTTGCATTTATATGGTTTTATAGTACTTTAAGGCCTTTTAACCACAGCGGGACGGTAAGGCCTTTGATTTTGGTTCATTTCATAAAAAAAAAAAAAAAAAATTAGGAAAAAATACAGAGAGCCCACGCCTACGAGATGCAAGAAATGGCCTTTTTAATGCGTTTTCATCTCCTCTTTCTGATATAACGGTACTTTTGACTAATTGGCCACGCAATAGTAACTATATTTTCATATATTTATACCCAAGAAGAAATGAGTTAAATAATGAACGAATTCCGATTAAACTCGCGCCTATCTACCATACAGTGTGCTTAAATATAAAGCTATCAAGTTGAAACTTGCTACATTCAACTATTTTTATCAACGAACCAGCAAATGCAAAAATTTGTGAATTTGGATGAAAATCACGCCTACCTACCATACCCCCCACACGGGGGACAGTTACGAAAAAAAAAAAATTTTAGTCTAACATGCATTGATGGAGTTACTGTAATTATTTCCATATGATTTTATTTGAATTCTAATCTTCAACCGACACGTGTATAAAATTGACAACAATCTGACAATTGGTTCGTGAGTTATAGCATTTAGTGTGAAGCAACTTTTTTTATTGAAAAAAAAATGGATTAAAGTGAATTTCGTGTTTTGAAAAAGCTTTGCTTTTTTATGAAAAAAAAAATACAGTGGAAACCAAATAATGGTTTGGTAAACATTATCCAGATACTGCTCCATCGAGACAAAAGTGGTCGTACCAGCACAAACGATGCAGAACGCAATGGACGCCCAGTTGAGTCTGTTATTCCAGAAAACATAGAAAAAAATCCAGAAATTGATTATGAACGATCGCAACTTGAAGATGCACGCGCTAGCTGAACTTGTAAAGATATCAGAAGGTCGTGTTTTTACGATTTTACACGATCATTTCGGTATGCGAAAGCTCTGTGCAAAGTGGGTGCAGCGTGAGCTCTGAGTCGACCAAAAACAATAACGTATCGATGCTTCAATGGAGTGTTTGGCGTTGTTAAACCGCAATTAAACCGAATTCTATCATCGATATGTGATAATGGATGAAACATGGCTTCACTATTATACAACACAATCCAATGGACAGTTAGCTGAGTGTACAGCAGTCGACGAGTAGAATCCAAAGCGAGCAAAGACGCAACAGTCGGCCGGTAAGGTGATGACATCTGTATATTGAGATGCGAACGGAATAATATTCATCGACTGTATCCAAAAAAGAACCACCATCAACAGCGACTATTATTGTGAACTTTTGGAACGATTGAAGGTTGAAATCGCAAAGAAACGGCCACATTTTCAAAAGAAAGAAGTATTGTTTCACCAAGATAATGCACCGTGTCACAAATCGATGAAAACGATGGCAAAATTGAATGAATTGGGCTTCGAATTGCTTCCCCACTCATCGTATTCTCCATATTTAGCTCCCAGTGACTTTTTCCTGTTTACAAGATCTCAAGAGAATGCTTTTTGGAAAGAAATTTAAGTCCGATGATGCAGTAATCGCTGAAACTGAGGCCTACTTTGACGAGAAAGTAAAATCGTACTATAAAAGTGGTATCGAGAAATTGAAAAATCGCTATACTCGTTGTATCGCTCTCGAAGGCAACTATGTTGAATAATAAAATCGAGTTTTGTCAAAATTTTGTTTTTTTTCATACATTTCCTACGGTCTTATTGAATGGCCTGTTATATTATAAAAATATTAAGCTAAATTTTGGTATCTAAGATTGTTTTTACATAGAATTAGACAAGTAAAAAAATTATTGTAATCGGATAGACTACCATCTATACAAAATTATCATTTCGAATTTATATTCTCAAACTGTTTATACGCAAATATTAATGTATCGAGCTGAAGCCTTGTATTTATAATTGCTTCTATCGACCAATGCACTGGATAAAAAACGGATACCACTAGATGGAAATTAAGGTTACTTCCCAAATATGTTCTTAATAATAGGTTTTTGCACATGAAAATATAAAATTAATGAACTAAAATTTATTTTATACAATTTTTCTGTTCACAGAATATATAGAATTGGCAAAAGGATGTTATCGGTTGAAAATCATACCTACCTTCCATACAAAAGAATGTTCTTTAGTGGATATTTTTACATTTTATTCATTAAAATATAAAGAAATCAATCGAAAATCTTGTGTATAAAGTTATATTAATTATAGAATAAATACTGTTACAAAATGGACGTGAGCGTATGAAAATCATGACTACCTATCACATAAAAATATATTTTTGAATGAATATTTTCAAATGCTACATATGAAAATGTGAAGCCTTCGAATAAAAACTTAGCATATAAGCATATAAAATAACAAAATAGAACAAAATTTTAAGTTCTCAAGCTGAAACTCTGTATATATGAGTATATTTGCCAAAGAATGAAGGGAATCGAACGAAAGCATGCCTACGTCTCATACAAATTTGCATAGACTATAGATCAGCCTCTTATTTGCTTTACATTACCATACATTATCTTCTGTGGCACAATAGATTATATTCCATTAAAACAGCCCATATATGCACAATGCATATAATTTAAAGTTCATCATACGCTCCAATGTACATAAAATTTCATATTGATTTTTGACTCGTAATGTACCGATCAGCAATTAAAGCTGCTATATATGTATTATATGTATTTTCATTGTAATTATTTCCATTATTAATTTTCATTGTTATATTTATAGTTGATTTTTTTTTTTTTTTGTTCTGTGCTTTACCAACAATAATTAAATCATGCGCTCTGACTATGGCAGAAATTGTATGCATTTACATACATAACTCAATCGTATTTATATGGCAATTTTCAACAATATCAGCAATAACATGAAATTATATTTATATAAAATGATATAGATACAAATATATATACATATATAGATATGTATATAGATAACAACTACAACAATAATGCTCAACTATAAATAAAACATTCATATGCACTAGAAATATATAATATTTGTAACAAATGCATCGCAAAGCAATGCACAATTCATATCCGGAGTTGATATATTTGAGGTTTGCTTTGAATTTTGCCAGTTCTTCTTCTTCGTCTACTTATATCTCTATGTGTACATATGCATTCATGTAGATGCATACTATATACATATATTGTATTTATTTAGTTTAATTATGGCGTGCAAGAGGCCATAATAACTGTAGCAACAACAGCAACAGCACTAATAACCAAAACAACAAATATAATATTAATAAATACATATACGTATAACAGTGCCACAAGCAACAACACTACTTAGATCTGTTCTGTTTGTTTTATGAAATTACAGATACACATCAGTTTCATGTCAAACAACAACAACAGCAACAACAACAATACCAAATACTAATAAAATAGTTATTAATATTTTATTGAAGGCGGACCCAGTATACATGCATCATACATATAAGGTCCATATACGCAACAATAACAGCAACAGCAACAACAAAAACATAAAATTCTAATTATCGCAGGAAAAAAAAACAATGTCTAAAAACTGTACAATTCATATTTGTACACCATTGTTGTTCGGGCAACAACAACACAACAACAACAACGATAAATAACAAAACTAGTAAAACCTTAAAACAAATAGAAAATGGCGCACGCATGCTAAGCAGACTCTGTGCAAGTGAAAAATTAATAACTAGGTATTTTACTATTTTTTCTATTTGTTCAACAGTTTTGTTATTGCTTTTGTTCTTGTTGTTATTCTACTTATTGCTATGTTTTTTGCTTATTTTAGCAATTCCTACTGAATTATCATCAACATGAACATTGAATGTGCGAGAGCGTAAGGCATGTGCTCTAGGATGGATAAAAAATTTAAGCGGCCCGAATTATCACTAAATTTTGAATAAACTGTTTATTAAATTTCATTCAATTTGGCATAGATTTAATGAAATTGCATTTAAATGTACGCGTTATATGAATCAAGTAGTATAAAGTAAAGTAAAAGATTTTCTTTCGTCGGCAAGAAATTGGCAATTCTTCCGGCAGTAACAATTTGCCATGGAAAAGCTTCTAACAGAGCTCTGTGAAAAAGATCAGAAAAAGTGATATCACAAGGGTTCTGCCATTCGGAACTAGCTAAAATAAGTAGATCCCTTGTAATACTGCCCTAAATTTTACAAACACACAACCGTACTGGAAGAGAATCTCGACCAAAGAGCCGTTCTTGCTTTTAAGTGCCACATTTTTGTTCCTTGTTCACTCCTCTTGGGAGCATAGGGCCTCAACAAGACTCTTCCATCTTACACGGTTCTGTGCTATTATTTTTGCGCCATCACATGTTGACATCGGCTAGCTCGAGCAATATCGATCTACTCCAAGTAGTTTTTTTTTTGCCGACCGCGACCTCTGCTCCCTTGTCGGTTCTCAGTCTAGTGCCATTCTTGTAATGCTATCTGAAGGTTTTCTATGCGTGTAACCTATCCATCAGCACTTTCTATTTTTGATTTGCAACTGGACGGGTTCTTCAATCGTTAGTCTCCACAGCGCGTCGTTGCTAATGGTGTTCGGCCAGAATATTCTACAGATGATACGGAGGCATCGGTTGACGAAAGTTTGTAGCTTTTGTGTGATGGTGTTAGAGATCAGCCATGTTTCACTTTGGTACAACAATACTAACTTCACACGTGAGCTAAATATTCGCAGTTTTGTGCGTCTGGAGATTCGCGAGCTCGTCCACACTGCATGCAGTCGCCCGAAAGTCGCCCTTGCTCTGTTTAACCTGCAGTTGACATCTTCATTAGTTCCGCCGTCTGCCGTAATAATGTAGCTGAGGTAACAGAAGCTTTCAGCAAATTCCACCGGGCATCCGTAGACCGTTACATGGATTGCGTCTGGTGGTTAATTCTCATGGCCTTGGTCTTTGGGATGTCGACCTCCAATCCGACAGTACCAGCGTGACTAAGCTGTTCGCCTTCGCTTGCATGTCGATGAGTTTGTGTGAGAGGAGTCAGATATTATCGGCAAAGTCCAAATCCTCCAGGTGCCTGCTAAAACTCCATACGATGCCTCTCCTGTGCAAGGTAAGTTGGCACATGATGACGTCCAGGACGATGGCAAAAAGTAGACCAAATTGAAAATTTCGACTTGGTTAAAACGAATTTTTCAAATATTTTCCATATTTCAATTTCAATTTTTTCCAATTATGGTTAACTTCTTCTCAGATCTGCCTTTATGTGCGTGTAATAATTGCATTTTTATTAAGCTTCTGTGCAAACATGATATTCATTTGTAAACAAGTTACAAAGGACATGTATAAAATATGTAAAACCAAACAATAATAATGGCTACAATGTTGAGCAAAGGGATACACACACATATAAACGAAAAAATAAAAACGCCAACAGCAACAAAAGGATAGGATTAAAATATCTGTCGTAGGTTGCATGCATACGGGATATACATTTGTAGTACCCATATAGGTACATACATATGTACCTATACCTATACTAAGTATAGGAGAGTACACGATATTTCGATTTCACTACGCTGCCATAATAAATGCGTAATTCAAAAAAGATGGTAAGAATAGTATGTGGGTTTCATCAACGTTGAAATGAAATGAATCGACAAATAACTCCACACTTGCCTTGGATGTGCCCCTGGGAGACTGAAATGTATGACCAACCCCAATTCATAATTGTGTCCCAATATTTTCCTTAAATGTAATTAACCTCTACATCCACAACTTAGCAGAGCGCCATTCCGTAATTGATGATTTTAGACATTTGGCTCCCACCACTAGCTATGTGTCCCTAGAATAATAGAATATATGAATCGTCCTCTTTAAAATCTTCTCATAAGAAATTTCCAAAGATACTTATCCTCTATCTTGACCCCTTAAGAGTGCTTCCTTGCAAAATGAACCTAAAACCAAAAAAAAAAATTGATTCAAATTCTAAAGATTCTGATAAATGACTGTTCAAACGTCAATCTAAATAAAACAGTGTTTGATTTGATCACATCGTTCGGTTTTGCATCAAATTAAATTGGATTTTCATCAAATATTACTATTTATGGAGGCGATTTCTACAAGATTGTCAATTCCAGCTGTAAATTTTGATATAACCGATTGTTGTCGCTCGAAAAGTCCAGCTGGGGTTAGGTTAGGTTAGGTTAGAGTGGCCGCCCCATCAAAAGGAGAGCACACGTAGGCCAGAGAAAGGACCATTGTGATACCACTCGAATATTCTACTCTACTACGTCGCCCACTACCACACGTGTGGGCCACAGCACTTTCGTCATCCTACAGATGGGTGAATCCGTCCATCTTTTTTGGAAGGCGTTAGATGTCAATACATCCAATTTGTGTTTACTTGTGGCAATGGGGATCCGCAAGTGGAAATTTTGTTCAATTCAAGCTTCGTTTGTACTCTGTCTAGCGAGCACGTTCGCTCTGCAGTTTCCTCGTATGCTCCTGTGTCCGGGTACCCAAAACAGGAGGATATTATCCTGCTCGGAAATCTCATTAAGAGATCTGCGGCAGTCTAGAATGATTTCGATTTAACGAGAAAAGAATCAAGGGCCTTAATGACAGCTTGGCTGTCACTCAGAATGCAAATGTCTCAATGGGAGACATTGTTCCCAGCTGAAGTTGATAAGGAGGATATAAAATCAAAGATTAAGTCACACCATCTCCTGATATCGTACAGCTACTAAACAATTGTCATCTAACCCTTCACGACCATCTTAGAAACTGATCCCGAAAAACAAGGCCGATTTTCATTACATTAATGATTTCTATAAGATGAAATTATGATGAAATTACAAGGGTGTCTTGTTTTTGCAGTTTATCCCCATATAACCATACGATTGATTCGGAATTCATTTATTATAAAAAAAATCAAATTTGAAATGAAGCGAAAAGCGTCTGTCTGTTTTATCACAACAATACGAGAGAGCATACATGGCATGGTTTGATGACTCGACAAGAATTGCCGGAATTTCAGTGTGAAGTTTTGTCCCATTCACAATTCTCACCGGTCCTCAAGGTATTCGATTGCCACTTACATATTTCGTCCTTTGAATGGTTGATAAACCATCGTTCGATTCTAAAGAGGTTCTCAAACATTCAGTTCTTCATTGGGAAAGACTAATCGTGGTACGAGTGTGAATTCATACAGCAAGAGTCATTGATTGAATTTTGATAGTAGTATATAATAAAACATGAGCCTGACAGTCATCTTAAAAATGAATCATAAGAATAATACTTTCTTCGGGTGTCGTAGCTTACTGGTTAGTGCGTTGGCCTTCTGATCTGTAGGTCGTGGGTTCAATCCCCGGCTGATGCATAACAAATTTTGGTATCGAAAAGATTTCGAACGGTATCCATCTGCCGGCAAGAATTGACAATTTACCAAAAATGCTTCTTAAAAGAGTTCTGTGACAAAACTAAGTTAAAGTGATGTCACAAAGGTTCTGCCATTCGGAACCGCCTAATAAAATTAGGTCCCTTCTAATGCTGTCCAAATTTAACACGCATAACAGTATTGGAAGAGAACTTCGGTGCTATCACAATGGGCCTTTCTGGCCTAAGTGTGTCCTCTCAGAGAGAGAGGGCAGCCACATAACCTAACCTAACCTAATACTTTCTTCATGTGCTTAACTACCTATAAAATCAATCTCTTGTCGAAACTTCTTTGTTATCCATTTTTTTACACATTTGTAATAAAACAATTTCATTTACTTAGTTACAGACAATGTTTCTGTTAAATAATTCTAAAAATGTAAATTAAATAAATACAATGCAATTGTAGATTTACTTGAAATCAATTTCAAATTGAATTTAAATATACAAATAAATATAAAATCATTTTGTTGAGCAGAATATTTCATACAAATACTGCCGCAATTTTATATTGCTTACATAACCTTTCAAATTTGTGAAGAGCTTAGAGTCAGAAAATTTCAAATTAAATTTTAAGATGAACAATGGAATAATAAATAGATTTATAATAAAACAATTTTATTCAATACAATGCATTTACATAGGACATTAAGGATTTGCAATGGTATTGCAATATTGCACAACAAATTATTATTATATATTGTCAATTGTGAGAAGGAATAAAGGGAAATTAATGGGAGGAAAACAAAGAAATTATTTAGTCAATAAAATGGCATTTATATTTGAATAAAAACTAAAGAATATTTAAAGTAAAGAAATATCAAATAGAAAAAAAAAATCTATTCACATATATAAATGTCATTTCAATTCGTTTTTCTGAATTTTAAAGTCACTAGGACATCAAATGGACAATATTACAAACACTACTACATATGCAAATATTCAAATGAATTCAACATTATTTGAAATTGGGAAAATTAAAAGCAATTTCTTAAGCAGCAAAGCTGTCACAATTTAAAATTCATCCAGCATGTTGATACTCGTATATTGATATCTATGAGTATGTATATATACATTTGTATATATACAAACCATATGTATAGATACATACGTATGCATATTCTATAGTTGCATTGCCGTCACAGTAGAAAGCACAATATGACAGTGATTCTATTTACATTCTCTATTACGAATGTACTTAAATACATAACTATGGACAAGTATGTACATATACACATACTTAGGTTATCATATATTCAATTCACATTCTTGTTGTTGGCATTTGGATACATATAGCCAGAGATATATTGACGAAAATAAGAGACCATCATGAAAAGAGATATGTATCTACTCTCATTTTCATGTCTACAAGTGCAGTTTAATATTGTTGTACAAAGCTTTTTATTGTTATTGTTGTTATTGTTTGGTTTGCTTAATACCATACAGTATATACTTATGTATATGAAGATGCAAATATAAACATATACATAATATGTACATATGCCCACACCGAAATTCATATGTAACTATAGTATGTATGTAGTCTCTACACATAAGTAGATGTATATACATATGTACAATACACATATATATAGTATATTCCATCTAATCTGATATTCGTCTCGTCTAGCCGCACAACAACAGCAATGACAGTGTTTTAAGACGAAATATTTACACACTCGTACTTGTTCAAGCATATAGAGTATCCCACTTATGCACACACATGCACACACCATCATTACATATACAATGAAAACAATAGAATTGGAATCCGGAAGGACGCTATCATAAGTTTAATAATAACTCGTACATATATGTAAACAGAAATAAATTCAATTGTAACGCAAGTAAGCAAGTAAGCAAGTAAGCAAGCATGCATACAAAAATAAAGTAAAGTATTCTCTGACAAACAGACACTCCATACTAGGAATCGTGCAATCGTTGTGACATCATATAAATGTTGTCAGAACAGAACGAATTTGAGCAATTCGATCATGTACTTTTTACTATTTTGTTACCTTCAAGATAAATACAAACTTTTTTAAACTCTAAAATCAGGTATAGTAATCTTTTGTGTGGGTATCGTAGCTCAGTGGTTAATAGGTTGGCTTTCTGATCTGTAGGTCGTGCTTACAATCCGTGGCTGAAGCATAAACTGTAGCTATTGTGCAATTCTTTCTGCTCTTAAAAAAGCTCTAAAAAAAGATCAAGGGTTCTGCGTTTCGAAACCATCTGATATAATACCGTCCAAAATTTAACATGCACAACAGTACTGAAAGAAAAGCGTGACCAAAAGGCCCTTTGAGGCATATAAGTGCCTTTCAACGTAATAAACGAAAAATCTTAATATTTAGCGCTCGGAAGAAGTATGATGTTTTAAGGTGATAGCAATGACTCATTTATTAATAAAAATTTAGAAAAAATTAGAGTTAATATTATGAGACCCTCTCTCATTTTTATATTATTAAAATTTTTTTTTTTCAATTTTTTTGAAGCTACATAATTCCATGTAGGTAGAATTACCAGTCCTTTCTATTTAATAATTTGATCAGATGCTGTTTAATAGACCCATCAGTAGCGAGCGATCTGCCACTGAAGTGGGTTTACGAGCAACGAATGAAATGCTAGTCAGATGACTCTAAATCCTCTTAGTTTAGTGACTTTCCATACAAGGTGCAGCATTGAGTCATGGAACTTGTAAAAGTTCTTCTTGGTGGTGAAACACTACGTTTATTCAATTGATGAGTTCTAAGCAGCTACACTGGTATATATTCAATTGCCTGACTCAACGATAAAAAATCAAAAAAACAGTAATACCATCATAAAGAGAGCATTTTTGCAAATACACCATTATAGCTTATGTTAAGTACAGAACCACGTTGTACCGCGGATGAGCTAAAAATTTATATATGTATACTAAAACACTTAGAATCGATACTTAGAAGGTAAATGTTTGACTGACCCCCTATAAAATTTACGACGGTATGAATTTCGCTTCCAGAGAGTTAAAATATATGGCCGACCCCTATTAATTTTTACTACCCTGCATTTTTCTGAACACACTTACTCCATATCTTCACTTCTTCGCGAATCTTGCCTAGAAAATAAACCGAAAATTTAATAAAAATCGTTAAAAATTCCATATGTGTCAAGGAATTGTAACTGGAGAGCGGTGAAATACATAACTAACGCCCATTAACCCTTGTGCCTAAACATTTTCGTCAAATATACTTGCAACTATAAAATTTAAATGTTTTAAAATTGCACTTCCACCTCTTTCATAGTGCCCCTAGAGATGTAAATACAATACTTACCACCTATATCCACTTTTTAAGGTGTCTCTATGAAGGTATCTCCATTAAGGTATCAGAACATCAATTTTACTGAAGAGATTCAACAATCACTAACTCCGTAATTTTTCAACTAAATATTTTTTTAATTTTTTAATTTCAAAATATTTCAACTAATTATTATTTTTCTAATCTGAAAAAATTCATGTTCATCCTCGTTGAGCCGACTTGGTAAAATAATAAGAAAAAACTACGCGTCAAATTATAAGCGATTTTAACCGACGCGACATTTATTTGAAGCGATTTAAAACGAGTAAATGCTGTATTGTTATTATATGATATTTCAAAGAGTAATTCTTTTTCATACGCATTAAATATTTTTAATGTGAAAATTCTTCATTGTTGTTGTTGTTGTTATTTTGATTTTCTTTCCTTTTTGGTTCTTCCACAACATTAACAACTGTTTAAATCCATAACAAAGCCTCTTACACCATTTACATATCCGTATCTATATAGTAAATACACTTGGTATATAGATATGTAT
Organism: Megamerina dolium; assembly: GCA_963854835.1. Taxonomy (NCBI): domain Eukaryota; kingdom Metazoa; phylum Arthropoda; class Insecta; order Diptera; family Megamerinidae; genus Megamerina; species Megamerina dolium. The sequence goes on along the minus strand of OY978528.1, from coordinate 60,160,090 downwards.
ACATTATGTATATATGTACATACATATGTATTTGTATTAGTATGTGTACAACAAGTAACTTATGTTAACGTACGTGTTGGTGGCTGCAGCAGTCTAACCAAAGATTGATGATATACATACGAGCATGTTGAGAAGAGGCTGCCTCTTCACTAAATACGATGTATGTGCGAGTATGTAGTAAAATCGTCAACATCATCGTCATCGTCATCGTCATTGTTGTCGTCATTGTCACTGCTGTTGTTGTTGTTATTGTTGCTGTTTTTGTTGTTGCTGTTGTCTCTAACGACGTTTGCTATTCTACATATTGTATATTGTAGGTAATACTCACAAATAGTACGAGTAAAACAATAGAGCAACATTTTGGTTGCTAGGAGATTTAGTCGACAATAGCCTCACCACATGCGACGTCACATATCACGTACTCATGCACTCATATGCTACATATATGTATGTACTTATTCGGTATCTGCAACATCAAATTTTCTAAAACAAAAGCAATTTTGCCATAAGTAAGGCAGCCATAGCCACAACAGTAACAGCCAGCCACAGCAGCAGCGGCAGTAGTGAAATGTAGTAGTGGCATGTAGCAATCGCCTTATAATACATTCTACCATCGTCACCACCAACACTCTGGCTATGATCACCAATAAGAGCAGCAGCAACGGTAGTGGAAACCATTCTCTGCATCAGTCGTGGTATACTTGACAGCATGTTACTTAGTACACATATACATACATACATATATTCATACTTATGTATCTACATATGTATATATGGGATTGTTTATGAATTTCAATGTGTCTACTACATATCTTCCTAGCTATATAACGTTTTTACATATATTTATATGTATGCAAGCATCTCTCTGTCTACATGTCTGTATGCTCATCCATCTATCTGCGTGTATGTCCATAATATACTCACATGCACCAACACATATATACAAGCTCGTAATTCTCCACATGTGAGGTTTTTCCGTTGCATGAATCACAGTTAAATATGCTCGTTGTTGTTGTTGTTGTTGTTGTTGTTGTTGTTGCGGTGATGCAAGTTCTTCTGTTTTACATAAAATACTGCCTGGCATCATTATACTTTCACAAACACACTCATAGCCACATATACTTGTATGTATATATACATTAGCCATGCAGCCACTATGTTGCATGAATGTGTTGTACGTATTGTCTCACAGTCTAAAATGTCCATCTTTTTCACTAATGCCGTTGTTGTTGTTGTTGTTGTTGTTGCGCCTGTATTGCTCTTGTTGCTATGTATTATATTATCCTTTCTATGCAACATACCACAATACATAGCCAACAATGGTAGTAGCAAACAGCAGCAAAGGCACTAAAGTTGAACGGATGTTTCCTCATGTGTGCCTGTATGCACAATTGTGTCCTTTTCACAATGCCTTCTCCATTTGTTGAGTGCATGTATGTAAATACACTGGGGGGGGAGGGGGGAGGAGTGGTGGTAAAACAAAATACTAGGTTATTCAAGTGGCAGCTTAATTCGCATAAAATGAAAACACGCTGTCTACATTGTTCCTACAAGTTTAAAAAGTTTTTTATTGTCCTCTTCACAAAATGGTAGCCAGACGACAAGAGCTTTATCGAGCATGAGAGAGCATACTACATACTGCGTACTGCTGCATGACTGCATGCATAAGGTGGACATGAGCCACAACCAATTTAAATTACGCCTCTCTGTTTCTCTTCTATACATCTACATATGTATGCATATACTTACTAACACATACCTATAAATGTATTAGTATTATTTCTATGTAACTGCATTTGTGCTTAATGTAACATTGCGAATGTAATAAGAAAATGTTGCTTAAAAAAATAATGATGCTGATACAAAGCAGTTACTAGAGAGTACCCAAATTGAAGCGACTCCAAATTGAAGACGATATATGACTAGATAAACAGATAGATATGAGGAGGACATGTCGATTACTTTAGAAGTCTGATGCATAAAACACTTAGGCTCTTTTTCGTCAAATAATGTCGAACAAAAATTTGGAATTTAGATTCTTGATATTGTTGCAATTTCATCAATATTGAATAAATATATATACATTCTATTTGGAGCATAGGGCGTCAACAACTCCTCTTCGCCATCACGGTCACGGTTCTGTGCAAGGGCTCTGAGTTCATTCCATTTAAGATTCAGCCATCTCAACTCGGCTTCAGTTGAGCGGTGCCAGGTGATGAGTGGCCTGCCAACACTGCATCCCGTATGTTGGAACGGATTCCATCGCAGCGTCTGTTTAGCGATATTTTCGTCTTCTTTATACAACGTGGGACCGATCCGTTGCCACTTTCTCTTTCGAATTTCAGTCGCAACATAAGTCTGCTTCCATTTCATAAAAAACTCTGCATTAGATGTGGTACGGGGCTAGAAAATTCGCAGTATACGGCATAGGCAGCGATTAATAAATGTCTGCAATCGCTTTGTAATCCCTGTGGTTACCTTCCAGGTAGTACAGCCATATAACAGTACGTATTTGACGCTTGCATTGAATTGAATTTTCTGTGAAAACTGATGTTAGATTAGAAGCCTTGGCCTTGTTTATCCTACATTCGACATCCAACTCATTTCCGCCATCCGCGGCAATCATACAGCCGAGGTAACAAAATTTATCGACGTTTTCGAATTGCTGCACTCCAAATTTCCAGTGGTCCCGTAGAATATCCATTGAGGTATAGCGCCTACAATAGTTTTGAGTCCTGTTGCCTTTAGTTTTTTCGGCATTGCCTGAGTCATTAGGCGATTTAAATGATACCAACTAAGCACTACGGTTCATGAGCTGTGTATCGCACCATAAATCGTTAAAATTATACAGGGAGCATTGAAAAACGCTATGATGGTGGACGAAAAAAACAGCAACATCACCTGAAATGGTTCGGAAAGTGAAGGCTCAACTTGGACGAAATCTACGTCATAGTGGTAATCATATGGCCAATGAACTGAATATATTCCAGCGAAACATCTAACGCATATTCCAAAATGAGCTCAAGATAAAGCCTTACAAATTCCAAAAGGCACACGATCTTACACTAAAGCAACAAAAAGTTGCACGAACGCGGCGAATTTCCATTCTCTGATTAAAAATTTCCCTATTGAGCAGTTGATATACTCTCAAATGATCGTGTTTGCTTATCTGAACGCAGTTCCGAAATTTTGAGACTACCAATGGCCATCTGAAATAATTTTCCATCTCAAGTAATGGCATGGGCAGCTGTGACCGCCGATGGACGCTCTCAAATCGTTTTCATCATCGAGCCTGGTGTCAAAGTCAATGCGACTTATTATCGGGAAAATGTTTTGAAAGTTGCTTTAGAGTTGTAGGCACGCAAACAATTTGGTCGTAGATCATGGACGTTCCAACAAGATTCTGCACCGTCTCATAAGGCTCGTGTGAACCAAGAATGGTTCAAAAGTCATGCTCCACACTTCATTTCGTATACATAATGGCTTCGAATTCGCCAGATGCAAATCCGATGGACTATTTCATCTGGGCCATTTTGGAGAGCAAGATGAGGACTAAAAAATATGCCAACATGGATGCGCTGAAGAAAGCCATTGTTCAGGAATGGGCCAAAATACCGGAAGATCACATTCGTAAAGCATAAAACTCGATTTTTAACGGTTTGAAGGCTGTAGTAAATGTAAAAGGTGGCCATATGCGAGCTAGTGTGAATGGATTTTGAAATTTTGATTTGATTTCCAAAATTTTTGTAATTTAAATCAATAAAAAATAATTTCACACAAAGAAGATATGGTTGCCTAACCCTCTATATATAAAGAAGAGATATGTGTGCAGACTTAGGGAAATTCGAAATAAAAAATAGGCTGTCCCAGTACCTTTTTTCTTAGTCAACTTGGTCAACAATGTAAAATTGACGACTTTTTTATTATGTTATAAAAATAATTCGATATTATTCCGATATATATTTCGATATTAGCTCATTCATTTTGGCTCTCCAGCGGTAACATGACATAAATATTAAACTCTACAATCAGTCTTCAGGAAAATAGCAGTTTATCAACAGCTTGATGCTCTAACTCTTAAATCAGACAAAGCTCATACTAGGTCCTCACAACTTTCTAAAGATATAGAGGACATTCAAGGACTGTATGCACAAGCAGAACATATATGATTTTTTGAAACATAATGAAAAAATTGTTAAAAGTATTTAAGCCCATAAGTTGATAAGGGCAATTCAAAGATATGATCTAAAATCTTTAAAAATCAATGCCTCGTGATATTACAGACCAATTATGGGCTTCGTGAATTGCATTATTATTGACTATTGATGGTCACAATTTCGGCAGAAATCAATGCTTTTTTAGGGATCTATTTTATAGGGATGTTGTACGATCTTTGTATTACTCAAAGCGAATGCTTAATAAAAGTCTAATTTACAAATAACTGGAGCAATGGCTGTAGGCTATATTTGTATTGAAATAGAAATGATAAATATGTGGAAATAATCACTTATAATATTCCATCTTCAAAAGAGTTTACTTTTGAAATAATTCATAAAATCGATAAAAATGTGTAGCATTTGTGAAATGATACGAACAAATTATGAGCTCGAAAAAAAAAACGGAAATGAAGCTATGTTTACTTTCTTCTAGGACTAATATTTTTGCTTTGCTGCTTCAGATAGAATTTGAAGCTTCAATTCAATTTAGTTGAGGAAATTATTTAAAGTGCTGCCAGACGTAAGTAATACCAAATGTGTAGCGGCTTGTTTCAATCTCTTATCAACTGCACTTAAATATTGAACTACAATATTAAAATATATATTACGAAAGCAGTAAAAAATTATATAGGGAAAAATTATAATTTAAAACCACGCATGCTTTTCTCTTCCACAAATGTTACTTTGTCCATCTACCTAGCGTACTTTAACAGGAAAATCAATAAATGCAAATTCATTTTTATTGTTCAACATTTTTATATACAAACACACTCAACACACATATAAAAAGCGCAATGAAATCATGAAATAAATGTCGTCCGACATTAAAAAAAACCAAAACTGAAATAAACGACGAACGAGTGAACAACAACAGATTAACCAATGCTGCAGTTAGTAGAGTGGTGGCAGTAGCAACAACAGCAACAACACATACAGAAACAATAACAATAATAATAATAATAATAATAACACAAGTACGAGTAGGTACATCAAAAAAAGAGCTCAAACTCATACACGCATCCTACTGCTGCTGCTGCTGGTGGTTGTGATGGTATCAAACACTTATTCCTGAATGCCTGAAACCGCCCCGCCCCAACACTTCCTCAACAAAATGCATTAAAAAAGCACGTTTTTCAATACCTAACTACAAACTGTCGTCATAGTCTGCTACAATGTTACCTCAGGGTAAAATCCATTTGAGGCGTCTCTAGTGAACAAATTAAAAAACAAAAAAACTTGAAAAAATCCTATAAGCAAAGATAAAAAAAAATTAAATAAAATCATTTGCTTGCAAATCAAAATGGCCGTGTTAACGCGCACAAGAGTTTATCCTGTAACAGCAGCAAAACAAAAAAAAAGCAAAAGCAACGCCAAAGAAGAGGAAAATTAAAATAAAAACAGCTTCTGTTAAATCATTTTGTTTTTGCTTTTGTTCTCACTCACCACTCGACGCATGATGCGGCAGCATTGACTGCCCCAATGTGTAGTACTTTTTGTGGCCTAGTTCATATTGTGAACTCTCGTATGAGAGGTTGTTATATATTTGCATATATGTACATATTAGGTATGCATAGGGTTGTTATGCCGATATTTTTAAATTGACGAAGGCGAGGTTATAGTAATTCAGATATTTTGATTTAATAGAAGTGAAAAAAAAATTAATTTTTCAAATTGAAAGAAAATTATTTTCAAAGAATTAAAGTACTTAAAATTTGAATTCGTTTTTTACATGTTGAATATTTTTATCGAAGATTTTAACCTTTGACCTCATCCCAATTTTTTTTTTTTTTTTTTTTTTGAAACTTTAAAATATAAATACACTTCATGTTATTATACCTAGTTTTCCAATAACAAGTAATATTTTTCAGATTATAAATTAAGTTATAAAGTGTTAACCAGATCTCTAAAAAGAGCACTGATGTCTGCCAAAATTGTGACCATCAATGGTCAATAATAATCCAATTCATGAAGCCCAGTTCATTGCGTAATAAGTCTGCCACCCATATGGATGCCTTAATAGTCAACATTTGGGAATACGTTTACTTCAGACGTTTACTTCAGACGAAATAAGAGCACAAATATGCAAACTAAAGACTAAAAAGTCCTGGATTCGATCTGATAACCGCTGAAGTTCTCAAAAACATTCCAAACATTGCACTCCTTAAGCTGACAGCGATTATGAATGCCTGTATTAATCTGAAGTATATACAACAACAATGGAAATGGAATTTTTGAAATCATAATGATTCCGAAACCTGGAAAAAACCCCTATCGTCCGATATCTTTACTTCCACTGTTGGGAAAATTATTTGAAAAACTATTTGCCAAACGCCTGAAAAAAGTAATTACAGTCAAGTAACTCATACCTTCACATCAATTTGGATTTAAAGAAAAGCATTCAATGATTGATCAAATACATAGAATACCATTGAAGAAGCTTTTGTAAAAAGACATGTCTGTTCCGCAATATTTCTAGATGTGGCGCAGGCTTTTGATAAAGTCTGGCATAAGGGCCTGATTAACAAGCTGAAAATATCACTTCTGATACAGTTCCGATATGGTTGATGAGGTAGTAAATTAGACAAAATATTACGAAAAAATAATCCACGGACATTTTTAATATATGTTAGGTCTCTGAAGGCAAGAAATATCCCAAATATAATTTTATATATGATTTTTCATATTCCATGATTCTACTGTTAACCGAAAAAGACAAAGTTTAAAAGAATTGTGACATAGTGGAGCACAAAGGAGTTAGGGATTTTGTTACTGAAGTCAAATCCTATAGTTTGAAAGTGATTTGGTTCACCCGTAATACAATGACCCCCCTCAAATTGTGGCATAGTGTAGTAAGCAAGGCCGTATTAAAGGATGTTTGAAGTGTTTCCAAGAATAAGACCACGATTGTCGTTGGGCTGGTTGAGTTCGGTTGATCACTTAAGCTTCTGATCTCATAATGGTAAAAAAAATTAAAGCTGCTTCAGCATAAAAAGAACACCAAAAATGAGTATTCACACTACTGAGTCCGGTCTTAATAATACCATAATTATTATTATTATTATTAGAGGATTGTATTGCACTGGGACCCTAGGTCTATTGTGTAGCCCATCATGGACTAGAGTATTTCTCTATGTCCAGCATCTATAAGAAAGTAATACTACCATATTGTTTGTGATATGATCAAAACGTGAAAGAATTATTTCAACTATTTCGGAAGAATTACTCTAAAAATGCATAAATTTCTGACCTATTCGACGCTTTTGATTTTGTTGAATACTCTGAAAGGCTCACTTAGTCAAATTTTTTGCCCTTTAATAATATACTCGTTCATATACAAGATTTTAAAAGTAAACTACAAAAATCAAAGAAGTAAAAAATTATAAAAAAATGGAAGAATATTTTACGAATATAAATTTCTGTGTAGGAAATCACCGAATGCCATAAAAAAGTAACACCAGAATTCCCGAGTGAAAAGGTGAAGGTATAACAACCTTAGCTATGTCCGTACAGTACTATGTACATATGATATATTTGTAACATACTAATAAAATGTAACTGTGAGGTCAACAATGCCAAATGTGACGACAACTAAAAATGTAAATGGAATTGTTTGTTACTCAATTGTACGTCTGAAAGTACTAAATACATACATGTGTATGTACGATTGTGTTGTTCTTATTGATATTTGTTTATTTACTAAATTCTAAAATTGTAACTACCCCCTAAATTTTGTATGGTGGGCGTATAGGAGGTACATAGCGAGACACAGATAAGTAAAAATAAATAAATAAAAAGTACAAAAATGGTGATAGTAAATGTTGCTAGTATTAATGTAGTACTACTTCCTACACGTATAAAAGTCATGGTTACAAATTTTGTATGAATACAACAGAACAGAAAAAAAAAATAGCTAGAATCAACTTAAATAACAAAAGTAATTAATTGAATAAATAAAAATACATGCATAGGAATTTGTAGTTAGAATGCAAAATACATAGCGAGTAATGAGGGGGGTAGTAGTTAAATTCTTGACACACAATTTTGTATTGAGCACATGCTAAGCTCGCATTTTATGTACGATTAAAGCATATGTTATTCATAGTACTCCGATCCAATTGAAGCATGTTATACATAGTTCTTCAGTAACTCAATCGACATTCACAAATTGTTGTAGCATTCCTATAGTGTAGCTTAAAATGTATTTAAGGTGTCACTAGGTGAGTGGCAACCAGACTGACAAAGAAAAAAATGTCACGCAAGAAAAGAAAATCTTCTCCTCCGAATTTACTTTTTTTTTTAACATGTCCTAATTGGGTTTTTATGATTATTGATAACAATTTTTTTCTTTTAATTTTTCTTATAAGAATAAATCTGAAATGTCTTGCTGGCACATTTTCCATAGTTTACTTATTATAACTGCTGATTTAAGACAACGCAAATTTTGCAAAATTATTAAAAATAAATTATAAAAATAAGAACAAAAGCAGACCAGTTCAATGTGCTATATTCATTACTCGACTTGAAAATCATATTTTAAAATTTCTAATTTTACTTTCTAAAATACTTTCAGAATAAAAATCGAGTTTTGCTGAGCAAAATACCCTAAATATAAAATCTTCTCCTAAAAATATGTGAAAGGCAAACAAAATACAAAAACTGCAAAAAAATCAGATCCCTATTCAAAATACATGTAAACCTCTGAAGTAACTCTCCTATTAGGCAACTTTCCGCCTAAAAATAAACAAAATGAACACTGTCACAGCTCCATCTTTGGTATAATAAAATAAAATAAACATGTCTGATGGATTCCATTAATAGAATACTATCATATCGTCAATAATCAATGAACAGGAAAATTGTATAATTTACCGTTTTGAATCATTGCTGAATTTGTTTACTGAAAACACAAAGCATCTAGAATTTTCTAGAAATCACTCTTCTATCTACGAGTATAATTTAGGCATTTCAATGAATCATTCTTGACATTATTTCATCGAAATAAATATAAATTTGGCTTACTATGTTCAAACTGTTTAAAATTCGTAGAAATTCGTATTCTTGTTGAAAATGACAAGATTAGATTCTTGGATTAAAATAAAGTAATATTTTTATAATTTATTTCTTTTTGAACTATAACACAGGCACACATTAAAAAGATCTTATCCATCTTGTCCGAGTTAAACAATTCAATGCGTATTAGGGCTCACTGAATGGATCACTGGGATTTGTTCGACTTACACCGATAGGGGTTGAAATGCAAGTCAATCCATCCAAAATATAAATTCTAGTAAAAAAAAAACCATTATTTTTGCATTAAATTGAAGGTTTTATTTAGCATAGTTAGAATGATCCGATTAAGGTCAAATATGCACCGTTTTGTTCCATAACTTGTTGCCATTTTGAAGGTAATTTCATTATGCCACTCCCGCAGAAACCCTCGTCCCTAGTGACAAATACTGGGACAATCGATTTTCACAAGCTTCTATTGAGGCGAATTTTTTCACCAGCAAAATCATTCGCCATATACAGGAACAGGTAGTAATCACTGGGTGCCAGGTGCGGACTATAAGGTGGATGCATAAGAACCTCCCAACCAAGCACCCGGAGCTTCTGGCGAGTCACTATCGATGTGTATGGCCTAGCGTTGTCCTGATGGAACACAATACTTTCCCAAAAATTGACATAAGGAGCGTTAAAATATTTAACCGATCAAATTCCTAGTGGATGTCGTAAGAAGGGATTTTTCTGCCAACTATGGATCAATGGATGGATGGGATTGAGAAAGGCCTTGTTAGTTATTGTGCTGCTACATTATAGGATAACGAGATGTTAAAAACACAGTTCGCAATTCTGTTTTTCTTCTCCCTATTTGATAATGAATTAGTGAATGTAGTTCGTTCAATTTTCTTTTCCCTGTGATCACCGTATGTGCAAATTTATTTTTGTTTTGTCTTACTGCGTACGGGTAAAAAGAGTAACTAAAAATGATCATGCTTGTGCAGCTGATAACGTTGGAACCCCTCCCCACGGCTGAAGCCACGGTTTAATGAACATCAAGCCAGTGCACTCGAAGAAGCTCACAGGTACTTACAGAACCCCCCCCCCCCAAACACACACATCCGGTATTGAAGTTTGTAACAGAAATGTCATTTGCTCTAACATTTCCGCCAAATATGCTTACCCCTACCTGCTACATATCGTGCAAGGATCCGCTACGAAATGAAAAATTTTCAAATAAAATCCATCCTCGCTCCCAGGGTGTCAATAGTGGGGTAAAATATATGACCCGTTCATTTTTATTACACAACATTTTTCCTGAACATACTTACCAGGTGTACAAGCTTAAATCCGCTGTTTGCTCGTAGATGGCGTTAGTGAGCATATTGAGCTATTATCGATTGCGCATCCTTTTTTTATGAGTTCTACACCTGTTTACATCAATTAGTAAACATCATCAGTGATTTCATACAACAACATACATTTTTCCTCGTATAATCATGTCTAGTTTCGTGCCAGAAAAAGAGCATATGTGGGAAGCTCAACTTTTTTGCTTCAATTTGAAGAAATCTGCTGCTGAGTCGTATCGAATGCTTGTGGAGGCCTATGGTGACAGTGCGCTATCGGAAACCTCTTGCAGAGACTGGTTTCGTCGGTTCAAAGAAGGCCATTTTGACTTTAATGATAAGAAGCGTGAAAATAGACACAGAAAAGTTGAGGACCATGATTTGCAGGCTCTTTTGGATGTCGAACAGTTAGGTGTTACTCAACAAGCCATTTCCATTTTCGTTTACGAGCCATGGGGTTTTCTTTTGACCGAAAAACAGCGTATTTAAGCACATAAGCACATCAAAATCGAAAAATGTACACGGCCCAAATAACACTGTAACAGTAGCGACCAACTTCTATTAATTCTTTTGTGCCAAGATTTCTTCCAAACATACTTGTACCCTTTATTCACCACTTATGGGAGCTCCCCTACAAAAATATTTGTTCATCAAATTCGCGTTTAATACTTTCAGAGTGTCCACAGAAGCGTGAAATATATAGCCTACCCTAATTCAAATTTGCTAACCAACCTTTTTCCATACCTACTCTTTATATTTACTTTGTGGAAAATCTGGCCTTCAAAATACAATACAAAAGGTCTTCAAATTTAATTCGTTTGCTCCAACATTTTTTCAAATATACTTGTCCCCTATCTTCCTCTACAAAATTCCTCTACAAATTTAATAAAATTTGCTCCCAGCTCTAGAAAGTTGCTCATAGCGAGGGGAAACATGTTGCTAAACATTTTGCCTGAACATTGTTACTCCTTATCTCCATCCATGGGTGAGGTTAGAGCCAATTGTTTTGTCGAAATCTCTTACTTACTTACGTTTAGGCGATTCCAAACAGCGGAACCTTTGCGACATCACTTTTCCTACCCTTTGCTACATATAATTAATACGAATTTTTTTTTTATACCAAATTATCACTTTTGAATAAATTGCTTAAGGAGTTGGATAAAATATGAAAGAACAAATTATTTTTTTCTTTCTAAAAAATGTCTGTGAGCTGCGATATCCTTCAGATATTTTATATATTTAAAAAATTGCTTCATAGTGCTTAAATACATTTTTGACCATCTGCTAACCTATATTAATTTTCTTAATTTATTTATTTTTTTTTTTTTTTGCGATGAAACTTATTACTAAGCTCCATATTTTAAGTAGATTTTCATAACAAATTAAGTAGTCAATTCGCAATTTAAAGAAACTTAAATTTTAATTTCAATTTTCTTGCAGGCACAAACAATAAAACAAAATTGAAAAAATAAAAATTGACTAAGTAAAACTAAAGAAAGCATATGCTTACACGAACACTCTGATATTATAACGCTTAGTAGTGTTGTAATTCCCCAAAAGTAAAATGTTCTCTAACAAAAGCGAGAAAGTCACCATTTGCCAACTTCTCATGAGAATAGAATAGAGTAGGATAGGACAGGGTGCATAACCAAAGTAATGACAAGTAAATGTGGGGGGGGTGGGTTGGAAAAAAATTCAAAACAAAACAAAATTTTCACTGACTAAACTTTTTCTTTTAAAGTTTGTCGGCTTGCTTGTGTGTTGCTTTTGTCTCGTGGCGACTTTCATACTTTTTTCATGCCACGCCTCAACAAACTGTGCCATATCCACGACAAGCTCATATCTCTTTAGCACCGAGCCACCGAGCCATACACTTAACAATGGGCACTTTTGCTTTCTTGGCTTTCTTGGCTTTCTTTGCATTCATCAAGCGTCCGCAGCCGTCTGTTAAAGTTCGCTTCACTCTATTTCCCTACCAAAAACCATGGAATTCTATGCTCATACCACAAATGAAAATTCTGCCAACAAATGGTGCAAAATAGAAAGAGCCAAACCAACAAACTCATCCATTCAGCCAGTCAGCCATTTAATGCCAAGAGTAAAAACCAGAGTTTGATTACAAGCACTCGTACAGAAGATATGTGTCTATGAATGTGTCTGTGTCTGTATGTGCTCTTTGGCACAGATGGAATTATCTCACGTCGCACTTTTGGGTTTTTTTATTGCAGCGAGTTCAGAAGAAGTTCGGAATTTTGCCAACAATTTAAGAAGTTGTTTATTGAAGAGAACATTATTGAGCTTGTTCTCGATGGCATTTATTGTTGTGTTAAAAGTGGTTGCGTTTTATAGCATTGCCTACGCATGCTATCCATCCATATACTTACTACATCCTCTCATATTTATGTTAGTAAGAAAATTTGTGCTTAAATCTAAAATTCAACACTTTCATAAGAATTTCGATAGATTTTCAATCAAAAATTCTTTGCAAAATAAATCAAAAAAGTACTAACTCATCTGTCTGCTCATCCATTCAGGTACGTGTTTGCCGTGAAAATATGCTAAAATCTGTGTGTGTGTGTTTAACAGATTGAAAACAGATATTCAAGAATCTTATACGTTTCACTTACCTATAGGCGGCACCAAACGTTGGATCATAAGTATAGTAACCGGCTGATGGCTGTAGACTTGTCGTCCATGCAGTCACCTCACTGCCGCCATTACTATCTTTTAAGGCATAGGGGGTACTCTGTAAGAAAATTAAATTCGATTTTATTTAAAGTAAATTATATTTTATTTTTGCTATAAAAAAATTAAATTCGAATAAATTAAATTTGTTTTTGTATATATATATATATAAATTGCTACATGTAGGTGTGCTTGAAATAATTAACTTTACAACAGTCTGAAGGGGGAACTTAATAAATTCACACACACACACACAATTAATTTGCATTTGTACAACCTACAGATGGGGCGCTTACTGAGGGCGAATGAGTCTTTTGAGAAACACAAAAAAAAATTGTTGGTATCATTTCAACAACATATTTGTATTTCATTGTGATGATGATGATCATCAACCACAATAGCAAACATTACTGAGATTGATTGTTCAAAAAATGATAAATTTGAATAAATAAATCAGTGAATTAGAAGTTATGCATGAAATTTACGAGTGAATGTAATTACACAAACCATTACAGTAAGTCTGTACCCAGTCAAGTCATAAATATTGGTACACAATTAAACGCATTCATTACGAATGCAATATTAGACGCATCCATATCATCTTGACTGCGATTTGACAGCTGACAATTATGCTTCATTGCCACGTAAAAAGTTTTTGGCATCAAGTGTTTACAATCATGGAATGGAGAGACAACGGAAATCGTATTGTTATAGCTGGCCTACTAAAATGCAACATGGGAAAAGGCGATGTCTTTCGGACGTTGCGACCTCTTGGAAAAAAGAATAAATATGTGGTACTTAAAGCCCCGAAAGGCTCGTTGGCCGAGCTTCTCTTCCATTAATGTTGTGCGTGTTTTATTTTGGACAGTGTCAGAAGGAACCTACTTAATTTAGCCGGTTCCGAACGGCAGAACCCTTGCAACATCACTTTTTCTGTGCTTTGTCGCAGAGTTCCTTTAGAAGCTATTCCATGGCAAATTGTTACTGCCCGAAGAATTGCAAATTGCTTGCCGACAGATGGGTAGAGTTTGAAAGAAAAATCTTTTCGATATGAAAAATTTGTTATGCTTAAGCCGGGGATTGAGCCCACGACCTACAGATCAAAAATGCCAACACACTAACCACTGAGTCACGGCACCCACGGCGACCGCTTGGAAGCACCCGCAATTTGGTGTATTGTGCTGTGAAGTTGTTTCAGGATACTGGTGAAATACGAGACCGTCAAAGATCCGGCCCTCCGCCTATAGAGAGAACTCCACAAGCGATGCAAAGCTGTGAAGAAACTAATCGACTGAAAACCGCTGCGAAAACAGAAAATCTTGTAACGGTAAATGCAAATTTCGCAAAACTCCATGTCCATGAAGATTTGGGACTCAGCGCGTACAAGCGACACATTCGATACATGCTCACGGCTGCATTGGAGGGAAAATTCTGTTTACTGACGAGAAAATCTTCATCGACGAAGAATCGTTCAATGAACAGAATGATCGTGTGTATGCTCGGTCATCCAGAGAAACATCCCAACTCATCTCGAGGATCCAAAGAGGCCTCTGCTCCAGCTCACAAGGCAAAAACGACTCAACTGTGGCTAAAAAACAACATTCCGGACTTTATATCAACGGATGATTGGCCAGCTGGTAGTCCAGACCTCAACCCGTTGGATTATAAGTTGTGGTGCGTATTAGAGGGCATGGCTTGCTCTACTCGACACACAAATATTGAGTCGTTGAAGTAAGCCCTTGTCCGTGCAATGGACAGTTTCCCCATGCATGAAGTTCGTCTCGGGATCAATGAATGGCCAGATCGTCTCAAGTCATGCTGGAAGGCAAATGGAATTCATTTCGAATAAGTTGTTCTAAGATTTGTAGCCATTGAATAATCCAATAAAAAGAAGAAAAAGTTTTGAAAAATATTAATTCGTTTTCATTTGGAGACGATTTTTCTGTGCACCACTATTTATGACTTGACTAGGCCAAGAAATAACAAAATAGTTGATTAGCAGATTTCGTCATTCTATACTCTACAAAAATGACGCAAAATAATACTTTCGACGGTACTTAATTTGCATTAGAATCCTTTTGCCTAAACAAATTATAAAAAATTGCCAGAAGAATACTAACTGCAAATAATTCGAGAAGGATCTAATCATGGAAACATGGTGCAATGCCTGGGATTTCCATGTGACACAAAAAGTATAAATAATAGGCGATTATTTCGTAATAATAGTGGCACATTTCTGCTGGTCCTATTCTTATTCTATGTATCAAAACCTTAAGCGTCATCTATTACTAGTGACATCGTCATGCAGTAGGTTGGAACCAAAACTGTCTGTAAAAATACTCTAGCATCACCGCAGCAAGCCGTAGTGCCACATACATATTGAAGAGCTCACAAAAGAAGTTAAAAGTTGAAATAGTGATAGAAATCATGCAATCTTGTACAGGTCCACTTATATATGGACAATCATAAAATAGCACCAATGCCTAAAGAATACAAAAAAGAGCCACAAAAACTAACAAACAACAGCAAAACATCATCATCCTAATTATTATTATTATTTTCAACAATTTTCCATAATTATGTTGCAATTAAGCGTTTGTGGCCTTAACATGTTGTTTCACACATAACACCGCTCACGTCAAACAATATACAATATGAGTTGGTACGTCTACATGCATGCAATACTTAGCTGCTACGAGCTACGAGCTATAGCTAGCTAGATCCAAATAATGAATGAATGAAAATGAAGACATTATTAAAGGAATTTGTTCTTTGTTTAAAAATTAATTTATTTAATGAATTTTATAATTTCTTTGTATTTATATATGCATGCATGTGACTCTGCGTTTGTGTGTGTGTGTTTGTATTTATTTACAATGTAAATTCAAATTTAACACTCGTCGTAAAATAACTTTCGTGCGATAATTGAACAAAAGTATTTTTTAAATGACCATTCAAGCCAGTCAACCACTTCAAAAGAAGAGTACAACAAGAGTGCAACAGCAAATGAATATATGAATGAAAAAAAAAAAAACGTGAATGAATGAATGAATGAACAACTTAATCGTCAAATAAATTGTTGGTGAGGGAACCAAAAACAAAAACGACAACAAAAATAATAAAAATAACAAAAGGCAAATCATAGGTACCTACCTATATTTGTTAACAACAAATTATAAATAACAACAACAACAACAAGTGCTTGTTAAATATGCGAGCATATGCGTTTGGATACAACTGTATTCATTTAACACGCTTAACAAGCGACACAACAACCAATGTGTTGGTAGTAGGACACATGTTGTGTAAATAGCAGAGCAGAAAAGAAACGCAATTGCAACATGCATTAAATATAATTGCAGCAATGAAATGACAATAAATGCAAATAAATAAAAATTCAACTAAGGGGAGAGTTTTCGATTTTATAGGCAACATATGAATGGTAACTGCAACATCAGTGGTGAATTCTTGAGTTTTGTAAACATGTTGCATTCCTTTCAAGCAATATGGTGTTGCAAAAAAATGGCAATTATAGCAACACGCCAACATGAAATTACTTAAATTTTTCTCTAATATATGTGGATTTATTTATTTCGAACTCATCCAGGGGAGGTGTTAGCGTCAACGGTCATTAATTGGATAGTCTAGCCATACTACCATGGATGAACTTAAGCACCACGAAAGGAATAATCTGGTGTTTCCGTGAATCTTTATTTATCGAGTGCATCATCATTTTGAGCATTATATTCAGGTATTCAATTTTCTCTTAGATTTCAGCTATTCCTAATTCTAGGGACTGTACATTACTTTGTATCATTGCATCATTCATTCCAGCTCAAGCTGTCTTAAAGGACCCAGGAAACCTGAACCCCATAGAGGGTGTATCCTATTACTGCGTAATAATCATGCGAATAATAGTCAAACAGAGCATATATGCTTTATGGCATTTATGCTCCAGGTCCAGGTCTTTTTTCAAAAACGATATACTGAACCTATCAAATCCGTTTCTTATCCACATCTATGGATTGAGCTTTACGTGCGTCAATGTTAAAAAATGCAATAATGTCCTCAAATTGTTCAAATTCTTCTTCTTCTTCTTTTTCTTCTTATGTAGCCATAACAACCGATGATCGATTTAGGCCGAACATATAATGCGGCGCCAGTCTTCTCTGTTCTTCGCTTGCTGGTGCCAATTGGATATACCAATCGCCGCCAGGTTACCCAACGGAGGTTTCGTCTTCCTCTCCTTCTATGTCCTCTAGCGGGTGCCGAATTAAATACTCTCTTCGCTGGGACGTCTTCTTCCATTCGCTCGACATGACCCAGCCAACGCAGCCGCTGGATTTTGAATCCCTTGACTATGTCAATATCAGCATACAGCGCATATAGCTTATCGTTGTACCTCATTCGGTACTCGCCATCAACGCAAGAAGGTCCGAAGATCTTGCGGAGAACTTTTCTCTCGAAAACTGCAAGCATCCTCTCATCGGTGGTGGAAATTGTCCAGGCTTCTGCGCCATATGTTAGGACAGGAATAATGAGGACCTTGTAGGGTGTGATTTTCGATCTTCCTATTGATAAAAAAAAAAATAAATATGTGGCACTTAAAGCCCCGAAGGGCTCATTGGCAGAGCTTCTCTTCAATTACTGTTGTGCGTGTTAAATTTTGGACAGTATTAGAAGGAACCTACTTATTTCAGCCGGTTCCGAACGGCAGAACCCTTGCGACATCACTTTTTCTGAGCTTTGTCACAGAGTTCTTTTAGAAGCTTTTTCATGGCAAGTTGTTACTGTCGGAAGAATTGCCAATTGCTTGCCGACAGGTGGGTACCGTTCGAAAGAAAAATCTTTTCGATATTAAATTTGTTATGCATGAGCCGGGGATTGAACCACAACCTACAGATCAGAAGGCCAACACACTAACCACTGAGCCACGGCACCCATATAGATATAATGTTATAATTCTGATATAATTTCACAGATTAGTATAGAAGTTATTACAAAAATGATTGCAATAATCTCGAATCCCAAATATATGAATTTATTTTTTAGACATCGGAGCAAAATCTTGCGCAATAATGTCGACATAAAATTTTTGCAAAAATTATAAATTCGACATGATTGCAAAATTTTTTATAATAATGTCGAAAAATAGCATTTCCATTTAAACGACAATTTCGATATTATTGCACTTTTTCGATATTAATTCCGTTGACATCCATGCATTCCATTGCATCAAATATCTAGCGAATAAAGTAGCTGCAAAAATCATAAATTAGTCCCTAAAAATATATATTACATGAATGCAATAAGAACAACTGTCACACTGGTGAACAAAATAAGTTTTCGTAAGCTATAGAGTTTCATAAAAAATAATCCTAACGGTCGTATAGCAACAGTAAAACAGTATTGGAGAAATTTATGTCGCAGTTATTATATATCGGCCAAATACAAGTAGTATACACCCTCAAAGCATAAATGGTCACCATCCAATAGAGATCAGAATGGGCAATAAATCCGAGTAATCTAAAAAATATGTCCAGCACTGGTCACAGACGACTTAAATATCGAATCTAGTATGATGGGCAGAATAATAGTTCTTGGATTACTCCAACAAATCTACAAGGATGTCAGCATCTTTCATATGATGCCAAACTCCGTAAACCTAGCGGTGACCACACTGCTGGATCGAACCATATTTTGGCTTGTGAATTAAAATCCTTTTAA
The DNA here is from genome assembly GCA_963854835.1 of Megamerina dolium. NCBI lineage: Eukaryota > Metazoa > Arthropoda > Insecta > Diptera > Megamerinidae > Megamerina > Megamerina dolium. Next base: position 60,141,117 of record OY978528.1, on the reverse strand, counting down.
AAATTGTGATAGTTCTAAAAACTCTCAACGGTCATACATTTGCAGAAAAATCAATACTCGAATGGCTGCTTTACAGCAATCAATCGAAAATACTGCAAATTTGAAATGAATGCTAGAAAATAGAATTCACATTGACAGCAATGAAACAGACTCTGAGGCAGCACTATATAATATGTCATACTTCATACGAAGAACCCCATTCTATGACTTCATAAGACACTGGCAAAAAAGCTGTTCATAACATGGCCAACCAAATAATGAAATCTTCTGACAGAAAAAAGAAGCTCGTAAATTCAGCATAGTAAATCTAACCCATCTTTATGGTGCCATCTCGGAGCTTTCTTATGTAATTACATACCACTTCCAAAAAATTGGAACACACTAAAATAGCTAAAGATTCTGCTGGGGATCAAGCAATGAAATACATCACAGTCAGATGCCCAGCACTATCCAGTATAATATTAGTGAGACTAATTAATTAATATGTGGCACATAAAGCCCCAAAGGGCTCATTGGCCGAGCTTCTCTTCCATTACTGTTGTGCGTCTTAAATTTTGGACAATATTAGAAGGGACCTACTTATTTTAGCCGGTTCCGAACGGCAGAACACTTGTGACATCACTTTTTCTGAGCTTTGTCAGAGAGTTCTTTAAGAAGCTTTTTCATGGCAAGTTGTTACTTGTAGTTAGTGAGACTAGCCAAGTAAAAATTATAATCAGACCCCAATTCTCGCATACTCAATTTCCCAATAATCATATTCTATCATATCTTATACATTGTATACCTATATTAAAAATAATTGAATACAAGGCATAATCTTTTCTGCCACAATCATGTAAGAACGCCATTAATTTCACTGTCTTTTTATATTTTTTATTTAAATATCTTTAAAGACATTTTAAAAAACATTTGAAAGATAATTTAATTCATTTTTATTCTTTTCTTCATTTATTTTTATTTTTAGATTTGCATTAATTTTATTCTTTCATTTTGTTTTCATATTTTGTTGTAAAAACACTTTGAAAACATTAAGAGAAGAAAAACAAAACCAGCAAAAGAACAAAGAAAAACTCCTTTCATATCATACTTAAGTGTTCGTGTATGCCTGTATGTACCTACTACTAAGTATATAGCATACAATTAGTGCAACACCAAAGTGCAGCAGCTCATAAAAAGTAGTTAATTGCATTTTTATGCAAATCGTTAACATTAAAATAATTACAGTTGTCGACTCGTGTTTCAGCCTGATTTTAAGTATTTTTTTGGTTATTTTTTCTTTTTTTTAGTTTTGTATATACGATACGTTCTTTTCGTTGCTCGTGTTGTTCGTGTACATTTTATTATTGTTGTAAGCATTAAGCACCTAAATGCGCATTTAATTCGCAGAGATTTGATAACAGCAACGTCAACATAAGAGCAGTAGCAAAAATGTCTGCAGACATTGTATTATTACTATCGATGTGATGGCTGCCTTTAGTGGTACATATGCAAGTATGTATTCATATGCTCGTATATAGATATATAGATATATGGATCCGGATGTGATTTGCTTCAGCATTATTTTCATATGATGTAATAATGATATGTGCCATTTACATATATGCACACATATAAGCATAGCAAATAGTCATATTTGTATAAAAGCAAGCAAAAAAAAAAAATTGCAATTTTTGCTTGCAAAAAAAAAAATGCAATTTTTGCTTTACACTAATATTTGTTACAAAATTTTAATTTCATGTACTTATAGCTATATTAAATGTCTATGTAACTATATACAGTGCATTTTACACGTAACAAAAAGTACCCAACCTATTGCAAAATTTAAATATGCATAATATGTAATTATACAAATGGGTGGCTGCATTTTTGAGAAATTTATTTGTCTAAGATTATAATAAATTATACAGCCACAATAAAAAAAAATTATGAGATTTTATGCAGCGGACACGATAAGCATTTCTATATACATTTGGGGTCACCGAATTCAAACTCGGTTGGTCAGGTTATGTCGCATTTGGTCCCTAACCTCATATATACATTCATTAACCCATTTCGAACCGCTGTTCGATTTTTCGAACACTAAAAATCACAATTTTTAAAAAAATTTTTAAAGTGCTAAGGAAAGCAAATTATGCAAATTTTTTCTTGCAGCCTCTTAATTGGATATTTTAACTATCAAAAAAATTTTTATTTTCCACGCCCACTTACCGCCCAAAAATTTTAGGGTGAGCAGCAAAAAATGTCCAATTTCAGACATTTTTTCATTGCTGCCATATATTTCAAAAAAATACATAAATACAAAAAATTACAATCAGAAATTATTTGCAATTGATGTAGAATCTTGTTATCATAGCTTACTTTCTTCTAGTCGGTATATGCCAGATGCAGGGTGTTGACAAAGTCAAGTGTTCGATTTTTTGAACGCTGGCATTTAGACGACATTTTCCTTTGCATACATTTTGGCTTATGTATTTATGATAGTTGCAAATTGATGAGCAAATGGTTCCTTATTTTGGACGAAACTCCTGCAAAATGTATATAAGAGGCAAACCTATTAGATTCGGGTACAAGCTTTGGTGTCTCTGTTCATCAGCCGGATATTTATTTTCTTGCGTGCCATATGCGGGTTCAAGTGATAAATACAATCAGAAGGTCGGATTAGGAGCGCATGTTGTGTTACAACTTTTGGAAAACTTGAAGTTTCCCGAGTGTCATTCAATATATTTCGACAACTTTTTCACGTCGCATTCCTTAATGTGCATTCTTGCCGATAAAAAGATTTGTGCTTCAGGGACAGTAAGGAATAATAGAGTTGGCAGTGCGCCTTTAAAAACTGGCAAGCAGTTAAAAAAAGGTGACCACGATTTCGTGTTTGATTCTGCTAACCAAATATTATATTACCGCTGGCAGGACAACAGCGAAGTAACTGCTTGCACTAATTTTGATCAGATGGAACCCATGTATTCCGTAAAAAGGTGGTCGAAACAGAAGAAAGATAAAAATGGTAACCTTGTTTCAGAAGGAAAATTTCTTGACTTTCAGCAGCCATTACTTTTCAAAAACTACAACAATGCAATGGGCGGCGTTGATCTCCATGACAATGCTGTTCAAAATTATAGAGTCAATATTCGCTCAAAGAAATGGTACTGGCCATTGTGGCTGTCAATGCTGCAATCCTCTATGGTCAATGCTTGGAAACTTCACTGTTTTATAGCCAGTTTCAGAAAAGAAAAGCCTATTTCTCAAAAGGACTTTAGAGTAGCAGTCACAGAAAAACTTCTTTTGACATCTGAAGTACAGTCTTCCGACGATAACTCGGAGGGTTTTCATCCAAAAAATTTACCTAAAGTTTCTGGAAAGCATTTAGTAATTCCCCATCCCCAGAAAAAGCCACGCCGTTGTCAACTAAAGGGGAAAACCTACATATTTTATGTGTCAGAAGTGCAATAAGCATTTACATACTAAGTGCTTCGAAGCTTTTCATATACAGCATACATAATATTTTGTAGCAAAACACATTTTAAACGATGAAAACTAAATGAAAATTTTCAAACTTTTAAAATAAGCAGCTTTAAAGTTTTTGTATGAATTCCTTGAAAAATAAAAAAATGTGGCCTAGCGACCAACGTTCGAAAAATCGAACACTTGATTGCGGCCAAACAAAAAATCGAAAATTTTTTTTGACTTTTGATTTGAGTTCTTGGGCCTAAAAATAGGTAAAAAAACATGTTTCGATTATCGGTACAAAAAATTTAGTGACCGTGGTCTTTAATGGGTTAAAATACCCAGATTCGCCTCTATAGGAATAAAATGTATAAGAAATTGCTATACATTTTTTCTGCTCAATATTTTTTCTAAACATACTTATTCTCTAGCTCTATTCCTTAGACAGGGTCTCGTGCAAAATTAACAATTTTTTTTTTATTTCACGTGGGCCAAGAGCGATGGGCCAAGAAGGCGTAGATATTTGCTGCACACCTACAGAAAATATTCCAACCATACCAAAATGCAAAGAACTTCAATCCAACTTTAATCTTTCAAGAATTTGTCGAAATAGAACGTTTCACTTTAGATGAAGTTGCTGAAGAAATCTCAAAATTAAAAGTCCTGGCTTTGATCTAATAAAGGCGGAAGTCTTGAAGAAACTACCAATAAAGGCCTTAAATAATATGATTTCAATCAAGAATGATACTGATAATGATACCCAAGCCAGGTAAAAGCCCCAATGAAATAGCATCTTACGGCCCAATTGCATTACTACCGGTAATGGAAAAACTTTTCGAAAAAATTATTGCTAAACGTTTAAAAAATATAATCACAAGCAGAATGCTGATACCCTCTCATAAATTTGGCTTCCGTGAAAAACATTCAACGATTGACCAAATACATCGATTAGTCCACACTATAGCAGAAGTCTTGGAAAACAACAAAGTCTGTTCGGCAATTCTTACTCGACGTCGCTCAAGCATTCAGCATAAAGTTTAACACGAAGGTCTCCAACATAAACTAAAAACACTTCTACCATTACAATATACTAACATTATAGAATCTTACATATCAAACAGATATTATAGATTATTATACAGGCTATTTAACACTGCGACCTAAAAGATCTTTTGTGCGCCTATTGCCCAACTAAAACAATTCTAGACTTTTTATATATCTTATAATTGCTGTGGGCTTGATTTTACCTATGTAGTTTGGAGACAAGATTCCGTTACCTAGGTAACCAAATCTACGTTTTGCCACCGCTGGGCAATTGCATAGAATATGTTTCGATGTTTCCTGCTCCTCATGACAGAGTCGAAAGGTATCGTTTTCTACCACACCTATTTTTGTCATATGGTAGTTAAGTCCACAGTGATCAGTGAGCAACTCTGTGTCTCTGAGTTTTATGTCATTTCTGCTGAGGTTAAGAACACCGTCCACCTTAACATGTGTGGAATCAATAAATCCCTTCGACTGTTTGTAACCCCGTAGAAGGACTCTGGTCCAATGAAGTGTGTGCTTGCGCCCTCCTTTGCAAGTGAGTCGGCCATTTCGTTTCCCTCGTGTCCCTCATGTCCCGGCACCCACATCAGGGTGACAGGATTCTTTGCTGCCAGGGCATTGAGAAGTTTAAAACATTCCCATACCAGCCTTGATTGAAACGAGAATTTTGCCAGGGACTTGATAGCCGCCTGGCTAACCGACAGAATGCATATTTTGGTACCACGGGTGCCCCTACGTATGCATTCTCTCGCACATACCTCTATGTCATGGCATAATTATTAAATTAATTAAAGAAATAGCGGCAGGTGTTCCGCAAGGCAGTATACTAGGAGCAGTCCTATATTTATTGTACACATCGGATCTGTCCGAAAATGTGTAAAGTAGTTTGTTCACGACACATTTTACAAAAAAATATTAAGACATCAAACTGAAACTAATTTTATACTCACTAATTATTAGATCATTTTCGAAATATTCGATTTTGTTTGAAAACCAAACTCACTTGCCATACAAAGACTGGATTTCGAACGTATATTTCCACGCGTTAACCTCCAAAATATTAATTAATCGATTAATTAATCGAGATTACATATACGATTATATATAATAATTAATAAAGCATACAAAAAGTAAGTTTTCGCATGAATGTTTTCCCACTTTGAGCACGATAATATAAATCTCTAGTATTGAAGCTTGACACATACGATTATTTTGATCAAAAAGTGAGTTGATCTAAGAAAAAACCCATTCGGTTGAAAGTTGCTGCTACACCCAATTCAAAAGTGTGAATTTGCTAAAGTATGTCCATCCATTTGTCATAATGCACGATATCTTAGCTTCGGTATTACCGAAGTTGAGCTTTTCAATTTGATTTTTTTATTATGCATCCTCTCCTCTACCTATTCCTTGTCTACTAACATATGTATATTCTATACACACATTAATATTAATTAGATTTATGGCATAATTTAATTAATATTCATAAGCTTCTTGATGCAGTTTCATGATTTTTAGACTCATTAAAGAACGATTAATTTTATTCTCCACGGGCGTTCATCATCACTCGCACACTACTTCTAGTTGAACAGTGATATCACTTTGAGTGGCATTGCAACAGAGCACTAGAACACAAGTGATAAATATCGAAATTCAAAGGCAACAATTAAAATAAATAAAAAAAGAAATAGAAACCAAAACAAAACTTTAACCAACTGAGTAAGTATAACAAATAAAAATGCACGCACACCTGCCACAATGATGGGTGGTGGGTGTGTCAGATATACTGCATTATCGTACATCTTCATCAAAGTAAGACAGTGGGCGTTTTTTTTTTTTTTGTTTTTCTTCTTTTTATATGCATTTATACGAGTACATACATGCGTACAAATGTTTAGACAAGAAATCTTATGAAAATCATGAGACTATTATCAGACACACACACACACAGCAATAAAATGGGGCGCACTATATACACTCCACTACTCATAACTGTTGCTAATTAATGACTGAGCTGAGCTGATTAGGGAATTTTTAATATTTCTCAATTACTTATTCGCATTTGAGTTCTTCGTTCTTCGTTCTTTTTTTTTTTTTTGTCTTTTAAATTGAACGCACAACACATCATAACAGAACTCAACACAGAAATGTTGCTACAATATAAACACGGTAGCATAGCAAAATATGCGTGCGCTGCTGCCGTAAGAATTTGTTGCATACTGATGAAAAGTTAATTGAAGAATTTCACAGCGTACCCCATAAGTTGTAATACCAGTAAAAGCATCAACAGCAGCAGCAGCACCAGGAGCAACAATAACAATAAGCAACGAGCCATGCCATAATGTATTTACAACAATTGCTGTTGCCGCTATTGCCACATACGCCCCAGCTACTTGTACCAATGGCAACATATTGGATTGGGGAAAAAGTAAATGGCTGTATAATTATAATTGTTCGTTATATTTAAAAGCTACAGTTCCGTAATAAAATTGATGCCTCTGTTAAAACCCATAGGCAATAGAAATTGAAACGGAAATTGAACATAAATTTTTCATAGTCACAGACACTCTGGCCGATCTATCATCGACATAAATTGAAAAATTCTGACATACAAATTTCATATTTTGAAAGAAAATTGTACGATATGTTGATCATAAAAGATTATGTACCCTGCTTTATCATATGAAATTACTGCAACATGTATCTAACAACATTATATCAACATTTCTCCATTGAAATTTCAATAAAAAACATGTTGTTAAATCTTGTTAGATACATGTTGCAGTCATTTCATGTAATAAAATAGAGTAAATACTCTTTCTTGATACATGTTTTTTACAATATCGGGAAAAATAGGAGTTTATTGAAATTTGATAGAAAATTCGAATAAAATAAAAGTATTTGCTCTAAGAGAAAAGAACTTCGCCTGAAAAAAATTCATGTTGCTGGTGAAATTTCACATGAATAAACATAATAAGCAACATAATAATTAAGCGGCTATGACTATGCTAAGAAATTTAGGATCGACCGCAAAATAATGTTGAACCGTTTAAAACGAGCTGCACACATATCAAAATTTTATGAAACTCTACTTCAAATGAAGCTGTTTCAGTGACAAAGTCAAGACTGATGACAGGGAAGTTGATGCTGTGCTTGATGGTTTTGAAAAGGAATATATCCACCACCTTCGAAATCTGCCCACATCATTGATGGCGTGGCATAAATTTGGAGAGTTTTATGTTCAAGTTTAAAATTTTTCTTCAAAGTAAGCCTGTGAACATTAGTTGGCTCAATTCATATCAAGAATAACATCCAAAATTTTATGGAATTTCAGAGAAACGACCCGAAATTAAGGAAGAAGGGCATACTGTAATATACATTTGAAGGAGTGGTCCATCAGATTCCCTTAAATCTCAAACTCTGCTATTGATTACCAAATATAATAATCTGTACTAAATTTCTGCTCAAAGGCTTTGTACTTTCGGGCAAAAAAACAAACTTTTATATGGAAGGTAGGCATGGTTCGCATTCGATTACATCCATTTTTAAGCTTGTCTATTATTTGGAAAATGTAATCTTACTTAAGTTATCTTATATTAGCTTAAGTTTTAGCATGATATCTTTATATCCTCCTTTTATACTTTTATATGGGAAATCATCGTTATTTAACCCGATTACACCCATTCCCGCTCTCCTCTATCACTGAAAACTTCATTTCAAAAATATGCTTTCATATGCTAGGTAGAAGTTGTTTCCATCTAATAACGCTTATATTCAAACTCATCAATTCTTTGGTGAAAATATCGAATTTTCATCTCGATCACTATACGTGGCCCATAAGACCGATAGTTTTTACCCAATAGTTTTCAATATGTCTATGGTGAATGTTGCATGAGCAGTGATCGTCAACAAGTAGGCAAAATTCTACAATAATAACATTATTGTTGCTGCTGCTGCTGTTGTTACTGCATGCAACATATAGTATACTCCAACATCAACCGCAACGAAGCAAACAAACAAACAAACAAAGAAGCAACATTAGCCTTCGTATTTGAGCGTTCATAATTATCATATTACACGGCAACGCACGTAAAATAAATAAACACATTGCTTTTGTACGTATATGGAGGAGGTAGGGATCCCTTCTCCACCACCCTTGAGATGATATACGATCGTGAGCCACATCGAGCGTATAACGCATGTCTACATGCAACAAAACAGCCGTCATCCAAACACAAAAAATAACGTTGACGATGGCGCATTCAATGTGAGATATAAGCTGTGCTCATGCATACATTTGTAGTTACAATATACGAAGTATGTAACTATTATGAGCAATGTGCAGCAACACAATGTAGGTACCACTCAACACCACCGTCTCTGTGAAGTAAACATGCTCGACACTCATTCGCATCGCATCGTCCCCCTAATTAAACGATTTAATTGCTTTGACTGAATTTACGTTCGCATCACCGACGTCACTGCCATCACTGCCATCACTGCCACCACTATTAACAATGTGTAGCACTAACCGCATGATGTGCCCATTTTGTATGCACATTGCGTGCGCATGCGCAACGCAATGCAACGCATTATCATGTTATAATTTACAACAATAACAAAAACAGCAACATACGAAGCGGTAATAAATGTATGTGTATAATTGTATGCGGTGGTAATGAGTTAAGAAAAGGAAAAAAATTGCAACCTTATAAAAACAGCAACAACAATAATGTTGACGATATGAGAACTTTACTAATCATATGTATTTTAGAAAATGTATATGTTGAAATTTTTTGATGAAGACACAATGTATGTGCATGCTTACTCGAATACTAGAAAAAAGTAGAACAGAACTATAGCTAGACGGAGAGTGAGAGAGAGAGAGAGAAAGAATTAAAGCATAGCTGCACACTATTGAATTAAGCCATAATTCAATTATACGGAAATTAATACACACAGCCACACGCATATATGTACACGTTCTGAATTTATTCTTACTACTAAATAGTAATAATAATAACAATAATAATACTAATACTAACAACAACACCACAACAATGATGACAACAATGACGACAGCGTAACATGAGAAAGGTGAATATGCAACAAATAGTCAACTAGAAATATGAGGATTACTTGCTACATACATATATACATACGTGTATACAAACACGCATATTTCGCATAAATCGTTGTACATATAAAAATACACACACACACACACATACATATAAATATTGATGCCATTTCTAAGGCCATTTCACACACTAGTTGCTGTTGCTGTTGCTATAGCATTACTTAGTGCGCTACATTTGTACGACTGTATACAAGAGATTTGTAGCCTAGCGGTAGTCGGGTACGTGTCTACAACTTATTCTTATGCTACATAGTATATAAATCCATCATCACATATGGAGAACACTATATTGGGGGAAAAACCATTATCAAAGAAATTATAAAGAAAATATGTATTAAGCACATATTGGAATTTAGCGTCTATTATATATTTAGAATTTTTGTGTGTATACAAACATTTGCTTCTAAACATACCTACCTATTTCTAGAAGCATTTGCAACCTATATGTATGTATTTAGAATTCTCTGAAAAACTCATATTTATGACTTTCACACACGAATGCAATCTAGGTGAAAATTGATGCATAAGAATTGACAGAGTACATGAATGGCTGAAATCGAATGAAAATTACATCGACCTTTCATACAAAAGTATCTTATTGCATTGGAGTTTTGAGACCTTTTGGCCACTTTCGAGCTTAAACATAGTACATAAAATATGTTTCACCATAAAATAATTATATTAGAAAATGGGAGTGTTCGAATAAAAATCACACCTACCTCGCATACAAAAGTAGGTTGTTTTCTCACTTTTAGCGCGAAAATATAAATCTCTAGAGCTAAAACTTGGTATATATAGTTACACTGATCACAGAATAGATATATTATAAAATGGACATAATCGGATGAAAAGCATACATGCCTCCTATACAAAAGTACGATGTTGCAGACTTACTCGAACCCGTGAGAATATGAAGGTATCAGGGTAAAACTCAGTAAATATGATTACTTTTACTAATTCACAGACATATTAAAAATTTGGTTGAGTCCGATGAAAACCACCCCTACCCCCCATACAAACTTATGCTTCTATATGTATTTTTTCACACGCTGTACGAGAAAATATAAATGATTAAAATATAATTATATAAATTATCAAGCTGAAACTCTGTACGAAACGAATGAATTTATCAATTCATAGGCATATTAGAGAACGGGCGTGGTTGTATAAAAATCACGCCCACTTCACATACAAAAATATGAGATGCTGTGGAATTTTGAACTATCGCTTGGAATTCCCTATATATATTATTGTAAAATTTGTAATCTTTGGTGTTACCAAAGCTAAACTTTTAAAATTTACCTAATTCCAAATTATTGAAAGCTGCAGATTTTAAATTATACATTTCTCTGTAGTTTATAATTTTCTTTAGTCAAATTTGGCGAATATACTACTTATATAACTACTAAAAGAACATTTTTATAAAATTTGCGTATAAACATTCGCATATAAACATTAAAAATGTATCGGCACATAGTATTATGTTGCTAAGATTTAATCATACAAACAATTTTGGTGTTACCATGGCTAAACTTTTAAAATTTTCGTAAATTCAAAATGATTGAAAGCTGCAGATTTTAAATTATACATTTGTTTGTAGTTTATAATTTTCTTGAGACCAATTTAGAGAATGTACTATTTATCTAACTACTAAAGGAACATTTGTATAAAATTTGCATATAAGCATTTGCATATAAACATTAAAAATGTATCGGTACATAGTATTATGTTGCTGAATAATACAAACAACTTAATATTCTTGAATGTTTTAAAAAATGACATATCCTATTTCAAAATGTTTTTACAACTAAGTTTAGCAACATATACACACACGTAAATGCATGAAGGTAAATACAAATATGGTCGTTTGTACACATATATAGTAGCGGTTAAATTTTAATTTAGTTCATTAATCACAATGATCACAACAAATCAACATCATCCAATCGCATCAGTAGGTTTATATAAGATATCTACATACACACATACATATATGTATGATGCTGGTGTCATATTTAATCACAACAAAGTCAACGACAACAACAATACTAATGATGATAATGATTGTATGTATGTAAAAATAAAATTGCAAAACTAAATAATTTGTGTTGTTTACAATAATTGTTGTCACAACATGAGCACACATCAAACTCAGATAGTCATGAGCAGCAGCAGCAGCAGCAGCAGCAGCAGCAGTTATAACAGCAACACTGTAGAGGGTAACGAAAACAGACAACAATGACAATACCAAAGAACAGCAGTAGCAGCAACAGCAAGCGACAAAGAAGATGCAAAATTAAAATAACAAACAACAATAACAGCAACTACAACAATATTGAATTAAGCAGCGAATAACAATAAAGATAATTAAAAAGCAAACGACAAACAATGAACTAACAACAATAGCAATCAGTAATAGCAACAAGAAGCAAAACTGCAAGTGAACGAATATGAAGAATGAAAAACAAGAATATATAGAATGTAGAATGTATGAGTAGAAGATTATAAGAATTATAAGAAGAACACCATAGAGGGTAAATACGAACCACCAGCAGTAATAACAACAACAACAATCTCATTTAAATATCACTCTCTGAAGCGTAAATGCATGAATATTCAAATACATAGAAGATAGTAAAGCAAAACAAATATGAGTGGAAAGACAAAAAACTGCAAAATGCAAATCCACAAACCGCATCCAACATGAAATTTACACCAATAACAATGAAGAAAAAAAAGACTGAAAACTACATAATAATATAGTACTAATAATAGTACAAAATGCTAGCAATAAGAACAACAATACGAATAAATAAAACACAGCAATACTACTGTACCTAGCATTACATAATATAATAAACGACAAACAAATATGTGGCATAAAAATAGATAAATCTGAACAACAACGATATATTTAAGAATTGAAATATAAATGTTAGTTTCTTCTATATATAGATATAGTACGAGGAAAGTCTCATAAAATACCGATTTTTTATCAAAAATATTATATATATAAGTCAGTGGTTCAAATGCCCTCTGGGAAGTTGCTTGGTTGAATACCGATACTTTTAGAATGAACAGTCTCTGCAAGAGTAGGCTTTGAGCACTTGAGCCTCTGAAGAGACGTTTAGCCTGTCCCACACAGGACGTCGCCACCTCGTTACTGGGAGCTTGGTCGCCCCCGTGTGAGATCTCCACCACTTTCACCTCACCGCAAACCGGCAGAACGAATGCGGACACAGTCGACTGTTTATTAACATCGCCCGTTTCGCCGGCTCGGGGCCCGATGTTGGTGTGGAGCTATTTGATCGGTATGTCTTCGGTGTCGTCTGTACTTCACCAGGCGGATCGGCAGGCTTAGCCGCCAAGCACCGAGCTGTTGCCAGCGGAATGCCCTTGGCGAGTAACATCTTTAACCTTTTGCGCCCAGCGCCTGACAGTTTCGGCCGATATTTCTGAGGCTTTGATGAATCAGGATTTACGAGATTCCTCTCCTCTTCCGAGGTGATACACATTCCCGTCGACTCTTGGCTAAGTGGAAAACCTATACCCTCCTACCTGACAGAGGGAGGATTTGTTAACACCTCCGTCAAGTCGTGGTCCATTTTTACATTTGCTGAAGGACCAGTTGCCCCCTCGACCAATGATTCTAGTTGTACATTTAATCGTGTGCAGACCAAGTTTATATTTTCATTTGCGTCCATCAAATTGAAACATTTTAGTATAAAGGCTATTTAGCGATGGGAAGGCTCATTGAAACCGTAGGTTCGCCAGACCTGGTACGGATTACGCTATTAAGCTTGACTCTACTCCGTCAAGCAAGGTCACCGGAATAACTGTTCCACCATGAGTTTAGGAGGTCATTCAGACCGATAGATCTACCCACCCCCGAACCCCCCATACTAGGTCTTGAGAGTCCGGATCCTGGGCAGACCCCGCCACATGGAGTTATTCTTCTTCCCCGCCCCACTATTCGCTGCCCAAATCCAGCAGAGACCATGACCGTGCTGGATGTGGGCCATTGGTCTGATAGATAGCCGCACTTTCCCGTTGGGCTGACCAATTATCTGTAGAAGCCTACTTTCGACCTGTTCGTTAGCGGTGAAGTAAGAATTAAAGAATTAAAAATTTTACCACAATTAGTTGCCTTTCCTATAAACTGATATCATAAAACAGTTAGCAAATGCCATTAGATAGTACTTTGTTAGTCTCGTTCTTTTAATCTGTGAAGAAAGTCTGCAATGTCATCGGTGAATATCGAATTGTTGGAAAATTATATATAGTATTTTTCTAATGTTAGATTTTGCATATCTAGCACGTTGAAGTGAATCGACGAGGCAACCAAAATTCCGTATACAGTTTGTCATTGGCCCTACGATTGAGCCTTACAATAATGTTGGGAAATGACACATATCAGGTGTATGAAGTTATCGTTTTTTAAAGAGAATAAAATGCTTATTTTAAAAGAATTTTCTTAAACTTCTACAGTGTGGATTATACATGATAAAGCATATAGTTAAAAGTTAAAATCAAAATCACAATCATTGCAGGTACATACCAAACTGGAATAGAAGGGCGCACTTTCAACGCCAATACTCGGATATGGATTCTGTTCGTTCGATGGATATGGTGTACCATAGACACCAACACCAGCTGCCGACTGAATACGTGTGTAGCTGCTAAAGGCCAATTGTGCCGGATCGTATTGACACGAACACACAGTTTGACCTGTCACTGGATCCGTCATCATTGGTCGTCCATTATCACAGCATGCTGTTGCCGGTGTCGTTGATGCAGCGGCCGCCGCAGCAGCTGCCACTGCTGCCGCTGTAACAGCAGCTACCGGTGTTGTTGCTGCAATAGCATTCGCAACACATGAATAGGAACTTCTAATATCTGATGATGATGCATCATTGACGCCATTGCCACTAAGTGTGCTATTGCTGGTGCCATTCGCCATACTTCCTGGACCCGTTGTTGATGTTTGTGATGCGGGATCTGGTGTGAGGGTGCCATTGCTGTTGCTCCCGTGGCCACCACCGCCAGCACCACTAGCATTACCTCTACCACCACTAGTAGTAGTAGTAGTGGCAACAGCAGCAGCACTGCCAACACTACTATTTCCGAGACTGGCACTGCTGCTGGTACTGCTGCTGCTATTCGTATTATCGTGACCATTCGTAGGTGGGCTTAGCGGCGGTGGCGGTGGTAAGATATGCGACGAGGTTGCGAGTGGTGACTGAGCACCGGTATGAGTTGAAAGAGTTGTCAATGATCCAGTAGCCGATAGAAACTGTAAAGGAAAATAAACAAACAAAAAATCGAACTATAGTGAAAAATGAAGAATATATGTGGTATTAAGTACAAGTTTTTAGAGATAAGAGAATGCAAAAAAATGGCATTTAAAAGAAATCGTAAAAGAAGTAGAGGAAGCAAAAATCGAACCAATGAACTAAATAACTTTTACTTTTGTCTTATGCAACACATACGAGTATATGGTAGCTACATATATGCTTATGTACAGCTGTTATTTTCATTTACATTAATACTACCATACACTAACTGAGCCCCACACACACACTAGTTCTGTTATTATTGCCCTCAGCTGGTTGCATGTGATATGCACTTACATTCGTCTGTGTATCGTAGTAAGTACGTAGTAAAGTTATTCTTATATTATTTTATAATTTTAAAATATAATTCTTGTTTTTATTATTATCGTAAACATGATAATGGTACTATACCTATACAATATCTTGTTGTTATTGTTGTTGTTGCATTTGCCGTTGTTCATCATATTTTTATATGAATAAATTAATTCATATTTTATTACGGTGTAAATTGCAAATAGAATTGTTTATAATTATAATAATAACGTTCAACTTTTGAATATATTGTAGGTATATAATACAAACTTGTATTATAATAACAAACAGTAAATACTTGTGCATATATATTTACATTTTCATACGCTTCAGAGGAGTTCTATTTACTTGTAATACATATTACTCCATACATATTATTTTGTTTTTATTATTTGTATAATTTTTACAATTTTATAATTTTACATACTCGCCTCAATGATTATGATACTACAGGGGGGAAAGTATCGGATTAGAGAAGTCAAGCAGCCGTCCTGCGCCTGTCTCTTCAAACACAACTACCATAATTATAGAGCAATCGAGCTTAAAATTGGCACCTATGATTATTTTCAGCAACAAACAGACGGCTTTGAAAATGAGCGTTATCAGATGAAAGCCAAAGCAATCTCCCATACAAAAGTATGTTGTCGAATTTATGTTTCGTCACTTTTCGCACGCAAACGACATCCAACCCAACTAAAATTTTCTGTATATAGTTTAACTGATAACAGAATCATTATATTGGAAAATGGGTTTAATCGAATGAAAACAACGCCTACCTCCCATACAAAAGAATGTCGTCGAATGCGTTTTTTCGCACTTTATTCACGAAAATATAAAGATATCAAGCTGAAACTTAGTACACACAATTATATTTATTAACTAATCAACATGTCCAAAAATGGTCATAATATGATAAAAACCATGCCTACCTCCTATACAAAATTATGCTTTCGAATGTATCTTTTCATTTTTTTCACACGAACATATGCAATTATCATGCTGAAATGCTGCATATTCGAAAATGAATGGAATCGGAATTAAAAATAACTCCTATCTCCCATACAAAAGTATGTTTTCGAATGTACATTTATAGAGTTTGAGTAAGAACATACTCGGCATATGTGTTTATTTTTACCAAAGATTGAATATAATTGAAAAGCGGAATTATCGAATGAAACCATCACATAGAAAAAATCGCAATTAAAAACGCCCTACATGAATTTTTGGAGATATGGAGGCTAAAGGCTTCAAACAATTGGATCATAAGAAGATAATCAATATTTGTTATTATCACGAATTTTTCAGCCTTCCAGCGTATCACTTTTGTGTACCACCACGTTGTGTGTTAATTATTCGATAATATTTCCCCAAGTTAATATTGTATATGGTCAAAAAGTTCCCGGAATAACCACCGTATGGCGCTCCCATCGTTCCAATTTGCACTCTGTTTTTTTTTTTGTTAAGTTGGTACATATGTAGCTGATATTCCCTCTAAATCTTAGCATCATAGCTTGACATTTTCAAAAGTTACGTAGCCAAAAATACATCTATCTCTGTGTATGTTGGCGATTTTTTACAATTTTGATTCAATTTCATGCAAAAAAAGGCCGTGTTGACGTCGCAAAAGACATGATGATTTACGATGCTGAATCCGATCCCACATTCATCAAAAGGATCATTACTGGAGACGAGACGTGGGTTTATGAGTACGATGGAAAGAGACCAGAATTGTGGGCAGAAAACTCGTGGATTTTGCACCATGATAACGGTGCCATCATTATTCGTAATACCATCCAACAGCCAGCGAATTCACCTGATTTGGCTCCCTGTGACTTCTTTCTGCTCAATCGAGTTAAAAATAAACATTACGGGGAACGCGATTCAGCAGCCGAGAAGAAGTAATCGGTGGAAGCACTGAGATACATGTACTCTTGGCTACATAACTTTTACAAATGTCACACGGTTTTTATTCCGGGAACTTTTTGATCAAGGTGGTATGTGCTTATGTGTTAACTATCAATATATATAGGTCGATAGTTTTTCCCCAAACCAACATTATAAATATTATTACAGCATTATTTGAAATCATTCAAAAAACACAATTTAATTAAAGATCAGCTTTCAATTTTGCTATTGAGTGAGTTCAACCTATATGTACTTTTTAGATTAATAACAATTTTATTAAATTAATTAAAATATGAAATTAATTAACACATCAAAGGCACACAAAAAAAAGGAGCAGACAACAGATTTTTGTTATTAAAATGTCATTGTATTGTATTAAATATTTACGAATTCATTATTAGCATTAACCCAACAGTCAACAGCCAGCCATCCAGCCAGCCAGCCAACCAAACAAGGGGGAATTGACAATATTAAATATTTCATTTCGTTAGGCCACAAACAAACAACAACAACAACAATTGTTGCAATAACGATTGTAATGTTTTGTGCTCGTAAATTCGTCAACGAACGAAATTGTGACAGGCTTTGACAAATTTTCAAAGGTCCTCAAAGAAAAGACCGCCAGGCCAGTTACTTGTACTATGTATAATATGGCCTGTCTTTACCGCTATCGCATGAGCGGTGCTTTGAAAAGAGACCGTTGACTGACTGACTGCGGTAGTACAAGCAATATATGCACATGCACATCATGCAAGTACAGGAGGAACACAAAAAATATGTCTGTGTGTGTGTGTAATAAGGAAGTCGTAAATTTAATAGGCATTTTGTGCTGCTTTGAATTTTTTTTATGAAAAATTCAAATATATACATGTGTACCTATAAATACAGGGTGCTTATACCAAACAATATGTAAAAGAAATGAGTGCAGATGTATTCAATATGTGGGGCATATTCGTTGATATTCATATTAATACAATTTTGCAGCTTAATAGCATGCAAATATGAGTACATATATATTACACATGTACTCGGATATGTACGTATAATTATTACCTTCCTAAAATGCAACAGTTATGCATTTTTGAGAATGAAATTATTTATACAAAAAGAAAAT
The DNA here is from genome assembly GCA_963854835.1 of Megamerina dolium. Taxonomy (NCBI): domain Eukaryota; kingdom Metazoa; phylum Arthropoda; class Insecta; order Diptera; family Megamerinidae; genus Megamerina; species Megamerina dolium. The sequence goes on along the minus strand of OY978528.1, from coordinate 60,122,825 downwards.
GATTGATCGACTTGGTGTGGAATTATCGATATGATTAAAATTGCAAAAAAAAAAGTTTCAGACGAAGAAAGCAAATGTAATCCGATACATTGTACATACATACATATACATTGGGGAAGAAAGTGTAAAGTAAAATCACTCATAGGTGGATAGCTTCCAATGGGCAATTTATAAAAAATTAACTACATATTGGAAAATATTTTTTATTTTTTTTTTTTTTTAATAAATTTGTATACTGTCTGGATACAATAATCGACATTTTACAAAAATTTGACTTAAACTAAGGAAGTTATGGCAGATAATAACATGTAGAAGGTATGTAAGATTCGCGACGAAGTCATCGTTCTCGTTCTCGATATTTTGTAGCTTTGCCTTCGATTTCGTCCTTCACTAAGGGGATTTTCAGGTCTTCATGAATTTGTTTTCCATGGAGAGGAGAAATTGACGATTCAACAACCAATACATGTACAATACCAAAAGCTTTCCTTTTAGCAAAAATGTGTGCTCTCCATGTTAGTCGTCTTTCCAGGTGAATGCCCAAGTACTCAGCAGTTTCCGATTGGGGAACTAAAATATTGTTCAATTTGATTTAGGGACACGTATCTTTCCTCGTATCTTGTCTAGGCCGGGGATCGAACCGCACCAAGGCTTCTAATTATTTATTAAACAATTCTTCTTGATTCAAATTTTTGAAGAATACTAAAATCATTGCTATTTACATTCAAGTAGCTTTCTTTTAATGGGTTGAGATAAGAATTTATAAAAAGAATTTTATAAAAATAACAACTTTATAGGGCAGCCCTCCTAAAGAATGGAATTAAAGAGTAAGCATGTTCTAATAAAATGTTGTGGAGGAAAAATGAATGGGGTTCCGTCTTATATTTCATCTGTTTAGTGGAGATTCATTTCTAATTTACATATTTTTTTTAATTAATTTTGTAGGGGAACGGCCTAAAGTGGTCTAGGTAGGAGGTAAGTATATTCAAAGGAAATGTTGGTAAAAAAAAATTAATAAAAGTCGGTCCTTCATTTCAACAATTCGGGTATTTGACGATTTTCAGGTGTTTTTATGTTCACTTTTCTGGGTTTCGTAGCTCAGTGGTTATTGCGTTGGCCTTCTGATCTGTAGGTCTTGGGTTCAATCCACGGCTGAAGCATAACAAAATTTGATATCAAATAGATTATACTTTCGAACGGTACCCACCTGCGGGAAAGAATTGGCATTTTTTCTTGCAGTTACAATTTGCCAAAAATGCTTCTTAAAGGAGCTCTGGGACAAAACTAAGATAAAGTGATGTCACAAGAGTTCTGGCATTCGGAGCTGGCTAATGCTGGCTTCTAATGCTGTCCAAACTTAACACGCACAACAGTATTGGAAGAGAAGCTCACTGGTATCACAAAGGGCCTTTCTGGCCTAAGAGTGTCCTCTCAGAGAGAGGGCAGCCCCATAACTTAACCTAACCTATGTTCACTTTGTAGGGGAGCTCCTAACACATAAAATGTAGTTTTTGTTGGAAGCAAAAATTAATGGATCTTCGTAAGGGCGACTCCTAAGAATTATTTATCGTTATTACTCTCGTACTAAATTCATACGTTCTGACGCAGTGCAATGAGGTGACGAATTCTTCTAATTTAATTTAGTCGTCGGATTTTCATATATTTTAGGGACAAAATAAAGACTTTTTCTGTCCTCCAGTCTGAAATCAGATATATTTTTGTCCAATACTAACTTCTCTGCTATACAATAGTCCTGTGCGAATTCGAAATGGGCAGAGACGTTTTTTGCAGTTTATGAATAGTCTATTTAACCCTTTGCACACACACTCCATGATCATGACGTGTATAAAAACGATAGTATTCTACTTTTTTATGGATATATAAATATCATATTAATGACATCTCCCATAAAAGGTTATAAAACTGATGCCTATCCGCTTATGGTATGATTACTGCCAATGAAAGTACCTAATAATCAAGTACACACTACATAGTGTATGTATGTAGATAATTATAGTTTTGGTGTACGAAATAAATAGCCCTAAAAAGTGTGCACTTAGCACACACTTAACAATTGGGCTTTTACGATATGATGTATGGGGTGGGGTGTATGATCATCAGGGGTTAACCAACAAACAAACCATCTCTTCTCACATTTCCACTTTACTTGCCTACTCGTCATGCCAATCATTTGTTCTCTTTACGTTATATTCTTGCTCTCACTTTTTTTTTCTTTCTTTTTATTAATTTTTGGATGATTCTCACACGCTATCAATTTATATGCATATTTCTTGTCTGATTGCATGCAAATATACGTGCCATTTTCGTCCTTTTTACCTAGTGCATGTACGTACATATGTAGTGTCGGTAGCGATAAAGTGTTGCAATATATTGTAGGTACTTGTATTAAGTAATATATAAAAAAAAAAAATTAAAGAAAGTTAACATAATGCAATAGGGGTGCATTCGTAATAATAATAGTAGAGTAAGTAGTAGACAGCCGATACGATTAATTAAAAATTCCAATGTTGAAATTTGCAAAATTAGTTTCTTATCATGCGTTTATCATCATCAACGCTACCACCATCAGCAAATGCAATGCAATGCAATGTAATGCAATGAGTAATCGAATGAAATTCGGTTTGATGCGTTGACGGATAGTTGGTTGAGCCGTAAGGCCTTTTCAACGCGACGTTAGTATACATCATGTGCGTGCAATAATATTTATGAATATTTTCAAGTAATTCTTTTTTTATTTTTTCGTTATATGTAAAATAAATGCAGCTTTAGAAGGCGTTTTACGATACCTCATTTGCCATTTTTATGGTCATCGGCATGCAATCGCTATCGAAGACAAAGACAATGTACTAGCGAATAGTTAATACTCACATACCAAGCCAAACAAAACAGAACAGAGTGCTGAAGCAAAAAATTATAAAAAAAAAAACAAAAGAAATAACAAAACGGCCACCTTCGATACATTCCCAACAGAGCGCAAGTATGTGTGGGGGGCAAAAATGTGTTCTTTGTTGTTGTTTAATATTTTCAATGTGTCCTTTTTAGAACGTGTTAAATGAATTTGGCATTCTTGCAACAAACAGTGACAACCAAAACCGTAAAAATTGAGCTTTTGTTTTGCTCTTTTCATTTGTATACCCTGCACCCAAGTACCAGAGCATATTCATTATGTTCACTTGCTTGTAATCCCTTGAAGGTATAGCTGTAGTTATAAAATTGAGTATATCATCTTGGATATCGTAGCTCAGACGTTACTCGGTTGATCTTCCAAGACAAAAGTTTGAGAAATTCACCCCCGGTGCATTTAATTTAATAGTAACTTTGAAAAAATGGAAGAATTTGTCAATATTGTCTTTAAAGAGAGCTTTCAAAGAGCTCTACGACAAAAATTTTATAAAAAAGAAAGAAAATAGATATGATCCAAACTAAGCGCACGCAACAATACTAGATTAAAAATTTGATTTACAGAAACTGTTTCAATTATTGAATAATTTTATAATTTTGAATAATTTTTACTTGATATCGGATATTATGACCTTCAAAAAGGTCATAATTTGCTTCCAAGCACACGCAATGTCTACATGCCCACTCACTTAACGTTTACATTTTGCAATCCATGAGTGTGGAATATTGTCCCCTTCATAAAAAGGTGTTTTTTTTTTAAATCCATAGTAAAAACCAGAGGTTTCAGTAATGAAATAGAAGTCTCTAATCTGCAATTCAAGTTTTGATTTTTAATCTCATTTGAGTCATTTTTGATTTATATGCCGTTTTATTGAAAGCGTATTCTCTAAATAGTCTTGTTCATAAACTTTCTCTAAAATTTTCACAGGGACTTATATTTTTCTAATCCAATAATAAGGGTTAATCTTGGGCTAATATTTTTAGATCAAAATAAAAGTCCTTGCAAATAATAACCAAACTGTTACTGTTAGACTTAAAAAATGAAGACCGGATTTTTCCCAAAAAGTTCGAAAAATAAAAAGTATCCAGGATTCTTGTAGAGATACTGAAAACTATCTTCTACGGATTTTTTCGTTCTCGGTAAAATAATTGTTATTGAAAGCAGTTAATTAAATATGATTGTTTTTTAAGTTCTCGGATTGGGACGAAAAAAGATCGCTATCCCTCCCGTATTCTCTCTATCTCTTTCTTCGCATATCTCTCCTTTTCGCTCTATCTCTCACTGTCCTCTCTCTCTCTTTCTGTCTCACTATCTTCTTCCCTCTCTTCCTCTGCCCCCCTTATCACTTTCCTTCTCTTTATCTCGTTCCCTTTCTTTATCCCTCTTTTTGTTTCTCTTGTTTTTATTTTCTTTTCTTCTCTCCTTTTCGCTCTCTCTCTCTCTCTCTCTCTCTCTCTCTCTCTCTCTCTTTCTGTCTCACTATCTTCTTCCCTCTTTTCCTCTGCCCCCCTTATCACTTTTCTTCTCCTTATCCCGTTCTCTTTCTTTATCGCTCTTTTTATTTCTCTGCTTCTCTCTTTCTCTCCTTCTTTCTCTTTCTCTCTCTCTCTCTCTCTTTCTCTCTCTCTCTCTCTCTCTCTCTCTTATTCTATTAAAAAACTACATTTCGCAAATTACATGAAAGTTTTGGTCATCATAATTTTCCTACTGAACATTATTTCTGGTTTTCCAGAAACTGCTTCTTTGGATGGTCATAGACCATATCAACATGTTCACCCCACCCAGCAAGTGGCAGCTGCAAGTTCTTTTTTGAAAATGTCGAAGAAGCTGTTATGATGAATGATGAATATTATTGTTAATTGGATCCATGGTATGTCACACCAGCCACATCAAGTGTAACTCAGATTTTGTGTTTCTGTTTCTCAATTATTTGAGGATACCGCTAGTGAAATTTTCAAGCGAATAATTTTCTCCCAAATACCATTTTATTCAGAGTTTGAAAAAAAGGGATCAAAACGACCCTTTCGTGAAAGAGCTAACAGGTTAAAATGTTTTACAAAATAATTCCTCATTAAATTTTACTATATTTACTCAAACAATATATTTCGCTCTGATATGAATTTTAACCCTTTTTACCCCCTCTTATTCTAAGAGCAGTCAGGCAAAAAATTGCAAATTTAATATGACCATAAAAAAAAATTTGGCCTGAGTATGCAAAAAGTTTTGAAGGTTTTACTATATAGCTCTAAGTCTTTCGACCTGAGGCGGAATTATTCCGCCACAAACAATGACCCCGGCCCTCAAATTGTGTCACAGTGTAATCGATGTCATGGTGGACATATGAGCGATATTATTTTTCATACATAAATGGCATAGAGCCACCTTTCAGAATCAATAAAGATTTTTGAGTGTCCATCACAAAAAGTGTGTTGTTTTTATGAACAAAAAAGCACCAACAGTTAGCCCACCCTTTAGAAAATATAAATAAATAAATATATATGTGGCACTTAAAGCCCCAAAGGGCTCATTGGCAGAGCTTCTCTTCCATTACTGTTGTGCGTCTTAAATTTTTGGACAATATTAGAAGGGACCTACTTATTTTAGCCGGTTCCGAACGGCAGAACACTTGTGACATCACTTTTTCTGAGCTTTGTCACAGAGTTCTTTTTAGAAGGTTTTTCATGGCAAGTTGTTACTGTCTTAAGAATTGCCAATTGCTTGCCGACAGGTGGGTACCATTCGAAAGAAAAATCTTATCGATATAAAATTTGTTATGCATCAGCCGGGGATTGAACCACGACCTACAGATCAGAAGGCGAACACACTAACCACTGAGCTACGGCAGTGGTTTTTAGAAAATATACTTGTCAAAATACCATCAACATGCAGTATTTCTATCACAGTGGAGTGATATTTTAGTGAGTAACGATTTCACGATAATAAACATTTCACTGCCTGGGCCAGATGAAGGAGATTGAATGTCCGAGGCTTTAGATGTTCGAGGATTTACTGTGCTTCGGAATCAGAACTATGACAAACACCGATTGTGCATGCGCTCTGTTTCTTCTATGTAGTAGAATATTTATTGTAAATTTGACTCAAAATGCCAACCATCTTTCTTATAAATTACTGTACAACAATCATATTTGGTACACAACTTAACATTTTAGTAGTTAAGTAATTCCTCAAAAATGGGCATACCATAAAAAATCACTGTTTTTCTTAGCTCAGTGATGCCGCTTTATTTTTCTTAGAAACTATTGTAAAGCTGACATATTTGATATACGAACCCATATTTTAATTGTTGAGCATTTATGCAAAAATGGTTATACTACGCCCACTCTTTTGTGTAGCTCCCATATAAAGTCACCGCTTTCATGCGCCCAATATTTCAATATATTTTTCTTACAAATTTCTATGCAGCAGCCAAATTCAATACTCGAGATCACAATTTAGCAGTTCGACATACTACGCCTACTGTTTTAAATAGGTCCCATATAAAGTGACTATATTTTCTATATTTTCTTAGAAATGACTGTGTTGCAGTCATATTTGGTACGCCCTGTCTACATTTCAGTAATTCATTATTTGTTGAAAAATGAGCCTACAACGCCCTCAACTATGTAATATACATAGCTCCCATATAAAATTTATTTTACCCACTCAGTGACTTCGCTACATTGCTCCCCTACAAACTCCCAAATATAGTTTTGTATGACACAGAGTATAACCGAGTCCGTCTAGACCTAAAATGAAAGACTTTCTTATATCTTGTGTGCTGGTTTGCCCATTGTGTCTGCCTCACTGCACATACACACGAACACGCACACACATAGTCATGCACACTTTACTAAGGCGCCACTTGAAAGCTAACCTTTGATGCTTTCTTTTTTTTTTTAGCATGGCTTTAATTTTGATTTTTTTTTTATTTTTCTTTCACGATTACGCCTTCTATGCCATTATAATTTTTGTGCTTTATTTAATTTAAATATTATATTTTTTTTGTGTTGCACACATTTTTGCAATAAAAAGAAGCAAAAAAAAATGTTACATGCGATGAATATCCATTTTAGGGTATATTTCTCATTTCTTTTAATTTTTGGTTTTGCTGGTATTTTGTTTTTACAATTTTGGTTGTTTTAATTTTATGTCGTAGTGTGACAAAAATTCAAGCATCGAAGCATTCAAGAATAAAGAGTTCCCAACATCAAATGATTGCATTGAAGTTACTTATTTTTTGTGTGTGGATTTTCTGCTCTTGTTGTTATTATTTATATTGTTTTTGTTGCTGATTTTTGTTTCTTTTTTTTCTACTTTGCGAAGGTGGCAGCATTAATAGTCGCTGCCAATGCACGCTTCATGTCTGATTGAAAAGAAACTGCACGTTTTTCTTGTTTGCTGCAACGTTGTCTGCAGACAATGTTGCATGTAGGATTTGTTATTGTTATTATGGAGATATTATTATTATTATTATTATTATTATTATATAGTTATATACATATTGCCCCAAGTTAACTGATATTCCTACTTACGATAGTCTAATGCAAATAAGCTGTGAAGAATATCATACTATTTAGTTATAGCGAATTTTTGTTATTATTGTTGCTATTATTACAGTACTAATAATTGCATTAAACAACTATAGCAATAATAATCAAATATAGATCAACTGAAGAGATTACATTTAGCAAGCAAAGATAAAACAATCAATAAACCCCAAACAACAATTCCGAAATTGAGTCATTTCAGTGATAAAAAAGGCAAAGTGAACCAATTCCACATTATGTATGTGTCATATATGCATGTGCTCGTACATACAGAACAAACAAACCAACATATACACACACACACACACGTATAACAAACATATACAAAAATGTTCATTTACCTTGTGAGGAGGAAGTGTTGGATGGAACAAATTCACACACACACACACACATATAAGCTATATATGGATATTGCAACAACAATAACAACAACAACAGCAGCAAAATTGAACTTCGGTCAAAATCAACAATAACTACAACACCAACAACAGCAGCAACAACAACAACAACATTACGAAAACAAAAATAACACCAGAAGAGGGAGCTTAACCGTTCCGATTCTGAGCACAGCAGGGGGTTGGTTTTGTTTGCATGTCTTATTGTTTAGTCAACCTTTATTATTGTTATTGTTGTTATTGTTGTTGTTGTTTAATTCGCATGTCTTATTGTGGCATGAATGTGAGTTACTATGTCACACACACATGTACAGACAGTCGCACTCATATTGTCCAACAACACCTTGAAGTGATTGTGAAGTATTTTGAGTTGAATATTTTTGGAGTTCAGTGTTGTTTCTTTTATTGTTGTTGTTGTTATTGGTATTGATATTTTAAATCATTGTTAACAATATTTAAAATATATAAAATCTAAGCATTAATGTGAGATACTTCGGAACTCATTCTCATACAAAGCACATTCTCATACACAAAATGATATTAGTGAAAGACTCTAGTTAATGCGAACGGAGTAAAAGAAGTGAATAATTATTGCTGCGTTGTTAAGAAAGTTTTGCGTTCATGAATTAACGCAATCGAATAAAAAGTACACATAGCGCCCATACAAAAGTATGCTTCCATATGCATATTTTAATACTTTTCTCACGAAAATAGAAAGATAATAAACTGCAACTGAGTTTAGTTTTATCAGAATATAGTCATATTCAAAAATGGACATAATCCAAGGTAAACTACACATACCTCCTATACAAAAATATGTTTTTGAATGCATTTTTTCAAAGTTTGAGCTCGAAAATATAGATATATCAAACTGAAACTCACTATATATAATTATAATTACAAACTAATTGACACTTTTGATAATAGGCGGAATTGGATAAAAATCACGCCTACCTCCCATACAAAAGTATGCTTTCGTATGCATATTTTCAGACTTTATGTACATACAGTATTGTGCAAAACTTAAGCAACTGGCATAGTGCTCTCATTGATTTCAAATTTACTAAAAAAATAAAAGCGCTTAGATTGAATGTTTTAATATTTATTTGTTCCTTCATTAAATACATAAAAAACAACAACAACAAAAGTTCGGTATTCTTACGAAATTAACTGTAAACAACAAAAAACAAATTATACTCATATTTCATCTGTGCAAAACTTAAGCAACTTTTAATATTTTGTGTAGTAAACCTTATTTTTAATTACTGCAGCACACCTTTTGGGCATAGAAGCTACTAATTTCGTTAAATATGATTTATTTATATTTTCCCATTCAGTTTTGAGGCCTAAAAATAGTTCGTCTTTATTTTTAAAGCGCTTTGAGCGCAAGCCTCGTTTTAAAATTGAAAACAAATTTTCAATAGGATTCAAGTCGGGCGATTGTGCCGGCCAATCAAGCACTTGAATCTTATTTGACTGTAGCCAATCCTTCACAAACTTCGATGTGTGTTTCGGATCATTGTCGTGCTGAAACACCCATCGAAGTGGCATATTCCATTCCGCAAAAGGCAACATTGCAGTTTCTAAGATGTCCTTATACATAAATCTGTCCATTTTGTGGTCAATCCTATGCAACGGACCAAGTCCACTCCCCGAAAAACACGCCCACACCATGACGTTCCCTCCTCCATGCTTTACAGTCTTTTTACAGTATCGCGGATTGAGGCCTTCACCTTTCACATGTCGAACTCTTATTATTCCGTCTGAATTAAATAAATTTATTTTAACTTCATCACTGAACAGTACGCCAAACCACTTTTTTATGGACCAGCCCACGTACTTCTTAGCAAATTCAAGTCTGGAAAAAAAATATATGTTGTTGTTTTTGTTTTGAAGGCATTAAACCAAACATACCTTTTTTTTACATGTTTTGGTGTAAGCATTGGTTTCTTTACCGCTTTGTAGCTTTTTAAACCAACTTTAATCAAATGCCTTCTTACTGTGCTTGAATCGACATTTAAATTAAGAGTATTTACTATATCTTTTGAAGACATGAACGGATTTTTTTTAATCAATTTTTTAATTTGAATAGCTTCCCTATAATAAATTTTTTGGGGTCTTCCTCCTGAATTTCGATCTGTAACGCTACCAGTTTTTTCAAATAATCGTATCCATCTTGATATCATAGATTTGTTGATATTTAATGATTTTGCAATGTCATTCTGTGGTTTTCCTTCCTTAAATAACGATATAACCTTCATCTTAAATTGATGACTATAACGGACACGTTGCATTTTGGATTTCAATATGTTTGAAAGAACTGTGCGCTAAGAAAGACTTTTTTGTACTGAGTTAGATCAATGTTAATGCACAAAGCAGAAAAAACTCCGAAAAAGATCCGTTATTTTCTGAACAAGGAAATATCGAACACCTTTGCACTCCGAGTTGCTTAAGTTTTGCACAGATGAAATATGAGTATAATTTGTTTTTTGTTGTTTACAGTTAATTTCGTAAGAATACCGAACTTTTGTTGTTGTTGTTTTTTATGTATTTAATGAAGGAACAATTAAATATTAAAACATTCAATCTAAGCGCTTTTATTTTTTAGTAAATTTGAAATCAATGAGAGCACTATGCCAGTTGCTTAAGTTTTGCACAATACTGTAAATATGATGATATGAAGCGGAAACTTCTAAATTGAGCTTTATTTCATCAGAATATGGACATACTCGATAATTGACATAATCCAATGAACACATAATGTACCGCTCATACAAAAGTATGTTTTTAAATGCATTTTTGCAGATTTTCAGGACGAACATTTAGACATGTAGCACCTTAAACTCGGGGTATGAGATTATTTGTATAACAGTAATCAACAGCAATCAACAGTAATCAATAATGTTTAAAAGTGGCCATTATCGTATGAAAACTACGACTACCTTCCATACAAAAGTATATTTATTAGAATGTGGACCTGTCTGACTGCCACCTTGTATAGTACCTAAGCTAATTATTACCGATGATTAATTTTAAAAGTATTTTCTTCAATATTGTTACTTTGTTTTACTTCTACTATATATGTGCGATGACGGTCCCAGAACTACCTGACCTGACATATAGATGGCGGCAGTAGTTTGAAAATAAATTACTTTGGTGAAGGGTGGCAACCTTATAAAACACATGTTTTAAGTTTCAAGGCGCCACGTTATTAAGAATTTTTTTTTCGAGCCATCGGAAGTTAACGATCTCAGTGAATTTGGAAACATGGAAAATATTGGTCACCGTTATGTAATTCAATAGTTTAATTTGAAAGTTCTCAGTACAACGAATATTAAAGCCGAACTAGATTGTGCTCTGGGGGGGTCTGCTCCTTTGTTTATGATCATAAAATATTGGTTGACAGAGTTTAAACGAGGTCGTACGAGCTGCCAAGACGAACCCGTAGTGGTCGACCAATTGAGGTGGCCACGCCAGAAGCAGTTAAGAAAATCCACAAAATGGTATTGGATGATCGCCGGCTGAAGGTGTGTGGGCTAGGTGAAATTACAGGCATTTCGAAAAATGCTATACATCGTATATTGACCGAAAATTTGGAGATGAAAAAACTGTGTACAAGATGGGTGCCGCGTTTGCTCACAATAGAAAAAAAAACAACATCGTGAAGATGTTTCTATAGAGTGTTTGGCGATGTTTCACAGTAAGAAAGTCGAGTTTTTGCGTCGATTCGTAACTATGGATGAGACATGGGTCCACCACTTCACACCTGAGACAAAGAAGCAGTCAAAACAGTGGACTGAAAGGGGCGAATCGTGCCGAAAGAAGACGAAGACAGTTCCATCTGCAGGCAAGGTTATGGCGTCTGTTTTTTGGGATGCACTTGGGATAATTTTTATTGATGGAAAAATTTTTCCCAAGTTGTTGCTTTCTTTGTTAGGTCGGGTAGTTCTGGGACCGCCCTCGTGTATACATCTTTAATCGTATTAATAATTTTACAAATTTTTTCTTTATATTATTAGTTAATGTTTTTCTTATAAAATTCAAAAAAAAATTGTTTAATTAAAACTTAGTTAAAATATTATGTAAAGATATTCTGCAATATGATTCACAAAGGGTGCTTAAATACAAAATCTCCACTGTTGAGATAGTTATTAAAATGGCATATGACTGCTAAAGTTACTATTAAGCTTGTAATTTGCGGTTAACATTACAATTATTCGTTGTCACTATTTTACACCGACCCCATGTGCTTTTCGTTGTTGACGATCGATCTCTGTTAAAACTCATACGAAATTAGGATTGTGAAAACTGTGTAATACATACAGCTTTTATTAGTTAAACAAAAATAGCAAATTTATTTATCATAAACATTTTGAAATTATTTCAAACATATTTATCAATATAATATTTGTACTGATTCATCATAAAATGGAGAACATACGTATATGCGTAGGCTTCGCCCAATGTCAACTTTTCTAATCTTGCAAAAATTCACACGAACGCGACAGAACACTCCTTCATATTCATATGTATGTACACACATTTATTGACTATATACATGACTTCCGTTCACCATAGAAATAATTGTAAAACTAATTGATTCTTATGAAGAGGGTGGAATAGTCACATTAACACACACCATTCTATACAAATGTGTGGAAAAGTACTCTTACTGCATGAAGAGTTTCACTCATCATTGTCTGTCATTTCAATTCAGGAATGCATACAACAAATTCTCATCACATTAAGTAACTAACTAACTCAACTTAACTCCAGTCAGTCATTCAAGCAGTGATTCAGTCAGCCCATCAAGTATAGTATATAAAGATGATGATGATGATGATGATGATGACGATCATCATGTCTAAAATGATCAAAATGGTAATAAATAAAATTATACATATCGATGAATGAATGAATGATTTACGATGTTCTTGGGAAAACTGCACAGTTTGGAATTATTTAGAAGATCGACAACAAATCAACTGCAAAAACATAATAATAAAATGGGTGGAAATAATCACATACTAAGGTAGAAGTAATGTAATCGGGGCTGGATAGTTGCCAATAGAGTTTATGAAAAGAAAACAAGAAATAAACAAATAAAACACACAAATGTAAGCTTCCTAAACTGGAAGGTAGGCAGATACTTAGTACATATTACATAAAAAAAAAACAAAGGAAAAACGTCCAAATGCACGGAATGCTATTGCAAATGTCAATGTGCATTCCCATCGCATGTTCACATGCAGAAGTCACTTTTGCACCAATATGATTTGTTCATCGCAAACTTACATACCTACTTACGTACATATAAGTATGTGATGATATGAAGTGATCGTGCCAGACGATCACATCATAACAATCGATACTGCTGCTGCTGCTGTGGCTACTGCTGTGCTGATGATGACGACGATGAGACGAAAGTGAATAATTCCAATGAATAAGTAAATATCTGTCACAAATGCATCATAATTCTATATGACAGTTCATCATGATTTGCTCATACATGCTTGCATACATGTACACTTACATACAATACGTGTGATATGGGAAATCAATAAAGTGATTGATCTGCAAATACTCATACGTGTATGTAAGCACATCGTTATGGAGTAGCATCATCGTACCATTAACTATATACAGTCTATATTTTTATATGGATAGAGGTGATGTTAATGTGCTTATTGTTGTTGTTGTTGTTGTTGTTGTTGTGGTCATCAAAAATGAATTATTTAATTAATGTTTTATTTGCAAGAATGCAACTGAGTAAATACTTACTTACTTACGTACACTTTGTTTTTTTTTTTTTTGAGATTTTTATAACCATAAATAGTTGCTAAAACTCACATAAAAATCTCATCAAAATTGTGTGTGATTTATGTGATTATTATTCACTGCTTTCATTAAAATTTATTGAATATGAATTAATATAAATTAATATGAGCTTGAGAATATATTAGGTGTAGTAAAAAGAAATCCATTTATTTTCCAATAGATGAATTTAGTAATCTGTATCTCACGTTGTATAATAAGTGCGATGGGATTACGCTAGATGGCATTAGAAAGATAAGATTTCGTACTAAAAAAAAAACTTTTCAGGCAGTTTTCGTGATTGCTTGCGTCAAACGCGGACACCAGTAAAGAGAAAATACGCCATATTTTACAGTTTTTCTTCGATAAAGGCGAAAATGCAAGCCAGACAGCTAAAAATGTGAATAGTGCGCATGGTCCTGATACTGTAACGACGTAATCATGTGCAATTTGGAACCGTTTGGTACCATTTAAATAAATAAAACCTTCAATTTAATGCAAAAATAATGGATTACCTTTTACTACAGCTAATAATATCACATAAGAGTTGCTAAATATGTACTGAGGTGCTTCAAGAGAGTATAATATACAAAAAGAATCGAAAAATATTCCACAAAGTGAATCGATGAATTGGGCTTCAATAATATGAATTATTATCATTTTTACAAATTTTTATTACAGCGCAAAATCGCAAAGGTCAATAATTTTTACTGAACATCTTAAAAATTTTTTTTAAAAAAATAAAAGTCTAGCAGTTAAAAAATTCCTAAAAGAGAAGCAATAAAATCATTAACAATAAAAGCATTTTTTTAATAATTTTGATTTAAACTAGTTAGAGGCAGAGTAGTGTTATACACTAAATGCCATGACATTACTTAAATCAAATTACATTAACATGGGTGCCATTACACACATTAGTACACACAGACTGATGCATATTGGGTTCATACCACAGGATCCGCATGCAAATTGTCACCGTTCCATTGCTAAACATAGGAGGCGAGACGGGTGCTTCTGGATGTCCCTTGACTCAATGCCTTCACGACATATCTTTAACAAGAGATACAATGTGCTCATATCCCAAACAGGATAAACTGGAAAGACTCAAAAATCAGTCTTACTCATGACGACATTGTCTGGTACACTGATGGATACAAGACTGAAGAAGGCACAGGATCTGGAATTTATTGTCCCAGTATCCGAATGTCAATAAGTCTTGGTAGCTTAGCAACCGTCTTTAGGGAAATTCCTAACCTTCGTCCTTATAGGAAAAGAATTATTGTAATGTCGGACAGTCAGGCTGCAATAAAAACCTTGCATTCGTCAACATTTAATTCTAAGTCAGTTTGGGAGACAGCAAATATACTCCAGCAACTATTAGTCGGGAATCAAGTGATAGTACACTGGATTCCAGCACACTGTGGCTACGATGGTAATGAGAATGATTGGCAAGGGAGCGACCTGAAAAGCAACCATTTGGACCCGAACCAATCCTAGGAATCAACAAAGCTCACTACAAAAATCAAACAAGAATATATGACCAAAGCAAATGCAAGGGGGTCAAAAATTATTGGTATGGAATGTACCAAAGCTTTCTTTATTACGCATTACTCGGTGAAAAACTCAAAATACCTTTTGAGTTTGAGTAAAGCAGAACTAAAACTTATGACAGGTATAATCAGTGGACACTGTCTATTAAACAAATATAAAACCCGTCTGAAATTGACAGACAGTGAGTTATGCAGATTCTGTATAATCACAGAATGTCCAGCCCTTATCCGGGTGAGAAAACAAACACTCGGGAAGGAACTACTACAGACTACCAATCTGTCTGAACTTGAACTCACAAGAATCAAAATGAGAAAATAGAAAATAGGAGAATATAATCTCTTCCAATATTAAACTCGGGTATGGCACGATAGTTCAAGACGGATGCAGTGCCATAGACAGCAATTGTCTAGCCCTTACCAATCTAATCTAATCTAATGGGTGTCGTAACTTAGTGATTAGTGCGCTGGACTTCCTAAAATTGATTAAAATAAATCTCCTCAAGATACCTCAAGATTAACTGAATTTTTATTTCTCATTTTCATTGGATCCAACTATACAGCCCTTAAGAAATTTTAACTCTAAGAAAAATTTAAAAATCTTCGCAGAGTACAAGCTCGAAAAGTGCATTTTATGCGAAACATTTATTCAAGAAAATATAACTCAAAATGAAGAAATACAATTTTCAGTCATCAGAAAGGCTAAGTTATTACTTTTCATTTTCATTGGTACCAGTTAGGCAGCTCTTAAGAAACGGGATTGTGGAAATGTTTTGAAGACTAGAGACGACAATCGAGCGAATTATTCATACACTTTAACAAACTATGGCAAAAATCTCACAAAAATATTGAAAAACTTTGCCAAAAAGGTGGTTGTACTCCGCGCGTGATGCTTTCCTCCTTCATATATTAAATCTAAGCACAAATCTCACAAAAATGTTGAAAAACTTTTTTATTTTCTTTTTCTCAGTAATTGAATATCTATGAATAAGCCATAATAAATGAAAACGTTTGTTATTAAATGAAGCGAATTGATTTATTCTGAACTGCACTGGAGTCAATTAAAGGGTTCATAAGGAAGTATATGCCTTCCATAGTCATAAGTTAGGACAAACACAAGCAGACTTCCGAAGCAGAATTTGAAATCAAGTGATATTCATTTTTGTTTTTAGATATCATGTTCACTGCTTATTTTCGATCTTCTCAGTTTTCCTTCAGTGAATGCCAACATCCTTTTCGAAAGCGACTGAGATTGATTCCAAAAAAGTGCCATATAGAACACCAGAAATGAAATTGAAATGATTTCGATTCACATTTACTCAAAATTGATATGTAGACAGGTTGATTATAAAATTTCAACTATTTTCGACATTTAAGGCATTGTGGCAATATTGCTAAATTCTATATAAAGTGGGTCCGTATAACGAGGTATGGATGTAGAGAATTACGTTCACGAATGTCATCATACCAAATCAACAATTATACGCGACGTTCGTAGAAGAGATAATTTGACCCCTGGTAAAAGTGATTTATATTTTTCTCGTATTTAAATTAATTCTCGTAAGATATTCAACGATCAATCTCAATGTGTTTTTACCCAACAATTTTCCAAGCGGAAATTCATGCCATTGAAATATGCGTGCGGGAGTGTCTTGGAAGAAAGATGCAAGGATCCCACATTTATATATTAGCAGATAGAAAATAAGTTTTCAAAGCTCCTCAATCTTTCACAATCACCTCTAAATTAGTAGATGAATGGCTCAGCCTTCTAAATGAGCTAGAAAACCTAAATACTGTAGTATTAAGGTGGATACCTGGCCATGAAGGACACGAGGGGAATGAAATAGCTGATAAACTAGCCAAAAAGGGGCACTGAAAAATCCCTGATCGGCCCTGAACCCTTCTGTGGTTTGGCAAGATGCCACGCCAAGGAGATTATCAGAAAATGGGAGGAAAAGAAATTTGCAGAACACTGTCTCAATAGTACAGGACAGCGTCAAGCAATACAGTTCCTAATTCAAAATAAAGAAATATCTAAAAAGATACTCACGTTTGTTAGAGATGACCTACGTATTCTTTGTGTTTATTTCACATGCCACTGCACGATCAGATACCACTTACAGAAGTTAGATCTATCTGACTCTGATGTCCGCAGATTCTGCAACTTCGATATTGAAAGCTCAGAGCACATTCTCTGTAATTGTCAAGCTCTTGGCAGACAAAGACTAAGCTACTTTGGTGATAGTGTAGTGCCCCCATATAAATTCTGGAATAATGAACCTAACAAAGTACTGAAATTTATTAAATGCCTAAAAATTTAGGGTTACCCAAAGACTGCACAATAGATCAAGTCTGGTCTCAGTGCATAAGGGTCTGTTAATATGTATAATAATAATAATAATAATAATAATAATAATAATAATAATAATTGCAACTTAGCAATGATTTTACCATGTGCTGTTCTAACAAAATACATGTGTGGCACTTATAGCCTTAAAATAGCCTTTTGGCCGAGCTTCTCTATCAGTACTGTTGTTCGTGTTGAATTTTTAAACAGTATTAGAAGGACCTGCTTAAATTAGCCGGCTACAAATGGCAGAACTCTTGTGACATCAATTTTTCTGTGCTCAGAGAGAGCTAAAAGAGCTCTTTAAACAGTGTTTATGGCAAATTGTTACTGCCGGAAGAATTGCCAATTGCTTATCGACAGGTGGGTACCATTCGAAAGAAACATATTTTCGATATTAGCCCATTAACCCCTCATCGCCATGATGTACACATCAAAGGGCCCACACACTAACCACTGAGCTACGTATATTTCCGGATCGTTCAGGGTTGGTAGTTCCATGTAGCCAATTGTCGATTTTACTAGGCTCACTGTTATTTCTAATATTCTGGCCAGCTCATTCAGCTAGGATGATAATTACAGTTTTTCTTTAAGCGAGATAGTTAGATATTTTTGCGAGACTATAGAAAATTTTAATATTCAGTGTTGATTAAATTCAACCTAGAGTTAATTCGTAGACTAAAAAAGTGCAGCGAAAGCCTAATTTTTAATTTGTTTTTGTTATTTGTTGCAACTCTTACAGCAAAAACCTTTTGAACTAAGTTGAAAGCATCACAAATCGTATTTAATTTACCTTGAATGTAATTTCTGAAAAACTTTGGCCCAATTTACTCAGTTTCAATGCTTCTCATGACACTTTTCATATAAATATCAGTCTAGCTTATCGAATTAAAGTCAGTAAAGGCTGATATGACTTCATTAGTATGTGAACTAGGTTAGATTTTTGTGATGGGTTCATTAAAGAAGCAGAAAATATTACTTCTTCTTTTGAATAAAGTCTTAACTCGCATTAGACAAAGGAAAAAAAAACAATTATTTTGTCTCCAAAAATATTGACAATGTTTTTTCCATTATTTTTTCCAACACTGTACATGGCTCTTCGTCAAAAGAATTCCTTATTCCAAATATGTAGCTATTAACAATTGTTTCCTTATATCTAATGGCTACATCGATATAACATACCTGATTTGCCGTCGGATATCCACAGCCGAATTGTGCGTATGCTGCCATATTTGTCATCGAACTTGAAGAAATCCGATCGAATGCACAAAGGAAACACACAAAACACCAGCATAAAACACACAAACACACACACACAAAAATAATAATAAATCGCGAAAGTTTGAAATTAATTTTGTAAGTCTGACTTAATTATTTACATGAAAATATTCATAATCAATGAAGCTAAGAAAAGAAGAAGCGTGTGAAAAAAATTTATAAATTTTGATTTATATTTTATTTCACTATATATTTCTGTTTTTTATTTGTTATTTTTCTATTTATTCATCGTCTTCTGTTGAATTATGTGATTGCACGCGTTCATATAAGTATTTAGTTGTGTTTGATGGTTTTATTACCACCACCATTAACCGTTAGATGCTTTATGCCAAACCGCTTTAAAATATTAAATAATGATAATATGACACGCCGCTTTAAGCCAGTTGCCATTATGACTGTTATGAACTAATAAAAATAAGTAAGTAGTTGAATAATCGCTTTGCTCTGACGTTGCCGTCGCCATTAAATCTTCATTAATGCCGGCATGCTCGTTTGCATATGCGTATGCTGCTGCTGTTGTTGTTGTTGTTGTTGTTGTTGTTGTCGTGTGTTGTTATTATGATTATTATTGTTGTTGTTGTTGCTAATATTTGTAATATAAAATTATAATTTTTTTATTTTGACAGACTGCCAGACTCTAACATGTTTGCGTGTGCTTATGCGTTTGCGGATGTACATATGTTTTGCACTTATGACACTTGATGGTTGACTTTTGTAGTTGTAGTATTGTTCATCATGGTCTTTTTGTTGTTGACAATAGTACACTTCTCTCACTCTCTCATTCTTCTTGTCACCATAATTCTATTTAATCACTTAAATTCACACGCACACAGTCAGACAGGGTCAAGGTTCGATCAAAATAATAATTTTCATAGAACAAAAAAAAAAATAGCAAGAAAACAAAGCAACAACAACAATAGCAAGTATTGTACAATAACAACAACAAGCAACTTGAGTTATAAGCACGTGACAATTGTTACACTTTGCAACATGTACTATCAACATTGTTCATATACATTTTTTCTACTTCAATCCCACGTTTTCTTCCTTTTATTTTTACTTTAAGGCTTTTGTTTTGTTTTTTCTTTTGTTTTTCAAATCAAACATTATTCGGTGTATTCATATTCAAAGCGCGCACTGTAATTCACTGAAATTTCCTCAACACTTGCTTGTCTGCTTCAATTGTAAGCAAGAATTGCAACATACGCACCGTACGCAACGTACAAAATCCCTCCTGATGCATGTATACAAACATTCACAGCACATTCACAATGCGTCGTCTTATGCGTCACTTAGATTTCAAGTAATACAAGTATTACAGCAAGCAACAACACAACAACAACAATAGAAACGAGTTGAATCTGCGACGTGATTTCAACGCCGGCTTATCATCTTACTACAGTACGTTTGCTTCTTCTTTTTGTTCTTACTTTTCTTACCACAGTTTTTCCACAACTTCTTGTTTTTCACGATTTTTTTTTTTTTTTCGTTGGTTCGTTCGTTCGTTCACTTAGTATGCCGTTTGTACGCAACGCAATTCACACATTTAATTTCATAAATGCTACGCACACAACGTACCATCGTTGTTGGTTTGCCGCACATGCATTCATTTCAAAGAGTTTACTTTGCGTGCCTCGCTCTCGCTCACGATACGCGCATATTCACGTTTGAGCACAAACTAGTCAACATTTGATGGCACGGTTCGATTGACTGCAAAGCACTGAAACGAGTCGTACATGTTGGCAATGTCATGCAATAGAAGAGCAACACACTATAATGGTGGGGAGTGCATTTGTTGTGTTTGAGAGTTCGGTATGAAATGGAATTAACTGTATCTAACGACATCAAATGTACGAGGGAGATGACATGTGTATACCAGTTTTATGATGCTATTGCTATTCCAACTGGAATTATGTTAGGAGAAATTGTTTCATCACGCCCATAATGGATTTCAATTGAGCTTAACGACAATTGATAATTTCAAAGACTTAAACTCGTTACTCGTTATACTCAGTAGCAATGGGAATTCAATTGCAATGCAATTATGTGCATTTATACTATATTCATACATAGAACTATACTCGTCACTTTTCAACTCACAACTCACACCAGAGAAATTCAGTATTGTTCCATTTCGAAAACGGGGAAACATGCTATGTTGTCGTCATCGTCGTCATCGCTTACTGCATTCATATAAATTTCAAATGATTGGGATGGTGGGAGTTAAATTAACTATATGTACATATGTAATTCAATATCTCATAGTTCACAGCGCCATACCCACCCAAAAATGATACAAGAAGATTACAAAATTGAATGTGGTAGGGAAAGAAATTGAAATGTTTGTTCTTGTTATTATTGTTATCATAAGAAACCGGGCGTGGTTTGTATTTTAAATTATTTCCCCTTTTATTTTTTTCCCTTTCCTTTTCAATCTATTTATTTGATTTTTTTTTTCAAATTCGTCATGCAATGATTACTTGAATATGCAACACTAACTAACCACACCTTCTTGTTGATTATAAGTATGTACCTAACCACATACAATCGCCATAATGCAACATAAACTACATATATGCTTTTAAATACTATGCACCTACCTACCTTTTATTTTTAATTTTTTAGTTCGGCTTAGAAATTTTTGCATTTCTGACTTTTATTTTGTATGCCATTTTTGTTAAGTCGAAACCAAACAAATGTGCTAAAGCAGTATTAGTAATTAGCTATTCAACCAAATCAATGTGAAATTGAAAACAAACAAACAAAATGAATGGAGAAGAACTTATGAAATTACATAATTGAATTAGATTAATGAAGCGAATTGATGGATAGACTCAAATTTTTTTTTTGTGTTTATTGGAAGTTAGAATTTTACTAGGACAAAGTTTGCACTTCGATTGATCGATTATAGGTTTCAGCTACAGACGAATAATTTTCGCATTCGAAAAACTTCGAACATTCAAGCTCATATTTGTTCATACCCTGAATTTGATTGAATAAAAAGACGACTATCAATTATAAATTGTATTTGAAAAGAGAGTAATTTGATTTGAAAAAAACTGAATTTCTCTTGTACTGTGGTTTGGAAAATGTGAAATTTGAAGAGGGAAATTTGTACATATATTTGATGTTACTAAAATTGTATATTACAATTTTTTTTTTTTTTTGAATATGTGCCTTAGATTGAAGTCTTTTTGGTGGTTCCTGTAGTGAAAATACAACGACAAGAAGACTCGAGTGTTTCTCTACAGAATAAATGTTCAAAAATACTTCATCGGAAAGATCTGAGTTTTCTCTAAAGAAAATATATTTTTCACTTACTTTTAATGCGAACGTTCAAATGAAACAAAGAATTAATTCATATAATAAAACTTGATTTTTGAACAACGCAGCTTTCATTTAGCTCTACGCAATACCTCCAATAATGCTCCAACTCTTTACGGCGTTCGATTAATTGTCGAAAATACAAATCTTTTTCAGCAACGATCACTTCGTTGGACTGAAATCGTTCAACTCTATGTCTTTTTTTCATGTTTGGATATAGAGAAAAGACACAGGATACTAAAATTTACAGAATAGAACGGATATTTCAGTACATCGAAACAGAATTCAACATACAATATTACACATACTATTGCAATGAAACATTGTCTTGGTCGGACATACGTTTTTTTGCGCCAAACGAAAACATTTTTTCTTTAATCCTTTAAGCTTTCTTCAAATCTGCCTGATGAATCAAAATAGTTGTACTAATTAATTAATTAATCTTTTGTAGCTTTCTTCTTTTTTCCAACGATGTTCCAACAATTTTAAGTCTTCGAATAATTGTCGAATGTCGCAAAATACAACTCTTTTTCAGAAATGGCCTCTTTTTTGGATTGAAATATTTTTGTTCTGTGCCATTTTTTTATGTTTGGATAAAGAAAGTAAACACAGGGCATTAAAATTTTGATAATAGAGTGGATGCGTCAGTCAATCGAATCACCATTCGACCTATTTTGTTGTTATAATCCCTGAGAAATAATCTGGAAGCACTGTCTTGATAAAACAGCATATTTTGTGTGTTAAATGCGGTTGTTTTTTCTTGAACCCTTCATCAAATCTGCCTGATGAATCAAAATAGTTGCACCTGTTGGTAATTTATTAAACTGAAATTAGTTTTTGTACAACGCAGCCCTCTTTTAGCTTTACCTCTTTTAGCTTCTTCCAACGATACTCCAACCCTCGAAGAACTGTCGGAAATTTTAAAATATCTCTCTGTTTTGCTTTTATTGGATTGAAATCTTTTACCTGTAATCCATTTTTAAAAATGTAAATAATTTGCAGAGAGCTAAATCTAGAAGATAATATGGATGTAGTCATAATTCGAGGAGCAGTTCTACCAATTTTTCTATTGATGATTATGATGATATGATGATTATGAGTTTCATTTTCGACCCCTCATCACTACTACCCAATATATCAAAATAGCAGTACTCCGAATAATGGTCGAATATTCAAAAATACAACTCTGTTTCCTTTTATTCGATTGAAATCTTTCTCTACGAACCATTTTTTCATGTTAAAAAAAAAAAATAGAAATTAATCGCAAGGGGCAAAGACTGGCGAATTGGGGCGAATGCAGTAGTGCTCAAATGCGCAAATCATGCAATTTTACTATTGCGGTAGTGATGGAATGAGTCGGTGCATTGTAGCGTTTGGAGCAAAAGTATTTTGTGTGAGAAACATGAATGTTTTTCTTCAACCCTTTACCAAATCTGTCCCATAGATCAGAGTACTTGCCGATAATTGTTTGTTCCTTCGCCATATAGTTCATAATCATTATTTATATTGCGCCTCAAAAATTCCATGATATTTTTGGGCCATGGAACCATTTTTTACAACTATCGAATAAATCAATATAAATGCGTTAAGTTGTTGTCCTGAAGACTAATGCAAAATTACGAGCTAATGGTAATAGAATGGACGTCGCGTTCAGCTCAAAGGATATCAATATACTTAATATGAAGACATTAGACAATATAATGAAGTTAAGGAATATGTTGGTATATATTCTTTAGAATGGCTCTTGTATGTAACTTTCACAAAGACCATGCCCGTTTTAATGCGATGAAGATAGATTTAAAATATTCCAATGCATATGTATGTGTAATATGCATTTTTAATGTTTACGTAGCTTCTTACTAAGTAAAAATTGAAAAGGTAGGTACTCTTTTGTTTAATATTACGTATGGCGCTTTCAGGAATGTTGTTACATATACCCGATAGGAAATTGAATACCTAATTCTTTATTCAAATCAGCTGAAGATTTTTGTTATGAAACCTTCATTGCTGTAAACTCGTTATTATTTTAGTAGGCGAAGAGGATGAAATTCGTCAAATACCCACAATGAAGAAACATGAAAGGGGCGCATTTATGGCACTATTTGATAAACTGTGAGGTCAAAAAGGAAATTTATGAGTTAAATTAATTTCTTATTGGATAGTGTCTCTCCACTTACTGGGTATATGAACAAATATTTCAAGAAGGATTTTTTTCCTTCGATATTACGGTGGAAGTAGTCAACAGCTTTCTTAGAGAAATTTCTTTAACCCATTCTATATCATTGCTGGAATATTCCATAAGGTAATTTCCAATGACATACTAATATTGGGTTATATTAAGGAATTTTCTATGACATCTTAATATTAAAATTCAATCGAATCATTCAACATCTTTCATAGTGAAGTTTGCTGACCGCTTTTCATACCATAGTTGGAATATTCCATGAAGGATTTTTCTATGGTGTCTCCATATTAAAATTCACCAAAGTCACATCTTTCATTCAAAACATGATTCTTACCTATTGCTATAGTATTCCTTCAATCTTTCCACTGGGTGTTTTGGCACATAGCAGCAGTGTGTACCCATACAATGTCCAAACATTTGGCCATAACACAAATTAGCTTCGTTCAAATATACACACATATACTCGTATATGTGTGAGTTTATTTATAAATGGATGGATGTATGTGCGCATTATATGTGTGCACATATGTAAGTTTAGAGTGTATGACATGAAAAAAGGACATCAGCATAAAGCTTAATAAACTTCATGAATATGTAAGCAGCAACATTTAGCTTCATTTTTTTTTCAGTTTGTCTCAGTAGTAGTTGTTGTTGTTTTTCGAACACATCGCTATTGAATGCAATTTTCGGTACAAAGAAAGAAATGAACAACAGCAGCAGCAACAGCAACAACAACATTTATTATGCATATATATGGAATGTCCTTTTGAACGTTGCTTATGAAATGCAATGCAATCATTTTAGGCCTCTTTTGCATACACATATTTGTGCATAAGTGAAAGGTGAACAACTACAACAACAACAATTGTAATAACCAAAAACTACTATGAAACCATGTACTGACGACAAAACGTTGCATTGATGTGAAATATCGTGGCTGTTATTGTAGACGACAGGCGACAGTAGTAGGTACGATATCAAGCACCAGAGTATCTAGGATATGTAGAAACTCATTTGGGTACCTATATATGTAACCGTACTCTATATAAAGGCACTATGTACAAACTATATACAGAAGTGCATACGTCAATTGAATAGATCACATGCCAAAAAGGACAACAAAGTTAAGCACAAACTGAAATCTAAATTAAAAGGAGTTCATATAGGAGTACCTACAATCGAACAGAAGGGTATACAAACAAACATACATGGGTACATATTCTCATATTGAAACCATCCATTAACGGTGCATACATGTGTGTCATACATGCATACGATATTTAGCATATCGTATGCATTCCATTGCCTAACAATATTTCGTAGTATGTGAGTGTGGGTAACTCGACAAGTTTTACTAGAAGCTTTTGTATCCTTTCAAATATTCCATATTCCTTTGTTAGATATTTTGGTATATATCCTGCATACATGATGTATGCGTGTATGTGTGTAGTCCATGTTTTCTTTCATTCTGTTTGTCTCGTGTATTGCATTGTATTGCATGGAGCATTAGCTGCAGCATACGAGTAGTACAACAAGTTCATTTTGCTGAATGAACAAACATCATGTTAAACTAGAAAACACAACACAACAAATGACTTTACTGGTTTTAGCTTTAGCCTCGCTGGCTCAATACCTCTAAAAATTGGATTTCTTTCATTCGTTTGGGAGTGTGGATAATATTTCCTTTTTTTTGAATTTTATCAGTGTGTTGTTTTTCTTTTTTTTTTTTTTTGTCAAATAAAGTTTAATTTTTCATGTTGTCTCTACATTCGTTGCGTACTATTTTTTTTTTTTTTTGTGTACATACACAAATCCCTTATCGACAATAATGCTGTGCATACTAGTACATACATGTATTCATACATACCATCATACAGCTGTTGTCATGTTGCATGTTCTAAGCTTGTTGGCAATCATCGTTTGTCAACGCATCAAACTAACTAAAACAGATAGTGAATGTGATCAATATAAAATGGCAACATGTGGAGAAATTTTTTGCTGAGAGAATAGTGCCAACACTATTCTTAAAAGAGCTTATTGAGATTGCAATTGAGATTTTAGTGATTTTAGATTATGTCTTTGGAAACATTCTACAGACCGTAGAATGTTTCCAAACATGCATGTGCCGTAGCTCAGTGGTTAGTGTGTTCGCCTTCTGATCTGTAGGTCGTGGTTCAATCCCCGGCTGATGCATAACAAATTTAATATCGAAAAGATTTTTCTTTCGAACGGTACCCACCTGTCGGCAAGCAATTGGCAATTCTTCCGACAGTAACAACTTGCCATGAAAAAGCTTCTAAAAAAAAAAAAGAACTGTGACAAAGCTCAGAAAAAGTGATGTCACAAGTGTTCTGCCGTTCGGAACCGGCTAAAATAAGTAGGTCCATTCTAATACTGTCCAAAAATTTAAGACGCACAACAGTAATGGAAGAGAAGCTCGGCCAATGAGCCCTTTGGGGCTTTAAGTGCCACATATTTATTTTTTTTTTTATTCTACAGACCACCTGTTTCATCTGCAGCCTACCTTTGCTAGAGGATGAATAATGAAACTGCACAAGTTGTTCTATGAGGAATGGCTCACAAGGGGTCCCGAATCTTCACAGTCAAAATCTTCTTATTATGTGAGTATTTATTGAAAACTGCTACGAATGCAAGATAT
The DNA here is from genome assembly GCA_963854835.1 of Megamerina dolium. Classification (NCBI taxonomy): domain Eukaryota; kingdom Metazoa; phylum Arthropoda; class Insecta; order Diptera; family Megamerinidae; genus Megamerina; species Megamerina dolium. The sequence goes on along the minus strand of OY978528.1, from coordinate 60,095,809 downwards.
TACGCAGATTTGACAGCAAAAATCAATTCGGTGAACTCGTCGATTGTTCGAAAAGATATATTAGTAGACTGAAATGCACTGATTCACCTTAAGGCCATATTCTTACACTTACTTACTTACTTATTTGGCCTTTACAACCGAAAATCGATTTAGGTCGAATCTAGCATACTTCGCCAGCCAGCTCTTTCCTTCGTTAGCTGGCGCCAGTTAAAAATTCCAAGCGCTGACAAGTTCTTCTGTATTTGGTCTTCCTCTTCTGCGTCGTCCACCAGTGGGTTCCGAATATAAAATCTTGCGTAGGACTTTTCTCTCGAAAACTCGAGCAATCTCTTATCTGAGGTGGAAATTGTCCAAGCTTCGGGGCCATATTGTAAGGACAGGCATGATGAGAGATATTCTTACACTTAGCAACCTATTTTCTCCCATAAACCTTCCGAAAGACACTCTTCCCCGTTTTAATGCATCAGCAATATGTGTTACTACTTCCTCTGGTTGTTTTCGATATAAAAAATTATCCTTGGACCGCGGCTGAAAGCCTCTCACAATCGTTCAAGGAAAACGTAAGTTATACGATAATTTGGAGTTTGAACTTTGTGAACATTTTTTGAAATTTTAAGCAAAATTTTACAAGACTTATGGATTTTCTGATTTCAAACATGCGCTCAAGCTTCAACATTACTTGTTATTTTCTCTCGAAACGACTCTGATAACGAAATTGCTTTATCCAGTCTAGTTCCGTTCTAGTTCTTGGAGATATTTGCAACTAACATAAAATAGCGAAAACAAATTTTTTTATGCAATTCATGCTGTAAATTAGTATGCAAAGATTTTACTTTTTGATTTGAGTTGAGGCCAGTAGAAAAGAATTTATTTTTCCTTAGAAAGCATTACCATCTATATAATTCCTTCAGCATGCCTAATTTTAGAAATATTTTAGAGTCAGTTTAGAAACCTACAACCTCGTTAAATAAGGAAGAGAGAGTGTGGGAACGTCAGCTCGTTGAGACAATGTGTCTATCTCTAAGTCATCGGAATATAAAAGGCAATAAAATGGCCCTTGAATTGGCTCAGGCAAACGTTATTAAAAACAATTTTTTTTTAAATATATTTAAATATCAAAGCAATGGGATAAAGGTATAATGAAATATACAAAGGACCTACTTATATCAGCCGGTTCTGAACGGCAGAACCCTTGCGATATCACTTTAATTTAGTTTTGCCACAGAGCTCTTTTAAGAAGCATTTTTGGCAATTTTTTTACTTACTTACTTACTTATGTGGCCATAACAACCGAATATCGATTTAGGCCGAAAATAACATGCTTCGCCAGCCATCTTTGTTCTTCGCTAGCTGGCGCCAGTTAGAAATTCCAAGCGCCGTCAGGTTCTCCAGTACTTGGTCTTTCCACCGGAGGTTTGGTCTTCCTCTTCTGCGTCGTCCTCCAGCGTGTTCCAAATATAACACCTTCTTAGCTGGAGCGTGTTCTTCCATTCGCTCGACATGACCTAGCCAGCGCAGCCGCTGGATTTTGATGCGCTTTACTATGTCAATATCGGCATACAGCTCATACAGCTCACGTTTGTACCTTATTCGGTACTCGCAACTAGGTCCAAAGATCTTGCGTAGGACTTTTCTCTCGAAGACTCCAAGCATTCGCTCATCCGAGGTGGAAATTGTCCATGCTTCAGCGCCATATGTTAGGACAGGCATGATGAGAGACTTGTAGAGTGTAGTTTTCGTTCTTCGAGAGAGGGCTCGACTTCTCAATTGCTTACTCAGCCCAAAGTAACACCTGTTAGCAAGAGTTATCCTACGCATGATCTCCAAGCTGACGTCATTACTGCTGTTAATGCTGGTTCCAAGATAGACAAAGTCCCTTACTACTTCAAAAGCGTAGTTGTCAACAGTGACGTGCTGTCCAAGACGCCGGGACTCTTTGTTTGTTGACACTAGATACTTCGTCTTGCCCTCGTTCACCGTGAGACCCATCCGACGCGACTCTCTTTCCAACTCTGAGAATGCTGCACTGACTGCTCGCGTGTTCATGCCGATTATGTCAATATCGTCGGCATACGCTAACAGCATGACACTTTTGTTGAAGATAGTGCCATTATGTCGTAGATCAGCAGCTCGTATTATTTTCTCCATAATAAGATTGAAGAAGTCGCACGATAAAGAATCACCTTGTCTGAAACCCCGTTCGGTATTAAACGGTGCGGAGAGGTCCTTCCCAATTTTCACTGCACAACGGGAGTTATGCAGTGTCATTCTACAAAGTCGAATGAGCTTTGCAGGAATACCGAACTCAGACATTGTTGTATAGAGGTAATCCCTTATCGGACTGTCGAAAGCGGCTTTATAATCAACAAATAGGTGGTGTGTGTCGATCTATTTTTCTTGGGTCTTCTCCAGGATTTGGCGCAGTGTGAAAATCTGGTCGATGGTGGATTTACCAGGTCTGAAGCCACACTGATAAGGTCCAATCAGGTTGCTGAGCATAGGCTTCAACCTTTCACAGAGTACGCTCGATAGAACCTTGTATGCGATGCTCAGGAGACTTATTCCACGGTAGTTGGCGCAAATTGTGGGGTCTCCTTTTTTATGTACAGGACAGAGAACACTGAGGCTCCAATCATCAGGCATGCTTTCATCCGACCATATTCTGCTTATGAGCTGGTGCATGCGGGTGAGCAGCTCATCGCCTCCGGTCTTAAACAACTCGGCAGGCAGGCCATCAGCACCTGCAGCTTTGTTGTTCTTCAGCCTTAAAATGGCCGTTTCAACCTCGTCATAGTTGGGTGGTGGAACATCAACACCATCATCTGTAATTGGGGTTATCGGGCAATCTCCTCCACTGGCGGAATTGTTCGTAGCATCGCCATTCAGTAACGTGGAGAAGTGTTCCCTCCATAGGCTCAGTACACTCTGGACATCCGTAACCAGATTCCCATTTCCATCACGACAAGAAGAGGCTCCGGGATTTAAACCTCCACTCAGGCGCTTGATCTTTTTAAAGAATTTTCGAGTCTCATTCTCTCTTTACTGCCGGAAAAATTGCCATTTCTTGCAGGCAGCTGGGTATCGTTCGAAAGAAAAATCTTTTCAATATTGAACCCACGACCTACAGATCAGAAGGCCAATCAGAGTTATGAAAGGCAATATTGTGTTTGTCCACCAGCTGAGATAACCATTTTTATACATATTTGCGGTCGTTGAATTTAAATTCGAGGTTGGTTCCACTCGATCAGAGTGCATTCGATATTAATATATACAATAAATTATCAAAGTCGAAACGCTTACTAAAATACCCAGGAGTCGTCTCTGGAGTAATAAAATGTATAAAATTACAGCTATTATTTTTTCTTCAGAACATATTTATTACCCATCTCCTTCCCTTAGGTGGGATGCCGTTGCAAAATTACAATTTTTATTAAAATTTGCAACTACCACTCCCAAATTGTCCGTAGAGGAAGAAAATATAAGACCAACCCCAAACTTTTTTTGCTACCCAACATTTTTTATGAAGAAACATACTATCTATCTTTACTCTTTAGGTGGGATGCTCTACAAAATTAATTTCAAATCATTTCAAAATAAACAAATAATCACCTAATTTGTTCAGGAATAACTTTTAGAGAGGTGAAATATATGATCGACCCCTCGATTCATTCTTTTGCCTCAACATTTTCTCTAAATATAATTACCAACACTTATTGAAAACTATCATCCCATTAAAAGGTGATCCTATATACAGTACAATATATTGATATAGAGCTTTTTCAAAAGCTTTTGCAGTAGAGTTGATTTAATTGTCGAAAGCGTCACATAGTACATGCTTTAGCACCAACAAATTTCTTTTAATGAATAAATATAAATAAATAAATATATATATTCATTTAAAAGATTCAAATGATCTTAGATATACTTTATATTACTACTATCAAATGAATATTAATCTGCTTATATACAAATGTATATACTCATGTGTATATACTCATGTGTATATACATTTGTTGAATACATTCTCTTATGCATATTCTAAACAATGTATATCTTAAATTCTAAAGAGTATTACGAACTTTCTGAGGAAGAAAATGGTCAATCGAAGGAATGATTCAATAAAATAATATTAAGAGAAAAGCAAAAAAAAAAAAAACACAGGAGCACCAACAGAATCGTTTCAACAGCACCAGCAGAATCATTTCAATGATTTTCTTAATGAAATGGGTATTTTATTCCTTTTTTTTTTTTTCTTTCTTCTTATATGGAATAACTACATACCTTCCTGTTGCCTCTTTTAATGAAATGATACACACTACTACATATACGACTATGGTAGTATGTATGAACGTTGTATCGTATTGTTGAAATGCAAAACTCCGATTCAAATGTATGCTGCCGCTTTTATTTTTTTATCATCATATCCATTCGGCTTCGACTCTTGATATTTTATCGAAATTAAGTGAAGAATTTCTTGTTTAAAATTGATTACTTGAATTTGGTGATAATTTTTATTTACCCTCATTTCAAAAAGGCAACAACAACAACCACAAACACCAGCTCCAACACCAGCACTACTAGCATCGATCGATATTGGAGAAGAGCCCAAGAGATGGTGCCTTAACATTGCCATGTTATCGGAACTTTTTGAAATGTTTGTTGCTTCAGTGTGAGTATGAGTATGAATGTGTGTGTGTGCATATATTTCATGGCATTTAATTATTTTATTTTTATTTATTTATTTTTTTTTTTCTTCTTCATGTTTTTTATTTGGTTTAATGCATTCCTTCCTACCAATAACCTCTTCTGCTTCGGTTTATCGGTTTTTTTTTTGGGTTAGAGTACTCGTTTGATTTGGTTCTACAATTCGAAAATTGATGGGGACATTGCGTTATTTTGACATTACGTGTAGGATGTGGTGTTGCATTTTGAGTCAACACCATTTACACTGTTGTTGTTCTTGTTGTCGAATGTATGTGTGTGTTTGTATGTGTTGCTGTTGCATTGTCAATTTTTTAAAAATGGAAATGACGCTGATATTGCCGCCAAGCTGGCTGGCTGGTGAGCTAGCTGGTTAACACGCTGTTAAACTAGTAAGAAGTATCAAAATATGGCGGCCATGTGGCTGGTCTACATAGTATGTGAATAAATATAAACATACATACAAACAGAACCGCCGTCATGTACCTTGGAAGGTGCTAGTATATTAAAGAATTAAAGCCACATTTTACATTTTTGATAAGACATTATTGGTATATACACATATAGCATGTATGTGCTTACTGAAAATACAATTTAGTCAGATTTGCAATGGTTTGCAGCTTTTGACTTCATGGATACTTTCGAACGAACGTTCAAAATGTTGTGAAACATAAGGAATTAATGAAAAACTATTTCTTAACGCTTGCCTCACAGTTGCTACCATATAAATGTACACACAAACATATTGACATTTAAATATTTTGTATGAAAATATTTCAAGTTGCCTAAAATTCATTGAAAATTTTAATTCAAAATTCTTTTCGTTCCTGCCTTTTAATGATGAGCGACCCTTTTTGTTTACATATATGTATTTCTACATTCAAATATTTTCAATATTAAGCATTTAGGCTAATGAATTCACTTTCAGTAGGTTCATCGTGACAATCCTCCTAAGAGTCCTCCTAAGGAGTGAAGATAGGCGTATTTTGCTTTGGCAAAATGTTGGGAAAGAAAAAATAAGGAACGCTGGTTCTCCTTTAGATGGGATTGCTGAATAGTTAAAAGGATATTGGTTGATTTTCTCGTATTTTTGCATTCACTTTGTATGACTATATCACGATAACCCGTATGCTGGAAGCTTACAGTATATGGTAACAGTATAGAACAGGTGATGGAATTTATCTATCTCGGCTCCAAGACAACATCATCAAAAGACCTCAGCTCTGAAGTTATCACGCAAACAAATAAGGCTGCACGAATATTCGGATGCTTGAAAGATACCATAAACACATCAGTATCAAAGGAAAAGTTCGGATCTATAAGACATACGCTATTGAGACGAGAGCCGATACAAAAACTACTGAACATTCAATGATTACAACTGAAATGCAAACGTTGCGCTCGATAGCGGGCTTCACGTGATGGGACCTGATGTGATGACATCATATGTGATGTCCAAGATATCATCAAGTGAAGCAGGAGAAGGAGGAAGGAATGGAGCCAACACGTTCAGAGAATGGGTAATCAACGCTTAGCTAAAATTGCAATGGTCGTAAAACTAAGGAGTGCACTAGGTGGGCGTGCACCCCCTAAGAGATGTTGGACGTTTAGCTCTACTGAAACATAATTATTTTAGAAAAGTTATTTAATTTAATTTAATTTTATTTTAAAGAGGTTAACAATCGATTTATTTTTGTATGGACAGGATATTATCCTAAAATAAAGATGAAGAAGAAGAGAAGTAGACTTTGTATGAGAGCACCTTTAAAGGTGGAGATATATAATTTTTGGTCGACTTTGACATCCAATTCGACTTTGACATCCAAATTGAGCCCAAATTGAAAAACGATAACAAAGCGGATGGCCATTTGGTTGCAGTTGTTGAGTTACTTGGACTTGATTTACTTACTGATACAGAGTATTTCAACAAGAGGTGTCATTTTATTTTTCAGGTCTCAACATATAACTCTCATAAAGTAACATTTGTCTAAAAACTAGAGATTTGGATCAATATACGGTTGTACAACGCATTGAAATAGTAAAAATTCACTACAAATACGGTGAAAATGTTGCGAACACGATTCGTAAAGTTTGTACTATTTTTGGCCATCATCAAGCGCCGTCTCTTACAGCTATAGTAAAATTAATCCATAGCTGATGATATAGAGACTCCAACCCGTGCTCGTCCGGCTAGGTTAACTGAATTTATTGCAGCTGTAGTTGAGAGCGAAGTGAGCTGATTTGTCCACTTAGAGATGATCACAGAAATTGGGCCTATCCAAAGCCATTTATTTATTTTGCGATATTTTGCATAAAGATCTTGGCCTACATGCTTATAAGGTGCAGTTGATACCAGAATTGAAGCCTACAGAGCATGGAAAACCCCGTACTTTCGCTGAAATATATAAAGCAGATCATAATTTAAGTATAATCATAAGTATAAGATCATGAAATAAGTTGTTGAACAACTTCTCCATCCACAACCAGTGACAGTTTGGTGCGGTTTTTGGACCATATTTTTTTGAAAATGATGCTGGTATGACCGTTTCAGTTAATGGATCAAGGATGTTGACTTACTCATACAGTTCCAGCATATATTGAAAGACTCAAAGTTAATATTAGAGCTGTTATTCGCGAGATAGAGCCCTAATTATGCGAATATGTGATGAAATATTTCATCAAAATAATGTTCATATGCAAGAAGAGTCGCGTCGAGTATTTGGCAGATTTCGTGCTTCATTATTAACCTCAGAGTTTGTACTTTGAATTAAACTGAAATTATCAGCTTTTTTTTTTTACAAAAATATTGTGTTATTTGATTTTATTTAAAATGACACCTCTCGCTGAAATACGCTGTATAGGTGACTGTATATGATTGTGATCGATTTTTGTCGAATATGGTATGCTTTGTCTGTGGGCTCCATTTTCTACTCACTGGTGCCAGTTAGAAATTCCAAGCAATGAAAGATTCTCCAGTGAAATGAATGATTGTTTATCTTCAGTGATGAATTTATTATTTGACCATCACAACCGATTTTGATGCAGTGCAGTATACTTTGCCTGTCGCCTCTGTTCTCGCTTCCTGGTGCCGGTTAGAAATCCTAAGATTCTCCAGTGCAAGAACTATTGAGTTCTGACAGATGATAATAAGTATATGTTTCTGGATTGCGTACCACATTCTCGACCACAGCATCCACATTCTCATCGGTAAGAGCCTATTGTTCAACAAGCTTTTGGCCGGCACTTACGTATTACATCTGCGCGATCAATAGTAGACTTCAAAATTTGAGAATCTTGTATTTGGGGATTTTATAGTTTATGGATAAATATTGAAGCTTTTTTTTACATTCACTAAGAGTCTTTGTGATTATCTTTATCCATACAAGTTGATCGTCCAATCTCCCATTTTAAACAAAATTCTCGAGCTCCACCGTGTTTTTCAAGATTCCGCGAAATCTACATCCCACAAGTTCCAGATTTTGTCGACTAAAATGAATTTCAGTGTTCCTGAATCACCCTACGGAACTGACACAAGGTAATACTCCATGAAGAAGGAACAGCTTACCTGCTCTCACATTGTATGTTTGCACATTTTTCTAGCAAGCTGATCTCTTCTTAAATTTATTATAAATTCTCACAATGGTTTAAACTTACATTAATAGAAGTATTTTCAAAACAAACCTCTGAGCACCTGCGATACAAGTGTAAGTCTTACTCTATAATCTTTATAGGTAGATAATTAATTATTTTTACTTCAAAATGTTGCCCAAGCATACAAGGATATTTAATGGAGAAACAAAAGGATACTCTAACAATTGACTGACAATTTCATATGTGCACGTAATTTTATTTGTACCATAGAATCGTTCAAGTACACCATAAATAATGTACCAACTCACCAAATCTATTCGATAATTGTGAAATGAGATAATATTCGCTTATAACGGTATTCAGCTTCCTTATCATTATTGCTTCAGAAGATCAATTGATAAGAATAGTGACTGCTGAAAGGCCATTTGTTTGTCTGGCAATTGATTTTCTCCACACACACACACACACATCATCACAGCATGTGAATCAAGAGCCTAATGAAAAGTGAATGTACTAAACATATTTTTTTTTGGCCAAGTGAGAAGAAACAAGTGAAAACAAGGCTGAAAATTAATGTGAATAAAAAAGGACCAAACTTCAAAGTACAAAAACAAACAACAGCAAGGGAAACAAAAATAAGAGGACGACACTCAGCAGGAGATGCATCACGTGCGTGCGGTCGATTAACAAATAATACATAAGAACATACCTAAGTACCGATATGCTCGTAAATGATAGGTAATAAAAGAGCAGTCGTCCACCACAGACATCAATAGTTGTTAATCTCAAAATTTGCTGCTGTTGTTGTTGTATATTCTGCTCATTGACATTGTAATGTATGTCCTGAGAAAGTCCTTTGTCAACAATTTTACGTTCATGTACATTTTTCTTTTGACTTGGCTCAATTTTATTGCATTTCCTTTGATGATATATGTATAAAGAAGTACCTACATATGCATGGATATGTGTGTGTGTGTGTGTGTGTATATAGGAATGATGATGATGCGGCAAGTGTACTCAGAGCCACATGTAGACACAGGTGCGCAAAAATACACAAAACTATTGACGCCTACACATAGTAACACACACCATCACACGGAGACAATACCGGTCAGAAGGACTAGATGTCCCTTTGTATGGGTACATACTCGTACAATGTTGATTGAATGAAGTGGATGCCATTTGTATCTTTTGTTTTTCGCTGCGGGTTTCCTTATATGTACGAGTATACTGGGGATATATCTCTCAATTTCTCACTCTCTCTCTCACACTCTTTTGTTATTATTGTCATTGCAAACCAAATAAATTTCTTTTTGATGGGAGTTATATAAAATCATCAGCAATTGTGATATTTATTGCACAATTTTATTATGCTCCGGAAATAGTTGCGGTTAGTGAGTGTAGTGTGTATATAGATAGATGGGTGGATTGTATAAGTTACGCCCTCAAAGGAAACTATCAATTTGAAGGGTATCAGTATTAATGAAATAGTGTGGCACGAAATGAAATGATATTATTAAACTATTTTCAATATAACTTATTTTAGATTCTGTTTGGTTTGAACACCGTTTCAATGTAGGAGGTCTTACGTCATGGTCAATGAGGTCTTAGCTAGTAAAGATTGAAGAGGTCATGAAATTCTCCGTAAGCATCTTGAAACTCAAACTATGCAAGCTCCCTGTAAATAATTTCCAAAGTCAAAGATTCCAAACGCAAAGGATAGGAGATAGGGGCTATTATATTTAAGGGAAATTTTGACGTAAAGTAAGTGGTCAGACCCTGAGGCCGAGCCCGGTAGACTTTGCTGCCGCATTTTTACTGATGGCTCATGGACTGAAGGAGGTTCTGGCTATGGAGCCTTTGTGGAAACAGACGGAGCTCAACTCAACTCTTTGCCCTTGGTATGCATGCATCTGTCTTTCAGGCAGAGGTGTACGCAATACAAAAGGCGATGGATTATATCGTGGACAAGAGACTGAAAGGCAAATCTATTTGTGTCTGCAGTGAGTCAGCCTGCGCTGCTGGTCTTGGACAACCCTGTCAGCACTTCCAATAGAGTGGAGTTCTGCAAATCAAGGCTAAAGTATGTCGGAAGACTTTCTAGTTTATCGCTGATGTGGGTCCCTGGCCATGTTGGAGTCGCAGCCAATGAGATCTCTGATGCATTATCAAGAGAAGGTTCTGCTATCACTAGGTAGAGGTGATTGCAGAGCACTAGCCGGCTTGGTAACAGCCCACTTTCTATATGCAAAGCACATGGAAAAGATATGACTAGGAGGCAGTGCACTTTGCCCAACCTGTGAAGATGAGAAGATGAGACGGCGGACCACTTTTTATGTGTCTGCCCTGCTTTCGCTCGAATCAGGTTTGTGGACTTTGGCACTGATATGCTGAGAGCCGAAACTCTTGGGTCTTTAGCACCACAGGATCTGCTCCGATTTCTTCGGAGAACGGGTAGATCGGGCGCAGTGCAATGGTCCAATAAATGTCTGAGTGCTGCACATGATTTCATATTGTTCCAACAAAAACAAAAAAAAGTAATCAGCCTTCCAAAAGAGCATCTAAAAATTTTAAAGAAGATTGTTCAGGAAAAATATTGACTAGTGAAAATGAATGTGATTGAGTTAAATATTTTTCCCCAATGGGCACAATGGCAGGCAGTGATAACGAAATTTGTAAAAAATGGCTATTGTCTAGGTGGAGCACTTCTAAGGAACAAGAAATTAATGGGATTCGTTCAAATGTATTCCGTTTTGTAATTCCATAACGGAGATTCTGTGTATTTTAATGAGTCTTACAATATTCATAATTTCTTGTTGATATTAGGGATGCAATGCAACCTGACCGAATCAAATTAACCAAAGATTCGAGTTCAGCGATCCCAAATATGTATAAAAATCTTTATTTCGTCTGGTGGACAAGACTTTTTTTCGTACGGATGTCTTACTATTTGCTGGAAACAATAACAGTTGCAGTCCTGTTATTATTGCAAAGCTCTCAAAATTGCCATCTATTGTGGTTTTGACACAATTTTACCATGCAAAAATTTTTCCCGCAAGCCAATGGCAAATTTTTGGAGACAAAAAAGACTTAAAAGGAAGAATATAATCTTGGAAGTTCCTCAAATTGCCATCTGTTCCGGTTATGACCTCATTTTCGATGTAAATCTTTTTCCCATACAACAAAATACAACCCAGGTACTTTCAGCACTTTCTTGATGAAAAACAAAATTACTTTTGGATCTTTTTCTAAGCAGTAAATTTGATAGATTTTGAATACCAAAATTGGTTCCATCACCTTGTCGTCCGATTTCATTGCAATCGCCTTCTTCGAAAGCATATCAATTGTAGACGCCCAGAGTTTCTATTATTTCCTTGCCTTTGGAGTGTTGTGGTGAATCCATGCTTCATCAACGATTATGTATCGGAAGAAAAACCCATAAGAATGGCGTCGGAAAATGGAAATCATTCATTTTAACCGAAAACTCTGTGGCGATCATCTATGATAACTACAATCGATTGTAAAAAGGAAGTCATACGTTGGATCAACTTGACAAAAGTTTATTGAAAGGTGGCACTTATTACCAGTGTCATAGTAGTGTAAGTTATATGTAGTAGGGATGTATTAACCTACACAAGTATTAGTAAATTGCTTCAGCACAAAATATGGCGATGACGCCAATATAATATTTTAACAATGTTATTGACCATTTTTCTAATAATAATAATAATAATAATAATGATTATGATCAAGATGATAATTCCCCTGGTTATGGCAAAAACGCCTTGAATCTATCTACATACTTACAAACATACATATACACTCACATACGTATGTATGGGTATGTAGGGTAGTCATAGTCATGGTTATTCTCACGATTGTTAATTTGATGGATCATTTTCAATGGCGAAAGCTTCAAGATAATAAGTATGATGATGTACAATACATACAATGCATAGAGGAAGAAGAAGAAGACGAAGAGGAAGATGAAGCAAATCAACAACAATAACAATAAAATATGCATGATCATTCACAATTTCATGGCCCAGAAAGATGAGCCAACGTGCTTCCTTCCTTCAATCCATCCAATGTACATGAGTATGCGAATGGGCTGGAGTATATGAATGAATACAAGCAGTATCGGGCTAGTAAATATGCTAGGGCTGGCTGTCAGGCAGGCAGGCAGTAAGGCAGACAGCAGTAGCAACAGTCATCATTAATCATTTGCCAGTTAAGAAAACAAACATACTAAGTATGAATTATACAAACACAACACAACACAAACACACACAAAAGTATATATATGTATATGTATGTAGTATGTAATAGTTGTATGTGCAATTCATTCAAAAGAAGCCAACAATTTGAGTCGGTGTGATCGTATTGACGCCGCCAGAGGCGTGGCCTAGCCCTGCAGGTGAGACGATCGTCAATATGGCAATAACAAGAGGAACAACTGGCAGCTAAAATTAAATAAATCAAACTGGTGTCAACCACACGTCTTCAAGACACTCACGTACATTTAAATACAAGTATTCATTGCAGTATAATGGCAATACATACTAACAACAGATGAGCAATGAAAATGAGAATGAGAATGACGCGACATTATTATCACTTCTTACCAATTCGATAATATATGAGTACATCTACCTATCTACCTATCTTGTTGTTATTGTTGCTTTAATATATAATTAATTGAAATTTTATAAATTTGTTGTATTTTTCATTTTAGATATGCTTGTTTGCTATTCCGTTCGTTCCGCATGCCTCCACGCGCTTACTGTTTTAGCGCGATTGCAGACAGAAACCAATTAACCAAGTTTTCACTTAAATTTGACTGAGCGTCAGTATGTGTGTGTGTGTGTGTGTGCGTGCATGTAAATATTTGTGATCAATGATTAATGTTTTAATATAATATGAATTGTTAGAATTCATATATATTATGGTTTAATTTAATTTAGGTACAAAGTGATGCTCTATTTAAATATTCCAAATTCAAGTAAAATATTATATCAATTCTTTATACAACATTTATATTTTTATATGTTATCTATATTTATTCTGTTAAAGTCATATTAGTTTACATCTCCCAACAACAATTCTAATGTCGAAGAACGGATCAGGGCTGCCAGTTATATATGATGCCTTCCCGCCATTTGCTTCATGAGTGATCTTCGAAAAAAGATGTTGTTGTTTTTAATGGAAAACACATCAAATAAATTCTTTGTATAATTCGTGAAGGGTTCTCATAAGCAGCCTCTGCTTTTTTTTTTTTTTTTTGCTACAAAAAATCTTTCGATAGGGATATTTATGGTTTGACAGATGAGAATTGTCAAACTGTGTTGACATTTCTGTTCAATAAAATTTGCCATTTCATCATGAATCCCTTAATGCCAGAACAATGCTTCAAAATTGTGGAATTTTATTTAAAAAATAATAAATGTCGGCATCATGTCTGGTTAAACGGTCACGTTAATAAACAAAATTGCCGTATATGGAGCGAAGACAATGGATCACCATTACATCCATCATAATTGGCTGTATGGTGTAGTTTACACGATGGCGGCATCATCTGTCCATTTTTCTTTCGAAATGAGGAAGGAGCTGCCATTACGGAGAATGGAGAGAGTTATCGAGCCATGCTAACTGACTTTTTCTTTCCACAAATTGATCAGCTAAACATCGACAACTTTTGTTTTCAACAAGAAGCGGCTGCATGTCATACAGCGCGTACAATAATCGAGTTAATGCAGAATCAATTTGGTGACAATTTTCTTTCCAGAGGCAGTCCTGTTAATTGGCCTCCTCGTTCGTGCGATTTAACGCCTCTTGACTTATTTTTATGGGGCTATGCTGAGTCATTGGTTTATGCCAACAAACCATTAACTTTTGAGGCGTTTAAAGCTAAAATACAAGCCACTATTGACGAAATACGGCTAGATTTATTGGAAGAAGTGGCCAAAATGTAACTGGAGCATATAACTTGAAATCGTGGTGAACATATGCCCGAAATCATATTTAAAAAATAAATGGCATGCAATTAACTAACAGATTAAAATATGAATAAATTCATTCCAATAATATATCTTTCTTTTATTTTAGCTTAAAGTACTCAAAATCATAGAAAAAATCTTAGAAATTGCCTTAAGTAACTATATTTCGAGAAAATATTGAAGAGAAAATATAAGTAGAGATCGGTTATGTATTTCAAACCTAGCGGAGCAATGAAAGTGACTTTTCTAAAATCGTAAATTTTGTACGAGAATCCTCCTAAGGGGTGAAGATATGGCATCTATGGGAAAATAGCATGTGAAGTACTTATAGGGTCACCATAAGTCGTCGAGATAGAGAATAAGTATGATCCGAGAATATATTTGCAATAAAAAATTAATGGGAGCAGGTCGTATATATTACTGCTTTAGTGCAACTACTGATCGAAGTGGAACCAAATTTGATACAAACGAACATTTTCTATGGAATCTCCCTAATGGGTAGACACAAAGCATAAGTAAAGTTGGAGAAAATACAAATTAATGGGCGTCGGTCATATATTTAATCGCTCTAGAGATACCCTGAGCAGCATTTCCTAGAGCATATGTTATAAAAACATAAATTTTGTACGAAAGCCCTTGAAAGGGTTGGAGATAGAGTATACGTGTGTTCAGGAAAAATCTTAAACCCTTCTAGAGGCGATTAATAGGGACAATGAAAGCGATCAAATATCATCAAAATCATTAAATCATCATTAGTATGGACGTCCATCTCAGGAATTGACATAGAAGTAAGTATTCTTGGGGGAATAGTTAAGGAGAACAAATGTGGGTCGATCAAATATTTTACCCTCCCCTCCCCTCTTAGCAATATCATGGGCCGCACTCCCTGCAGTGAATTTTATAAAAACATCAATTTTGTACTGGAGCCCTGCCTCTAATCCTTTCTGCGAAATGATTAGATATAGATGGTAAGCACGTTCGGAAAAATGGTTTGGGAGAAAATAGTAATGTGGGTTTACCATGCATTTTACTACACTAGGGGTGACTCCTAGGCAACGATAGAGTTATATGTCGGTTTTATTTTCATTTGTATACGGGCAGAAATATGGGCAGACACCAAAGCATCATATATAAAAAATTATGCATTATTCTATAGTTTATATAGATATTTATTCGTTTAAAGGTGCTTGAGCCAGTAGATATTTTAAGACAGATCAAACTGTCAAACCATCACTCGGTCATGATATTTAACCTAAGAAGCCTACCAGGGATTTTTCCTAACGTAGTGTCCAAAATCGATGTGAATGACCCGACAACGATTTAGGAATTGAAAGTCATATCACTCGAAATGTTCGAACGCGTCATAAGAAATTGAAACCTCAGAATGGACCATATAAGCTGCAGTTATTGCCTACATTTCAAAGAAATAATCTGCAAAAAAAAAAAATTTATCTAAAAAATATCTTATCTGATAAAATTTAATTTAATTTGAAAAAAAAAATACTTCTTAATGAATGCGCTATTGGTTATATGAACTTTTAGAGTATTAGTCACCAGTCTGTCGTATGTTTGGAGACCTCAGGGTATCCGTCATCCCAGCAATAGCCATCGGAAGTCGAAGTTCTTGTTTCTTTGTCATCTGGGTCTTCGGGGATCAATTTTGACTTCCTTTTTGCATTCATTCAATGTGATTGAACGCATTAAGCACTTACAGTCTATAGTCAATACTCGACACAATTGCAGCATCGATTTTTCATAACAATTTAAAAGAGACTGATGCCTCTTGCTTAGGCTAGAAATATTTCGCAATGTAGAAGATAATTAAAATTGTCCCAACTATATTCTATAATATAAATATGTATTTTTCTTACCCACGATGCTCTATTTCTATGCAATATTTTGAAAGACTTTTTGGAGGAGACCGATATGTGTTACGATGATGACTAAATTTGTCTCAAACGTTGTCAATTTTTTGATATTATATACTCAATATTTTTATAGACTTTTAAAAATTGTTCTAATTAATGTCATTATTTAAAATACAAGCACATAGACACACACACAAACAAATGCATCCATATACAAATAATATTAATAATTTGCAAAAGAATCCCCATTTAATAATACCTATGGAACTTTTTATGATCATCCTGAGAGGTATCATTATAATTAGAAACAACCAAAAAAAAAAAAAAAAAAAAATAAGTGCAATAACGCCAATCATAGTGCTTCATATACCTACAGCAAATGGTGGCTGTTACCTTATTGTTGTTAAACTAGGAGCTAGAGTGTAGGTATATTTTCAAACATTCAGACATTCATACTTAAGTACATATACTTGCCATTGTCTTTATTTCGTTAATAATTTTCTAATACATTAATGTATAAATGCAAGTACATTAGGCTGCATCAATTTTTTGAAACAATTAATTTGTATGGAAGATTTACAACACTTGATATCCTCACCCAAAAAATGTGCTATACCAAATCTTATGGCTTTAGAAAATTCCTGAACATATTTCCCTCACTTTTTATGAAGACAAGCCCAAGTGTGATGTAATTTTTTCATTTGGAAATTTTCACAAATATGGGAAAACAATGTGGCATCAAGAGAATCAGTGAAAATATGATATAATAAAAAATTCGATCCAGTTTTCGCCTAAATATATAATAGTAAGAATTCAGAAACCATTTCAGACATACAAATTGACTCGCCCTAATATGTTCATATATACCATATATGCCTATGAACGTTTGTGTGTGCTATGCTCAATAAACAAGCTCATAAAATATCTCATTTACTGTAACAAGCTCATTTACTTACTTATACACACTTATATACTCTATATGTATAGTACATACTCCCCACACCTTTATTCATATTCATTTTCATATACACTCGATTATAGGTACTTACTTAGATGCATATATGTATATATACATATGTATAGACACATATGAAGACTATATGCGTACATAAAATGTTGCTAATTACTAGATTATGTTAAACATGTAAATTCCTAATGTTTTGTGAACAGCTGAGGAGGATATCCAAATTAAAACCGAAACAACAAGAAAAGGAAAAATAAAAAAAAGATGTGTAAAATGAAAAAACAAAAAAATGCCTACATACGAATATTCCAAAAGAATAAAGAAATGAATGAACGAACGAACGATTCCTAATGGATTTATTACGCGAAACATCCTTTAATGTGCTTGCTTATTATGCCTCCCAGTGATGACAACAGCAGGGTTCATCTAAATATGTGTGCTAGTTGTTGCTATTGTTGTTTTATGTTTGTTCTATGTTTGCCTCTTTATATATGGGCCGATATGTGTGTATGGTGGATCTGTGTTTCAGTCGCTGTTTTTTTTTTTTTGGTATTCTAATTAGAAACTTCAAACTGAAAAGCCTGCAGTTAATTATGAATCTAATAACTGATGTGAGAAGCAACTACACATTCATATAATGCATGTTCATATGTAGATATGTATTATAGATGTGTAGGTGTATGTGTGCATATAGATGAAATATTAAAGATTTTCTTAAATTAAATTCATTTCTTCACTCACTTTACTGATGAAATTTTCCTCAAATTTTGAGAAAATTTTAAATATTTCAATTTTCACCAGACACTCACTTCTTCATTCTTTCAACCATTGCGGCCATCATTTATTTAATGTACATATTATAGATATGAAAAAAAAGTAATCGATAAATAATTAAATTGTGAATTAAATTATCCATATGTATGACTACATTCGTACATTCATTTATAGTATATTAAGGTGGTGCATATGATGGTAAGAAGCAGTATTTTCACTATTTGGCTCAGAGAAAAATAAAAAATTCATATAATTTCATAAATTTTTTCCGAGGGAAGATTTGGACCCAACTGCTTTTTGATAACCACTTTAAAAGCAGCAATTTTGTTGAAGAGCACCCCAAAAATTTGTAGATTGGGGCCAAGAGAAAGAGTGAGTAAAATTGCTCAAAATTTCATTGGTCTAGGGTTGACCCCCGAACAGTTCAGGATTTATTTGTTGATTTTCAGGTATTTTTCGTTTATTTCATATGACAGCGCCTTTATTTAGTGCAGATATGGAGTAAGAACAATATGTTTTCCTTTTTCCAGAAATCAGAAATTCTGGATTTCAATTCTCCCACTTTTTAGTTTGAATAGCCATTACAAATGCATTCATTTTGTAAGGGAGCTCTTAGGTTAGGTTATGTCTCTGCCCTCTTTCTGAGAGGACACACTTGGGCCAGAAAGCCCCATTTTTATACCACCGAGCTTCTCTTCCAATACTGTTGTGCGTGTTAAATTTGGACAGAATTAGAAGGGACCTACTTATATTAGCCGATTCTGAATGGCAGAACCCTTGTGACATCACTTTAATTTAGTTTTATCACAGAGCTCTTTTAAGAAGGATTTTTGCAAATTGTTACTGCCGGAAAAATTGCCAATTCTTGCCGGCAATTTTTCGATATCAAATTTTGTTATGCTTCAGTCGGGGATTGAACGCACAACCTACAAATCAGAAGGCCAACGCACTAACCTCTGAGCTACGGCACCCACTATACGGGACCCCTCAAGAATGCTAGGAAATGTGGGCGAGAAAAAAACAGATGCGAGTCTGCCATATATTTCACAGCTCTAACAGATCTGATTTTCTGATAATTTTCATTTAATTTTTTCGAGGTCACACCTTTAAGGATTAAATATAGCGAATAACTGGTTTCGGAGAATGGTAGGCGAGGAAAAATTAATATGGCTCATTTATATAATTCACAAACTGCTCTTGATGGCAGAAGTCATCTTTTCATTAAGAAAGATGCTTTGCAATTTGCACTAAAACTGATTATTGGAAATGAGGAACGTTCCACTCGGCTATTGGAATCTCTTTCGAGAGAAGAAATAGTGACGTGCAGGTTTAATTTTACCCTCAGCGATTTGAAGGTCACACTTCCTGATAGGGTTAATTGGTAACAGGATAGACCTCGAGCGGCAACTAAGTCTCATGTATGGTACACAGATGGCT
This sequence comes from Megamerina dolium, assembly GCA_963854835.1. Classification (NCBI taxonomy): domain Eukaryota; kingdom Metazoa; phylum Arthropoda; class Insecta; order Diptera; family Megamerinidae; genus Megamerina; species Megamerina dolium. The sequence goes on along the minus strand of OY978528.1, from coordinate 60,076,478 downwards.
CAAAAACCGGTGAAGGTGTTGGTGCAGGTGTATTTAGAGAAAAATCCAGAAGGAGTATTTTTGCTAGCATGGGTCAAGAGAATTCACAATATGAGGATAAGTCAAAACTACCTCTGTAGGTTCTGCAACGAAGACGAAGAAATAGCTGAACTACATTGTCATTGTAATGGTCTGATATGGACCCGGCTTCGTTACTTAAGTAGTTATTACCAAGAGTCGTCAGACATAGCGGACAAGACTCCTAAATATATCTTTGAATTCCAAGTGAATACTAGACTCAATAGTTCTATCTTGGCCGCAGTGACAAGGTGACTGGTTTCCGCTCTACAATAAATCTATCTATATAATTCACAACTCTGGGGGATTGATTATATGTTGATTCTCAAACGTTTATTCGCACATTTTGTTGGAAAGCCCTCTTAAGGAGTGAAGGTAAAGAGTAAGTATATTTAGGCAAAATGTTGAAAAGAAAAAATATTAATGGAGGTCGGTCATTGATTTAACCTTCTAGGGGCAGTTTTGTAATAAAAACTACAAAATTGGTGACTTTATAAAATTCGCCACCATCACCTCTACATCGATCAAGTATATCATCCAATTGCTTTCATTTGGCTGCACAACATTTTCCCGGAATTTTTTACTCCCTAAATGTACTCCTCAGGAGTGACCCTAGAAAATTATATAGAAAAAATCGAAAAATTATTATCAATATTTTATCCGATCTTTTTTTTATCATATTTATCCCCGCATCTTTACTCCTTATGAAGACTTCCACACTAAATTTTTGCTTTGCTAAAAACTAAACAAATTTGCAAATCCGAATATAGGAATAAATGGTTTAAAAAATACATTAATCGCTTGCATAGATCGTTGAAAATTTTTGATTCATCTTAATGTACATAAATATATGTATGTTTTGTAATAACTGCATTTATGGACGCATTTGAGTGAAAAATATATCTATAAAATTTATATCATGACGACCACAAATAAAATGCGAAAACAAAAAAAAAATTGAATAAAATGAAGTAAAATCGTATGATATAAAATGAAAATATGTAAAAAATTTAATAATTGATGGAAGCAACAAAAAAAAAAAAACAATAACAACAACAATGATAGCAATAACAAAATAGTACATATGCATGTAATGCACATGTGTAGTTGCTGTCACATGCAATAAATGAATTGTTAATTACACAAATTAACGTAAAAATCCATTTGTTGTTGCTGCGACTATTGTTATTACTCTTTTAAGCATAACGTACTGATTATATGTATTTATATATCTACATATATACATACTACACAATACAATAATACATTCATGTGCATATTTATACACGAACAGGATAATGCAATTGCATGAAAAATAATGCAAAAATCCAATCAAGATGGTGTGAGCCAACCACACCATCAACAAATATATATATTTCGTAATTGAATTATTTAATTCAATTTATTTTAGTACTTATTGAAATTTTATGATAATGAGTTTGGTTTTTCATTATTTAATATTGATTTTTATATTAATTTCTTCATTGCAATAATATTGAAATGAATTGGAAGCATATTCGGTTTATGAATTTATGGTTTTGCAATATATTAATTAATTTGTTTTTTTTTTTCTTTTCCAGAATAATTGTGAAATGTCGACAAATTTTCTATATATAATTTATATTTTATATGAGAGAATCGCAGAGATTGTATGGCAGATGGCACCAAACGAGTGACAAAAACTTTTCAATTAAGTAGCCAATAAACACCGACGGAAAACAACAGAAAACCTTATTATGTAAATGAAATTTAATTGCATTAAATGATGCTATTTTTTTTTCCTTGTTCACTCCTCTTGGGAGCATAGGGCCTCAACAAGACTCTTCCATCGTACACGGTTCTGTGCTGTTATTTTTGCGCCGTCCCATGCTATGTTGACATCGGCTAGCCACGCGCAATATCGATCTACTTCAAGTATTTTTTGGCTGACTTCGAACTCTGCTCCCTTGCGGGTTCCAGCCTAGTGCTATGCGTTTGACCTATCCATTGCCACTTTCTGTTTTTGATTTGCAACACGATGGATTCTTCATTCGTTAGTCTCCACAACGCGTCGTTGCTGATAGTGATGCTGTCAGAATATTCTACAGATGATACGGAGGCATTTGTTGACGAAAGTTTGTAGCTTTTGTGTGATAGTGTTAGAGATCAGCCATGCTTCACTTTCGTACAAAAATACTGACTTCACACATGCGCTGAATATTCGCAGTAGCCCGAATGCCGCCCTTGCTTTGTTTAACCTGCAGTTGCCATCTTCATTCGCTCCGCCGTCTGCTGTAATAATGCAGCCGAGGTAACAGAAACCTTCAACGAATTCCACCGGGCATCCGTCGACCATTATATGGCGTGCGTTTTTGTGGTTAATTCTCATGGCCTTGGTCTTTGCGATGTTGATCTCCAGTCCAACAGTACATGCCAGCCGAATTGTCGATGAATTTGTGTGAGAGGAGGCAGATGATCCTATACTTAAACAATAATTTCAAATGTCTCCAAATATATTCGATAAGTCTTCACAAGAGCTTAAAGTCTACCAGGCCATTCATCGATCGCTTCATCGGAAAGTTCTACACTGCTTGTATAAGTGCAAGATTTTGCAACTTTATAGGACGGGTGATAGGGGAATCCATACCATCTAAAAGTGCCGACAATTTGTAATCCAATAGTTTAAAATTTGGACTAGCAACTAACAAATCAGCAGGTTAAATAAAATCTGCTACATTTTGCTCAAGCCACAATTGATGATTTTGGCTCTCACTGGTGGTGCAGAATCTAACTGAAAGATCAGTGTGATTGAGAGGTTTAAAAACACTCTCAAGAATAATTATTTCATAAACATCAGCTAATAATTGATTTTCCTCTTCGCAAAAATCTAATTTGACGATGCTATCGCAGCTCTGTACTGCTTGTATGAAAGAGCAAACCATGCCATCAAAATATGCTTACTGTGTGTCTAGTCTAATAGAATAATATCTGGACTAGCACTAGACACATTACGAGGTGCAGTGAAGTCTAATATATTTTGTTCAAATCACTGTTGTATGATTTTTGCTTTGTAAGCTGATGTAGTCGTAAACTCATACGAGAAGTTCCACGATTGATTTTCAAATAAAGTCTAATTGAGACATTTCACGACACTCACCAGAATATTCATCTAATGAACATCAGTTCCATCTATCCATCCATATTCCTAGTGTTTCAGGCTGGAACAAAGGGCCACAACGAATTTCTTCCATTCGGGTCTATTTTGTACCAGTCTCTTCATTTTATGCCAACTAAGGCGCATCGCACGGGTTTTCAACTCTAATAGTCATCTCCAGGTGTTCGCTGGTCTTCCTCGTCTATGACTTCCTTGGGGGTTACAGTCAATCACAGTCCATGTTAGGTCGCCGCTCTTCCTGTGCAGAACGTGGACGATCCAGCACCATTTTCTTTTTCGGATCTCCAATTGAACTGGTTTTTGTTGGGTTCTGGCTCATAAGACAGCGAATATTTTCAATTTTGTGCGCTGTGATATGTACGATGAGTTCCAAATCGGTTGCAGCGAGCCAGCTTTTGATATCTTCGCTAGAACCGCCGGTCACCGAGATTATGCTGCCCAGATAGCAGAACCTCCTCCAGTTCAATGCAGTCAATTGCAAATTTATGAGTGTTTATACGCATAGTTTTGATTTTCGGGTTATTTAACGCCAGTCCGGCTTTCGCGGCTGCTTTTTGTACTGCTTGGATTTTCGATGCCATGTCAAGCTAGGTATGTGACATCAGGAAAATGTCGTCTGCGTAGTCGAGCCTTACAGTCCCCAAGCAATCAGTTTGAATGGGACCCCTTTGCATTGCAATGAACATCAGTTGGTGTTTGCAAAAATACATTTGAGCACTCACTCTGTACTAAACCACATGAAAAAATAACTTGATGGAATCTTGCAACAAGTTTCTAGGGACAAACACTGCCGCCCAAGTTCATTTTCTCAACTATACAAATATTTTCAACAACAAGCAATATTATTCTGAGCCGAAGTTGAAATTTCGGTCGAGTACTGTCATCCGACAAACAGCACTGCACTAAATTTCAGACTGACTAATTCATAGGTTAGGCTTTCAGGATTTGAACGGGAGCAATTCAGTATCAATTCGTAATTTGTTGGGTGCTGTCTACGGGGACTCTCATCATTAATGTCAGCCTTAAGAAATTTGATTCAATGAATATAAACGTGGTAATACATCTGCTTTGGTGTGATAAAGATGTCGACACGACGAAATCTTTTCGATTGTTTAATGTAATTCATTCATCTAATTTATTTATTTATGTTGATCTTAAAATAATATAATTATTACAAATTTAAAGTAATAATTAAATTTATTGTTGTTGTTGTATGCAAAATTGTAACAAAATGTATGTTTCTACACAAGAGCAAAAAGCTTTTTCTCACTTAACCACGGTGAACGAAATTCACCATATTAATGTTGAAAGTGGTGAGTTTTACACTGAAACATTAATATGGCTGCTGTTAGGGATCACATCATTCTCATGCATTATTATATAAATTTTTTGAATTTCATATGTGTGTAAACCTTTGAAAAATAATAAAAATAAATAAATAAATAAAATCAAAATATTAGAATAAAATTCTACATTCAAATCTTGTAAGCATTGCATTGGAAGTGTTAATAAAAGTAATACATCATATAAATTATAAGGCGAAACAAAACAAAAATCAATCTTCATCCATATAAAAAAAAAAAGCCATTAAATTTCAAATTCTTTATTTTTGGAATCGAATCATCTATCGACAATTTGATTTTATCGAATCGAATTCATGGTTTTAGCTGAAAATCTCATTTGTCAAATCACGGCTCTCCACAAACGGCTATCTTGACATTATTCATGCTATAACATGGCGACGGAGGTGTCGGACAGTACCAGCAGCAGCAACAGCAACAGCAACAGCAGCAATAAGAAACGCTTACTATTAATGTGCCGGGCGTAATGCGGGCTTCCCTACATACTCGTGTACTATCACAGCAATGCCTGTCTCTTTAACCAAGTGACAAAAATTGATTTCTTTTCGATTTATATGCACACACACACACACATACGCTCTATCAATACATTTATACGAGTATGTCTATCTGTTTACCAGTCAAAAAGAACCAGCATTAGCATTTGAAGTATGAAATGGATTTTGAACACGACATAACATATATGCATGTATCACCTTGTACATACGCGTACATAAACTGTGCCACACCTCGAGAGATGACGACTTTGACCATTTCACTTCACTTCTACTTCGGTACAGTCGTCACACATAAATACACAGCTCATTTATATGTGTGCTGTCAAATTGTAGTCCTTGGCTAATCATTCATTTTGGTAATTTTAAGACACCAACAAATAATCTATGAAGCAAACCCGTGCGCTACAATCACCAACACCATAAATCCCGCATTTTCAAAAAAAAAAAATGTCTCGTTATTTAGCTTCAAGTATTAAAGTACTGCGTTAATTCCAAGAATATGATTGTATGCATGCATGAGAGTGCTGGAGGTGATAAAACAAAAAACAAATGATCGTGTTAAATAATCAATGTAACGGTTTGTTATAAGTAATATTCATTGGATAAGCATACAAGATTTAATGCAGCAACAACAACAACAACAACAACAGCAGCAAAAGTCTTTAGGTGATTATTTTAAATTGCGGGTGGGTTTGACGTGTGGAAACGAATGTACATGCATTTTATTGGTGTTTTTTTTTTTCTCTCGAATCGAAAAAAGAACGCTTAACAAAAAAACAAATCATTAGCGACGCAGACTTAGTGCACTTGACTTGCACGCTCACATGTTGTTGTTTCACTTAGATTGTGTTCTTATATTGTAATTCTTCAAAATCAACACCTTAGGAATGCTTACTATTTATCTTGTTAAGACCATAACTTGAGTTCATAACGATACCTTCGTTCTAGACTGAAAATACGAAAGAAGATCCAATGTGGCTAGTGTGATTGAACACAACGTCGCCTTTTTCCATTAGAATCGATTCTAAACTCTGCCAATACCATGTCTTAGTCTTAGAGGGCTTCATTGAGGACTATGGTCTCAAAACAGATTTGTATTCTATTTGTATGGCTCAGTATGATTGCTGTGGATCAGCCATTGCAACCAACCATTATAAAAGCGATATATTGCAAAGTTTTGCAACAGAAGATTTTCGAAAACATTTTCATAAGAGAATACAACCGCTTCTTGATTTTAAAAAGAACGACACTAAGTCTTTTCGCAGTCACACCGTAGGATCAAATATAAAACCTCTTTCTGAAACTTTTACATTAGAAGTTTTGTACAACTTTTTAATCGGTTTCAACTATTTGTTGTAATTTGAGTCGCAATCAAAAATCTAAGATCTTATTCATTCTTATTCAGTCATTATATTGGTAAAATTTTGTGTAAACCCGCCTTAGGTAGACAGGTTTTGGGAATAGTCCGTCTTCATCCAGCGAATTCTTTGCTTTGTTATCATTCTTGTTTATCTTTTAAGCGTTTTTCAAATTTTTTAGGGTTTTCCAAGGTCATTTGAATCCGTTATGTTAATATGTGTCTCTCCGCCTGTAGATGTGACACATTAACACCAAAAACTGGGCCCAGTGTATTAACATTGAATAAAAAAATAAAATAAATATGTGGCCACATAAAGCCCCAAAGGGCTCATTGGCCGAGCTTCTCTTCCATTACTGTTGTGCGTCTTAAATTTTGGACAATATTAGAAGGGACCTACTTATTTTAGCCGGTTCCGAACGGCAGAACACTTGTGACATCACTTTTTCTGAGCTTTGTCACAGAGTTCTTTAAGAAGCTTTTTCATGGCAAGTTGTTACTGTCGGAAGAATTGCCAATTGCTTGCCGACAGGTGGGTACCGTTCGAAAGAAAAATCTTATCGATATTAAATTTGTTATGCATCAGCCGGGGATTGAACCACCGACCTACAGATCAGAAGGCGAACACACTAACCACTGAGCTACGGCACCCACTGGAACATTGAATAGAGAATAAAAATACATAAGGAAGACAGTAAAATACGTATGAGATCCAGAAGGAAGAGAAGATAATATGAGGTGAGCTATCTGTATTGTGTCAGTTAGATCGTTTATAGAGGGCAAATGAAGTGGAAGGAAGATTTCTGCTTTTCCTCGTCCAAGCAGCTCTGGCAGAAGTCATTAGGCGGCAACCCAATTCTGGAAGCATTTCTGATTAGCTCCAGTGTCCGGTGATGGCTGCAACTATGTCATTGATGTTAATAAGACCTTGTGAGACTAAGGGGTTCGTCTTCCTTATATTTAGGAAACTTCTTGGGTGATTATCCAAGAACTTTGTGCGCGTCACCCTGACATTATTTAGTGCCGTGCTGTAAACTACTCATCGACTGATCGTTACTATGATAATTTCTTCGTTAAGTGCCTGTACCACTAATAGTGTTGAAAATCGGAAAGCCTCTGACCGATAAGAGGCTTGCTTAACAAAAAATGCAACTTTCATGATGTTGATTAAACTTTGCTTCGTTAAAGTCTTTAAGGAAATCAGAGGTTACAAACGTGTCATTCGTACGTACATAAAACATAAAAAGAAAAATCCAAAAAGAAATTTTGAAAGCACTGTATAACTCAATAAGCATTATTTTTAGCAATTTGGGAAGGGTCGAATGCTTGCTTTTAAGATAACATATTCTTGATTTCAAGATATCGTATGATGCGACACGTATGCGATATAATATGGACAAAGCGATATTGTCACGTCCGTATTGGTTTATATTGTACGATATCTTGTAACAATGCATTCTATCGTTTACAATTCTTCGCATAACTATCGGTAGTACAAATTTAGTTCTGGTTGGTTGGTTGGTTTAGGTGCTGGTCGGTAGACAGAAACCCAGACTCAATTAGCACATAGAAAAGCTCCATTTTGCTACACCACTCCTGGAGCCACTGAAGTGAGGTCTATTCGAACCATCTTGATACGTTAATAAACCTGCTAATGTCGTATATTTTGTTTTCAGCAATTTCATTTAGGCTATCCATTACGAATTTCCCTAGAGTTTTATATCGTAGAGCGCCAAGACTAGAGCAATCACATAGATAGTGGAAAACCGTCTCCTTTGATCCCTCTTGTTTGCAGTTTCGGTATCTATCGTTGTAGAGCCATTCTATTTTCTCTGCATGGTCGCCTATCGGCCAGTGATCGGTAATAGTGGAGGTGATTCCGAAGATATCTGTTCTTTTGTTTCTTACCAATTCGTCGGTTCTTGACTTGTCGTATTTAGGCGAAATTGCTTTTGCTATTTTACAGTCGCCAGTTCTTGACCATCTGGTTTCTGCCGAGAGTGTAGGTAGAGCTCTCTTTTGATGGCGCTAAGGGAGCTTCCAAGAGTTACCGACTAGAATAATTTAGTTCTATAAAACAGTAAAATTCAAATGCGCTTGATTTTCACCACACTTTACGCAAATGACGCATCCGTAATATGCCTAATATTAAATCCTTTACGAAGAAAATCCATAAATGATTTCTCGTCATCCTCATTCAGAGGACCCCAATATGCTTATCTTAGAATTAAAATTAAAAATCAACAAATCTGAATGGAGTCCAACTAGAGGCGAGAGGTGCATCATCTTCACTAACTCAAATGTGTTGTCTTTGTTTCTATTTTTTTTTTTTTGTTTCTTTTTGTTTCATTTAAATATTAAGATTGGAATTAAATACGAATCCAAAAAGAAAACATAGCAAAATAAATTAAAAACTAAATTCCAATGCTCAACACAACACAATACAAAGAGAGAAAAAAAAACGGTGAACAAAAGCGACCAAATCAAAGCTCGATTAACGCATTCAACATGAGCATGAACAACATTTTATGGCCAACACGAAGAATAGACCACCAAAGCGGATACGTATGGTTAGATCAGACCAAAAGTTTACCAGTACACATTGTACATTTACTATATAAATAGATGGTCGGTCGGTCCGTCGGTTGGTTGGTTGGCCTGAACGCAGAGATGATGCAGGTGACCTCTTGCCCAACACATCCTTCTTGCAGTGGCAAACGCAATCGAACAACATTGTGGACTGTGACAGTCACGTAAGAGATCGGTTTGCGTATTCATACATTTCCATGGTTTCAAACACGTACATTTATGCATACGTACACATCGACTGAAAGTGATTCCGTGAGCACAGTCAAATGTAATTTCCATAATGGTATCGAGTGTATTTTTAATTCATTGCACAAAAAAAAAAGCATAAAATTGACTCTAAATTAAAGAAAAGAAAAAAGTTAAAAAACCAAGAAGGTACCAAAGACAACGACAATGGCGACGATGAGGACAACTCATTTGCGCACACTCACTGGATCATTGCGGGAGGTTCAGAGAGTACATCAGTACAACAGCATAATGGTGGTGAGAGATGTATTGCAGTTAAGCGCCGGATGTAGATAAATCTTTGTGTGCGTTGCGACCCCCCGATTACCCCCTTCCTTCTTTTTCTTGTATATTTGTTGCAAGTGTGCAACAACGAAGCTCGATCAGGATCATATGATATGCTGTGTGCAACATGAATTAAATCACCATTTGATCGCATCGAATCTTGAAAAATAATTTCTTTTAATTACACACGCCAAATTCGCCACTCTTTAATTGTCGTCTGTAATATGTAATGCGCACACGCTTCTTGCACATTTTGTAGGATTACGAACTCATTACAAATTCCAAAATTGCATGATCAAATTCGTATGCTGTTTAGGCATTATTTACGGCATATGGTATGTATGTAAATATTTGCGTTCGGGTTTTGGTTTAGGTCTGATTTCTTTCTCCAAGAGACATACGCTTGATTAAAGGAGTCTGTGTAAAGTTCTTCTGAATATTGCATTGGAATCAGAGGGAGAACCTGGAACAACAGTAAATGGAAGCAAATTTAGGCGAATAAAGCATTTGCTACCACAAAACATATTATTGCTTCAGCGGATTTGTGAACAAACAAAATTGACGCCTTTGGAATGAGAACAATCCGCAGGAGTATCGAAAGTATGCAACTCCGGAAGTTGAAAACAACCGAAGGGAAAAGAAAATGGAGAAATGTCCAGCTCTATGGAAGGCGATGATTTAGATAAAATAAATGGAATCGACTTTGTAAGTTACTTAAACAAAACGAAATGGATAAAAGTCCTTCAGGAATACAACAGATCTAACCCGAAGTTGGTGAAAAACTAGCGCTTAAGAGCTAATTGTATCCGTGGGACGAATTACTATTTTAAACAACCAATCTTGGTTAGTTGGTTGGTTGATTCAATGCATCCGCAGTAGCTAGACTTTTTTTGCAGATTTCGATCAGACCATTTAAGTGGCTGGCAATAAATGGTACAGCGATATAACAACAGAATCGGAACTAAGGCATCGATCTCAATCAACAAATCTGTGGAGGTCATGTGAAGCATACCATTTTTCAAATATCATGGTATTGAATATGTTAATCGTTTATTCTCTACAATCAAAGAGCCAAGTCATTGTGCTTTCGGTTGGAACACCTTCAAAGATACGTAACAGAATCAGAATCCTGGCCTGAGCCATGTCTGTATCTCTGTATGTTTGGTCAGCTGAAAATTGATAAATATGATTCTTTCCACAAACGAATTTATGAGTTCGTGAATGAGCGAAATTGTATGAAAACCAGTATGTCGTTGAATTTTCCCTTTTTGCATAGGAAAATTTTCACAATCCAACAAAGATGTTTCATTAAAGATGCAGAACATCCCGGACGACCCGATCATATCAACTGATGAATTGGTCGATTGGTGCTCGAAAATCGACGATTGATATTTAGAGACCTTACTGATATTGTTGGAATAGCAGTTATCTATAATATAAGAGTATCTAGGATCAGTGAAGGAAAACATATCTCGATTGGTCCCAAGAACGCTCAATTTTTTGGAAAAACAGCATCGCCTTGAAGTGTGTGAAACAATGCTTTCTAACTATGAGGGCAAGACGAAACGCGTTATCATCGGAAATAAGACTTGCACTTAGTTCCGTGTGAATTCTGATTATTTGTTAAACTCAAGAGGCCGCTCCATGGGTATCGTTTCGAGTCGGTAGATAAGGTACAAGCTGAATCAAAGGAGGTGTGGCAAGTTGCACTGGAAATCAAAGTTAAGAAGTGTTTTGATTATTGAAAAAAACTATTTTCGATCATTTTTCGGCCATAGTAGTTAAGAACAACAAGTAGTAGAACAAGTAGCAGCAGCTGCATATGGCCTGCCCGCTGAGTTGTTTAAGATCGTCGTTGAGCTGCTCACCTGCATGCGCCAGCTCATAAGCAGAATATGGTCGGACAAAAGCCTGCCCGATGATTGGAGTCTCAGTGTTTTCTGCCCCATACATAAGAATGAAGACTCTACAGTTTGCACCAACTACCGTGGAATAAGTCTCCTGAGCATCGCATACAAGGTCTTATCGTGAGTATTGTGTGAAAGATTGAAGCCTATGCTCAGCAACCTGATTGCACCTTACAAATGTTGTATGAGCTCAGCTGTACGAGCTGTACGCTGACATTGACATAGTGAAGCAAATCAAAATCCAGCGTCTGCGCTGGCTGGATCATGTCGAGCGAATGGAAGAAGACGCTCTAGCGAAGAGGATATTGAATTCTGCACCAGCTGGAGGACGCAGAAGAAGAGTAAGACTAAACTTCTGTTGGAATAACTAAATGTTAGGTAACCTGGCGGTGATTGGAATATCCAATTGGCGCCAGCAAATGAAAAACAGAGAAGACTGGCGTCGCATTATATGTTCGGCCTAAATCGATCATCGGTTGTTATGGCCTTATAAGAAGAGGAAGAAGTAGTTAAATAACTCCTACCAAAAATTGAGGTAATGTAAAATGAACGTAATCGGATAAAAACCACTCCTGTCTCTCATATCTGCCTCCCTCACTTTTCGCACGAAAATAGTATAAAGTTCATCGGAAAACGGGCGTAATTAGAAGAAAATTGTGTCTGTCTGCCATACAAATGATTGCTTCCGTATGTATATGTTCCCATTTTCTGCAAGAACATATTTATAATATTACCAAGCTAGGACTCGGTACATATGATAATATTTATAAACAAATGGACAGGTTCGATGATGGACCGAATCATATGAAACCTATGCCTACTTATGATAGGCGTGTTTTTACACTTTGCACACGAAAACATAAAATTATTCAGCTGGTACTTTCTACGTGTGCTTACATTTGCTAGTCAATTAATAACTTTGAAAGTGGATGGCATCGTTTGAAAGCTATCCCTAACTATCATACAAAAGTCTTCGAAGAAAGATGCAAGGATCTCACATTTATATATTATCAGATAGTCAAGCAGCTTTAAAAGCTCTTCAATCTTTCATAATCACCTCTAAATTAGTAGATGAATGTCTCAGCCTTCTAAACGAGCTAGGAAACCTAAATACTGTAGTAATAAGGTGGATATCTGGCCATGAAGAGCACGAGGGGAACGAAATAGCTGATAAACTAGCCAAAAAGCTCACTGAAAAGCCCCTGATCAGCGTTTTGGAAAGATGCCATGCCAAGGAGGTTATCAGGAAATGGAAGGAAATGAAATTTGTAGCAAAACAGTTTCTAATCCCAAATAAAGGGATATCTAAAAAGATAATCTGATAAGATAAAAAGATAATACTGATGTCTGCAGATTCTGCAACTTAGACATCGAGAGCCTGGAGCATATTTTCTGTGAATGTCAAGTTCTTGGCAGACAAAAACTAAGCCACTTTGATGATAGTGTAGTGCCTCCATATAAATTGTAGAATAATGAACCCAACAACCCAGTACATTCACTTCGTTTTATGCGAGTGCGAGTATATTTGAAAATGATCGCTATACGATAAAAAATGCACCTATCTCCTTCAGAAATACCACTTTTTCGAAAGCATACCCGTCTATCTGTCATGGTATATGGTATCTAATGTTCCATATTACCAAAGTTCAACTTTCCAGATTGGTTTTTTAACTTAAAATGCGGGCGCCCATGAAGAAAAGCGTTTGTTTCAGAGTGAAATTCGATTGTTCGATTATTGTGTAATGTGCGCCAGCGCGGCCGGTGTTGATTTTAGTTGTAGTCTGCATTTTCAAAATTTATTCTCTCTCCCTTTCATTTCGATTTTCTATACCAATAAATTTTTCCTCTCGTGTCTAGACTATATAGTATACATATTTTTGTGGTGGTGGCAACAATTAAACGACCTCTAAACGACCATTCCATTATCTATCTACCTCATGGTCAATTGCCCAGCCCAGCCCATTGATAACGCATTGTATAATGTGCGGTTTGGTTAATTGTGTCTTTGTGCACATATTATATCTGCTGTTGTTGTACTTGTTGTTGTTACATATTATTAATTTTCAACTGTTTTTCTCTGTTCTGTGTTTTTAACAATTTAATGAAAACGAAAAATGGCGATATGCGTACGCTGAACAATAATGGGGGAAAAACCACAAAACAATTTTTATTTGAACGAAACCTCTAGGCAATAATTTTATTTTATTTATTAACAATTTCGGTTTTTTTTTTATTTTCGTATTTTGTCTTTTTGGGAGACACATTTTATTGTTGTTGTTGTTGTATTTGTGTTGCCTGCCTATTCGAACACACACACACACACTACCATATGTACATATATCCTTCTTTCACAGTGTGCAATGGCGTGTTGTGACGTGCAGCAGCCATTTTGCGGTTACAACATTGAAATAAATTAATTAAATTTGCGTACAACAGCACATACTTACACAGGCAAACAGACACATATGTGTACATACACATGTGCATGTGAATATGCAGCATGCAATTGTTTATCGTTGTTGCTGTTGCTACATATTATTGTCCATATGAATAGCCTAGGCCATTGCTTTACCATTTGCATTGAGAATGCACAGCAACAACAACAACAACAACAATAACAACAACAACAGTAGGAGCAACAACAACAACAACAAAATAATGAAATTTTCGATTTTACGAAAAATTTATTTGAAAATGTTTTAATTTCATTCATTTTCGTGTTGTTGTTGCTGTTGTTATTGTGTTCAATTTAATTTAATTTCTTTTATTGTTGTTGTTGTTGTTGTTGTTGTTGTAATTTACTAAGCAATAAAGCATTGAATTGAGTGCATACAATTGTATTGGTTGGTCAAAACCAGAAAAAAGTATCAGTGGCACATCGAACATTTGTTGCATGAAGATAAATTCAGATAGAATGGGGCTCAACATGCAACTAGCTAGCCAGCCAGCCAGCGAGCCGATGAATTGCCATTTGAATATGCCACGAGGTTTACACGAAGGGTATTTAAGATAGCCCGGCAGCATGATGATGGTGATGCTATTGCTGCTGCTGCTGCTGCTGCTGCTGCTGCTGTTGCAATTTAATGCAGTTGAGATCGACTCTTACAAATTGCTAACGCACCATAGCTAGGAGAAAAGCTGCCCACATACAAAAATATGGTAAGCTCGTGCGTAAGTGTACAAGTATGCGGGTTTGAGTTTGTCTCCATGCATGCATGTGGCATGTTTCAACAATAATAAAAGCGGCAGCAGCAGCAACAGCAGCAGCATCATGTACATATGTAGGCATGTACTTATGAGTTAACAAGAGATGGTGAAGCTTTTGTCCGCTTGCTTGCTTCAATTCGCTGAGCTCATTCTCCGACCTCCATCCGCCCATACCACATTTGCTCCGCTCCATCATACGCAAATGAGTTATTGCGCTTGTTGGCAATTTTATTGCCACAGCGCGGTCATAAAATATGGTAAATTATAGCGGTTTGTTGTTTTGGCCATTTTGTTGTCATGTTACGCATTGGCGCGGTCCAAAATAATAGTTACACACACACACACACTCACACACACATATGCATACATACATTTAACATAAAAAAAAAATTTACAAAAATAACAGCAACAACAACAACAGCAGCAGCAATTCCAAAACGTGTGTTTTGAATTTTATGTATTATTGTTATTGCGGTTATTGTTGTTGTTGTTGTGTTCCATTGCTTCCCTATACTTGCCACATTTTCCGGTTGGGTTTTTTTTCTCTCTCTTGGTTTGTTTGTTTTAATTTTTTTATTATGATGATTGTTGTTGTTGTTGTTGTTGTGGAGGTTATTGAAAATTGTATGGATCAAAATATTGACTAACTGGCACAGTGAAAAACATAAGGTTTGGAACAGTTTAAATTTGATGAATTTCAACCACAAGGTTTTATAATACCATCATTTTGTAGGGGAGCTACCTTAATTAGCAGAGATCCGGCGTGAATATGTTTAGAAGAAATTTTGATGTGAAAAAATTAATGGCGTTCAATCATACATTTCTTTGTCCTAAGGGCTACTTCTGAGTAGTTATCGTCGATTTTCAGGTATTTGGACTCACATTTTGTGTGGGAGTCCCCTTAAGGGGCGCATATGGGGCGTAAGTATGTTAAAATGTTGAGGAGAACAAATTAATAGGGGTTAGTCATCCGTTCTATTGCTCTAAAAGCGTTTCGTGGATAGTTATTTTCGAATTACAGATATTATGGCGTTCACTTTATATGGCCGTAGAGATAGGTGGTAAGTATGGTCGAAGGAAATGTTGAGGATAAAAAATTAATAATGGTCAGCCATACATTTAACCGCTGTATAGGCGACTAATGCCTATACAGACTCTTTGTATGAGTATGGGTAAAGATAGAGGGTAAGTATTTTCGTAAGAAATCTGAAGGAGGAAAATGTAATGGAGATCGATCATATGGATGGATGGATGGATGGATGGTTGTGAAGGTGAGCCAAGTGAGTGGTACGCACTTAAACACTCAGAACACTAAGAAGTCCATTGTATTTAAAGCTCAGGAAAATGAAAGATAGTAGAAAGGGAAGGGTCGATCATATGGTTTCTCTCATATATGAGGCGATACTTGAGCAGTTATTGGGTTTTTTTTGGCGATTTTCAAGAATTTTATGACTATTCTATGAATAAAAAATGCAATTCAGAGCTACTGTGTTCACTATTTGAATATGATCTCGGCGGTTAATATTGTCTAGGAACTAAATATAGAGCTCATCGAAATATTTTCCACGAAATTGTGTTTTGGAAATTTTCTATTAAATGTTAATGCTGTGATTACAATAAAAAACAGTTTTGGGTGTTATTCGTGAGAACCAAAAGAAATTATTCAAAAAGTGCGAATATGCTTTCAAGTAAAACTTTCAATTATAAGCTGGACATTTTTCGCCCATCCAGCTTTAAAGTCATATAGCCTGCATGCTATATCTGCTGTCTAATGATAGTATCAAGACTTTAATAATATAATTCCACCACTTGGATCATTTGACTGATACATTCCATCACTTGCGAACTTCCCGTACATTTAATTCATTTTCAAATTATTTTTTTCTCCGATAAAGCAATCTGACTGTGTCTCAGTTTCTCATATTTAATTTTTGATTTCACAGTAAACTATAAGCTTAGTTAGTCTAAATGGGCCTTTGGAACTGCAATGAACCTTGATTCGATAGTATAGTCATGGGATCGCTGAATGCTGTGTATTTATTGCGAAACTCACTCACTTTTTAAATGACCACCGCAATCTACAGTTGCACCAGCGCCTACCTATGCAAACGCAAATTGTTTAATTGTCTGCAAACATTTTATGACTGCCAACATTGCACCAACCACAAGAAGGAATATTGTTCAGACAATATAATCAAGAGCCCAAAATTGAAATTGAAAATTTCGTAAATGCATTTCCGACGTGAATAAAATTATACTGTAAAATTTCTAAATAACTCTTTTCATAAACAGATAGAGCGAAGGTGACGTGGTGGTATGAGGTGGAAATGATATTGTCCAGATGAACAGAAATGAATGAATCGAACCGAATGGAATCGAACAAAACACCAAATTAATGTTGACATTTTCCACTTTGCGGATTCAAATACTGTCAGAAGTGTGTAAAATAATGAAAAAAAAAATAAAACAATAGTCGGCTATTGTAATGTACACAATCGATTTGTATGTTAGCTTTGTATTGTGGGCGTATGAATGCGTGGTGGTGTGTGGTCAACAGCTGATCCATTCATCGCTCACACAATTTACTATTTACAAGTATTGTATAAATGTACATAACTATGTACATATGTAATATGTCTGTGTTTGTGTCTGTACGATATATGTATATTGAAACACATGTACTCGATTGTGCCCCCGCATTGAGTCAACTTGCTTATTTTGTATTACAAATTAGTGGCTATTTAGTGAATTTATTTTATGACTTTTACAGTTTTTGTTTTGCCACAAATACCTACAATTTAATGTACGTAAATGTTACATTACGAGTATAATCGTTTACAGTGATATGTAGTTATGTAGATTTACGAAAGCAAAAACAAAAATGTTGAGTGTTTAATTTCAAAAGTGATATTTTTGTTTGAGAGGTAGGCTTGATTTTTTATCGCAGAATGGCAATCAGCAAACTAATATTAGTATATGCCGAGTTTCAGCCCTTTAGCTTTATATTTTCCTGCGAAAATATTGAAAAATCTCATTCAAAGACACACTTTTGTACGGGAGGTACAAGTGATTTTCATTTAATTTGGTTAATTTTCAAATATATCTATCTTCTGTTAAAACTAACTTTAAATACCGAGTTTTAGGTCAATATCACTATATTTCCGTTTAAAAAGTCAACAAAACTACATTCAAAAACATACTTTTGTATGGAAGGTAGGTGTAGTTTCCATTCAATTTACTTTATTTCAGAACATATATATTCTCGGCTAAAATTAACTTTATGTACCGAGTTTCAGTTCAATAACTCAATTATTTCGTGTACAAAGTCAGCACAAAGGATTTCGAAAATATACTTTTGTATGGGAGGTAGGAGTAATTTCTATTCGATTTCACTCATTTTCAAAATTATATGATGATTTGCAAATATAATCTGGTGTACCGAGTTTCAGCTTCATACCTTTGTATTTTCATGTGAAAACAGTGAAATCATATCTAAGAATACATGCTTTTATATGGAAGGTAGAAGTGATTTTGATTCCATTTAATCAATTTTTCGTTATATTTCTTTTATGGTAAAAGTAGTCTTACTGACTGAATTTCAATTCAATTGCTCATTATTTTCATGACAAAAGTGCATAAGCATGCGTACGGAACCATACATTTGTATGGAAGGTAGGTATGATTTTCCTCCGTTTTTGAATATATTGTTTCTTTTGGTAAAAAGTAACCTTAAACACTGAATGTTAATTTAATACCTTTGTAAATCCATGAACAAAGTTTGATAATGTACTCACATTTACTTATACTTTCGTATGAGAAGCATGTGTGATTATTATTTGTGTAATCAAATTTTCGAAAATATTCGTTCACTGAAAAAAGTTATCTGATTTCCTGAGTTTGAGGTCGATATGTTCTCATTTATGTACACAAAATTTTGTATGGGAAATACTTGATGTCCGTACTTGATGTTCCGAAACCATCAAAGTGCGGAATGATCGCAGTGCTGAGAATATTGCTGCCGTAAGTGAAAGTGTCGTCGAGTATCCCGGAAAGTCTATTCGCCATCGTACGTAACAATTGGCCATTTCCGCGACTATGCACAACGCCGTACATTCGCTGATTGGACCCTGCAAATGATTGCTGAAGATAATGACTAATTCCAAAAATTATCTCTTCAGATGAGGCTTAATTCCACCCCGGAGACTATGTTAACAAGCAAAACTACCATATCTGGGGCTCGGAAATCCACACGTCATTGATCAGGAGCCAATGCATCTACCACGAGTCACTGTTTGGTGCGGTTTATGTGTCGGGGGCATCATTGGGCCGTATTTTTTCGAAGATGAAGACGGAAACACCGAAAATGTCAATTCCGATCGTTAACACATTACTTACTTACTTATGTGGCCATAACAACCGAATATCGATTTAGGCCGAAAATAACATGCTTCGCCAGTCATCTCTGTTCTTCGCTAGCTGGCGCCAGTTAGAAATTCCAAGCGCCGTCAGGTTCTCCAGTACTTGGTCTTTCCACCGGAGGTTTGGTCTTCCTCTTTTGCGTCGTCCTCCAGCGGGTTCCGAATATAACACCTTCTTAGCTGGAGCGTGTTCTTCCATTCGCTCGACATGACCTAGCCAACGCAGCCGCTGGATTTTGATGCGCTTTACTATGTCAATATCGGCATACAGCTCGTACAGCTCATGGTTGTACCTTATTCGGTACTCGCCACCAACGCAAATAGGTCCAAAGATCCTGCGTAGGACTTTTCTCTCGAAAACTCCAAGTATTCGCTCATCCGAGGTGGAAATTGTCCAGGCTTCAGCGCCATATGTTAGGACAGGCATGATGAGAGACTTGTAGAGTGTAGTTTTCGTTCTTCGAGAGAGGGCTCGACTTCTCAATTGCTTACTCAGCCCAAAGTAACACCTGTTAGCAAGAGTTATCCTACGCATGAGCTGACGTCATTACTGCTGTTAATGCTGGTTCCAAGATAGACAAAGTCCCTTACTACTTCAAAAGCGTAGTTGTCAACAGTGACGTGCTGTCCAAGACGCCGGGACTCTTTGTTTGTTGACAATAGATACTTCGTCTTGCCCTCGTTCACCGTGAGACCCATCCGACGCGACTCTCTTTCCAACTCTGAGAATGCTGCACTGACTGCTCGCGTGTTCATGCCGATTATGTCAATATCGTCGGCATACGCTAACAGCATGACACTTTTGTTGAAGATAGTGCCATTATGTCGTAGATCAGCAGCTCGTATTATTTTCTCCATAATAAGATTGAAGAAACCCCGTTTCACCTTGTCTGAAACCCCGTTCGGTATTAAACGGTGCGGAGAGGTCCTTCCCAATTTTCACTGCACAACGGGAGTTATGCAATGTCATTCTACAAAGTCGAATGAGCTTTGCAGGAATACCGAACTCAGACATTGTTGCGTAGAGGTAATCCCTTACCGGACTGTCGAAAGCGGCTTTATAATCAACAAATAGGTGGTGTGTGTCGATCTGTTTTTCTTGGGTCTTCTCCAGGATTTGGCGCAGTGTGAAAATCTGGTCGATGGTGGATTTACCAGGTCTGAAGCCACACTGATAAGGTCCAATCAGGTTGCTGAGCATAGGCTTCAACCTTTCACACAGTACGCTCGATAGAACCTTGTATGCGATGCTCAGGAGACTTATTCCACGGTAGTTGGCGCAAATTGTGGGGTCTCCTTTTTTATGTACAGGACAGAGAACACTGAGCCTCCAATCATCAGGCATGCTTTCATCCGACCATATTCTGCTTATGAGCTGGTGCATGCGGGTGAGCAGCTCATCGCCTCCGGTCTTAAACAACTCGGCAGGCAGGCCATCAGCACCTGCAGCTTTGTTGTTCTTCAGCCTTAAAATGGCCGTTTTAACCTCGTCATAGTCGGGTGGTGGAACATCAACACCATCATCTGTAATTGGGATTATCGGGCAATCTCCTCCACTGGCGGAATTGTTCGTAGCATCGCCATTTAGTAACGTGGAGAAGTGTTCCCTCCATAGGTTCAGTACACTCTGGACATCCGTAACCAGATTCCCATTTCCATCACGACAAGAAGAGGCTCCGGGATTTAAACCTCCACTTAGGCGCTTGATCTTTTCGAAGAATTTTCGAGTCTCATTCTTGTCGGTACACATCTCTATCTCCTCACACTCACGTCTTTCCAACTCCCTCTTCTTGCGCCTGAAAAGACGTCTCTCTGCACTCCTTTTCTCTCTGTACCGCTCTTTAACAGCTCGCGTTGCGCCTGCACGCAGGGTTCTTCTGTAGGCGGCGTCTTTCTCTGCGGTAGCGTCACGACACTCCTGATCATACCACTCATTCCTCAGAGGCCGGTAGTAACCGATTACCTCCTCGGCAGCAGTAGTCATGGAGTGGGATATATGTGTCCACCGTGCGCATGTATCATCAAGTGGGGGAGTGTTCTGCATAAGCAGATCCGATAGTCGAGTGGAAAATGCATCTGCTGTCTCTGGTGATTGCAGCTTACTGACGTCGAGCTTTCTCTGTGTGGGACTTCTCTTGTTATTTGCGACACATAAGCGTGTGCGCACCTTAGCTGCAACAAGGTAGTGATCCGAGTCGATGTTGGCACCACGGATCGATTTCACGTCCATCACACTGGAAGCATGCCTTCCGTCAATCACCACATGATCAATTTGGTTTCTTGTACGATGATCTGGAGACAGCCATGTCGCTTTGTGGATGTCGAGATGCTGGAATCTGGTACCACCAATTACCATGTTTCGTGCTGCGGCGAAGTCGATCAGCCTCATTCCGTTATCGGAGGTGTTCTGGTGGAGGCTGAATTTTCCGACAGTTGGGCCAAAGGTACCTTCCTTGCCCACCCTGGCATTAAAGTCGCCAAGCACGATTTTCATATCGTGGCGGGGGCAGCGGTCATAAGCTTCTTAACACATTATGGAGGACTATTTTGTACCGGAGGTTCAAGCTCAGGGTCTGAACGATATGTATCAGGTCAGTCCATATGTTCGTGCGTTTTTCTTAGGTGGTTTTAAATAAATAAAAAAGAAGATTTTAGTACTTATTAATCAATAATATATTTTCCTGCATTATTTACAATGTCTTCTCAACGATTAGGCAAATTTTTAATTAACTGCTCAAAAAATTGTTTGTCCTTGGAGCCAAAATACGAGTCGATGTCCCTTATTCCGCTTAACAGAGGAGATAGGACAGTAGGATAGGACAGTAAGCATCAGCGACGCATGGTGACACAATGGGCCAATTATTTGGCCTAAGTGCGTCGTTGGGATGCGAATTGACCGCCCAGATCATGCGATTTGACACCGTTAGACATTTTTCTGTTGGATTACACGAAGGACAAAGTCTATGTGAATGATTCGAAGACGATTCCAGACTTGAAATGCAATATTACAACGATGATTCGGGCCATTCCGGAGGCTATACTGCAAAATGTCATCAAGAATATGTGCGAAGGATTGAGATATCTACGGAATAGTCGCAGTGAATATAACCCCAAAATAATTTTGCACACATGATCCTATAACCTTTCAAACGAAATAAAATATTTGGAATAATTCGAAACCGTTTGCGGTTTTATTCAAAATCAAATTAACACACATCTTAATGGAACACCCAGATTTTAATGGATAACAAAGTACCACACCCACTATTGGAAGATGTGATTTTCATTCGATTCCGCTCATGGATTCCAAGGACTTATCTTGCCAAATTTCAGCAAGATTGCTCTTGTAATTACTGTAATTATTGTGCAACAAACGGATAGACAAGCATACATAAAGAAAAATTTGAATGAGATTCGGCAAAAAATTGAATGATAATGCTGTATCCAAAAAAGTAGCTTCAAAATTCAGTCTTTTAATTTGATTATTTGTAGTAAATGTGTACTATACTAGAACTAGACCACATCTATAATACCCAATTTCGAAAAAATAGCAATTAGCTCCTTCATAGGCATATTCATTGCGTACAAGCTATCGCATACCAAATAAAATGCATTACCATACTTTATACATCATGGTCTCTTGAACAAGGACATTGTATTTTGTGCTATTATGCATTTCATACCTACTTCATACCTACTCACGTGGTTATAAATATTGCCTTCCATTAAAATAAACTACTCCTTATCCTTATGTAAATATTTTCAACATAAAGTGGTCGAATAGTAAATAATTTAAATGGTTTTTGTTTTGCTTTTTCTCCAAATTTTAAATTATTAACAAAATTGTTGTAAATTTGTGTTAAATCACATGTTAACTGCTCTAATAAAATACAGTTTAATAATGAAAAAGTGCTTGTATATAATAATATACTACCATAGACTGGTATGAAAGTATGTTATACGTATACATACATAGTAATATAAATATTTCGATTGGCCCTCATGCGTACTCGTAAGTGTAAAAGTGTTAAGTGTATTTACTACTTTTTCATTAGAGACCTATAGCAGCCTCTATATGGGTATACATACATAACATATGTGAGAGTATTCACATACAAACACAAACTTTTTGAAAGAATCCTTTGAAATCCAAAATTTATAATAGGAAATCGACAGAATAATGGACAATAAATATATATAAGTGTATGTAAGTGTTTGATATTTTATACAGAAGTTAGTTGTAACCATTATGCAATTGCTATGGAACACTAATGCTACCAACACTCTACTGTTCTCTCTCTATTCTACACTCAAACAATATACAACAATATACAACAATGGCAACAATGGTGACAAATATAAGTAGTAGTATTTGTGTAAACAAGCGAATATAAAAAGAACAAGTCAAATAATGGCAAGGCTCTCTTAAGAAAGCATGTTTCTATATGTACCTACATAGTAGGTAAGTACACCTTAGATCTCCAAAGAAATAGTCAATAAAGAAAATATGCACATACAATACTTATACCTTCAAACATATATGACTCATGTCCAGCAATTTCCATACAAACGTAGGTACATATGTTTGTATGCTTAGTATGTAAACATTCAATGAATGTAAAAGTTCTAAGAACATTGTTGCTGAGAGCGGCGAGTATTCCTTGTTACATACAATCATACGTAGGTATGTACCGTATAGTCAATATAGGCTGAATGCTATGGCAATATGTGTTGTGTGTGTGTGTGTGTGTGTGTAAGTCACTTGTAACATTTGAAATCATCCCAATTGCCTAGGAACATGTTTTCAACATTTATGCAACATAGCCAGACATGAAATTTGTTTCATGGTCCATTGTATTTAGGTACGTACATATACATATAACTAGTATGAAGTATGTACGACTAAAGTACATTTTCTTCGAGCAAAAAACAAACAAATTCGTTGTTTGACAATTTATTGACAATGCAATGCAATCGAATTGATGTTACAATGCAGCTACAATATTAGCAGGTCTTTCTGTGTGTGTGTGTGTGTGTGCACTGTGATTTTATATATGTAATTAGATACTAGTACTCAAAGTAAGTTGACAAAATTTTTCATCTCATCGACAATATCATTTTAGTTGGTGACTTCAAAATTGAGTTGTTACATTCGACATAATCTCACTTGAATGCATCAATGAAAGGCAATACATATTGATGATCCCTTTGACAACACAAAAGGACTATTAAAAATAAAGAAAATCACAAGAAGAAAGAAAAGGTGCCAATATCAACAACAATAACAATAATAATATTAATAGACAATTGCCACTTTGAGCTGTCAATCAATTTAATATGTACGCTCGCATATGTAAATTGACGTACACAGCGCTCAAAACATCAATGTGCATATATATATATTATACGTGTGTAGTACGTGCGGAGATACTAGGAAGGTCAATCCCAAGATCCCGGTTAATTTAATGTCCCTGAAACCCCCGAGATTTGAATCGACTTGCTGAAAACAATTATTTTGATAGCCAATTAAATTTTTCAAACGTTAATCACAAAGCATTTCTTGCAACATTAGTTGCGTTTCAGGCGTTTGCAACACGTTTTTGATAAAACAGTAGGCAACCAAATTTTTCAAATGCAAGGAAATATTATAGGCAAAATGACGAACACACTCAAAAGTTCAAATAAAGTATTTAGTGGGTGTATAACCTTAATATTTCGGGTGTTTTAAATCAAAAATTCATATTTATTTGAAGCACATTTTACATAGCGGTAATCCTTATCCGAAGCACTGTTGTGTTCTTCACTGGGGGATGATTTTTATGTGCCTAACGCACAACCTCGAATTGAGGGAAGTTTTCGCCACTCTGCAGCGAAGAGGGTATTTATTTTGGCATCCGCTGGAGGACACAGAAGAAGAGGAAGTGTTGAGTACTCTGACGGCGCTTGGAATATCCAATTGGCGCCAGCAAGCGAAGAACAGAGAAGACTGGCGCCGCATTATATGTTCGGCATAAATCGATCATCGGTTGTTATGGCCACATAAGAAGAAGAAGAAGACATTTTACATGGTAATATTAATCAAATTCACCCATCTTTCAGGTAATTTGCTGATTCTGTTCATAAAGAAGTGATTGTCTTTCGCTGCAATTCACATTTCAAATCATTTTTTGATACTTCCATAAGAATCAAAGCGTTCTACAGAAAGAGCTGACTGCATCGACCGCAACAAACAGTAGTATGATGGAGCAATGTCTGATGAATATGGCGGATGGTGTAATACTTAACAGTTCTGCCCTTGTAGATAGTTTTTAACCGGTTGAGCAATGTGTCGTCTGGTGTTGTTATGTTGAAAAATTAATTTGTTCTGTCTATTTACCCATTCTGGTCGTTTTTCTTCAATAGCTCGCTCCAAACGTATTAGTTATCGGCTGTAAGTAATGTCATCGGCAGTATAGTTTCAGACGGTTGAGGCAACTCATGTTGCACAATACCAATGAATATCTTGTTTTCCCTGTGATAGACCTTGCTCACCTGGTTTTACGCTTGCTTTTTTACTTTTACGATTGTCGTAATACATCAATTTTTCATCTTCAGTGACGATTCGATGTAAAAATCCTTTTCTTCTTTGTCTTTGAAGAAGAGTTACACGAATATTTTTATAGCTTTCCACAACATTTAACGAAAGTAAACCTAATTCTAGGATGTTGTCGCCATCACGATAGATGGAGCAAGCCCCATGGTGAAAGTGAGGAGACTGATAGAGCCGTACCAGGAGCTATGCTTTACGCCAGTTGATTTTGATGTTTCGTATAAAATGGAAGCAACTACATTTAAAAAATTACAATATCAAAACTGTATGAATTTCAGAAAGATCCCGGGATCCCGGAATTGTATTTGCAAATCTCGAAAATCCCAAAATCGACAAAATCCCTAAAATTGACATCCCTAGTAAATACATATAGCATATAGCTATTGTATAATCGTGCAACACAAATAGTAGGTACACGTGCATACACATCACACCGTTCGATGTCAAGTATGCTATTTATGGATTATAGAATTCGACATATATAGTACAGACAGAGGGTGATTTTATATAGCAATGTGGTACTTTCTAAACGGAATAGAGGGTAATAGAAGTCAAAAGTCTATAAAATCTGGCAGTATTGGAAATATTCAAAAATATTCAGTCGGTAAGAGCCGGAGATTTAATAATTCAAATCGTCATCATCAAAGGATCGATTTATTTCAAATTGAAACTACGGCATTCTAAAAAAACACCCTTTATAAGCATGCATACATATGTTAAGGCGGAAGAACGCATCAATTGATATGTTAAATTGTGATGTCAATTGTCACGAATACATCAAATTATATTGCATATAAAAATGATCAATATAAAATGTTTAATACAAATATATACAACGTGTAGATATCCTAAATAGTAGCAAATGAACGTACACTGAATAACTCATACATACATGCCTCTCAACGTAGGAAATCTTCCAGTCACAAGAATCTGTGCGATCACATACTGAAATACTTTGTGTTTTTTTTTTTTTTTTATAAAACTCCTTCCCAAGATTTATTAATAGCTCATTCCTCTACAAATAAATGTATAATTCTTACTTTTGAAACTTTTGGTTCTGCTGTCAAAGACATGAATAATGTTAAAGTTAAATTGAAGCATTGCGAGGTTAAAATATTTTACCAAAATTATAATAAAGCATAAAATTAATATTTTTTTTTTTTTTTTTTTGTTAGCTTATTTTTTTTTTTATTGAATCTTTCTTAAATACGAGAAACTAACAATAAGTATTCAAATCTTACAAACTAAATAAAACTATGTGATATCCCCTACGTTCCATCACAATTTGGTGAGTCGCGAGATGTAGCAATTTTACAGCATATTCAGTGTGTCTTTTCTTTTTAATCGACGATGCCCCTTGCTCAGCAACAATTGCCTAGCAAGGGGATTCGGATGATTGTGTAATTTTTGAATGTAGCTTCTGCAGTACATTGCAACTTCCTCAGAAATTGTGGATACATTTAAATCTCGATGGATGTTAACGTTCCAAGGCGCGTTTACAATAATTCGCAGACACTTGGATTGTATTCGCTGCAATTTTTCGATATTAGAGGGAGATGCGGTGCCCCAAAACTGAATACCATAAGTCCAGATTGGTTTCAGGATTGCTTTATATAATAGCACTTTGTATTCAAGATTCAACTTTGATCTTTTGTGTAACAGCCACCATAACTGATTCATTTTAAGCTTGATCTGAGTTTTCTTTGCCTCTATGTGATTTTTCCATGTCAGCCTTCTGTCGAGGTGAATACCCAAGTACTTTGTTGAGGAACATTGTGGAACTGATTGGCCATTAATTTTAAGTGGGGGACATGTATCTAGCCTTAGCGTGAAGGTTACATGTACGCTCTTTGATTCATTGACTTTTATACGCCATTTTGCTAGCCAGATTTCGAGAGAATCGACATGAGTCTGCAGGAGTTTAGTAGCTTCTATTGGGTTAGAGCGAGAGCACAATATTGCCGTATCATCAGCAAAGGTCGATATGAATGTATAGTTATTGTTGGGCATATCTGAAGTGTATAAGAGATACAGTAAGGGACCCAAAACGCTTCCTTGAGGAACGCCAGCGTGAATATCCAATGGATTTGTTGTGTAATCCTTGTGATGTACGAGAAATTGTCTTTTCGTGAGGTAGCTACTAAGCAATGAGGAGACATTTGCAGGCAGTAATAGTTTGAGTTTGTAAATAAGGCCATCGTGCCATACTTTATCGAAAGCTTGAGTGATATCAAGAAAGACAGCTGAGCAATACTTTTTTTCTTCAAAAGTGTTCCTTATCAGAGTTACAATGCGGTGGACTTGTTCTATTGTGCCGTGCTGTTTTCTAAATCCAAACTGATGTTGAGGAATCAGTTGGTTGAGATTAATAAATGGAGTTATATTCATGACAAGTAGCTTTTCGAATACTTTAGAAAGTAGAGGCAGGAGGCTGATAGGTCTGTACGATGCAACTTTTGTAGGGTCTTTTCCTGGTTTTGCTATCATAATAATTTTTGAAGTTTTCCAGCATTTGGGATAGTGTTTAATACGAAGGATAGCATTGAAAATGTGCATCAGATGAATTACTGAAGCCGGAGGTAGCTCTTTTATCATTTTACCGGTAATTTTATCTGGACCAGGTGATTTTTTTGGGTTTAAATCTTTATAAATTGCTTTGAATATGTCCTTTTTTTTTAATTTTGAGCGTTATTGAGCAAGGTTGAGAAGTTAATATTGGTAATGAGGACTGTGAAGAGGGTGGATTGGGTGTAAACACACTTTTTAGGTGGTTTGCAAAAGCCAAACCCTTCTCACAGTTGCTTCTAGCCCAATTACCGTCACTCAAACGGATGGGGGAATCAGTGAGAATTGACCGATTTGATTTTTTTGCTGATTTCCACAAAGAGTAGTCTGACGCTTCACCAGGTGTTAATTTCGCTATGTGCTCTTCTAACTCTTTGTTGTTTTTATTTTTCAAGGCTTGCTTTAACTTTCGAGTGCAGTGCTGTAGCTGTGTTTTCAGATTCGGTGATCTGAATTCTTGCCATTGTCTTCGGAGTCTTCTTTTCTGTCTTACTAGCAATTCAATGCCTGCTGGTGTGTATTGGCTATATTTTGATTGCTTGCATACCTTTGTGCAGGTGGCTGAGCTGAGAGCTAATGAGAGTAGCTGGTTGAATTTTTCGAGTGCTGAGTCTACATCGTGTCCATTTCTTAATACAGTACTCAGAGGAAGATGGGAATTTATATATTTCTTGAATTTTAACCAGTCTATTTTCTTTCTAACGCAATTGCCTTGGGGGCTTGGTGATTTTATAGATATTACCGTGGGTGAGTGGTCAGATGATAGATCATAATTACACTCTGTGGAGATATTTTCCATCTGCAAACCTTTGGCGACTCCAAAGTCTATGAGATCGGGTATTTTCCTCTTGTCCGTCGGCCAATATGTCGGTTGACCATTTGAAATAACATCGTAGCCATGGTTAGTGATGATTGAACATAGTCTTCTGCCTTTTGGAGTTATTAAGCGGGAGCCCCAGTGAGTGTGTTTGGCGTTGAAATCGCCAGCAACCAAGAATTTGCTACCAAGAGTTGAGAAAAATTCTTTATATTGCTGTTCGGTAATACTGTATCTTGGGGGACAGTATATCGCAGATATTACTAGCTTAGAGATGTATTCTTCCAGACATATAGATGTTGCTTGCAAGTTGACGCTACTGAAATCTTCGAGAACATGATGTTTTATTCTGCTTTTTATCAATATGGCAGTTCCACCGCGTGCCTTACCATGCGGATGATTTGTAGTGTACAGTTTGTAATATGGTATTTGGTAGCAATTTTTGTCAGTGAAATGGGTCTCAGATATCATCATTATGTCGATCTGGTTGGATTCAAGGAATTGAATTAGCTCCAAACGGTGCTGGCTTAAGCCGTTGGCGTTCCAGTGGCATATCTTGAGACAACTCATGGTCTGGATAGCAATGTTTGGAGTAACATCGATTGATTTTTCATCATTTCTTGCATCATTGTTTGCATTGAGTTCATGAATTGGTTCATATTCTGAATCAATGTTTGAAGCAAATGTTCAAGGGTACTTGGCTGTTGGGTGGGCAGTGAGTGTTTCTGCTCATTATTTACATTGCTTTGTTGGTGTGGGTTTTGTTTTAACACGCTAGCGTATGAATTGGTTTGATTCTTGTTTGGGATTGCAGAGAAGAATTGTGTTGCATCAATATTTTGTCTCTTACTTGAGTTGGCTATCTGAGTTTGCTCAACTGGTATTAGAGGTTGATTGCTAGCGGAGAAATTTAGCTTTAGGGTTGTATATACTGGGCAACCTCTATAATTTGCGGTGTGATTACCTCCACAATTGCTGCATTTTTTCATGCTAGCATCGCCTTTAGGTTTTGGGCATATGTTTGATTTATGGAGATCTCCACAAATCACACAAACAGCTGGCAGGGTACAATATGTTTTAGTATGTCCATATTCTTGGCAGTTGCTGCACTGAGGAGGTCCAGTTCTCTTATGGGGTTCTTCGATTGTGATTTTGCGATGCAATAAATATCGAATTTTATATATGGGGTGTACCTCACCTTTTTTTAGGGGTTTTGTTTCAGGCTGAAGCTCAATACGATATAACGGTTGAGGTATATTGCTCTTGTTGAGAATGTTGAATACTGTTTTGGCTTGAAACCCTTCTTCCTGAAGGGCAAGTTTGATTTCGTTAATATCAACGTTGGGTTCGACGCCTTTGAGTACAACGATTAAGCCCTTACTACTTTTTAGCTGATATGTATAAAATTAATTGAAAAATGTTAAATCTCATTTTGAAAATGATCACATGAGAGAAAAAAATGTTATATCTCTGCAGGGTGAAATTGGATTTTACTTTTTTTATTCATAATGAATTGTGAACTCAGTCGCATAGTGCGTGAAAGGGGTCGGTATTTCGAACCGCAGCCAAAAACTATTCATCTGAATTTTATCAGTAAGACAAACAAAAATTTGTGAACTGAAACCATGGATTCCGTCCCAAAGGAATTGCTCATTTTTTGAGGCCAAAAATTAATCAAACCAATTTCGGAGACCTTGTACTGAAGTGAAACGTATTCCAGTAAGGGCATTCTAAATCGATCGAAACAAATGGTAGTCAGACAGGACAATGTCTGGGCTATAAGACGGATGAGGTAAAACTTCTCAGTCGCTGTTTTCCAAATAATTTTTATTCTGTGTTGCAACATGAGTCCGAGTGTTGTTATGATGGATGGATTATAGACTCGTGTTTAGTCGCATATTCTGGTCATTTTTTCGTGATTGCTCTCTTCACACAAATCAACTGTATACAGGTCTCTAGTGATCGTCTGACCCGATTTCCACAGTTCATAATACAGCGCACCCTTCTGATCCCACTAAATGCGAGGCGTTACCTTAGCGCTATGAATATTCTGTTTTGGCGTTGATATCGTTGCCGTTGGTTTCGGATTGTCTTAATGAATTTTCGACATTTCGGCATCAATCCGACTTCTTTTCGTATCGCTATCGCCAATTTGCTATGAAAAAGCTTCTAAAAGAACTCTGTGACAAAGAAAAGGTAATGTCTCAAGAATTCTGCCATTCGGTACCGGCTAAAATAAGTAGGTTCCTTCTAATACTGTCCAAAATTTAATACGCACAACAGTAATGGAAGAGAAGATCGGTCAACGAGCCCTTTGGGGCTTTAAGTGCCACATATTTTTTTGTTTTTATGGGAACTTGTAACATTTGTGGTTGGCCCTTAGAGGTATCAGCCGTAGGGCTCATATCCTTTAACAGACTTCAGTCTGGTTTCGTGTGGTCCACTTGATGAACAAGTAGTTTTTCCTTGCTCCAACGTCACGCTCTCTTTTGATGATGTGAGCCCTGTGAACAGTTAGAGCAAATAAAATAAAAATAATAAAAATCGAAAAGATAAAAGTCATTTTTGGAAAGGAGAACCCTTAAGGAATTGTGTTAGGGGATGAATATGACTTAAAAAAATGTGTGAGAAAAAAATATGAGGGATTCAGTCGATCTTATATTTCACCATTCTAGCAATAATTCCATGTTTCCAATATTAATACCAAGAGTATCGTTCATTATCGTTGATAATGACGTGAAGACCTTCTCAATAGTCAAGTAGTAGCATAATTTTAAAATTGTCAAATTTATTCGTATAAATAATCCTTCGTTTGATAAGAAACCAATTCATAGATTCACTACAGCTGGCAAGTAATTTTAGAATAAAACTAATTTAATTAAATTTTGAACATCATACGAATATAATTTCTATAAAATAAAATTCAATTTTAACAACAACAACAACAACAACAACAGCAGCAGCAGCAACATAACACATATTTGCCATATGTATGTAGACATAAACATTTCTCTAAATTTACATTAATTGACAGCAACAGCAAGAACAACAAACAATTTGTTATTGTTACTATTCAACAGCAAATAAGTACTCATTTCTCTAACAGACATCTTCGCTATCTATAATACATCTTCAACATACACATTTACATTGTATTTGACTGCCATTATATTTACTATACTATGGCACGAATATACGAGTATGTGCTCTTATATATGTATGATATAACGCAAACAATGTTTTCTAAAGAGTTACAATACCAACAAAAAGTACAAACATACTTGAATTGAATATCATTGAAATGAAAGCTAATTGCAAGGATTGCAATTCTGGCAGGACCCATAAATTATATTCAATTGCATATCCTTGAAGTCGAAATGAAGATGGTGCAGCATGCCGCCCAACAGAGCAAACATATACAAGCACACACACACGCATACATAAATTTATGTTTCTACACACACATTTGTACATTGAATAAGATGATAAAAGTGGCAACATTTTGGCCATGTTGTCATTATGGCAGTCATCTGCTTTGTATTTGTATGTTCATACAAATACAAAGCGAAGCAGTCAACTGAGATTGGTTCGTTAGCGGTAGTGTTAATGATGATGATGATGCTGATGATGATGATAAGAATGATGTTAGTATAATATGAATGCCAACTGTGGCATTTTAAGACCAAAGCTAACTGTCTTAAGTCATGCACAACGACGACTTGTTGCAATGCTGGTTGAAATGAAATGCAATCTTCCATGGTGGATGTCACCAATATGCGTTCATAATAGCAAGAGACAATACTACATAGTAGTAGTAGTAGTAGTAGTACTAGTATTCGACATCAATTTCTCAGCATTTGACACATGGATTTTGCGTACATGACAAGCAAGCATGATAATTTACATTTTAGTAGTAGAAACTATTGCTTAAGAAGATGTCAGTGTGCCTTCAAGGATTTTCCAAAGGCACTCAAATCAACACTAAATTTCTACATATTTATTTTACAATGATGCATAAGTTCATATCGCATTCAATGGGAACATGACAATCGCTGCATCGCGTACCATCCATACAAAATAATATTCAGAATGAGGTGTTTTCACGCTTTGCACACGAAAACATAATTGCACTCGAAAACTATAAGTAGAAAATTGATATTTTTAAAAAATACTTCCAAATGAATGAAAACTGCTCTTCGCTTCCATACAAAAGTATCGTCTTGAGTATATTTTTCACACTTTTCGCACAAAAACTTAAAAGTAATCGAACTTATATTCGGTACGTCCAGTTTTTATGATCGTAAAGTTAATGCAGTTGATAATAGGTGGAATCGAATAAAAATTGCGCCTATCTCCCATACAAAAGTATGCTGAATGGATGTGTTTTATCACACTTTTCACATGAAAACAAAAAGTTTTCACATTAAATCGTAGTATGCAAAGTTTTTATGATTATAGAATGAATATATTTTTAGGTTTCAGTTAAAAAGCACGCCTACCTACCATACAAAATTATTGGTTAGGTTAGGTTGAGGATTGCTTGAGGCGTACTTAGGTGAAGTAAGTGAGGCCCATTGTGATGCCACAGTTGGGCTCCCGCTTAGGAACTAACTCTAGCTTCTAGCATCACAATGGACCTGATTCGGCCTAAGTGCGTGAGCGCAATGGGACCGCCGCCTTAACCTACCAACCTAAATCGAGCTTCGGGTAAAGCGTGGAAGGATTCCCAGCTGGCAGTGAGCCACCTTAGTGAGGTTAGGAATAAACTAACTGCTCAGATGGGTTATTTTGCCACAAACCAGGGCCGGACCCTCACACAAGAGGTGAGGTTTGGACTCTACATAGTTCTACTTAGTTCACTTACTCACCGCAGCTCCGGTATTAGTCAGGTGTCGCCTATGCCCAGCCTATTTGTAGCCTACCTATCAAGCAATGTCCCATAATAATTCTCACCAGCACACTAACCTTATGGCTGTTAAGCGCTAGTAGGTCTTTTGTTCGTTTTATGTTCAGTACTGGACAGATTGATCGGTTAGTTGCACACGAGTATTCCAACTTCCATCTTGGATTCGTTTTCTCTAATTCGTTCATGGCTAGAAGAAGTTTGCAAAGTTCGACCCTTCTTTGCTGGCTCTTCCACAGTCTCGTCCCCTTATATGTCTCTGTGCTCTGACATCCATATAAGGAGAATGTTGAACTCTTCGAACATCTCAATAAGAGGCTACTGGTGAATTCAGGAATACAAAATTATACTCCTGTAAGTATATTTTTACACTTTGCCCATCAAACTATAAAATTATCAAGCTAAAACTTGATACAAGATATTGTATTTACTAATAAATGAACAAGTTTAATAATGAGCGGAATCGGATGAAAACGACGCCTTCCTCTCATATAAAATTAGGCATATTCTCGACTGTTTTGATTGCGCTGAAGTATGAGATTGAACCTCTCTTCATATTTCCTCGAAGCTTCAAAAAACCACTTGTATCATTTGTTTCAGGAACAACTCCACAGTTTCTATGAACTACCACTGGCAGTAATAATTTGTCAAGAATGCTTCTTAAAAGTGATCTGTGACAAAAGTAAATTAAAGTGATGTCACAAGGGTTCGGAACCGGTCCCTTCTAATGTTGTCCAAATTTAACACGCACAACAGTATTGGAAGAGAAGCTCGGTGGTATCAGAATGGTCCTTTCTGGCCTAAGTGTGTCCTCTCAGAGAGAGGGCAACCACATAACCTAACCTAACCATGAACTATCAACACGAAAGTAGTTATTGGGATAAAAAACTAGAGCTGATATTATTGTGTATTGATTAAATATAATTTTAATAATTTTCTATCAATTCAATTTCATTTTAAATCTGAGATGAACTTTTGTTTCGCATCAATCTAATAAATCCAATCCAAGTAAGCAGTCGCCACCAACAAACAAACTTTCGATTGAGTACAACAAATGAGAGTAGTGTTTATGTTCGAATAGAGATTATTTCATTTAATTTCATTTAGTTTAATTTATTATCAATTCTTCAAGTCCCCAATGCGCAAAATGAATTGAAAAAGAAGAAGAACGACCAAAACGACAACACCCAAAGTGATGAATTAAAGCCATATCTCTTGATAGTCAATTATTGCTTAAACCAGCTCGAAATAAATTACCAACGTCGTTACTGAAGGTATATTTCATTTTCAAAGAAATTCATTCAACTCCCCCATGTATTATTGTACGTAAAGAACGTTACTCATACATACGTATTGTAAAAATACATACTCGTATATGTGAATGACTTCTTTAAAGGACACTAAGATACAAGTACGGGTAATTTTGGATTAAAATTAATTGCACTCTATCGTGGCACATTGATTCTATGTGTGTTTGGAAATAATAAATGCCAAATTTGCAATTTCCGGCAGACACACACATTTCATGTTCACATTAATTTTGCAAAATAAGGATATCTGCGAGATCGCCAAGTGAACGAGCATTTATCGTCGCCAAAGTAAGTAGCTACTAATTTCTATAAACAGCCTTTACTCGTATTATTGTCATAGCAGCTAGTTATCATCCTATATTTACTTCATTATCACTTGTGAATACCTTAAAATATCCTTTGTCCTTCTTTTATATTGGTAATATCGTAGCTAGTACATATATTTGTTTTTGTATATATATTTTAACCAATATATATATATTTACTTTAATATATAATTTAGATTGTCAACTTTTGATAATGCATGATAGTACATGAACAAAGCAAATACAGCAAGTCTATCATTATCGATAAGGATAATTTCTATACTCAGGTATGACAAGTGTTATTTATACATACGTAAATACATACCAGCGTGCATTTGTACCAGCAGAATGTAAAAAATACAAGGAAGGAGACACGAAATATATACGAGTATATTAACAAATGATAAATTTTGACTAATGACTGTGTTGAGTACGTTAACACATTTCACTTTTACATCGATAACATTTTCAATTGTTACGAGTATGTACATACTCGTATAGCCCATATGTGTAGGTACGCTAAGTAAGGCAGAATAATGATGTTATCCGAATGTTGAAGGATATATTTAAAAATTAATAATACCCTAAAGTATTGTGAAACAATCAATTAGAAAATATTTACAATACTTATTGTCAATATCTTAAATAGCTGAGAAGAATATCGATTGTTCTGTGCTCTTTAATATTATCGAAAAGCTTATACCTTATAAAAAGTTGATATTTTTTCCAAAAATTAAAGAAAATACAATAATGTGCAGTTCTATAACTTACAAATTCTCGCTCTACAACACTTAGAGGAATTCATCTATAAAGTTGACATTTTTAAACAATTTTCTAGGCGAAACTCCCTTAACAGTGGAAACAGATCTGAAGTATATTCTGAAGAAATGTTTTGACAGCAAAAATAATAGTAACTTCTCAACCTTGCTCAATAACGCTCAAAATTAAAAAAAAGGACATATTCAAAGCATTTTATAAAGATTAAAAGAGCTACCTCCGGCTTCAGTAATTCATCTGATGCACATTTTCAATGCTATCCTTCGTATTAAACACTATCCCAAATGCTGGAAAACTTCAAAAATTATTATGATAGCAAAACCAGGAAAAGACCCTACAAAAGTTGCATCGTACAGGCCTATCAGCCTCCTGCCTCTACTTTCTAAAGTATTCGAAAAGCTACTTGTCATGAATATAACTCCATTTATTAATCTCAACCAACTGATTCCTCAACATCAGTTTGGATTTAGAAAACAGCACGGCACAATAGAACAAGTCCACCGCATTGTAACTCTGATAAGGAACACTTTTGAAGAAAAAAAGTATTGCTCAGCTGTCTTTCTTGATATCACTCAAGCTTTCGATAAAGTATGGCACGATGGCCTTATTTACAAACTCAAACTATTACTGCCTGCAAATGTCTCCTCATTGCTTAGTAGCTACCTCACGAAAAGACAATTTCTCTTACATCACAAGGATTACACAACAAATCCATTGGATATTCACGCTGGCGTTCCTCAGGGAAGCGTTTTGGGCCCCTTACTGTATCTCTTATACACTACAGATATGCCCAGCAATAACTATACATTTATATCGACCTTTCCAGATGATACGGCAATATTGTGCTCTCGCTCTAACCCCATAGAAGCTACTAAACTCCTGCAGACTCATATCGATTCTCTCGAAATCTGGATAGCAAAATGGCGTATAAAAGTCAATGAATCAAAGAACGTACATGTAACCTTCACGCTAAGGCCAGATACATGTCCCCCACTTAAAATTAATGGCCAATCAGTTCCACAATGTTCCTCAACAAAGTACTTGGGTATTCACCTCGACAGAAGGCTGACCTGGAAAAATCACATAAAGGCAAAGAAAACTCAGATCAAGCTTAAAATTAATCAGTTATGGTGGCTGATACACAAAAGATCAAAGTTGAATCTCGAATACAAAGTGCTATTATATAAAGCAATCCTGAAGCCAATCTGGATTTATGGTATTCAGTTTTGGGGCACCGCATCTCCCTCAAATATCGAAAAATTGCAGCGAATACAATCCAAGTGTCTGCGAATTATTGTAAACGCACCTTGGTATATGAGGAACGTTAACATCCATCGAGATTTAAATGTACCCACAATTTCTGAGGAAGTTGCAATGTCTTGCAGAAGCTACATTCAAAAATTACACAGTCATCCGAAAATAATAGTAGTTGCTGAATGTTTTACTTGATCTTGATCTTTTTTTCAAGACAAGTAAAACGTTCAGCAACTCCTATTAGCCTATCAAGCGCCTGAGTGGCGATTTAAATCCCGGAGCCTCTTCTTGTCGTGACAGAAATGAGAATCTGGTTACAGAGGTCCAGTCTGAGTGTACTGAGTCTATTGAGGGAACACTTCTCCACGTTGCTGAATGGCGATGCTACGAACAATTTCGCCAGTGGAAGAGATTTCCCGATAACCCCAGTTACAATTGAGATTCCACCACCCATCCATGACGAGGTTGAAACGGCTATTTGAAGGCTGAAAAACAACAAAGCTGAAGGTGGTGGAAGATGGTCTGCTGAGTTGGACTTTGTCTATCTTGGAACCAGCATTAACAGCAGAAATGACGTCAGCCTGGAGATATTGCGAAGGATCACTCTTGTGAACAGGTGCTACTTTGGGCTAAGTACGCAATTGAGAAGTCGAGCCCACTCACGAAGAACGAAACTACACTCTACAAGTCTCTCATCATGCCTGTCCTTGCATATGGCACTGAAGCCTGGAGAATTTCCTAACAGCGGCGCTGGCTAGGTCATGTCGAGCGAATGGAATAACACGCTCCAGATAATAAGGTGTTCAATCCCCGGCTGAAGTAAGCACTTGGCTATTCTTCCGGCATTAACAATTTGCCATGGAAAAGCTTCTAAAAGAACTCAGAAATATTGATGCCACAAGGGTTCTGTCATTCGGAACCGGCTGAAATAAGTAAGTACTTCTAATACTGCCCAACATTTAACGCGCACAACATTACTGGACGAGGGCTTATAAGTGCCACATATTTATTTACTTCTTTTTATAGGTGCTTTTATGCTCATTTTGTATGGGGGCCTCTCTAAGCAGTAGATGTAGGCACTATGAAAACGGTGAAAGTGAAATTTATAAAAACATCAATTTTATAATGCCAATCCTCTAAGGTATAAAGACAGCGTTCGAAATAGATAGTTTAGAAAAAATGTATGGGAAAAAAAATTAATGGTGATTGGTCAAGCATGTTTAACACCTTGGAGACGATTCTGGGTATTTTAGAGAGTATTGCAACTTTTTCATTTATTTGTGTTTAGAAACGAAATTCGATATTTTGAAAGTCGGTCATACATATACAATATTTTACCTCTCTACGGAAAAAACGGAGGCAGTGCTCATCACGAGCAGAAAGAAGCTGGAGACGATCACCCTGAACATCGATGGCTACAACGCAGCCCTCTCTTAAGTACCTCCGAGTGATGATCGATTCGAGATTAAATTTCAAGGTGCATATAAAAAAAAGTTTGTGGTAAGGCGGCCACGGCAAAAGGGGCTCTGTCAACAATCGTGGCCAATATTGGTGACCCCAGTCATAGCAGGAGAGCACTCCTGGCTGAAGTTAGCCAGTTCATACTAATGTATGCGGCACCAATATGGTGGGAAGCCTTACGCCAAAAGACGTATGCCAAGATGGCGTCTGCACAGACATCTAACAGACGCCGAACGAAAAGAGGAGAGTCATGCGAGCCTGGATGAATGGCAGCAACTTTGGGACGCCGCAAGTAAATGATGGTGGACGCACAGGCTCATCAAGAACATCCAAACTTGGGTTGAAAGAAGTTATAGTGAGACTGACTACTACCTGACGGGACACATCTTTTTCTTCTGCCGGAGATTTGATGCGGAGAGAGCAGCCATCGAGGAATTCTTTGGAAAGAGGATGACATCCGACAACATCGTGGGCCATATGCTACAATCGAGGTTAGTGTGGTCACAGATGAGGGGTGGTCAGCTGCAGCCCTTCAAGAGCACAGAATGAAGCAGCGCCAGTGAAGAATTGAAACCGCAGAAACGGCGAGTAGTACTGTTGTAAAGGCCCTGTGACGTAATGCTTAACGGGGGTCCCGGAGGGCTGATAACTAGCTATAGAAATCGGAGTTAAGTACATAGGCGTACGGTTTCGCGAGTCCAGCATAGTAAGATAGTACTGACTGGGAGTGGTCTCGAGTGAGGTGTACCTTTAGCGGCCAGTATGAATCGTACATGCCGTCGGAGATGACGGTATCTTGTGAAGATTCCCCTCCGAATTGTAAAAAAAAAACCTATCTACGGACAAACTGGAAGTGTGGGAGCGAATTTTATTCACAGAAAATGAGTTTTCTCTTATTTATACTACTTTTTATGGGAGTAACATTAAGAAGGAAGGCATAATTTCTTCCTATAATACTAAGCAAGGTATTTTTAGCATATGATAATTATAATAAACTAAATAAACTTCAGCGTAGCATGTCTGAAACTAGTTACAGTAGGACGGGTTAAACGTTTAAACAACTTGGCTTAGAGAAAAATATAAAATTTATATAATTTTCAACATTTCTTCCCAAGGAAACTTAAAAAAAACTCATTATTTTGTCGTAGTTTTAACAGCCGCTATAAAAGCGACCATTTTGTAAAGGGGAGCTTTCCCCAGTGAAGTGAAAATGTGAGGTGAGTAAGAGCATGTTTAGAGGAAAATTGAATGTTGCTCTGTAACATATTTCATCGCTTTAGTGGTGATTCCTCTTCAATAATGTTGATGTTGCTTTTAAGTCATGCATTTTATTACTTTAGGGACGACTTCTGGGATCTGAAAATTGATAATTAACTCTACAGCTGCTCAGAAATCGCCTAAAGGTATATAAACTATATGACCGGCCGCTATTTATTTAATCCATCCATCCCCACAGAAAAATATCTATTGTAAAACTTATCATTTTCAACAGCTGTACGCATGCAAAGTGTATTCTATAAAGAACGTTCCGCATAGTTAACCATTGTAGAATCTTGAATAGAATACAAGTCACATTTTTTTTTACTTCTAGCACTTTTTACACTTAGCACTTTGGTGTGTACAGGTCAAATAAAATTAGCTCAATTGAGCTTCAATTGTAAATGAAATAAGTGAGTGCATTTTTATCATTATTCTAACAACAATAACAAATCCAACAACAACAACAACAATAACAACAACTAGTATAAAGTCACTTAACAGAGTTATGATCATTTTATAATTCAACTGAATGCTGAAATATACGAGTGCACATAAATACCTGGATTTTATGAACTCACACAGATGTGCTCACACATACATGATTATTCATATTTATTACACAATGATTAAGACATGTGTAATCGGCGTAAAAACAATAAAAAACAGTAGAAAAGAATGAACAGCAAATGCTTAAAGTGAATTGCACATTCGTGTTGAATATGACCAAGATGTTGATGAGAATGATGATGATTATCATAATGACGACAGTGAATAAAATTAGCAAAAAATCAACAAAAGTGCATTTTGTAAACAAATTTTCGTAATAATTAAAATTTTAACATGAGCTTAACAGGGGAAAGCAAGCAAGTTTTTGCTACTATCACTGTGACATGAGTACTCTCGTACTGTAAAAGTCAATTGTCAACTAACCCCATTACATGAGTAAGTGCAAGTTAAGCAAATGCTGACAGATGTGATGCGATGCAATTGTGATGCGATGCAATGCAGAGCATGAGAAAGGATGAGAAAGCGAAGTCAGTGTTTGTATTTGCGTGTGAGTAAATGCGTTTTATATGCACTATCCGAGTGTGTGTTTTTTTAACTGCCCGTCATAATTACTATGCCGCATTAATTTGTGCAGCAAATGTGTAAAAAAACGAGGAAAATTATAAGTGTTGCATTTAAGTTTAAGTGCGGTAATAAAATTCACATCCGACAATAATGCATGCATTCACTTAGAGAGATAGTGAAAGAGAGAAAGAGAGAGAGAGAGAGGAATGCACAGATGTACGTACTTTAAGTAACAATGACACTGACAGTAGCATATTCAGCATATTAACACATTGCATTGTAGGTAGTGTAGTGTATAAATGTAGTAGTATTTACGAGTACGTGAAAACACGTCGTCGTTTGCAGTAAAATTTCGGGTTATTAACTCATTTCGCGCTCTTTTTGACACTTTTTCCATTGAAATCGACACCGATTCAATACAAACATGCTTCAAGTGTATATATAGGCATATTAAGGTGGGTTAAATTGTATGAAGCAAAATTTTAACTATCTGGTTCAGCAAAAAACAAAAAATTTTGATAAATTCAAGCATTTTTCTCCAAAGTTTTTATATTTTTTTTTTTTACATAACCAGGGAGAGAGTGATGGAAGGTATGACTGACCCTCACTAATTTATCGTCTTAAACATTTCCTCTGAACATACTTAACCATATTTCCACCCTTTAAAGGGACTCCCATACAAAAATGTAGAAACAAGTCTGGAAATCATCAAATAATAGCAAAACTGAACAAGAATCGCACACGCCCACATTACCGTTTTCTTCCCAACATTTCCTTTACATATACTTACCACCTATCTCCATCCCTTAAGGAGACTCCCATACGAAATGAGCGAAAAATCACCAGAAAATTCAAAAAAGTTGCTTTGAAAACCCCTCCAGGGTGGTAAAATATATAACTGACGCTCAATAATTTTTCTTCTTCAATATTTTTCTCAAACAAACTTACCAGCAATCTCAACCCCTTAAGGAGACTCCCAAACAAAAAGTGCGAAAAATCTCCAGAAAATTCACAAAGATGCTTTGGAAACCCCTCTAGAGTGGTAAAATATATGACTGACGGCCAGTTATTTTTCATCTTCAACATTTTTTTCGAATAAACTTATCACCTATCCCCATCCCTTAAGGAGACTCCCATACAAAATGTACGAAAAATCGACAGAAAATTCACCAAGATGCTTTGGAAACCCCTATAGAGTGGCAAAATATATAACTAACTTCAGTAATTTTTCATCTTCAACATTTTTTCAAAAAAAAGTTACCCGCATACTACATCCATTAAATGGACTCCCATAAAAAGAACATCCCAGAAAACAGGCTAGAAAATGACATAAAGCCATTCAGGCATTGCGATGAAATATATTGCCGGCGCATATTAATTTTTCCTTTTAAATATGACTACCCTTAGCCACCGCACATTAAGGGGACTACCATGTAAAATCATTGAAACATCCCCTGAAAACCAACAAATCTTTTTAGGAATCGCCTCTAGAGTGGTGAGATGTATGACTTTCATTAATTTTTACTTGTCAATTATTCTACCATTTCCAATCCTCCTACATCCATTCCTTCAAAGAATTCCGATACAAATTTATCGAAAATATATCTAAAAATCAACAACACTGCTTAGAAATCACCTCTAGATCAATGATATGTATTGTATTGTAATGTATTTTTCCTAATCAATATTTCCTTTAAACATACTTAACCCTAATCTGCATGCCTTCAGAGGGCTCCCATACAAAATCAGTGGAAAAACTTCTGAAAATCGAGAAAGCTGTTCAGGAATCGCCTCACACTAATTAGTTTTTATTTTTCAACATTTTCTCCCAACTTGTTTACCCCCTATATCTATACTTTAAGGGGAATTACCATATAAAATTACAGAAGAATCTACAAAGCTGCTCAGAAATCGCCCCTATCTCATATCTCCACTTTTTAGGGGGTCTTGCCCATAAAATTGACGCATTTATAGCCCAAAGTGAAAAGTCCTTTCTTGTGAAAAAAAAATGCTTGGAAAATTGGATCCGCCCTAATGCATATACATCAGTACATATATGTACAATTGTAGTGGTAAACAAATTATAATTGCCACTGTTCATATTGTTGTTGTTTTTAGTTAAATTGCTCACACATAATGTTTATGAGTTGTTAATTATGCAGTTTCACAAGTTTCCATGAAGTTTTTACTGGCAGCAGCAGTAATA
This sequence comes from Megamerina dolium, assembly GCA_963854835.1. Taxonomy (NCBI): domain Eukaryota; kingdom Metazoa; phylum Arthropoda; class Insecta; order Diptera; family Megamerinidae; genus Megamerina; species Megamerina dolium. Next base: position 60,032,903 of record OY978528.1, on the reverse strand, counting down.
ACATTAGTGGCAGCCAAACAAATACATACGTACACACTAGAGAATTACCTCATCATACATATGAACATGTATATGAATATATGAATGCATTGAAATTGCAATTTGGTTATATGCGCGTACGCCGTTGTCGGTGTCAAGTTGTTGTCACTTTTCGCAAAAGTCATTAAATTTACAAGCAGCGCCATGTTCATAAAATTATTGCATACACAAATGCTCTTACATGTACAAACAGACACACACATACACACACACACAAAAGCAAACAAACAACCAACCATACAAACCACTATACACTTTGGATTATACAAATATTTGTAATTATGACGTTTATATTGTTTATGTGTCATTTTGAACGATCTGGCATTGTTAATTATACTTGCTCAATTTCTTTTTTTTAATGTTTAAATAAACTTTTTGGGTATATATATATTATCAATTTATGGGTAAATTGATTAGCGAAAACTCTACTTACACGCCCCCAATGACGTATGTGCCACTTAACACATATAACATTTTTCGTTTATCTCATTACAAACGATGCAGCCTGCAGTTAATTTTGTTTCAATTGAGAGTGTGGACAGATGAAGTTGTCCCAATGCAATGCAGACTTATTATGGCGTATAAGGGCGAAAGGAATGAACAAATGGCTAGTTTCAAAGAGTCCAGGAATGTGCATTTCTGTAGTAAAAAATTTCGTTTATTTTGGAACCAACATTAATCAGCAATAATGACCTTAGCCTGGAACATAATCATTGTAAAAAGGTCTGAATTTGTGCTAATTAAGCAAAGAACTAAACTGAATTAAAGAACTAAAATTGCACCTTACACAGTTCTCATCATACTTCATCATATTTGATATGGTACAGAAGCCGTTTACACACTGCCCACCCCTAATGAGAGAATGTTTGGAATTTGTAAGAAAATAATACACAAATCTCAGTTGTGTTGGTTGTATGAACTCTAACTTGATATTATCATACGAAGGCTGTCCCAGAACTACTAGACATATAGATGGCGGCAGTAGTTTGAAAAAAATTACTTTGGTGAAAAGTGGCGCCACGTTGTTTTGTAAAGCCATCGAAAGTTAACGACCTCAGTGAATTTGTAAACATGGAAAAAATTAGTCACCGTTATGTAATTCAATACTTTCATTTGAAAGGTCTTAGGCCAACGAATATTAAATCCGAACTAGATTCTACTCTGGGGGGTCTGCTCAGAGTTTACGACCATAAACTATTGGCTGGGAGAGCTTAAACGAGGTCGTACGATCTACTAAGACAAACACCATAGTAGTCGACCAATTGAGGTGGCCACGCCCGAAACGGTTAAGAAAATCCACAGATGATCGCCGGCTGAAGATGCGTGAGTTAAGTGAAATTACAGGCATTCCAAAAAGTGACTGAAAATTTGGGGATGAAAAAGCTATATCCAAGATGGGTGCAGCGTTTGCTCACAATAGAACAAAAACAACGTCGTGATGATGTTTCTATGGAGTGTTTGGCGAGTGTTCACAGTAATAAAGCTGAGTCTTTGCGTGGATTCGTAACCATGGATGAGACATGGGTCCACCACTTCACACCTGAGACAAAGGAGCAGTCAAAACAGTGGACTGAAAGGGGAGAATCATGCCCAAAGAAGGCAAAGACAGTTCCATCTGCAGGCGAGGTTATGGCGTCTGTTTTCTGGAATGCACGTAGGATAATTTTTATTGATTATCTTCAAAAAGGAAAAACAATTAACGGCGAGTATTATGCTAAAGAAAATTAAAGAAAAAAGGCCGCATTTGGCGAAAAAGAAAGTGTTGTTTCATCAAGACAATGCACCAGTTCATACATCCGCTATTGTGATGGCCAAAATCAATGAGTTAAAGCTCGAATTACTTCAGCACGTACCTTATTCGCCAGATTTAGCTCCTTCGGATTATTTTCTATTTCCAAATTTGAAAAATGGCTTGGTGGTAGAAGATTTGCAAACAATGAAGAAATGGAGTCTACGGGAGATGGCTATTTTAATGAAGCTACAGAATATCGCTGGGAAAAGTGTATAGAGCTAAAAGGAGATTATGTTGAGAAATAACGAAAAATTTTCCCAAATTTGTTGTTTTCCTTGTAGTAGGGCGGGTAGTTCTGGGACCGCCCTCGTAGTTAGTTGGGTTAAAATTCACTGTTTCTGGCCACTTGATCATATCGAACAATTGTGAAGAGGTAATGAAAGTTATATTGAAACGGAGAAAAGCACTGAATAATCCCACCTAATTACAAAAATAACATAAAATTCTACACAGTGATTCTATGATTGATCCATAGATTGCAAACCGATATTTGAACAAGGAACCCGTTGTATTCGAATCTAAGTTATAGACGTCGATAATAAGAAGTATCGCGATTCGAGTGGATCTTGCTGAAATACAATTGCACAATGAAAATGACATAAAATTCCAAACGCTGTCCTCAACAATGTGCATTAACTACGATCGATCGATTGTAAAAATATGCTTCAGCAAAAAGAGTTGTACTTAAACCTCGGCGATGGACGAAGACAAAAATAAATTTCAAATCTCTGACGGTGCAAATTACCGAACCTTACAATGAAAATGTGAGAAATTACAAAAAATTCGATACACTTCTCTCAACAATTTGAAATAGATTCGATATCTCTATTAAATTCTGATCTGTCGAGATCTGTAAAATATTCATCAAGTGAAGATCTAGCCCTATATTTATTGTTAGCAAAATTCTTACTACTATTTTTCGCAAATGCACGAGAGTTTGGTGAATACCATCCGTGAGCAAGTAATTTGACTTTGAAGTATCCGAAAAACTCTGCAGATAAATGGCAACGATTCGTTTGCATCTTCAAAATACTCTATTGATATTCAAATAGAATCTCTCATTCATTCTCTCTAAGCAAATACAAATTATAATGAGTACAATAGAAAACGAATGGAATGGAGCGTATGTTTCGTTTTCATAGAATGGGTAGAATCACAACATTTTCAAATGTAAAGTGAAGTAAAGCATTTGAGAGTACTTTCGTTTTGCTTTTCTATGTTTCATTACAATACATATAAGCAGAAAATACAGTAGTTAAGGCAACATACGCGGCAAGACGCAATAATACAAATCATCAGTGCCTGTCATGAAAACTAACAACAATTAAAACATACAACATACTCGTAGTACTCTCAAATTCTCGTGGTATTCTCAAATATTCGTTTATTAGAAAAGAAAAAACGAATGTATGGAATTGATACTGTACAAGAAATGAGTGGAGTGTTCTATTTGACTAATATTTTACTCTCAGTCATTCTCATTCTATTTAGATATGCTTTGCAAATATTGTACATGTTTTGAGAGTAAAGAGATTCATTCGAAAATCAAATACATTATTGCAGCTCTTTAGTTTGAACCTCAAATTTCCTTCCTAAGCCCTCCCCCGAAAAATGATGAAAGTCGGGACATTAATAAAAAAATCCAGAGTCGCCGCTAGAGGGATGAAAATTATGACCATGAATTATATTTTCTGCTTAATATATTTTTCCGAACTTACTCCTATAAAATTTATATTTTTTATAAATTTCGCTCGCACCACTCACAGAATGCCCCTAGATTGGCAAAATGTATAATTTTGTCTATTCAAAATTTATTTTTAACATGCTATCTTCCTATCTGTATTCCTGAGGAAGACTTACGTGAAAAATAAACTTAAAAACACCTACAAATCGACAAAAGACTTCATAGTCATCCGCGAATCACTATCAGAGCATTAAAATGTATAATCTACGATCAACAATTCTTCTGCTCTTATATTTTTGCCAAATATATTTACCTCATAGCTCCAAGCTTCAATACAACATTTATGTTTTTATTAAATCGTATGGCGACTGATCTATAAACTTGAAAGGCGTGTGAAATGGTGCGTACTGAACGTTAGGTAGACTCATTTTCTCTAACACACTTCATAATACACCATATTAAGGTACATTGGAAGCCCATTGAAAATGTGGAATCGGAATTAAATTGAATTACTAAATAAACCCTAAATAAAATGATATCTGTGACTCAGAAGCTCTGCAGAAATTCGATCATTAGAACTTTTATCATGAATATTGGATTCATTAATCAAGAATATTTATGATTTCTCTGACTCAAGTTTGACTCAAGTGAGTTCTCTACCTATAATATTAATTTATTCAATACTATTTTATAATATTTAACAAGGAATTTTCTACTGAACGAACCTTTTAGAGAATCGAGTAGTAACGATGCACTTCACTGACTTCGTCATCCCAAAATAAAAATGCCATACAAATTATCACATCAATTATGATAATTTCTTCCATCATCTACAATTTAGTATTTATGTATATAATAATAGAATTCCTCCTTGTATATAAACTTGTAAAAGATAAAGGTAATTCAATAATTTTCAATTGCCGCTTCTCATTCTTTTGGATATGCGTCAGTGACAACTTATTCATTTTTTGGTTATATTTTTGTAAGTGGCGTGTGTTTGAAAATTTTTGTTGTATATGTGTGCCTTTATGTATGTGTGTGTGTGTGTAAAATTATTTATGTTTAAAAATTAGTCATAAATTCATTTAAATTCTTCCGCTCACACAGACATTAACGCGCCCAATTAATTTCGTTGCATGTTATATGCTGCTCTTCAGCGTCATTATCATCTTTAACACTTTTCCTCTTTTTGTTAATATTTTTTTTTTTTTTTTTTGCTTTTACGCTGTTACTGTATTAACTTGATTCCTTTCAATTTGTGGGGATACAACAAACTTCCACGAAAGCGATGATAAAAATCTTTCATATGTTTTTTTGCTTGTAAATGCGTAAAAATTGACGACGACAACAACAACAACAACAGCAATAGTAATAACAATAACAACAATATACTGAAAAATAAGAAATATTATATATTTAGTGATTTCTTGTGTTGTTATTGTTGTTATTGTTCGAAAATATACACTTTAACTTGCATTAACACAGAAGCTATTTTCGGTTAATTACGACACTAATTCAGTGGAAATATTTACTTACAAAAATGAACAAAAAAAAAATAAAATTGAATAAAATAAAGGAATTGTTGTTATTGTTTATTATATTAAAATTTTTTTTCTTTTTTTTTTTTTTTTGCTTTTAATTAATGAAGTTACACACTTTTATTTATAAGATTTAATTTTTCTTTTGTATTTTTTTTTTATCTGTTGAACACAGAAAACATTTTCGAAACTTGCAGGCATTGTAGATATCGCATTGTATTGTATCATATATAGCTATATAAGCTTTCTATTCAAAATCAACATTGAGGCGCTATGTAATCAATACATGCCATACAGATATCTTTACAAATGGTTGCCATGTATGTATGTTAGTCTTGTTCAGGAAATATCTTTAAGTTCTTTAAAAATGTGCTTTCTGTTTATAAGCTAAACTTCAAAGCTTTTGTGAAACTTCTTTGCAGAAAAACAAAATACTGGAAACTTGTTATGTACCTATTCCACCACTAGGAGTGAGGCTAATTTTGTGTTCGCTAGAATTTTTTGAAGAATGTGCTCTCTTTATGTTTTTAAAGCTTTTCTGAAAGCTCTTGAGAAAAACAGAAATATTGAAGAAGTTATCCATTACCCATTCCGCTACTAGCAATGCTGCACTTTTGAGCTAATAAAATTTGAATTTGTGAAATATAAACAATATATGACATTCCATCAACCACCCAACTGCTGAAGTATGAGCTCAAGCTCATATATTTCGTTTGGAAACTTACAACGACAATACTCTGACGGAAACAACAAGCCACTGTATAAAACAGCATTCGGTTTAGACATTTCAAAATAATGATTGTGATGTTAAAATGTTTAAAGACGAAGAATTGGCGTTGCAGAATAATAAAAATAAGTAAATGTGTGGCACTTAAAGCCCCGAAGGGCTCTTTGGCCGAGCTTCTTTTCCATTACTGTTGTGCGTGTCAAATTTTGGACAGTATTAGAAGGGACCTACTTATTTTAGCCGGTTCCGAACGGCAGAAAACTTGTGACATTACTTTTTCTGAGATTTGTCACACAGTTCTTTTGGAAGCTTTACATGGCAAATTGTTACTACCGGAAGAATTGCCAATTGCTTGCCGACAGGTGGGTATCGTTCAGAAGAAAAATCTTTTCGGTATTAAATTTGTTATGCCGCAGCCGGGGATTGAACCCACAACCTACAGATCAACCTACAGATAGGCCAACACACTAACCACTGAGCTATGGCACCAATTACAGAATAATAAGTTATAAAATAATTCGGATTAATGCAAAAACTGGAAGACATCAAACGGTGTTTTTTTTACATGTGGACAGCTGATACACCAGCAAAACATTAAAGTTTTTGGATCGTACAATACCTAAGCGCCGTTGGTAAGAGAGCTCGTCTTCTACTCTTCGTCATGAGTCGTAGCTCTTTAGTTCGAGTCTCGGTCGAGATAAATTTAAAAACAGAAAAAAATTATTCTTTCATTAGGTGCTCACCTACCTACAAGCAATTGGCTATTCTTACAACAGTAACGATTTGTAATTAAAAAGCTTGTAACAAAGCTCTGTGACAAACCGGTCAATAATTGTATGGCCGTTCCAATACTGTGAAGAAAATTACGTTAAGAAAATCACTTCCAAGGTGTTATTTGAAGCGTATATGAGACAAAATCATGTAACAAAACTCAGAAAATGTGTGCTACATCTAACCGGATCACCCAATAAAAATTGTACCTTTCTAATGCTGTCCAAATTTAACATGGAAAGCATTAGTAGGAAAAGATCTCGTTCAAGGGAAGCCTCTAAGCGCCAACGATGTATATACAGGGTGGACCATTTAATGTTTTTTTTTTTTAATCATATGTTATTTTTACAGTGACAGCTCTTTTCTACTGGAAATCTTGACAGAAACTCAATATCATATTTCTGCAAAATGAAATGAATAACTTTACGTTTGAACAACGTTAGGAGATAATGCAAACTTATTTCAAAAGTCAATGTGGTGTAGCTCAAACAGTGGGTTTATGGAAAAGAAGTTTTTTTTTCATCTTTTATGACGAAGCGCATTTTCATATCACATTGGCACATTTTTCTTTGCAAATGCTGCTGGAAATGCCATTTTGGTCAACGGTGAGCCCTACAGAGGAATGACAAACAATTGTAGTAATAGAATTATAGGAAATAGAAGACATGAACTTGCCCGATATTTGATTTCAGTAGGATGACGCGCCATGCCGCACAGCCTATGCCACAATTAGTCACCTCGGAGCTGCAATTTGATGCCGTTAGACTTGTTTCTTTGTGCGGCGCTTTAAAGCCCCGATGTTATGCGAACAATCCATTAACGATTCGGGCCCTTAAGATGAATATCGAGTAAGCCATTCGTGAGAAAGAGAACCAGAAACCGTCACCAAGGTCTTGGAAAACAGGGCTACTACGAAGCCAATCGAGGAATATGAAAGAAGTCGTGTCCGATGTTACATCGAAGAAAATTTATTTTTGTTCAGTTTTTTAAATTTTTAAAGAGGAACCTGTATATGGTCCAACCTGTATAGAGTGACTGACATTGAAAAGTGGATATGCTACAACAACTTTGACGATAAAGCCGATAACAACTTTGCCCTGCATTCGTTTAGATCAGTTGGTCAGGGTATATCCACATCACCGCATTATTATGCCATAATCACTGTCTAGATTCCAACCCCTTGGAGAGTGGGTGCCGTAGCTCAGTGGTTAGTGCTCAGTGATCTGTAGGTCGTGGGGTCGATTCCCGGCTTGGGCATAACAAAATGTAATATTGAAATGATTTTTCTTTCGAACCGTACCCACCAGCCGGCAAGGAGCTCGGTGGTATCACAATGGGCCTTTCTGGTCTAAGTATGTCCTCTTAGAGAGAGGGCAGCCACATAACCTAACCTAATTCCTTGGACTATTTTGAGCGGAGTTTAAAATCAGATTCAATGCACTTTATGATTTTTTCTGGTAGTTCAGAATCGTCGTGGTAAAGCCAAGTATCAGCCACAGTTACAAATCATCCCACAAAATTCTTTCTATATCTTGTGAAATCAAAACCTACTTGTAAATCCTATCAAATGGGAAGTTCATCCTGGTCACCATAATCATCAGGCAATGATGATGATGGCCTCATTAAACAAAACTTGCGTTCTTATGAGAATGAGGAACAAAATTGATAGATTTTTCGATTTCGTAATTCATATGCTTCCAGAAAAATATGAAAAAGAAGTGGCTTGCAATGGCTTCTAAACTACCAATCATGCCTTTCCAGTAGAACCTTCAGAACTGCTGTTCAATATGACGAGTGTTAGTTGCTTAAAATACTCCAAAAAAAATATGACATGACTAATACACATATTTCTAAACCATTTCTCTCTTCCTCTTTTACCCATTTTTACTACTTAAAATACTTGCTTAGATTTGAAACGATTTAAAAATGTCAAATATGAACAAATAGCTCATAAATCTATGCGAACGAGAGATATGGCAATAATTAAATAAAATAGAAAATAGAAACAAAGCGAAAGACAATATGTAGAATTATATCACAAATAGATCAATTTGATATTTCAATAGAGAACGTGGAGGAGCAGGAGGAGGAGGAATTAACCGACCTCACCTAAAGTCACGTTGTGCGTGTGACGTATGCGCATTCATGTCATGCCTGCCTATTAATACATTTTTTCAAATTTGATTAGATTTGATTTACATAGTGATTCACGCATTATTTCTCATTAATCCAATTAGACGCACATACTTAGCTGCATACAAATGCGCACCCAAAATATTTGAGGTAATACGTACTTTCGATACGATACGCATATACGTATATGGAAGTAAATAAATTTATATTACTAATTCCAATATAGCAATGTGTTTTCGTACTAAAATCAATTGAAAAATCTGAAAAATATCATGCAGAAGAAATTTCAAATTGAAGTTGACCGATCGTTTGTCATAAGCAATGATATCATTGAGTTGGTCATTGGAATTGTGATATGAGTACACTACAATTTTTTTTCTATTGAGAAATTTCGAATTTCTTAAAATCTGTAAATAAACAATTTTTTACTATTTTGAACTAAAATTTCGTTTCAATAGCTACTAGGGAGGTCCCAGAACTACCCGACCTAACAAAGAAACCGCAACAAAAATGGGAACATTTTTCTTTATTTCTAAACATAATCTCCTTTAAGCTCTATACACTTTTCTCAGCGATATTCTATAGTTTCGATACCCTGTTTATAGTATGAACTGTCTAGCTCATTAACATAGCCATCTACCGCAGACTCCAACTCTTCGTTGTGAGCAAACGTGGCACCCATCTTGCACACAGCTTTTTCATCTCCAAATTTTCGGTCAATAAACGATGTATAGCACATTTTGAAATGCCTGTATTTTCACCTAGCTCACACACCTTCAGCTGGCGATTATCCAATACCATTTTGTGGATTTTCTAAACCGTTTCTGGCGTGGCCACCTTAAGTGGTCGACCACTTGGCAGCTCGTACGACCTCGCTTAAACTCTGCCATCCAATATTTTATGGTCGTAAACGAAGTAGCAGACTCCCCCAGAGCCGAATCTAGTTCGGCTTTAATATTCGTTGGACTGAGACCTTTCAAATGAAAATATTGAATTACATAACGGTGACCAATTTTTTCCATGTTTACAAATTTACTGTGGTCGTTAACTTCCGATGGCTCTAAAAATAAAAAATACTAAACAACCTGGCGCCTTGAAACTTAAACATATGTTTTATAAGGTTGACACTTTTCACCAAAGAAAATCTTCAGATGACTTTGCTTATATTTTGGACTTCACATTGTCTGAAGAAAGCAATGTTAAATTGTGAACAATTTTCGAAATATGGCATTGGATTTTGAAAAATCGCTTAAAATTCACTTTTTTCATACGTTCGATATTAAAATACAAATGTTTAGCTGGAGATTTTATTTTGGCTTTGACTATATTATGTTTGATTTCTGGCAGTGATGGTGGTGCAGAGCTTATTCTTTTTTCAGGCTGTATCTGGGTATTGCCAGTTTGCAGAGCAACTTTGTCGGACACCTCAGTATTGGTAGAGTTTCGTATTTCGGTAAAGTGCTCCTTGAACCAATTTAGTTGTTCTTGTTTTCGTTGATTACAGCACGGCGTTTGAAGCATACACCGTGAAAGCATCTAGGTGGCGCTCAGATCTAGAGGAGTTCCTGTGAAGCTGACAGCTTTAATTAGACTTCAAGTTCAGAGTACTCCACAACGGCGAGCTCTCAGATAGCATCACAACCAGCGCTGGAGTTCGCCAAGGATGTTTACTCTCACCGATACTCTTTCTTATTGTTATTGATGACTGCAAAAAACCTTAGAAGATAAACCAAGAGACATCTTTAAGATCTCACTTATGCGGATGATATCTGCTTATTATCTGTGAATATCCGACATGCAAGCAAAGCTTAAGGATCTGTGCGCCGAGTCGGGTAAGGTTGGTCTGAAAATCAACATCGATTAAACGAAATCAATGTTATGTGGCAGGGTTATTGAACAAGTTGATAATTTCACCTACCTGGGTAGTATAATATCCGCGAATAATAGTGCAGAAAATGATATTCTGGCTAGAATTAGCAAAGCAACAGTCGCATATGCACAGCTGTGCCAAATTTGGAATTCGACGCAAATATCCTTCTAAACACGAATCCGGTACTACTCTACGCATGCGAGACCTGGCTTGTAACCAAATGTAAAAAATGCAAATTGTAACCAATGGCCAATTATATTAAATTACGAAAATGGAGTGTGTGCCGTCACACTGCGAAAATATGCTACGGAGGTCTGTCGGCAGGCTTTTGATTGGAATCCCCAAGGAAGTCGTAAGAGGGGTCGCGCTAAGATCACGTGGCGGAGAACTCTACAAAATGAAATTGAAGTATGCGTAAAATCGTGGAACGAACTAAAGATATTAGCAAAAAACTGGACCAGATGGAAATGCTTTATTGAGGCCCTATGCTCCAGTGGAAGATTCAGGAAACGATGATGATGATATTATGTTGCAAGACAATATAGGAAAACTACCAACCATTTTCGAAATATTTACCTAAATTTGATGATGGAGTATGCAAAAGGATTGAAACTTTAGGGCGCAATATTTCGAAATCGGAAGTCGCTGCAATATTTCAAACTGGAATTTTCATTTCTTTAGGTCCTCAAATGGTCTATCTACGTATAGTGATCGGATTCATTGATTGTATATGAGAAATGAGTTAATGTTTCCAGATAATATATTCATATTTACTACTTTTTCCCACAGAACAAATTACAAGGATCCTACAATCGCTCAAATACTTCGATAATTTCATAGAAATACTCAAAAGAAATTTTCAAAGATTTATAATTGGAAATTAGAGTTTCCGCCAGATTGTCACAAATCCTATGTAATTCTCTTTAAATAAGTATGAAGCTGTTCTTCTTCTCCTCTACAGCAATTAAGCATTAAATTGACACACATTATATTGCCAATGTAACAACTTACTTAATTGTTATGTGTTCGGCAATTGCAAATGATGTCTGATGCCTATTCGGTTTGACTTTAAGTGTCGCTTTTAAGTTTTATGATCAATCAAAAAAAATGTAATAAAACATCACTTACACGTTCGCTAGACGCAAATTCAATAACCGAGATATTTTTATACAATTTTAGTTATATACCAAATAGAAACATAATTATTTTTATTTCGAACGAAAAATCATGCATGTATGTTTTCGAAAAATATAATAATAATAAAAACAAGCGCAATAAATATGAAATTTGTCTCCCTTATTCATTGCGATCCGCTTTATCTAGACTTCGTTTTCAACGTTGTCGTCGCTGTCTTGTCTTCTTTAGTTTATATACATCCACTAGCAGATACTCAGATATTATTGTAGATTTTATGGTCTAAAGGGTCTCATTTATCTAACACCACTTGACATTTGAATGCATACACAAGCACTCGCCTAGCATAGAAGTCAACAAGAAGGGAGTGCTAGAAATACGCACATGATTGTTTTATTCGTTGTACGAATACAATCATCAACTAACTACACATACTCTCGTATATCTCCTCTATGTTCCCCATGTATGTATGTTCATGTACGCGTAAACTATAATTCAATCTTATATATGGCTTGTACGTATATTGTACAAGATCACTACGATCTCTATACTCAAACTAGCGAGCAAGTCTGTAGTATGGAGAGCGTCAATAATATTTATGGTTGTCTAAAATATGTATTCCCATCATAATTTATCTTACCAGCAATATTTGTAATAGTCGATTCAACATTGAAAAGGAAAAACCAACAAAATTTGTGAGAATTTGTTGAAATAAAAATAGTTTCAATATTTATTGTATCACAAATATATATACATATCTATCAGATTTTGATTATTTTTAGCAAAAAAAAAAAATAAAATTAATTTTATTTATACCTTGGACATAATACCTTAGAAATCATCGTTTGGTTTTCCTTATAATAAATATATCATATTAAACTGGGTGAAATTATATGAAGCAAAATTTTAAGAATCTGGCTCTGCATAAAAAGCATATAAATTTCATCGTTACAAGCATTTTTTCTGAAGAAATTAATCAAAAAGGTTCATAATTTGAACCACCTAGCTGTTTAGTTCTTACAGCAACTGTATGGGACAATGTTTACAGCCATTTTGTATGGGAGACCCTCTAAGGGTTAATGATAGGGGTTCAGAATATTGGGAGGAAATATTCTGCAGACGAAGTTAATGGGGGTCGGCTTTAAACTTTATCCCTCTAGAGGCTATTACTGGGCATATAATGCGCTAATCGTTGATTTCCTTTATTTTTTTAATTTTTAATTTCAGACCCCTTAAGGGTTAGAGTCCCACACATGTTAAGGTGGATGTTAAGGTAGATGTTAAGGTAGATGCTGTTCTTAACCTCAGCAGAAATGACATAAAACTCTACACAGAGTTGATCACTGGGCACTGTGGACTTAACTACCATATAAAAAAATTGGTTTCGGAATTCGGAACATATTCTATGCAATTACCCAACGGTAACAAGAAGTAGACTTGGTTACATAGGTAACGGAATCTTGACACCAAACCACATAGGTAAAACCAAGCACTTATACGATTTATAAATAGTCTAGAATTGTTTTAGTTGGGCAATAGGCGCACAAAAGATCTTTAGGTCTTAGAGGTAGAGAAAAAGTATGTTCTGGAAAAATATTGAGAACATAAAACTAGTGAGAGTCGGACATATTTTTCATTCATCCAGATATGTTTTTACATTTCTTTTGTATGTCAGACCCCGTAAGGCCTGTAAGGGTTAGAGAGAGGGAAAAGGTATGTTCTCGAAAAATATAATTTTGTATGGCATACCCCTTAACGGATAGAAATAAAGAGTAAGTATATTTCGGTGAAAAATTATTAACAAATTAATGGTGATCGATCATAAATTTTATTCGTCTGGGAGCATTTTACGAATGCTGGGTGCATATCCTATAAAAATTTCATTTTTATAGGCGACTTTGGGCCCAGATCCTAATATGAAGACAAAAAATAAATAAATATATGGCACTTAAAGCCCCAAAGGGCTCATTGGCCGAGCTTCTCTTCCATTACTGTTGTGCGTCTTAAATTTTGGACAGTATTAGAATGGACCTACTTATTTTAGCCGGTTCCGAACGGCAGAACGCTTGTGACATCACTTTTTCTGAGCTTTGTCACAGAGTTCTTTTTAGAAGCTTTTTCATGGCAAGTTGTTACTGTCGTAAGAATTGCCAATTGCTTGCCGACAGGTGGGTACCGTTCGAAAGAAAAATCTTTTCGATATTAAATTTGTTATGCATCAGCCGGGTATTGAACCACGACCTACAGATCAGAAGGTGAACACACTAACCACTGAGCTACGGCACCCACCTAATATGAAGACAGGGAGTACAAATATATATATTTAGGAGAAAGTGTTGAGGACATAAGATTAGCGGAAGTTTCTCACTCATTTTATCGCTCTAGGAGCGATTAATGGGATCGGTGAAAACGAATTCTATGAAAATGTCAATTTTATGGTGGTGCATTCTTAAGAAGTAAAGATATTGGATAATTATATTCAGTGAAAATGTTTCGGATAAGAAGTTATGACAGTTGAACTTACATTGCGGCAACGAGGTAGAACCGTAGTCCGTAACTCACCATTTGTGTGAGTGTACGGCTCTGGTTCGCCTCATCTAGGCAGTCACTTCGTGCACTAAAATTTCATTTTTATAGGCCAGTTTGGGCCCAGAACCTAATCTGAAGACAGGGAGTACATATATATATTTCGGGGAAAGTGTTGATGACATAAGATTAGTGGAAGTTTCTCACTCATTTTAGCCCTTTAGGGGCGATTAATGGGATCGGTGAAAACGAATTGTATGAAAACGTCAATTTTATGGCGATGCATTCCTAAGGATAATTATTATAATTGAACTTACATTTCGGCGACTACGTAGAACCGGAATCCATAACTCACCATCTGTGTGAGTTTACGGCTCTGGTTCGCCTCATGTGGGCAGTCATTTCGTACACGATTTCACCCAGCTGGCTCACTGTCACGCTGTATGCTTTACCCAAAGCTCGAATTGTTTTTCAAGGTAACTGGAATAGCCCTTTTGCGACATCACAATGGGCCTTACTTGCCGTCCTCGCTTAAGAGTCCTCATATAAGGCAAACCTATCCTGGCCTCAGTTCTAAAATTTCATCCATTGGCACTAGGTTTAAGGAGAAGCTAGTGACGGAGTTGAAGTAGTATTCTCAAAATTCCAAATTTCTCTGCTTGTCTGCAGACAGAATTATAATTTTGATAGGCATTTAAAGGTGCTTGGGATCAATCAGATTTCCGGATACCTTTGCTTTTGGGAAGTAACAAGATTAAAGACAGTACCTTATTGGCTGAAGTAAGAAAGCCCAAAGGTCTCGTGAAGGAGTTTTCTCTCGAGAATTTCAACCAGTTGAGCTGGGCCGGATTGAGAAGAATTTTTCTGCTGGGCATTCCAGGTGAAAAAGTTGTAAATAATTGTTTATATAATTTCCTCAATTCTGAGCTTGATTGTCTCAACAAAAAATAATATAAAACGTGATCATTCGTTGATGTGTCACCAGAAAAATGTTGCCTCCAAATGTGTTACACAAGTTAACATATTTTCGTATGAAAAATATGTAGTTCTATTTGAAAGTATCTTTGCGTTCACTCATTACTGTGAATTGTATGTTTAAATTAAAATTATTTAAAATACAAAAAATTACATTCAAGTTACTCGTAGTGACGTGTTAATAGCAATTGACAATCGTTCTATCGCGATCATGCCTAAAGCGTGACTTAAATACATGCTGCACATACATAAAGTCTATGAAATGCTTTGGAATGTTGAATCTTTTTATTAAATATTTCTTCTTTTTTTTATTAAATCATTTGATTGATGTGTTGCCTTCATTTTCATACATTTTCTCTAAAGATTTTTTGGATTCTTGTTTTTTCATTTCTGTGAAATGTAGTAAAGTGAAAGTGGTTAGTTTGCTATTTCTTTTTTCTAACTTCATTGCTCGATCAATTCGATCTGTATTGCACCGCTAACTATAACAGCAACAACAACAACAACAACAAATACTAAATGAAATATCATAAATCATGCTTGCTGTCTTAATTTTCTGAAACGATCAACTTTAAGTGGGCGTACAACCACAAAAAACCAAAAAAATCAACGAAATCAAAACCGAAAACAAACAAATTTAAATCCCTTTAGCCGAGCTCGTTTATATGTAGCTACACTGTTCATCTTAGTTGTCCATTGCAGCTTGTGTCTGATGTCTGTATGAGTTGAGTAAAACTATAATTAAAAATATTGTTTTTTTTTTGTGTAATCGATTAGACGTCGTTCGTTGTCGTTCAAATGCATCGTACATCCAACGATGCATGCCATGGCATCGTCTATGCAATATTAATGTAATGTACAATAGATGGATGTGACTGATTTTGTTCGTGAGCCAGCTAACCCCCTTCTGTTTTTCGGTGAGCAACCGAAATAAATTCATGTACGGACAGTATGTGTGTGTATTAAAAGTGATCGCAGCTTGTGATTTGCATGCACTTGATGAGCTTTGTGAACAATGCTGGCGCACATAAATACTCTCATACATGCCAGATACTCGTACGTACATAGGCCGATATGATAGTACGAGTTTATGCAAATGTGAATACATGTAACTGACTGGCTCCCAGGCTGGCCCATTGTACATATCTTCCGTCAAATTATTACGTTGGCGAAAAAGTATTAAACAGTTGACACAAAAGCTCTTGTGTTGCAACCATGAATAAAATTTCCGGCAGCTATTCTGAAATCGCTCCAATATCGGTGAAATGGTATCATCAACCCCATTCAATTTTTCTCTTCAATATTTTCTCCAAACATATTTACCTCATATTTCTATCCGCTAAGAGGGCTCCCCAAAAAAATTAATGCAAAACTTCAAAAAGCCGATAGTAGCTGCTTGGCAATCATCTCTAGAGTGGTGTAATATAAGGTGTAGTAAAAATACATTATTTTTCCAATAGATGGCTTTAGTAATCTCTATCTCGCGTTGTATAATGCGATAGGATTGCGCTTGATGGCGTTAGAAAGATAGGATTTCGTGCTAAATGAACTTTTCAGGCAGTTTTGTGATTAGTTGACTCAGTATTGTTTGAGCATGCATCAAAGATGGACACCAGTAAAGAGAAAATACATCATATTTTACAGTTTTTCTTCGCGAAAGGTGAAAACGCAAGTCAGACAGCTTAAAATGTGAATCGTTTTTATGGGCCTGATACTGTAACACCCAATCATGTGTAATTTTGGTTTCGTCGATTTCGTTCCGATAATTTTGATGTCAAAGATGCAGCACGCTCTGGAAGGCCAATTGTCGAAATTATCGAAAAAATAATGGAAATCGTCGAGTCTGACCAAGCACTGAGTAAGCACTGTGTCTATTGCCCAGGAGCTAAACAGTGCACAAAAAAGCGTTTGGAAATAAATAAAGCTGGATACAAAAGAAGCTATGTATGGGTTCCATACGAGTTAACGCAAAAAACCGTCGACCGAATTTCCATCTGCGAATCGCAGCTGAATCGCTACAAAATCGATCCATTTCTGAAGTGGATGGTTACTGGTGATTAAAAGTGGGTCACTTACGACAACGTCAAGCGAAAACGGTCGTGGTGGAATCACGGTGAGCCAGCGCAAAAGGTGGCCAAGCCAGGATTGACAGTCAGGAAGGTTTTGCTATGTGTTTGGAGGGATTGGCAGGAAATCATCTACTATGAGCTGCTCCCCAACGGCCGAACTCTTAAATCGGACCTGTACTGTCAACAAATGGACCGTCTGAAGGAAGCAATCGCCCAGAAGCGGCCAGCTTTGGCCAATAGGAAAGGAATTGTGCCACACACATCGATAGTGACTCGCCAGAAGCTCCGGGAGCTTAGTTGGGAGTTTCTTATGCATTCACCTTATAGACCGGACCTGGCACCAAGTGATTACTACCTGTTCCTGTCTATAGCAAATTATTTTGGTGGTGAAAAAATCGCCTCAAGAGAAGCTTGTGAAAATCGACTGTCCCAGTTTTTTGCCAATAGGGACGAGGGTTTCTATGAGAGTGGCATTATGAAATAACCTTCAAAATGGCAACAAGTTATCGAACAAAACGGTGCATATTTGAACTAAATCGGATCATTCCAACTATGCTAAATAAAATCGTCAATTTAATGCAAAAATATTTCTTTTTACTAGATCTTTTATGTATATAATGAAATTTATTTTTTTAATAGTAGCGTTTAAAATTTAAAATGTGTGCTGGTCCAAATTAGGAATTTATTTGTGATTTCATTTCTTAATTCGCCCGCAACTTTTCCCCATTACAATATTTGCAAACTCTTTTAATATACAGACTCCTTGCTGATGTTGCAAGTTGTTAGTACGACTATATGCACAATATCAGCCTTCTGTCTACCAGAAACTACGACCTTTCGGTCGTGTACATTTACTTTCTGTTTGCGCGCTGGTGTGTGTTGTATCGCTTTGTTGTATCAACTTGATATCCCGCTAAGAATATGACTGCGCATAAGTCAAGTTAATTTTGCATTGATTTATTTTGATGTTCGATCTGATCTTGTGTCTTAAAGTCAGTTCTGTTATTGCCAAGCTAACTGACTGCTGTTACTGCTGCTGTTGCTGTTACTCTGGCTATTGCTATTGCTGTTGCATGCGTGTGTTATTCACTGATCGTATTGTTGATGAAAATCATTGTCTGTGCCTGCATTGGCTGCCAGTCAGCCAAGAATTGTTTACTTGAACACCACTCAATGAGGTGTTGAAGGATGCTTAACACATTATTTTTGCATATTTTACAGATCTTTTGAATGAATGCGTTTTGTCGTCGTCGTCCTCTTTGTTTTTGCTGTTATTTATGAATGTTGGACTCAAATTTGTTGATTTGATTGTATAGATGACACAAACACATGCACATATGTATATGCATCGCATATGTGAATAAAAATTATATATCGTAGATAGTATTCCATTCATTGTTTATTCAACACATTTAGATGACCCTAATATATTTGCAGTCGTAGCTAAGTAATTTAAAACGCCAAAGTAACAATGCGAATTGAATGATTTATTCAACAAAGTGATATCTTACTTTGTGATATGAAATAGTTAGAGGTACATACAAACTTACGATACATATATGAATGTAAGAAGCCATATAAACAAAATTAGCTTATATTAAGCCAGCGTTTTCATCATACGATTCTACTGTGAATAGAGCTGCTTATGTTCAATTAGATTGTAGAACATATGCTGTCATTGTCAAAAGTCAAGTGGCTCAATTTAGCACCCTCTATTATATAGAAGAGACGCCATTACTATATTCTTCATTTTTGTGCTATGGCAGCCATGTTATTAAATGGTTTTTAGACCTCTGATTTATAGTGCCACTGTAGCAAAAGTAAAACTGACAGCTTCTTTTCCAAATATGCGCCAAGTTAAAGTGAAAGTGCTGATTTATTGAAATATTTTCGATCAAGTGAAATATGTAGTATACAAATGTATGTACTAAATTCTTTTAAGAAATTTTCTAATCCTTGTGAGTATCGATACCGAAGTACAATACTACATACGGTGCTCAATACATCCAACACATTACAATTAGTATCAAAAGTAATATGATTAATTTATTCAATAAATTAAAGACTTCTAAGAGGATTCTTAATGCTAACTATCAATTTAATTGAACGCATTGGGAGCAGATTTTTTTAAAAAGGAGAATATTGTATGGGAGTCCAACTGAAGGGTGCAGATAGGAGGTATTTATGCACAAGTTAATATGGGTTGATATTTTTCGGTTTTCATGTTTTTTTTTTTTAAATAGATTTTGTAGAGAAGGAGATAAGAATGTAGGAAAAAAATGTTCAAAAACAAAAATTAATATGGATCGATCATATATCATATATATCGATCTAGAGGCATTATTATAGCGGTGGGAGATATTGTAACGCGGGCATTTTGTTTCCCAGCTGGGGTATTACTCAGTCAGCCAGGGTCAAACGAGAGGGCAGCGTAAAAACTCTTGTTGTAGGAGGCGGAACGAATTCCGCACGATTGCCTATTCGCAATCAATTCAGACACTAGAAGAGTGTTCAGCTCGGTACTAATAGAAGTACTACTATTTTGTTTTTCCTGAGAGCTCTTGAGGGCTCGCAACCGACTACTTTAAGCGAGCGGTCGAATATTGACAGCCTCTCTTAAAGCAAGAACTACTTATAGCAGCCGAGCGAATTACTGCCAGCGCGACTATAAGAACACTCGTTAGGGTAACAAGCTACTCGAACGGGCGGATTCAAAAATTCAGCAAGATCGTGTCAAATAGTAGGTTGGTTTACGACTTACTCGATCAAGCGTCGATTGGTTTTTCATGCCTTACGTTGGCAAGTCATACACCTTTAGTACATATCTATGTATAAAGCATTTAAGAATTATGTAGTGTAAAATTCCTTCTTTCTCTATCGTCATAACGACGGACTACACGACTATATGTATGTGTGTATACATCTACTGATATTATTATATGACCACAATATGGAGAAGAAGAAGAATCAAAAGAATTTTTCTATGATAAACATGGTTTGTTTATTGTTGGTACTTTTAATATTTTAATGATTTATGGAGTGTTCGTATGTGGGTATATAAAAGGTTGTAACAGGCTTATTTTTAGTCTGTTACAATATTTTAATAAAAACGTAAATTTTGTATGGACTCCCCTTTAAGGAGTGGTTACAGAGAGTAAGAATGTTCCAAAGAAAATGTTATGAAGCAAAATTAATGGGAGTCGGCTATACATTGTACTCTTCTAAAAGCGATTACTGGAAGCTTTACCTACCATTTTCTATCTTTTAACTCATTTTACATTATTTACCACATCCCACATCTATAATTTTTTGACTCATATGTTCTTTATTTTTTTTTTTAATTAACAAAATATAGCGGGACTCGCATGTGTTAATCGGAAAATCATGCTCTATCGCATACCTAGTATACTTAATGGATATTTACCTGATTTTGACCTGATTTTGATGAAAATTTAACAAATTTTAAACTTCGTTATATGTTGTATTTGCCTATAACTTTCACATTTCTTCATAGATTTTCTTAGTTGGCCTTGTTTTCTTTATAAAAGACCACGAAAATTTAAGTAGAGTTATATTTTTATGATTAATTTTTTAGTATTGTAAATTTTCGAAAACCATCTTGGCCCAAAAAAGTAAATTTTATAAAATTGAGATTGCACGGGCTTGAGTGGAAATTTTCCTAATAATATTGATTAGTTTATTACATTACCGTTATTTTAAAAACTTTTACTATTAGATTGGCTATGTCTTAGAATTCCAAGAAAAATTCCAAAGTTATATCTCAAAAACGCGTCCATATAAACAATTTTCAATGCAATTTTTGAAATTGATAGTTTTAGGTTTTTAGTTTTTAAACTTCGAGAATTTAATACCCTAAATATTTGACAATAAGCAGACGAAAAACTGTCGTAGCGCTTTCCAAAAAAAATGTGTGTCATATTTTTGCCAGAGTTGGGCATTCTCGAAGGAAATTAGTTTGTGTTGTTTTATCATGCTAAAATTATTAATGAATGCATGCCATATTTTTGCAGGGCTGACCATTCAAGAGTAAAATAAATTTTCGAGAGAAGACGAAGTTTACCTTCTTAAGAGATATTTACGATACACATTTCTTAAGCAAATTGACGGATAAAATTAGACTAGCGCAAAATTAACTTAATTGAGCTTACGGTACATAAAATACATTTTTATTATTGATTATAATTCAAAATAAAATATATTCTCTTCTTTCTTGAGAGATTGATTAATTTACTTATTCTTCCATTAAAAAAAAGCATACACACATACATTTGGACATTAGTGTACATCAAATATTCTACTGGCATAGTACCCCTTTTTCATACCGAATGAAATGACTCGCCCTACTGTACGATAATTAATTTAAGTTAAATAAATCACATGTAATCACAATCAGTATAACTATTAATTACAAGACAAAAAAAAAAGAAAGTAGAACTATTAGTACGATTACATATTTGACAATTCCATGGGTACAATGGTAACAGCAATAATTCTAGGAAAGAAAAAAAATTAATCACGAAAAATAGATAAATATCATTTATTTTTTAATATAACACTAATATACATTATACTTATGAGAATATACTTGTATGTACATATGTAAGTATGTGTATTGGTAGCAAAGGTAAACAATACCTGAGCACAGCAGTAGCCAAATGAGATTAATAAAGTATTAATAAAACATCTCACCCTCTTGAGATTATTAAATACGATCCACAAATATCAAATTTACTATATGTTTAAATGTGAAAACAAAAACAGCAGAGAAGCCCACCATTGCTGCTGCTCCTCTTATTAGCATTCATAGCACAGCAAGACAAGATATCAATCTAGGCTGAATATCTATCTGCCGATTTATAAGAAGGCTAACATAAGCACGTACCTATGGTAGCTTCTTCAAAAAAAAATTCCCATCATTAGTGTGGCTAAGATACATCAAGTACCTACATACGTACTACGTGTGCATGTAAGTAAAGATCCATAGCCACCACTTGTGCGATATTAATAGTTCCACTTTAATCACTCGCCGTTGTGACTACACACATACATATCTAAGTAAGTGTTGTTGTCCAACAGCGAAAATACTCACAATAGCATTAACAAATAAAACAGAAAAACAAATAAAATTTCCCAAAAAGTTATATTTGGAAAGGGTGTAATTTTGAGCGGCATACTTTTTTTTTGGCATTGAAGTGGGTTAAAAAATGCTTTCGCACCGTCGTCCCTACGTGTGTGGTGTGTCCCCTAAAAAACTCCCTCCTCCTCTCCTGGATTCGCCATCTGCCCCAGGACTACTATTGCAATACTTCGGGGCAGGAGATCCAAGATGGCGTCCTGAAAAGACTCCAATTCTGGTACTTTCCCTGCGTCCAGGGTCGGAATCTATTTTATAAGATTTGTGTCGATGATGTGCAGTTGTTGCAGGGTTATGACTTAGCAGTATAATGTTACGTCAGGATGATGTTCAGGAACTCTTTCCATTTATCGCAATTTCTTTTTAATCACGTCTTCGACATTAAAATTTTCTTCGTTTGACATCATTTTCTCTATGATATTTTCAGTCGTCTATTCTCCGATTACCCGATCTAGCGCATATCTTTCATTACGATACCATTCACATTTGAAAAACCTGTGCTCTGCGTCGTCAAATTCTATGTCGCCCTATATACATCGTGGTTGGTCTGCTTTCCCCATACGATGCAAATATGTTTTCAAATAGCCATGACCGGATAGAAACTGAGTGAGGTAATAATTTACTTCAACGTGCTTTCTTTAAGTCCATTCTCTAAGGTCGGGTATTAATATCACCGTCTACCTTCCGCTTGGTTCGGTGTTCCATCTTGCTTGCCACAAATCTATGGTTTGTCGTCTCGTCTAATCTTTTTTGCTTCCCATTTTGTTTGTCTGCGTTCCTCAGCTAACAAATCTATGAGAATTGTTCCGCTTATAACAAGGACCGCTGCTCCAGACACCGTTCGGTATGAGGAGGCTACTCTGAAGGCTCAGGTGCGTTGCACAAAGCGTTGCGTTCAGTATTGCGAAAATTAAACAGCTTTGTTTGAAAAAACATAACATAGCTCTACTCCTGATGCTTAAATATTGTTTCGTGAATTTAATTGTTGACTTAGTGACCCATAAGAGAGGATTTTTGTCACAACGCTGGAAAGATTTCAGTCCTTCAAGCACACGCTGTACTAGTCAGTTGGGACAATCTCTAAAGATTTATTAAAGATGTAAAAAACTTTGCAAAAATCTTTGTAAACGGATTTAATACCATAACCATACAAACTTATGGTCGAAACACCATTAGATTTCAGTTTTCAGCACAACATTTTTTTCAATAATTAGGGTAATTTTTGTGAAACATTACTGTGAACAAAGACTGAGCTGAATATGGAGTGGAGAGGAAATCAATAGAAGAATCTTTAGATATTATTTAAATTAGAATGATGTTTCAATGGGCTCCATTGGATGTAGAAGTCGGATCAGCGTGTTACTGTCAATGGCAAGCACAATTTTATAAGATATTTTTGTTTGGCAGGACGGCACTAGGGGTCTAATAACGACACTGTTGAGCGAAATGAGTCTGTAATATTCGATAGGTAAATTTTTTTTTTTTCTCTCTAAGAATTAAACTATTCCTGCGAATGTGTGCACAAATCGGCGAGATTGTCCGCTATATTCACTGTATGGGTTGGAGAAGTCATGCTTCTTTAGAAATGAGTCCTTTTATCACGTTAAAATCAATGTTCACTTGCAGCATATATTTTTGTTCCTGGTTTGGTGTGTCGTTTGGTTTTTGCGGGACGAACCTAGATCCCAAAGACACAATCGATTGAACTAAATGTATGGAGAGACTACTGTGAAATTTTTACTGGAGGCCTCAGCAGCCACAATATCCCTTGTGGGTCCCTTATACTTAAACCTTTGGATTCTTTTCATTTTTGTTACGTTTTTGTCATTACTTTGAGCTCACTACTCTACTATACGGCTCCATAAGTAAGGATGAATCGCACGACAGTTGTGTCCGTCCATAGTATTCGTTTTTACTAGGTTAAATTTCAAACTCATATTCAGTATTCGGTATTCCTTCGGATAATTAGCATAAATTGATGAAGCAGTGAAACCTAAGACATCTCAAAGGTACTCATTAGTGCCGTAAAATTGTCGGATATGATAAAAAAAATTATTTAAAAAGCCTCAGAGCTCATATGTTCCAAATCATACTCAATTACTAAATGTCATAAAACTAACAAGCGAATTAAAAATTTTAGAAATTCAGTTTTTTTTTTATTTCACATCAAATAAAACCACCCTTTTCCCATATGCATAACGCAACATAACGTTGAATATATGCATTACAATGACAAAAGCATACACATTAAGAGTCATTTCACTGGAAGACCAGTAGCCGGCGCATATGACAGATGAAAAATGACAGCTAATCATTTTAGGCTTCTTCAATTTCTACTAAAGAAGATGATGATCACAAAAATACATGAGAGCCAGAGTCATGGTCAAAAATAAAATGGAAAAAAAAACACAAAAAAGCCTCAACTGGATTCATTCTAAAGAAGTAAACAACAACAACAAAATGTGCATGTAGAAGAAGAAGAACAAGTAAAAGAACGGCACAACTTATCACATTGTCGGAATCTTAACTCAATAGGCTTATATGGAATCAACAACAGCCACACCACCATCAGCAGCAGCAGCAGCAATCATAATCATAATCATCATCAAAAGCATCAGTTTCATCCTCATTTCATTATGATCGGTGATGATCATAAGTATTCACCTCGTGTAACACATTCTGTGGCGTAAATATGTATACGCATGAGTGTACCGTAGGATTGATTTTTTTTTTTCATATAAAAAACAAACTGATGTGATCCTCCTCAGAATCATAATCATTCATCAGCTCAACTCTACTCACTTTAATTCATTTCAACGTCCTTAGCACTTACAGTTGTAGTTACGATCGTTGTGTGATCATTGAAGAGAGCATAAAAACTACACTCATTAATAATAAGCGGAAAAAAAAATTCTATATTGCATTCATTCGTATACATTTTTTTTTTTCTTTTTTCACATGAAGTGATCTGGTTGGAGCCTTTTTGTTTGTTTGTTCTTTATCGTCTGCATACAGACCTTTGAATTGTAGTAGTGTATACGCAAAGGTAATGTTTTTCATTTCTTACGGTTTACTTGCATTTTTTATTAATGTCTTTCAATTAATTGTGAGAAGGAAAATGTCACACATGCACATGCACACACAGAAAAATGCACCGGCGCATGTGGTTAGAGGATTATTTATTTGTTCAAGCATTTGACAATCTTGTGACATTAGAAGAAGCAGCCAAAAAAAAAGGATTAACTCTCTTAAATATCTGTTTGACTCTTGTCACAATTGATTAAGCATCACATTTTGAAATGGATTTTTTTTCCTAGTAATTTTGATCGTAGAATATCAACACGCATTTTGGGTTTTAATTTGAAATTGCTTTCTTTTCGATTTAGTTATTTGATAAGAATTTTTTTAAATTTTTATTTTATATACACAAATGAATATGTAATTAATTGTTTAGTTATAATTATTAATAGAATTTTTCAAGTTCAGTGACATTACTTTAAGTGGCCTAAAATCATACGATCTACTACTACTACTTTATTATAACACTATTGAATTGTAGATGAACTATAATTTCATTGACGGATTAAAATAGTGTTGCAAATAAAAAAACAAAAGGATAATACAATAAACAGGTACCACCGTACACTATTCTCAGTTGTAACTGACTAAAACTAAGCCTGTTACAACCTTTTACATGCCTGCCTGCGAATGCTCCATAAATCGTTAAAATATTTAACATACCAACAATAAACAAGCCATAGCAAATATGTGTATCATAGAAAAAGTTCATGTGATGCTTCTTCTTCTCCTTATTGTCGTCATACAGTAATATCAGTACAGTACAGTATACACACATACACATCTCCGTGTAATCAATCACTATGACGACAGAGAAAGAAGAAAGAATCAAATGAATTTTCAATGAAGGTATATTTTACACCACATAATTCTTAAATGCTTTATACATAGATAGGTACTAAAAGTGTATAAAAAAAGTGTATATAGTCGCTCCGCGGCTATAAGTAATTGTTGCTTTAAGCAAGACTGTCTGCTTTCAACGGCTCGCTTATAGTAGCCGTCTGCGAGCCATCAGCTCTGCCCGGGGTCATTTTGACCAACCGCATATACCAGGAGCAACCATCCGCCATCCCGTTGGTTGTACCTATAAAGGGCTCCCTCATCTAGGTGTGAGGCCAGGGTGCTGGACACAGGAGATCCCTGTATCTAGCTACCCTACACAACTATCAGTCGCTTGGCGACTTCTGCTGAGGCGAATCTATCAGACGACTGATTCATTAGGTGCGACCGGATGGCACTGGTCAATCTCATAAATCCTCATTGTATAAGTAAGGTTAGTTAGGGTTAGGTATTCCATTAAGGCATAGAGTAAGAAATTGAATTTGTATTCTTGAATTGTATGAAAGGAAAATAAAAACAAAGAAAAATAAATCAAAGTAAGAGAACACTCTTGTAGTGTCGGTGAATTGATTGCCAATAGGAAATCGTGCGGAATTCGGTCCTCCTCCTATAACAAGAGTTTTTACGCTGCCCTTCTTGTTTGACCCTGGCTGACTGAGTAATATCCCTGCTGGGAAACAAACGGCACGCGTTACTGTAGTTACTGTAGACATGTACTATTCATAAAATTCTTATGCGGTTCACCACAACACTAAAACTGTACTGTAATATTACGCATGCAATAATTTCAGCTTTGGAGTGTGAAACATTGAAACACTTGAATCAACAAGTACTCATTTGCTGTTCCTTAACACGACGCATTGGATGACTCAACTATTGCTCGATCATCTTAGTAATGAGTGCCTTTTTAGAGTAGAACCATAGTATAATTAATCCCAAAGAGGAATTTTGACACTATTTTTGAAATTAGTGTAGAGAAGTAAATCAAAAGAGAGCTTTGTGAAATCTATCAAAGTGAAAAATTCGAAAATATAAAGGTGAAACATCTCAAATGCATTTGTCAATTTCTTCTTTTTGATTCTTACTAATTTAAAAATTTTATACTCAATCAGAGAGTTAATAATTTTGACACTGCCTGAACAAATTTTGACATTGCTCTTTCATTGATATTTTGACACATAATAATTTTGAAACTACCTGAATCATATTCAGGCATATATTGTGCATGATCAGAGAACAAATATTCCGATTGCCATACTTTAATTATACCATGGAGTGAAATTTGTTTTGGTGTAGAAATTCTTCGACTATTACTCGAGCATTTTTAGAGCCGATCTTTTTCCGTAGTAGACATTTTTTCCAATTTTCACTGCACAACGATAGTTAAGCAGTGTTATTCTGCGAAGTCAATTGAGTTTTGAAGAAATACCGAAATCAGACATTATTGAATAGAGTTAATCTTTTATCGGACTTTCGGAAACCGTTTTATAATCCAGAAATAGGTGATGTGTGCTGATTTGTTTTCGTAGGATTTGACTTAGTGTCGAAAGCTGGTCTATTACGAATTTATTAGATTCGAAACCACACTGACAAGGTCCAATTAGAAATCAAATGATGTAAATATCAACGATTTCGGAAAGTAATTATATTTTTATTTTTACACTTAAACGCATAATTCTAATTTATTATTAGAATCTGGTATAGAAAATCGATAGTGTGACAACTCACCAGAAAAAAGACTTCATATAAGAACCACAAATACTGCCTAAATCAGTTTGTTGATAGTAAAGATCAAAAGTTCTATGAGTTCGGAATAGAGCTTCTGCCAAAAAGATAACAACATGTTTTGGTTTGAATTTGAAAAATATATAATTTACTAAAATATGTATGCACTAAAAAAAAGTCGTCTTCTCTTCTCATTCAAAAGAATTACTTTTCGAACATTCTGATAGGTGCCTTCCAATATTGTCGAAACTTAGCCGCATTACATTACTACAAGGGAAATTCGGGTAAATTAGATTCCATAGCCTGTAAGATCCTGCTATACAACTGAACTGAGAAAATATCATTTTTTTTTTTTATAAAATTATACAGGGTGATTTTTTAGCAACTTTTTTTTTGGCAACACTGTTTTTGACAGCTCTGCTGTTTTCGTGTAGCATGTTACTGTCAAACATGTTCAGTTGGGTCTATAATTTAACCATGAATCGACTTACAAACGAACAACGCTTGCAGATTATTGAATTTTATTATCAAAATTCATGTTCGACGAAGGCAGGAACGTTACTGGACTTGGCTGACATGTGGTTTCAACAAGACGGTGCCACATGGCACACCGCACGCGAAACAATGTCCCAAATGAGAGGCGAGTTCGGTGATTAGTTTATTTCACGTTTGGGGCCGGTCAATATTGAAGAATTTATTCGTGAGATACCGGCCGATATGTTGGAGAGAGTATGCCAAAATTAGACCCAGCGTATGAACCATTTGAGGCGCAGCCACAGTCAACATTTACATGAAATCATTTTTAAACATTGAATTATATAGATCGTTCGATCGACTCAAATACAGATTTTAAACATTTCTCTAAAATTTATGTATTTTTTTTTAAATCAAATTCGAAGGCTCTTAAGAAATCACCTTGAGGGTCCTCATATTATTATTATGTTCCAGTTAATGTGTCAATAATATACTGGGACTTACCTGAAATACGAATTAGTACATTAGTCCGCACCAACTGCCTCAATCTAAGTCTATTTTTCATTTCAATACAGCAAAAATTCATCAAATATCATAGTTATAAATACCAACGATTTGTATTTTCAATCGATTTTAATTTAATGCTCTAATAGCTATAAATAAATAAATGAAAACCTAAGCAAAACTATTTGTTATATTTTAATTAATATTTATTTTATATTTCTTTTTGTTTTTAATTGAATTAAATTTGATGTTACATTGTTATTTTTAATTAATTAATTACTTAATTACTCTCTCAATTACTAATAATTGTAATTATATTAATATTATGCTATTATAAATATTTATACGTAGATATATGAATGTTTTTTTTTATATATATAATATGTATGTATGTATAATAGTAAGTAATTAATAGTTGAATTTTTCATCGTCTCGCTTCTTCTTCTTCTTCTTCTGCAAGAAATTCAAAAACAATAGATAATGCAAGTACTAATAATATTCGTTTGCTGCAAGAATGTCATAACTGAAAGTTTAATTGTTGATTACATAAAATAAAGCCAACTATGCGCCTTCAAAAAAAAAAAAAAAATAATAAGTAATAAATTTTGAGTTATTTCACGCTAGCAGCTCTCACATTATATTCAATCAATCAATATATTTTATTGCATGTACATATTTGTTGTTATTACAAATAATTAATTATTTGTTAAATATTTAATGATTATTATTAACAGACAATATGCGATCATATTTAATAGTAGTTATGTATAGATAGGATGTACTTGTAGTAATAATAGTAGTAGTAGTAGTAGTAGTAGTAGTAGTAGGTTTTATTTTCTTTTTTTTTTTTTATATATATTTGTATTATCACAGTTTATAATTTCTTAAATACAAAATGATATAAAAAACACACACACACACACATACACAGCCAGATACCCATATTCCTGACCATCAACTACCCGTAAAAATGCAACACAAATTACTCACTCCTACTTATTAGAATTCATACTAAAGAGTGACGTCACACTAGTCTTTATATTCTTCAAATTATACATATTTTATTTATTTGGGGGAAAAAAAACATAATGTGGTATAGATCGACTCAGGGTTTAAATCGAATACATTATGTAGAGAAAACCAATGAATTAATCACTAAACTAAATAGTCCGCAATAGAGAGATGATATCTCTGATATTAGAAAACCTTCAAGGGTGTTCTAAAAAGTTTCCTGACATCAACATAAGGATGGCAATAAGCGTAAACAAAAGCTAAAAAGTCTATTTGTACATCTTTTGAAAGGTAGTCAACAAATCTTCAAATATTTTGGACTCAGAATGAGTTGTAGAGTATTTATGTGACAATGGAAAATTTCGGGTATCGACCTCTCATTAAATATTTGTTTTTGGAAAACGTTGGTGCAAATCAATGACGTGTTGGACTCTGCTTACGGTGACTCTGTAGCATAATTTACCACGATGAAATTTCGGGCAGCTCAATTTAAATGTTGTTGTACTAATTTCAGAAACAATGAACATGTATGACGTCTTAAAACGTCAATCACTCACAATAACATCACTTTAGTTTACCAAATGTTGCTATACAGCTGTCGAATTTAATAGAGCGAAATATCAGAGATTTATTGTAAATGAAACCTGGATACACGATTATACCTCAAAAACATAAATACTGTCCAAATCGTGGACGTCGAAGAGGAAAACGACTCGAAAAGAAGTGAAATCGGATTCTTCGGCTCGGAAAGTGCTGGTGTCTGATATTTTGTCACGGAGTTATTTCAAACGGTTATCTTTTAAAAGGAAAAACCATTTCAAATTAATTATTATGATATTTTGATTTGATATACTAGGGCGGTCCCAGAACTACCCGACCTAACAATGAAAACAACAAATTTGGGAAAATTTTTCTTTATTTCTCAACATAATCTCCTTTTAGCTCTATACACTTTTTCCAACGATATTCTATAGCTTCGATACCCTGTTTGTAGTATGAACTATCTAGCTCATTAAAATAGCCATCTACCGCAGACTCCACCTCTTCAATGTTTGCAAAACTTCTACCGCCAGGCTATTCTTTCAAATTTGGAAATAGAAAATAATACGAAGGAGCTAAATGTGGCGAATAAGGTTCACACTGAAGCAGTTCGAGCTTTAACTCATTGATTTTGGCCATCGCAATAGCGGATGTGTAAACTGGCGTCTTTGTTCTATTGTGAGCAAACGCGGCACTCATCTTGCACACAGCGTTTTCATATCCAAATTTTCGATCAAAATACGATGTATAGCACTTTTTGAAATGCCTGTAATTTCACCTAGCTCATGCACCTTCAAATGGCAATCATCCAATACAATTTTGTGGATTTTCTTAACCGTTTCTAGCTTGGCCACCTCAAATGGTTGAACACTACGTTATTCGTCTTGGCAGCTCGTACGACCTCGTTTAAATTCTACCAGCCAATATTTTATGGTCGTAAACGAAAGAGCAGACTAGCCCAATGTAGAATCTAGTTCGGCTTTAATATTCGTTGAACTGAGACCTTTCAA
Source organism: Megamerina dolium (assembly GCA_963854835.1). NCBI lineage: Eukaryota > Metazoa > Arthropoda > Insecta > Diptera > Megamerinidae > Megamerina > Megamerina dolium. The sequence goes on along the minus strand of OY978528.1, from coordinate 60,001,308 downwards.
ATCACCAATTTTTTTCATGTTTAAAAATTCACTGAGGTCGTTAACTATCGATGGCTCCAAAAAAAAAAATTCTAAATAACGTGCCGCTTACAAAAACTTAAAACATATGTTAATAAGGTTGCCACTTTTCACCAAAGTAATTTTTTTCAAACTACTGCCGCCATCTATTTGTCTGGTCGGGTAGTTCTGGGACCGCCCTCGTAAGTATTATCAGTAGCAATATTTGTGTGTGTGGATACTTTTTATCTTGGTAAAAGCATTTGAAAGTTGGCGTCAACACGTATATATTGGAGTGCTTAAAATTTTAACATAAAACTCAAGCAAACAAAATAGGCTTTGCTTTCAATTTGAAAATGTTGCTGAAGCGAATTTTTGATTGAAATAAAACTGATTCAGTTCATGGCAGGCAATATTTATCAAGATAACAGCTCTGCTAATTATTGCTTTCCATAAGAAATATGGCAATATATTGTCTGATAGCAGTAACAAGATAAAAAACGTTTGTCATAAAGAAAATTCTATGTGCGCCCTTGATGTTAAGCTTATAATGCGTATGTATGTATGTATATGTGTGAGTGTTTTGTATATAGTTAAATATCAGATAATTAATGAAATTACTTAATGAAAATAATTGTACAATTTATCGTTTTTCTAATTATCATATTAATATGAATTAATTTGCGATAAAAAATTTCCAAGTTACTTAAGTTCGTACTTAAATACACACATACATGATTAACAAAAAAAAAAAAAAAACAAAAGGTAAAACAAGTATATATTTTTTGATAACTATATGAATTTTTTAAACAAGTGGCATTCTCATATATATGAAATTTTTTATATAAAAGAAAAAAAAAACCGTAAATATTTAATGCTTATTAGGCTTCAAGTACAATATGCATTCGTATGCACTTAAAGTACATATAAATATTTATATGAATTGTGTGCGTGAAAAATACTCGTACAATTTGAAATGTGAATGAACGAATGATGAGTTGAATAGGCATTTTAGTGCATCTACGTATTATACATATTACTATTACCTTTTATATATGCATGTAGCAGTGTGTACTTTATACATTAAGATGCACATACTAGTCGTACATATGTAAGAGTACAATTAAACCTACAAATACTATTGCAGGCATGCATTAAAGATTCAATGACTGACTTTTTCTGCTCTGCATGATCTCGTCTCGTAAAATTACAATTTATGATCTATTTTTTTGTTTGTTTTTTATTTTTATAATACGTAAATTATTTTATTACTTTATACGCATTTATTTTATTCAAGTATATTATAACTTTTATTCATTGTATTTTTGTTTTTTTTTTTTTGTTTTGTTTTTTTATTATTTTAATTGTTTAATTTCTCAAGTCATTAACTCGGCATCACTCTATTAAATATATAAGTACTTATAGAATTAATAACAACAGCATGAGTATGAAGTATGTATGTATATGTGTGTGTGTGTATATGTGATGAACGTCATCGTGTAGTGCATACGATACAATTTAAATATGAGACATAAAATAAGAGCTTGTTATAATTTACGATTGTAAAAATTATAGATAATATATGTAGCGAATTATAGTTTATTTGCATTTTTAAATGCGCTTAACGCAATTTAATTACTACACACTTGTAAATAATTAATATGGGCATCATAATTACAAGTAAGTAGATAGCTACCTACAATACAATGCGTGCTTGCTTTTATGCCGATGACACGGTAAGACAAGAAAATAAAAAAAAAAACAACTGCATTCAATTTTTACAACAAATTCATATGTTTTCCGGATCACAAACTTTGCTTCCGATTTTATGTGAGGTCTTACAGGATAATGAAGTTCTAAGAAGTGCTATATGAAGTAGAAAAAATTGATTAAACTCATCTGAGTGTGCGACTTTAAAGTCCGTGGCAAAATGCTCCTTTCAATCGAGGCTGATTTGGGAATGTTTTAAACTTCTCAAGGCCCTGGCAGCAAAGAATCCTCTCACCCTAATGTGGATGCCGGGACATGAAGAGCCATTCTGCAGGGTTACAAACAGTTTCATAAACTACTTGATATGTGAAGGGAAGAAACGGGATCTTCTTGACTACTGGAGAGTCCAAATGGGTATGCGGCAGTCGAAGGGACTTATTTGTCCCTTCGCACATGTTAGAGTGGACTCTGTTCTTAACCTCAGCAGAACTGACATAAAACTCTGCACAGAGCTGCTCACTGGGCACTGTAAACTCAATTATCATATGAAGAAAATAGGTGTGGTAGAAAACGATAACTGTCCACTCTGTCATGAGTAGAAGGAAACATCGGAACATATGCCCAACGGTGGCAAAACGTAGACTTGGTTACCTAGATAATGGAATCTTCACTCCAAACCACATAGATAAAATTAAGCCCATAGCAATTAGAAGATTTATATATAGTCTAGAATTGTTTTAGTTGGGCAATAGGCGAACAAAAGATCTTTTAAGTAGAGGTGCATTGAATAGCCTCAATAAGTAATATAAGTGTGCGACAATGTTGGTATTAAATATGAGAGAATAATGCCTTGAACAGGAAATTAGTACTTTTTTTTCTTCTCCCAAAATCCTCTAACAAGAGCCGGAAGCGTTTTCTGAAGAGTTTTTAATTTAATATCACTTTTGTTAATGACATGACGGGAGAAGAAAACAACAACAACAATGTTAAAGCCATCAGAGGTTTTTCAGAAATCTTAACTTCGTCACAAACAGAAACAGGCTTGAACTTGTCTGGGTTCCGGGACTTTTGGGCGCAGGAAATAAACAAAAATGTTTTCGAAAAATCGAATGTCACCATAGCCAAGATAGATTATGTATTACCCCATTGGGAAGTCACTTTTAGGCCAGATTTAGCCCATTGCGTTCCCAAGGAAGAGAAAAGGAAAAAAGCTAAATAAAAAGAGAAAAGTAATAGTAATAGATAGAGAAGTAAAATAGATAAGTAGTAATATGAGGAAGGGTAATGAAAGAAAAAAGGGTAATTTGAAGCATTCTTTTACTTCTTGTTAAACCTTGTCAAAGCTCCCGACTGGTCGTTATAGAAAGTACTGAAAGGCTTGCCCAGAACAGATTACCTACGAAGTGCAATGTCCGGATGGTAGATGCCTCCTCCTCCTCCTCCTCCTAATTCGGGCGACTAAGACAATAGTATTTAGCCGGTAGTCTTTGTATGTTCATATGCTACCCACCAGTCAATATCAAGTGATGACTTCGTTTATATCGCTACTGTAATGTAATAATAATCGGAGCTTCTTCTATTGAGGAATGTTAAAATCTTCTTGGTAGTTGGTAAATTGTTTCACTATCCATTTTGTATTGGTTTTGCTAGGGAAATGTTGCGATATGAAAAGTTTACATGTGCTAAGCGGGAAAATAGACAGAAAGCATTGTCCGATGTCAGGCTTTGCAGTTCTCTGGATTAATGCTGTACATCAGTATCCAAACTCGACCTGATTCAATTATCGAGATGGGTTTAGTATGGGTTATAGCCTGGATGAAAAACCAAATTAATAATATTGACAAAGTGCTTTCATGCAATGTTCGAACACGAGGGTAAACGATTTCTTTACAACTTTAGGAAAGAAATATCGTCGACATCTAATCAGGTTTATTTCACGGAGTACATATGAAAAGCTTGACGGGTGTGAAGAGGAAACAGGGCAATCTAATGGAGATAGAGGCAATTAGGTAGTCGATTTTTTCCCAACTTTACGAAGGAAAATTCTTCGATCTCTGATAAGAATGAGGTTATCATAGTAATAATCAAGTTCAAGTGTATCGGTAGTTGAAGATAATACAGAGCATTTTCTTTTTGTTTGTCCTGTCTTTGCCCGAAGAAGATTAGCTGTCTTGGGATCAGACATACTGGAAATAAATAATCATCCCTTGATTAGCTGTCGATTTACATTAAAGCGCAAAAAAGCTCCATATAACAATAATCAAATGGTCAAATTAAATCAAAAATTGTTTTTTTTTTTCACCATTCACAGAGCATTTTCATTGTGTTTGTTCTACCTTTGCCAGAATGAGCTGGATCATTTTGGGACCAGATGTACTGGGAATTAATATGATACAATTCTTATTCCTTAACAGATGGTTGAGAAACATAAAAAATAATTTACAAAATGTTTAAATGGACTAACTTTCTTTTGTTCTTCCTACTACGAATCTATTTTACCATATCTGAGGAATAACTACCAGAAATGTATAAGTGCAATTTTCACGGTTTGGCATTTTTGCTATATTTTGTATTCCTTGGATTAAAATTTATCGGAATATATACTGAAAACATAAAAAAAATTATTTTTCATATAAAAATGAATGTAAAAATACTATATCGTTTCAAAATTAGAGTAATTCATAGCAAAAAAAAATTATATTCGCACTAAAATAGCATTAGTCACATGTAGAAATAATCAAAAATGCGTAAATAAATATTCAAATAATAATAAATTGTACCATAATTAAAAAAAAAAAAATTCGTCTTTAGGATAAATGGATACGGCGTGGTTGGCAACGCTGCTCAAAACAATTGACAAAGAATATATTTTGTATCAAAAACAAAAACTGAATAGCGTGTAGAAAAGCCATAAATCCTTTCAATGTTGAAATTAAAATAAAATATGCAATATTTCAAAAAAAAAACAAATCCCCTTTACAACAGTCGGAAATGGTATGGTTGGCAACATTGTTTAAAATCATTAGTAAAAAACTAATTTTTGTAACGAAATGTTATAAAATATGGAAACAATAAAAAATGTGTTGATAATCAAATAAAAATAAAATATATAATAATTTTTCGAAAATCCTGCTCCTTAGGATTTTGGAATATGGCGTAGCTGGCCACATTGTTCAAAGCCATTCAATTTAATTTTCAATTCATACGAATATTGTCGCACTTAGATGAATGTTAATATTTCAAATGTGTTTTTAATCGAAAAACCTAAATTTATATTTGTGATCAGCGCCTCCGAAAGTGCTTTTAAACCCTTATGGGGTTTACGAAAAGTTGCAAATTGTTGTACAGTGTAATTAGCACAAAAGCGATTATTATCGTAGAGTAACTGTATACGTGATAAGTGCATTGTGTGCTCATTAATGAGATAAATAGTGACAATTAGTGTTTTATTGCATTTAAAAAGACTTCGTTTTCTTTCTCACTGCCTCTGTATCTCTGCCTGTTGCACATTTCCCGAATTCTATTTATTTTTATATACTTTATAATTAATGTAGTCTAATGTATAATCTAATAATAATCGATGAAAATATTGTACATACATCATCCGCCGAACCACCCGGGCTCTGTTTTTTATGCCTCAGCACGAGCTGCAGCTAAATTGGTAGCAAAATTATTGCACGCAGAGTTGCGAGCTGAAATAATGTTGCTGTTGTTACTGCTGCGACCATTATTGTAAGGTATTGCTGTAAGGCTCTGACTTGAATTTTGGTTACCGTAACACAGTGTACTGTTCGTGGGCGTTACAGCCGGGCCCACATGAAGTGAGCTCGTCGTATTGTTGCAGTTGCCGTTGGCGTTCGCTGCAAGCTTCATATTGGGTGGCGTCTGTGGTGGTGTATCGGGTTGAATTTCGGGAAACCCCAAACGCTGCTGTTGTTGATAATGTTGTTGCTGCTGCTGCTGTTGCTGCTGTTGGGTATGATGTTGCTGATGCGCCACCATTGTAGGCGGTGTAGTGGGTGTTATAGGTGTACCGTTGCTGTGGTTGTTGTTGTTGGTATGCTGCTGACTGCTGCTGCTGCTGCTGCTGCCATTGCTGATGTTGAAATTGTTGACACCTACTCCGTACCCCGTAGGTATCCGCGAATATGGCAATGCGCCGCCGTAGCTGTTCATCGTATTCAGCGGCGAATTGTGCACTAGATGTACTGGCATCTGTGAATGTGCCGGTGATGTATTGTGGTTGCTTGACTGCTGATGCTGCTGGTGCTGCTGCTGTTGCTGCTGCTGCTGCTGCTGCTGCTGCTGCTGCTGCTGATGCAACTGCTCTTGATGATGTTGAGAGTGTGGTAGCAGCTGCTGCTGTTGGTAGTATTGCTGACCCATATATGGTGCCGCTGTTGCTGCTATTGCTGCTGACGAGGCTGATGGTATTGCTTGCGGTGGTGGTGGGGGAGGTGGTAACGGTAGTTGTGGCAGTGGTGGTGGTGTCTTGCAGGCGACTGTGTCTGCCAGACTCCAGATTTTGGGCTTGCTTGCCGGAATCGGTATGCCACAGTCTCTGCTCATCGGGTTTTTTGACACGCCATACAAATTGGATTCATGTACGCCACCATAGCCATGAGGCTGCTGATAATATGCTGCTGCGGAGGGATGTTGCTGTTGGTGATGATACGGATTATAGGTAGCCGCGGCAGGATGATGACCATAGGGGCTATTATAGAGCCCACCTCCAACACCATTGCCACCAAGACCACGCATTATAACCAAATTTTCTGGTTTACGTTCTTCATCATTGAATTCATCCTCTTTGTCATCCTTGCCCAGCTCGGTTTTGACATGATGGACCTCTGCGAATGAAGAAGAAGAGGAAGAAAAGAAGAAAAAGTCAAAAATTAACACAAACTACTTAGCAGCGGTGCTCTTAAGTGACTCCTAAATTTAATAACACCCCCTCTACTCTTATTGATTATATAAAAGCACGCTTCTGGCGTCGTAGAGTTGGATTGAAATCCCATGAAAGTATTAATATTTGGCATATTTTTTAAATATTTCGAATATCGTTCGGGATTGCGAGTGGGAACTGCTGGCCTAGATATGGAACAGTTTGAACGTGTAGCTTTCTATAAAATTTTACGCGTAGATGGGTCCCCATCACGGCGAACATGAAATCCAAAAGCCAGACCAGTTTCTAGCTAATTTTAGGCACTTTTGGCAAACAGATTACGTAAATCTTTGTTTCATACTTGAGGAGGCTTTTGTGCGAATAGAGTCCACCGAGTTGTGTCGACTGTAAGATGCATGAAGAGGCCTTAGAGCGTGGATGCCAGAAAATACGTGAAATAATCTTTGAATTTTTATGAAGGAACCTCGATTTTCGAAACCAAAATATCAACATTAGAAGAATTGTTGAAGTGGCCTCCTGAAAGAAATCACAAAGTGATGCTTAAAGTGTCAGATTTTAAATACTTGTTAACATATAATTGCCATTAAAAAGAAAGACACCCTTTATTGCTCTTAAACTCAATAACACCCACTCTATGCTACATTCATTCGCATAGCACTTGTTAGTCATCATAGTCAAATACCCTCGAAATTGTTTGTGGGCGTTGAAGCGTACAACCCCACACAGTAAGATTTCAACAACAAAATGCTCAAGTCTCCACTACCTTCCGTTTTTATTCACCCAAACTGCCAGCTGCTGTTGCTGCTGTGATTTCAAGTTAACTCAATTTAGAGAAAATAAGGCATAACATCAAGAAAAAGAAGAAGAAGAAGAAGAAGAAGAAGAAGAATAACAACAACAACAACAACAACACGAGAACCAACAGATTTCAACATCATCAAGGCCACTTAATGTTGAGCGTTAAGAAACCCCATTGTGATGGTTATAGCAGCAGTGGCCATATGCTGCCTGCCTGAGCTGCCTGCCAACTTCCGGGTAGTCAAATATGCAGTGCTTAACAAAGCAGACAAACGAACGATGGATGGGAGCATTGGCAAATGTCCGTTGCGCCACATAAATTTCACTTAAAACGATTCGAACCGCCAAAACGCCAAAATCTATTTGGGCTCGTGCACAACAAGTACAATACAAAAGTCTCTACATAAGTACCCGATAGCAATAGCAGGAGGTGGTAAAAATGTCATACTTTGCTTTGCACACGCAGATATAATTGAAAAACAATACAAGAGTGGTAGCATACCCCGGCCATCTTTACCAAAAACAAAAAATTGTATATGTATTCGAGTATATTATTCTAACATGATGTAGGGGGGGGTCGTCGTTTCTCCCAATTGGCACAAAACATAATTTCTTAATGTCTGTTTTTGTTGTTTGCTTCGTTGGTTAAGTAGTTGACTTTTGTTGGCTAAGTATTTGCTTTCTTAGAGAAAGAGATGAAGTGAAAAAAAGTAAAATGTCACAATAATAATAATGTAACAGAAATCTTGGCTGAGGTTGACATAGGGCAGTAAGACACTTAAGTGAACATCAGTAACATTAAGCAGGTCACATTCTTCAGATGTTTGTATCTGGCAATTATTGAAGCAGTCACACAAAAAAAAAAAAAAAACGAAAACAATTTAATGCTATTAATTTTCGAATTAGGTTTACTTAAATGAATAGTAAGCATTTAATTTAGAAAACCTGAAGAGTCACGAACTCACCTTTATGATGATGATCCCCAACACCACCACCACCACCACTATAGAGATGACTGGTTGAACATTTCTCTGACATATTTATTGCTGCATTAACAGCATCCTTTTCCTTTTCATCATCGGATGCCATTGCATCATCTTCATCATCGTCGGTTTTATTTTTCGGTTCCCATGTCATTTTATTCTCCTTCTTTAGACGGCGACGTGCATTTGCAAACCAAGTGGATACTTGTGTCAGTGTCATCTTTGTGATGATGGCCAACATAATTTTCTCACCCTTTGTTGGATACGGGTTCTTTTTATGTTCATTTAGCCATGCCTTTAGAGTCGCCGTCGATTCACGTGTCGCATTTTTGCGACGTGAAGCCAAATCATAACTTGCGCCATAACTGCAAGTAAATTCAAAAATTCATTAAATATTATATGAGATGTTGAAACAGGTTGAAGAGGTTGAGAGTCCGTAAAAGCCCTAACCTAAGCTATAGAATGTAGTATGGGGGTGGGTCCTATGTATGAATCTCCCTAAAATGTGTTGTTCAGTGTTATTAATTATTATCAAATTACGTAAATTTTAATTTAACAAATTCTATACGAAACTGTGAAAGACTGATTTTTGTACAAGAGAAACTTTCCACCCACAACCTTTTCTTTGATTTTTACCGAAATTCTCTTATTTGTTGAATTAATATTTGTAGTAATATTTGTATAACCACAACAATAACAACAATGCATAACGTATATGCAATAATGGTTGCATTTGAAGTAGATACAATTCCGCACTTTTACGCCATTATCGTCTTGTAATATCCGATTTGTAAATAATACACATACACTCACACACATATGGGTTGTTACAAGATAACAACAATAAAAACAAAAACAACAATAATGACATCAACATTATTATTATTATTATTAACTATTGGGTATAGGTGTCATAATTGTGTGTCAATAACAATCTCAATTAGATAAAATTTCTAGAAATGGTCGTACGTATCGTACGTATCGTATTGTTGTTGTTGTTGCCTACCATTAAGTTAGTCATTCATATACATACATACATAGAATTCGTATGATATTCATATTATTATCTATGGCAACACCTTCGAACAATAATTGATTGTTATGAAAATAGTGATAGCAATAATCAAAGTGTAGATGGTAGTGGTGCTGATGGGGTGATGATGATACTGATAATGATAGTCTACATTAGACTGGATCAAAAATATATTTTTGATGTGGTTTGGCTTCAAATAGTGCTATGAAGATGATTGGTTAACACATTAAAGCCTATAGATAATATAGGTGAAGTTAGAGTGGCTGCTCCCTCAAAAGGAGGGCACACGTAGGCCAGAGAATGGCCTACGTGTTATCAACAAAAGCCTAAGTTATTAATAAAAGAACGTTCAATGGGTGGTTTGATTTAGCACAAAAATAGTCTCATTGATTTTTACATCATATTTGATTATCAGGACATCGAACGGTGGCTAATGAAATTGTGCTAAATTCACTTTTCTCTATCACATCTATTGTCAAATGTAAAAGAGAATATTGAATTATGATTTTTCCAGACTTGAAACCAAAAAAATTATAGAATTATACACCAAAAAGTCAACAATGTTACGTTTATCTTATGTTTATTTATGAACAAAAGGATAAAAAAGTAATAGCCTAGACAGACGGCAGCGTTAATCCGGATTAACGAGTTAATTCGAATTAACTCGGGCATTAACTGCAGCTAATCCGCATTAGCTCTAGAGTTACTTCTTAAAATTAAAGAGGATTACGGCAATTTTCGATGGCAACACTGCTGAAAATTAACAGCTGTTTTCTATTGTCAATTTTTTCTCAATGCATCTTACAAAATAATAGGTGTGTTCGCTAACAAAGAAACTTGCAACAATTGTTAACAATTTTCGATAGGAAAAGTGTTGGTGGACAAATAAAATCAGCTGTCAATTTCGTACTCTAAATGTTAATTTATAAGTTTCTGATAGTTTTCATTAGCGTACTTCTTGTATATTTTCTCATATCGAGAGTGACAGATGACAGAAATTGTACTTTTAGTAAGTAATAGTAATGTAAGTGAGCAAACCTAATAAAACAGCAATCAGCTGTTTATTTAATCCGTAATATTGCCATCCGTCAGGTTAATATGTTATTCGGATTAAAGCTGCCGCCTGTATAGGCTCTAAAATTTCTGAAGTTTCAAAATGATGCCATACGTTTGGTATTAAAAAATACAAATTTTCTGTGGCGGGTAGTTTAATTAACGAATAGAATGAGTTGAAATTATTTGTGGAGTGCTATTTTAAAGAAAAAAAAAATAATGCTTCCAAAGTTCCCAAGGGTTGATGTATTGAAAAATGATGATACACATTTTCTCCATTTATTCCTTGACATTTTTTTGTTAGAATACTAAATACTATTTTGATAAAAAAAAGCAGTTAATTTTGGAAGTTATAGCATAATGCATTGAAAAATGATAATAGCTTCAATACATCTTGTTGATTTTAGGTTAATGAAATACATATTTTGTATGAGGATTACTTTTATACATAAAAAGGAGTACTTCAAATATGGTTTATTATTGAAATAATAAGATTCTGAAAGTTTCAGAAAGATGCAATTAAACAATATACAACAGAACGAATTAAAAAATTTTTGGTGTCTCATCCCTGCAAAAAATTGTGCGACTAATCTCTAAAGAGATTAGTTCGGGATTAATCTTTTCGGTATCAATTTTGAAATTAATTGATATATTTAGAGATTTTGTACAGGTTAGCGTAACTGGTAGAATGACGGCGATAGAATTTACGATAACAAATCACATGATGTTGTGGGTACCCAGGTTCGAATCCGAGAAGAGAAAATACATAAACTTTATTTTTATATGTAAATTTCAAATATATGAATCGGAAATTATAATGCAATGAATTAAAATAAATTGTTTGATCTGCACTCTGTACCCAAAATCTTTTTTTACATGCGAATTAAAATACAATTAATGAAAATAAATTATTTTGTTTCTAAGAGCAGCAAAGAGGAAAATGTGTAAATTGTCAAATAATTGAAATGATAATGTAATTAAGAATTATAATGCATTGAAAGAAATTTTCTAACCGTGTGACTAATCTACATTTATACCCGTTTGGGCATAAACGGGTACAATTGGTCTCTTCATAGGACATGATCGAACAAAAGGGAACAGTTCACTCCATATAAAGAGATCAAAAGTGCGATTATTTGCGACTGATCCCGGATACATCCCGGACCAGACGCATTTTTTGCAGGAATTTTGATCAAAAGAATAAATTCTTAAAGTTTCAAAATGATGTATTGAAAATGCAACCTGTTTTCCATACAACATTGCGTATTTTCATTTTCCACAATACAAATTTCTATCGAGAACCACATTTATTTACGAAGAGAATGACAAAATAGTTTTTGGAGTTTTGGATACTTGAAATTTTAGGAATAGAAATTTGTATTTTTTTATGATTTTATATGAAAACGATTTAAATTGATTTACACACATAATTACTTCAAATTTTTTTACAGAGTATTATTTTGATGAAAAATGTTGAAAGCTTTCAAACAACTTTGTCAATTTTCGTATTAAAAATACTAAATTTATATGGGAACTATGTTTACATTCATGACTCCAAATATTGTGTGAGCTATTATTTGAATGAAATTTTAAGATTCTTGAAATTTTCGTAATTACGCATTGAAATATTTTGATACCTTTCATACAGCGTTGTCGATTTTTAATTAAAATAATTGACATTTTGTGTCAATTCAAATGTGTCTTTCAAATTTCATGCGAAAAAATTTTTTATTAAAAAATTTCATCCTAAAATGTCCGAATAATCAGTATAAAATGGCGATGCTCATATAACTTTGTCGTTTTTTTTTTGTTTTTTTTTTTTTTTGTCTTAAAAAATTAACATTTGTTATGAGATCTAGGCTTAGTAATGATTGGAATGATTTTCAATTTTTTGATGGAGTTCTAATTCAATGCGGTTGTATTAATGATCATCACCGTGCCATTGCTAAAGCTAGGAGGCGAGTCGGGTGCTTCTGAATGCCCCTTGACTCAATGTGTCCGCGACATATCTTTAACAAGTAATACAAAATTCATATCCCAAACAGGATAAACTGGGAAGACTCAAAAATCAGTCTTACTCATGACGACATTGTCTGGTACACTGATGGATCCAAGACTGAAGAAGGCACAGGATTTGGAATTTATTGTACCAGTATTCGAATGTCAATAAGTCTTGGTAGCTTAGCAACCGTCTTTCAAGCGGAGGTCTTTGCTATTAATCAATGTAGCATTGAAATTCTTAATCTTCGTCCTTATAGGTAAAGAATTATTGTAATGTCGGACAGTCAGGCTGCAATAAAAGCCTTGCATTCGTCAACATTTAATTCTAATTCTGTTTGGGAGACATCTAATCTTCTCCAAAAACTAGCAGTCGGGAATCAAGTGATAGCACACTGTGGCTACGATGGTAATGAGAAGGCAGACAGATTGGGAAGGGAGGGACCTGAAAAGCAACCATTTGGACCCAAACCAATCCTGGGAATTAGCAAAGCTGACTACAAAAATTGCATCAAACAAGAATATATGACTTTGGTCAACGCAAAGTGGTCAAAAACTATTGGTATGGAATGTACAAAAGCTTTCTTTCCGCATTACTCGGTGAAAAACTCAAAATACCTTTTGAGTTTGAGTAAAGCAAAACTAAAACTTATGACAAGTATAATCAGTGGACACTGTCTATTAAACAAATATAAAACCCGTCTGAAATTGACAGACAGTGAGATATGCAGATTCTGTATGGAGGACGATGAGACATCCATACACCTAATCACAGAATGCCCAGCACTTATCCGGGTGAGAAAAAAAAAACACTCGGGAAGGAACTACTACATACTACTAAACTATCTGAACTTGAACTCACAAAAATCAAAATGTTCTTTGAGAAAATAGTAGGATATAATCTCTTCCAACATTAAACTCGGTTATGGCACAATAGTTCGAGTCGGACTCAGTGTCATAGACAGTAATTGTCTAGCCCTTACCAATATAATCTAATCTATTAATAATTTTAATTCCAAAATGACAATGCCACACGAATTTGAATTTGTAGATATTGTACAATCCATAATATTTGTAATCACAAGTTCTTCTGACAATATACGTACTCCATCAGCTTGCAATATCTACTGTGCATTTGATGCATGAATGTCTGAATGCATTCCACGAAAGTTTTTCGATCATATAGCAGATTAGTAGAATTTGACTCAAAGGCATTATAATCGAGTAAATGCATTAAAAGAATCTCAAAACATATGCATAAGTTTGCAGTATTATGCATGTGCTTACTGATAAGAGTGCCTTTCGCTTTGAGCAAAAGTTTGATTATTTCATATAAAATAAAAAATATCTAAGCTGTTACAGGAAGAGCAAAATTGTTCTCTTAAAAGCAAATTCTATGTCTTTATATTCTTTATCGTATCCCCACTTAAACTGAATTATAAAAAAAAAAATATGTTGCTTTAAAGAACGACACATTTGTTTACTTCAAATAGAGTAGTTGTGCCTATCCAAGAAACAAAATGCTTCAATCAAATGATATGACCACTTTAGTATATTTATTATAAACATTTTTTAGATAATTTATTACTTTTATTTGAATGTAAATCATTATAAGTACCCCTACAGAGTCCACTTACATACTCGTGTGTGTATTTATCATATGAGAGCTCAGTAGTGTTGCACTTGTATGATAAATAAATGAAATCATATAGCTAAAACCAAAATAAAAAGTTAATAGTGTCAATCATATTCATATATAGAAAGTAATTGTTATGTCCACATACGAAATGAATATGAAAAAAATGTACATATAAGTCTATCAACACTTTCAACTCTGATTCTCATGCTCAAAGATTTATTGTATGGTGATGAAGTATGTTAGATAAATATAAAAGGGCATATTTATGCATTAACTTAATAAATAATTCATATTCATTTTTTTTTCATCTTTGAAATTTATGTACTCATTTGACTTACCCATAAGCAGCTAAAGTTGGATCATAAGAATAATAACCAGTTGTTGGTTGTAATCCGGCCGATGTCCATGCAGATGTCATTTCGGAAGTACCACTGCTGCTTTCCTTGAGCGCATATGGATTACTCTAAAATATGAAAAACAAAAAAAAAAGTGAAATTATAAATCATTAAATAGGAATTTATTAAAAAATATGTAAATACAAGGATTCACTGAAAGTATTCAGAAATTATATAAGATTAAAAAAGAACAAATACTAATTTTTGAAGGATTTAGGAAGATAATATCCAGTCGGTAGAAGAATATGTATTAGGTGTATTTCTTTTAAATGAATATACTTGTACCTCGTCCATAATAAATGTTCAATTTTCCAATTTTCTGATCCCTTCCAAACAAATATACTTGGCAAAGTCTGAAGAATAGTAGTAAGAATAGTAATTTGTTTGTTCTTCGACACCCATCCAGCAGGATAAATTCAATGTTACACCTGATGTTTGATTATTTATGTACGTAGTCAAGTCATAAATATTGGTGCACAGTAAAATCGATGCCAAATGAAAACGAATTAATATTTTCAAAACTTTAGTTTCTTTTTATTGGGTTATTCAATGGTTACAAATCTTAAAACAACTTATTCGGAATGACTTCCATTTGCCCTCCAGCACGACTTGTGACGATCTGACATCGGGATGAGTTGGGTTAGTTGTGTACCAATATTTATGACTTGACTAGGTATTATAATGTCATCGTCCTTGACTCTGAAAAATTGCAAAAACTCGTCCAGATTGCGATTGAACAATCTCCAATTATACATCATTATGTTTGTGACTATTCGTCAGCAAATTAATTAATCGAAGTTGTTCAATTGAAATTTGGACCAGTTTTTACGACGACTCAAAAGCCTTGACAAAATATGGATACTTTATATCAGTAAAAAGAAATCCATTATTTTTCCAATAATTGACTTTAGTAATCTGTATCTCACGTTGTATAAGTGTGATCGGGTTACGCTAGATGGCGTTAGAAAGATAGGATTTCGTACTAAATAAACTTTTCAGGCAGTTTTGTGATTGCTTGACTCAGTATTGTTTGAGCACGCGTCAAAGATGGACACCAGTAAAGAGAAAATACGCCATATTTTACAGTTTTTCTTCGATAAAGGCGAAAACGAAAGACAAACGGCTGAAAATGTGAATAGTGTTTATGGTCCTTCGTCGATTCCGTTCCGGTAATTTTGATGTCAAAGATGAAAGACCAATTGTCGAAAATATCGTTAAAATTATGGAAATCGTCGAGTCTGACCATTATGTCAGCACTGTTTCTATTGCTCGGGAACAAAACAACGCACAAAAAATCGTTTGGAATCATTTAAATAAGGCTGGAAACAAAAAGAAACTCAATGTATGGGTGCCACACAAGTTAAGGCAAAAAAAAACCTCATGGACGGAATTTCCATCTGCGAATCGCTGCTGAATCGCAACATCGAATCGATCCATTTCTGAAGCGGATGGTTACTGGTGATGAAAATTGGGTCACTTACGACAACGTCAAGCGAAACCGGTCGTGGTCGAATTGCGAAGAGCCAGCACAAACGGTGTCCAAGCCAGGATTGACGGTCAGGAAGGTTTTGCTATGTGTTTGGTGGGATTGGCAGACAAACATCTACTATAAGCTGCTCCCCTACGGCCAAACTATTAATTTGGATTTGTGCTGTCAACAATTGGACGGTCCGAAGGAAACAATCTCCCAGAAGCGGCCAGCTTTAGCCAATAGGAGAGGAATTGGGATCCATCAGGACACACACATCGATAGTGATTCGCCAAAAGCTCCGGGAGCTTGGTTGGGAGGTTCCTATGCATCCATCTTATTGTCCGGACCTGGCGCCAAGTGATTACTTCCTGTTCCTGTCTATGACGAATGATTTTGCTGGCGGAAAATTCGCCTCAAGAGAAGCTTGTGAAAATCAACTGTCCCAGTTTTTTGCCAATAGGGACGAGGGTTTCTATGAGAGTGGCATTATGAAATTACCTTCAAAATGGCAACAAGTTATCGAACAAAACGGTGCATATTTGACCTAAATCGGATCTTTCTAACTATGTTAAATAGAACCTGCAATTGAATGCAAAAATAATGGATTTCTTTTTACTATACATTATAAATGAAAGCCATAGTGTATGTAGGCGTATGAAGAGGTTGGGTATGCCTTAATCAAACAAAACATAGAGTGACATTTCAAATTGCATACGCTAATGCAATACTAACTCATTGGATAAGTGTTACATCACATTCATACATATGAATGGATCCCCTTTTAAATAAAATAGTCGTAGTCGTAGTATTTATAAATTTATTCTTTTATGGTTTTTTTTTATTATTGTTTCTATGATATTGGTATTGGATCCCAAAATATATGAACACCAAATAAAACAGCAACAAAATCAAATTCTAAATAAAATTGAAAATATTTGTATTTCTTGCTATTGCAAATTTTTATTTTGTTCACTTTTGGTGGCATATATTTGAATATGTACATGTAATGAACATATGTACGAGTAGTACATACTATGCAATATACATATGTTGATGCCGTGTGCCGTCAACATGAATACCCCATGCTCGATATACAATTGCAACATTATGTAATATGAATATATTCATTTGCTTGTTGTTGTTGTTGTTGCTATTGTTATTTGTAGATACAGTATATACATATGTATGTGTGATTGTACATCGTTGTTAAA
The DNA here is from genome assembly GCA_963854835.1 of Megamerina dolium. Classification (NCBI taxonomy): domain Eukaryota; kingdom Metazoa; phylum Arthropoda; class Insecta; order Diptera; family Megamerinidae; genus Megamerina; species Megamerina dolium. The sequence continues at coordinate 59,984,114 of OY978528.1, read as the reverse complement.
TGTTTTGTATACATGTGTTAAACAACAAGAACGCCAGCAACAACAACAGCTACTACGTGTAAAACAATAAAGTGCCAATATAGGTAAACCGAATAGAAAAATATTTGTATGTACAAAAGTGAGTATGATTCTAATAAAAATAAAAATAAATTACCAATTAAAAAAAAAAATTTTATAAAATTAAATAAAATGTACAGAAAAAAAAATTGTTTATACACAAAATGCACACCACAAAAGATGTTGCTTTGTGTTTTCTTTATCAAGCAATTTTTTTTTTTTATAAATATTTGCAGTAAACTTTCAATATAGAAATTGATTGTAATGATGATGATGATGATGTTGCCAATGATGCATTTGAATATGTGTATCCAACTGTATATATGATGGACATATTGGTCGCGTTACTTTATTCTAATAAAGGTGAGCCATTCAGCACAGTAAAAACTATGTGACAGCTGATAGTTTTGATGAAAAGTAATTTCAATTTTTTTTTCTTTTTTTTTTGTGTACAATTCAATTTCAATTAATTTTATCTTCTTGCAACAAATAATACTTTTACTGTGAAAATCAAAATTCAATTATAGATCAATAAAGAGAATGACAACTATTTATTTTATAAATTCTATATGAAAATTTAAACATCGCAATTATCAATCATAGTCACACATATATATTGATTCATACTTCATTCATACTTTGGCATTAATCACTTAATGGATATTTTAATCATTAACTTGATAACTCCATAATATCTATCTGAGGAATATGGGGACTTATCTTCAGGCAAATGTTAAGAAACGCAATTTTTATATTTGAAAATACAACTTTTCCTTCAAAATATTGCAAATCGTTATTACATGTTACTTTCAAAATGTTGTGTAGCGCTATGAAGCAAGGAACTATAACTAGACAACTATCGTAATTATAGAGTTATTGAGCTGAAATTCGCTATATAAGATTATTTTCATCAAAGAAGAGATGAGTGTGAAAATAGTTGAAATCCGCCAAAAATCACACCTACCTCCCATACAAAATGATGTTGTTGAATGTATATTTTCACATTTTTTGCAGGAAAATATAAAGCTCTTGAACTAAAATCGGGTGGATGAAGTTAAACTAATAAAAGAAATGACGCAGTAGAAAATGGGCGTAAGCGGATGAAAACCACACCTACCTCTCATACAAAATTATGCTATTGAATGTGTATTTTTACACTTTGCACACAAAAATATAAAGCTCTCTGTGTGAAACTTGGTATTGAAAGTTATTTTTGCTATAAAATGAACATGTTAGAAAATGGAAGTAATTTGGGAAAATTTACTCCTATCTTCAATATAAATTTTTAGCTTCGGTATGTAAGTTTTCATACTTTCTTCATGTAAATATGAATGTATCAAAATGAAACTAGCTATATTCGATTTTATTTATTAGCAAACATATATCTATTCAAAAATAAGCCACACTCTCATACATAAAAGTGTTCCCGACTATACTGGACGCACAAAACAAATAAAGCTGTAGACTTGAAACACGGCATACACGATTATTTTTACCAACGTGGAAATATATTTGAAAATGGGAACGATCGGTTTGAAAACTGTGTCTACCTACAGCAAAAAAAATTTTTTTTTTTTTCGCAAGTATATCACCCTATATGTTATGGCATAGGATATGGGCATTTCCATAGTCGATCACGCCACATACGCAGGCCTTTAAAGTTCAATAAAGTAATGAAAACTTGAAGTTTTTCTTCTTCTTATTATACCCTGCATAATACAATATGCATGGTATATTCATTTCGGTCAGATGTTTGTGTCCACTTGAAGGAATCTACGGATATATAGACATAGATATATATTCGTGATCAGCGTCGATTAAATTTTCGATTTAACGATGTCCGTCCGTCCGTCCGTCCGTCTGTCTGTCTGTCACCTGGCTGGTTCGTACGATAACTTGAGTAGATATTGAGCTATTTCAACGAAATTTGGCACAAGTAACCTATGATCCAGTGTGGGTGCCGTAGCTCAGTGGTTAGTGTGTTCGCCTTCTGATCTGTAGGTCGGTGGTTCAATCCCCGGCTGATGCATAACAAATTTAATATCGATAAGATTTTTCTTTCGAACGGTACCCACCTGTCGGCAAGCAATTGGCAATTCTTCCGACAGTAACAACTTGCCATGAAAAAGCTTCTTAAAGAACTCTGTGACAAAGCTCAGAAAAAGTGATGTCACAAGTGTTCTGCCGTTCGGAACCGGCTAAAATAAGTAGGTCCCTTCTAATATTGTCCAAAATTTAAGACGCACAACAGTAATGGAAGAGAAGCTCGGCCAATGAGCCCTTTGGGGCTTTATGTGGCCACATATTTATTTATTTTATTTTTAACCTATGATCCAAGGGTACGGAGGGGATTGATATTGGGCATGATCGGTCAATAGCCACGCCCACACCAAGCATTCAAAGCGACTAACCTCGGAATTTTCAAAATCTTTAACTTGCTATAACTCACATAATATACCACTTCGGACAACAATATTTTGCACACAGAGTTATATTATACTACTATATAACCTCGCCAAAAGTGGGTGAGCCACGCCTACTTTCTAGCGTAGCTCCCATACAAAGTGTATGTACTTCTTTTAAATTGAAACTGCTGTAACTTCTACAATCTTCTGTCTAGAATAACCATAAAAGACACTTAGATTAACATGGCAGTGAGAAATAATATGGCAGAAAATCAGTGTGCCACGCCCACTGCTTTTTGGTCTGCCATACAAACTTGCGGAAATTAAAAAAAAAATTACCGGTTATAACTTGCAAACTATTCAGCGTAGAATAACGAGATTTAAAGTGTGCATTAGTATTGTACGAGCAACTAGGCTCACAGTAAATGGGCGCACCACGCCCACTGTTTATCGTAGTCCCCATACAAATTTTAAATTGAAACAGCTGTAACTTCGGCAATCTTATGTCTATAATATTCGTAATTGACACTTAGATTACTATGGTGGTCGAAAATAATCTGGCAAAAAATCAGCGTACCATGCGCACTTCTTATTGGGGCTCCCATACAAAGTTGAGGAAATTAAACAAAAATTTTAACCGCCATAACTGACAAACTATTCAGCGTAGAACAACCAGATTGAAGGTGTTGATTAGTATTGTAAGAGCAAATATACCCACAAGAAATCGGCCAGCCAAGTCCATTGTTTATAGTGGCTCCCATACAGAGTGACTGACTTTCTTTTAAATTGAGATAGCTGCAGCTTCTGCAATCTTCTGTCTAGAACAATCATAATTAATACTTAGGTTAAAATAGTAGTTGTACATAATCTGGCAGAAAATCAACATGCCACGCCTACTTCTTAATGGGGCTACCATACAAAGTTGCGAAAATTTTAAAAAATTTAAACCGCTATAACTTACGAACTATTCAACGTAGGACAAACAAATTTAAGGTGTGGATTAATATTGAACTATTCATTGGATTTACAAGGAAGAGGTAAGCCACGGCCACTTATAATATAGCTCCCCTCATAACATACAAAGTACTTCGTCAAAGTCAACCATATTTCGGGTGTAAATTAGTAGTTTATGCAAAAATTGTTTCTCAAAAAGTGGAAATAAAAGAAAAAGATGGATATTCTAGTAAACTTTTTATATATATATCTACATATGCAGGGTATAATGTGGTCGGCCCCAGCCGACTGTAAGGAGATTTTTTTTTTTTCTAAGTAGGGGCAACTGAATTTATCTAGAATTAAAATTTGCAAACACGTACTTTTTAATATTCGAAAAAATCATTCATTTATTAACGTTTGAATTTTTGGTCACGGTGGACCCTTCTGTGGAAATGCCCATATCCAATCTGCGATATACTCGAAGTTAAGCTTCGATTTCTGCTTTAATCCAAGAACTTCTGCAAAAGCGAATAGAATTGCTAGAATTGCACTAGAAAATTATTCCGAAATTTTATTCAGAAAGAAGAATCAAGAGATATCTAGCTAGAGCTGATGGGGAGGTTTCAACAGCGAGAGACTTACATGTTCAAATAATTGCTAAACCTCAACGATATTAGGCGATAACAATAATATAATATATTGTACAAGAATCTAGCTTACTTCAATCAAATTTACTTCAATCTTTAAGTTGAAATTATATATTGAAATAGAATAGACTTTCGATCAAACAAACATACGTACATGGGTAATTCCGTCCGATTACCGAGTAGTGCTTTTTTTATATCATAGAAAGAGAAAGATTTTCGAATAAAATCATTACTTTGTACTTTGAACTTTCAATCAAATGCTTATCTACTACTAAATAGTTAAGTATTAAAAGTTCAACAACTTTATTATTCGAGCTAGGAAACTCATGGTGACTTTAGTGATAATCTCCAAACGTTTGAAGTGCCGACATTGTTGATATTTTATAAAAACAAGATTATGTTAAAGGTGGAAACATTTGCTGAAGTTATTCTAAATAAAAAGTTAACCGTTTGATTCAACTTATATTAGTTAATAGCTTTACCATTTGAAATATAATATCCTTGTGGTATTGATCTAATCAAGCAAATAAAAGGATTAACATTCTCATGATTGAATACGACCCTATACTATTGGTTATAATATTAAATTGAAAACTTAATAAATACACATAATACTCATATATGGGGAAAAGTGTATATACATACATATAAAGCAAAGAGAGTCAATTTTTATTTACAAAAATAACATCGATTTTTAAACTTCTAATAGTGACAGCTGCATATTGAATTAATGTGGCAACATTCTGTGTATATTTTCTACTTGCACATCAACTTGTATACACACGTACGATATATAGGATGCTCAGGTGAATTTTTAAGATTTAACTACACGCAAAATATCTTGAAATGATCGTTTATGTTGAGTTATAATGAAATTATTTTAATATAACCATTATGATACGGAAGCTATGTACACAAATTGTGTTTATGCAACTTCATTAATTATCTACACATAGTGTAAGAGCATAGGTACAAGTATGAGCATATTCATAACCAGTTATATTGATCATTGCTCAATATAGGCATTTGTGCAGCACAGTAAATACGATAAAGCATTGAAGAGCATGTTTTAAACGTTCACATTAAACACAATTTCTATTGGTAATACGAGTATCATATATGCAGTCGGCGTCATCTCTATTACATAGAGTTGCATCAACATGCAACACATGTACGTACACTTAAAACTCTTGCGAACAGGTCTCCATTCTCAATGGACAATATGTAATGGTAGAGTTAGTGATTCTCTCAAATCCAATTACCAGTCGTCAAGTCATAAAATTGCTTGCGTACAACATGGCGATATCTAGTCATGCTGTCGATTTACATTTCGTAAGGATTTTTTGCAGCTTTGTATATGATATCTATCGACTGCAACAACAATGAACACAGCAATAACAACAACAACAACAATAATAATAATATGAACAACGTCATCGTTGTCACTAATCCAATTAAAAGAGCTCATCATCATTATCATCATCATCATCATCATCATCGATATATTGTAGTTAACGCACAAGCGTCATACTAAATGGTGGTAATAAGCAAAGAGGCAATACATAGTGTATGTGATTAGTGTAGCGTGTGATGGTATATACATATGTATGTGTGTGCATATGCATGTACTCAACTTAGTTATTCAACTTACCAAAGGCGAATAGAATGCCGAACTATCCACACCAATACTCGGATATGGATTCTGCTCTGTGGATGGATATGCAGTGCCATAGACACTGACATTAGCCGCTGGCATGCGTGAGTATGAGGAGAGAGCAGCTAAACGGGCAGAGTCATATTGACAAGAGCACACTGTCTGACCCGATACAGGATCAGTCATAATGGGACGACCATTCTCACAGCAGGATGTCCCAACACCGCCAATGCTAGCCGATGTAGCCGCCGCTGCTGCTGCTGCTGCGGCTGCGGCTGCAACAGCACCAGCATTGATGGCATCTGTATGCGTGTCACCACCAATAATACCTAGCTCTGTTGTTGTTGTTGTTGCTGCTGCTGTTGTTATTGCTGTTGCACCAACCGGCGTAGAGCCAGATATGCTGCCCCCCGCATTATTTGTAGATGTTTCCGAAATTGCACCTGGACTTAGCGGTCCTCCAGTGGTGATACCAGTTGTTGTCGAACCGCCAGATGGACTCAATGATGCCTCATTAATACCACCAGACAACGGTGATGGTATATTGGAGCCGATGATTGGACTTATGCCAGCAGTTGTTACTGCTGCCGATGATTGACCAACACCAACACCACCACCAAGTAACTGCAATTAAAGAGAGAAGTAGTTGGTAGTAGTGGATGAAAATGAAGTAATAAGCAAACACATGGGGAAAAAGTGGTGGGCCTTCACTACGATTGCTTGCAACTGAAAAGGTAGGACTTTAGATTTAAAAAAAAAGTTGGCAATAGAGGCTTTTCGGAATCTTAATCGAGCTATTTTTCAAGTGTTCTCGTGATTGTCATATTTGGAGAGTTTCCATCCGTCAAATGCCAAGGAATTCAAACGTCAGAAAAACACTTGTTATTAAAAAGCTTCTGAGAGAACTCTGTAATTAAGCGTTGAAAATTATCTGTCACAAAAAGTCGAACGCACGGACTCAGCTAATATAAATCAGCCCCTTCTAATTCCATTAAAATTTAGCACGATTCACAAAAAGACTGGGAGAAGAGTTCGACTAAGCATCTTTTCTGAGCCCCTAGCAACAAATGATTGCTTCATTTGTTTTCGATAGGCCCTATTTCTCTTTTCTGAACTTTGTCACAGAGCTTTTTCAAAATTCGCAAATATTTATTGTCAGACGAATTACTAATTTCTTAGCGACTGATTTGGGCATTATTTTACACAACCAAGTTCTTCGTCTTTCTGAAAAAAAAAAAAACGATTCCCGGCACATTATGCGATTTTTTGTAGATTTTCGTGTATTTTAACGGCTATTTTGTAGGGAAGACCCATATGCGGTGAAGATGGGGTGTGGCTTTCGTAGTAAAATTTAATGGAAACGATCATACAATTCACCATTGTAGCGGCAATTTTTGGGAAATTATGAAGATAATTTGTCAAAGTTCGGGAGTTTTCACCACCATTTTGTAGGAAAACTGCCATAAGAGATGAAGGTATGAGATAAGTATGTTCAGAAAAAAATGTTTAGGAGAAAAAACGAATGGGGCCGGTCGTAAATTTGACCCCTCCAGCGATATTCTGGAAGGCTTGCATGAGAAATTTATAAAAACATCACTTTCATAAGGGAACTCCTCTAAAGGGTAATTATAGCGGATAAGTAAATGAAGAGAAATGTTGAAGAGAGGTTAGGTTAGGTTATGCGGGGGCTCTCTTAGGCCAAAATTGACCCATTGTGTTACCGTGCATCAATGATGCTGTCTATCCTATTCCCTCTGTTGAACAGAACCATTGGGATTTCCTAATGAGTAGAGCATTGTCCCTGACATCTATGGGTGCTAGCTCAGTAGTATCTGTTGAAAGGAGAGAGAGAATTAATAAGGATTGGTCATAAATTATATTCATCTGTGGGCGATTTTGGATTTTTTAATGAGGATTTTATAGAGGTTTTAAACGCAATGTAACCTAACCGACTCAAGCTGAGCTCGGATTCGAATTCAGGGAATTTAAATTTGTTTTTAAAATGTTTATTTCGTTTGCTGAACCTAACTTTTTTATTTCGTCGTCTACCTGCGTTGCTTATTCTACCGGAAATATGGTCAAAAGTGGTCCAACAAACCGATAAAAAATTTAATTAAATCAAAAATCAAGTATAAAGAAATATTTTTCTACTTTCATGATAATTTTTCCTCCAACGCACAATTGTACAATGAAACTTTGGCAAAAACTCTATAAAGCAAAACAAACCGTTTTTGTGGCGCAAATTCATCAAACAGGTGATTTGTGTGCTAAACAATGAAATATACGCATAAATTTAGATAGCAGCAGAAAACGAATTGTGCCAAAATGAACTATGTGTCTATATTGGATGCAGATAAATAGATATCATATCTTCCTACCTCCGTTACCATCATATACGTCTTACGAATAGAGACAGAGACAGACAGAGATCGACATCGAAGCAAAGCAAAACAAAAGTCAGCGAAGCAGATTAAGACGATAACTCCAAATGTCAAAATATTTTATTGGCCTGGCGCAATTTGCGATCCGTTCCATCTATTTTCACTTCATTAATTTTCAATTTATCACAGTCAGATTTAAGATAGCTACTACCAACCATTGCACCGCACCGCACCGCACTGCAACTGCATACAATAAGAATATCATCATCATACATGACTTGTATATCGAATGTAGGAGATACAAGCATATAGCTGGAGTACAAACAAAAAACAAAGGGTTCCTCGTACAAAGAAAACAAACAAACAAAACAATACAAAATCCAATAAAGCAATGAAATGCTAACGTAAGACACAAAAGTCAATACGAAATGTTCAGCCGACCTAGCTAATAAACAAAAAAATGAAAAAAAAAAAACAAAAAAATCAATAAAAGAGGCCAACACAATCGCTGGAGTTGGAGCGCATGCGCGCAGGTATGCGCTTGTCCGATAACCGCATCGAATTGAGAGACAAACAAACAAACAAAGAACCTAAAGAACAACAACAACTCTGAAAACGAATAAAATAAAAATTAAATTAAATGAAAATAAAAGAGACGGTCCAAATGTTGCTGGTGCGGACTGTCACTCCATGGATTCATCTGTGGCTGTCACATTTTATTAGCCAGCATTATGAGGACCCGTACAAATGAACGTAGACAAAGAAGAAGCAAAAGTAGAACAAGAGCAGTCGGGGGTGGTGTTAAGACTGAAGACAAATTTGATGGAAAATAAACTAATAAAAAAAAAAAACAAAACAAACACCAAACGGTCAGTGAGCCAACAATGCTGCTAGTCATACGAAATGGAATGAACCGTTTTTGAGAGACGCAGCAGAAATTATCGGGCATCTGCAGTAAAAATAAACCGAATAAGAGGGAAAAAAAATCATGAAAAGAATCAACCAGCCAACTCGAGCCAACACACAAATGCTAAAAACAGAATTTAAACGCCATTTTACGATCCTCATCATTAAATGCAACGCATCACTACGTCGTCAATGTCATCACTTCTTTATGTGTCGTGCATTGTCGAATGGATGGGACTGCTGCAATGCCACAAATTCATTGAGTGAATTTTTACGCGCTCGCCTTCGAGGCGATTGTGTCAGGCCGGACGGAGGTGACTTATGCCTGTTTAATTGCATTCACCATAGCAGAGGGAAGCCTGATAGCGAGACCAGTGGATGTAGATCGTTAAAAAGGCGTGGACGGTAGATCGCACTGCAGTGAACAACGAAACGTCGTCGTCGACAACAAACTAAGAACAACACGAATGTAAGGAAGATCACAAGATCACTACGAACTGATTGCGAATTATATGCAAAATACGATATTATAGCGAATGAAAAACAACAGCAAAAAAAAAAAAATCAACAAAAATTATGCAAATTGATGGTTGACGACAAGTGGTGGGCAAACGCAGGATGCTGATGACACGCACATATACACAAATATACGTACACATTCAGATATCAAATTTCTTAATGATCGTCGGATTGTGCGGATTTGAGTTGTTCAGTTTTTTTTTTATGAAAACGTTTAAATGATATTTAATGCGATATTAGTGAAATAACAAAGAAGTAAATAAGAAAAAAAAAATGAACCTTCGTTCGAGTTATCGTGGATAGTGGGCGTATTAAAATACAGAATATAGTATCTACTTATAAGTACTGCTTATATGCGTATATGAAGAAATTAAATAATGATCATATATAAATTATTCATAAAACTACTAGTACATAAACTAAGAAATATATAGATATTATTGAAACAGACGCTCCTTTGCGGTAATTACAATTGAATTGATCATCAAATGGATTCATTTGGTTCATCGGGTAAGCTAGGAATTGTGAGGAGAACCGTCATGAAGTCTATGTTCATTATGAATCTTTATTATAATTATATTGAACACCTAATAAATTTTTAAAGCGATTACGACATCACTGATCTTTTACAACGTGAAAGCGCTTAAGCAAGGTACAGCAATTTGACACTCTCTTATAATATACATACATACTTTACGTATTTCTGAAGCCACACCAATTTTTCCAAACAAAAATTTTTACTGTACTCGATATACATAATATCAAGCACCAAAAAGAATGACAGTTTACGTGTTGCTGGTTTTTAAATACTTGAAAATATACTTAAGCTAATTTAAAGGTCTCTGACTATCTAAGTTGGGATCGTGTCTTCGATATTAGCAGCGCATTGAGTTTTTATACTAAGATCATGAGTTCCAAGCACAGTGCAGCTAATTCGAAAGCTTTTTCTTTCAGAGAGGCAAAAATTTATTCTTTCAAATCCACCTATTCCCACCAGACGGCAAGTAATTGGCAGTGATTCCGACAATAATAGTTTACCACTGCACTCCCACTGCTCCAAGTATACCTTTAGAAAGGTGAAATTCATGACCAATCAATCCCCTTCACTTTTGATGCCTAATAATATTCCCAAACATATATACTTCCTATTTTTAACCTTTAGAGGATTTTACTCTTTACGAAATGAACCGAAATCGACAAATAGCCCAATAATTTCCCAGAAATCATATTTAGGGTGGTGTAATGCGGAACGATATCCATTTTTTCATCTTCTTAACGTTTTTTTTTAAACTCACTAACTTCCTTTCTGTGCCGGCTCATGCATAACAAATTTAATATCGAAAAGATTTTTCTTTCGAACGGTACCCACCTGTCGGCAAGCAATTGGCAATTTTTCCGACAGTAATATGAAAAAGCTTCTAAAAGAACTCTGTAACAAAGCTCAGAAAAATTGATGTCGCAAGAGTTCTGCCGTTCGGAACAGGCTAAAATACGTAGGTCCCTCCTAATACTGTCCAAAATTTAACACGCACAACAGTAATTGAAGAGAAGCTCGGCCAATGAGCCCTTCGAGGCTTTAAGTGCCACATATTTATTTTTTTATTTTTTAACTTACTTTCTATACCTACAAAATAAGCATTTTCGTAAATTTTGCTGCCACCGCTGTCGAAGTACCTCAATTAACGGGTCGCCGTTAATTTTTACTAGTCACCATTTTGTCTTGGCCTATAAACTCCCGAGCTTTCATTCTTGGATAGACTCTCCCACACATTTGCCAATATTTGGCTGAGTCTTTCATTCTCGTCTGTCGGGGTTACATACTAACTTTTAGTAGCTAAATCAAACAACCCTGGGGAAGTTGCAAGGACAGTTGATCGCTGGGGTTTCAGACAAGGTGATTCGTTATCGTGCGACTTCTTCAATCTTATTATGGAGAAAATAATACGAGCTGCTAATCTGTTAGCGTATGCCGACGATATTGACATAATCGGTATCAACTCGCGAGCAGTGAGTGCTGCATTCTCTGAATTGGAACGAGAGTCACGTCGAATGGTTCTTACAGTGATCGAGGGCCAGACGAAGTACACAGTGTTGACAGACAAAGACTACTCCAAGACTAAGTCTTGGACAACACGTCACTGTTGACAATTACACTTTCGAGGTGGTGAAGGACTTCGTCTATCTTCAAACCAGCATCAACAACTGTAATGACGTCAGCCTGAAGATCGTGCATAGGATAACTCTTGCTAACAGGTGCTACTTTTGACTAAGTACGCAATGGAGTAGTCGTGCCCTATCGAAAATCACACTCTACTCTTACAAGTCCCTCATTATTCCTGTCCTAACATATGGCTCGCAGAAGCCTGGACAATTTCCACCATGGAAAAGAGGATGCCTGGAGTTTTCGAGAGAAAAGTTCTGCGCGGGATCTTCGAACCTATTTGCGTTGATTGCGAGTACCGAATAAAGTACAACCATGAGCTGTATGAACTGTATGCCGATATTGACATAGTAAAGTGCATCAAAATCCAGCGGCTGCGCTGGCTAGGCTATGTCGAGCGAATGGAAGAACACGCTCCATCGAAGAAGTTCCCCACTGGAGGACGCAGAAGAAGAGGAAGACCAAACTTGCGTTGGAAGGACCAAATGTTGGGTAACCTGGCGGCTCTTAGAGTATCCAATTGGTGCCAGCAAGCGAAGAACAGAGAAGACTAAATCAATCATCGATTGAATTGAAGAATTGCACTGCAAAATGCTTGATCGTACATTCAAATCTAGCTGCCTCTGACTTTAATTTCCAACCTCCATTTGCAGAATCTTCCAAAAGTCGGTGTAGGTGTTGAAAAATCGTTTCAATAATATCCATCTTTTATATACTTAATACGAGTATACTGTAACGAGTATCGATGGTTGGATACTCATGACTATTGTGAATGACACTATTGTGAGTGACACGAATATTGACAGCATCGAAACGAATGTCAACAAAAAGAAATAGACGATAACCACAACAAATCAACGACAAAGAAAGGGAAGAATCTCGGCTATGATAAAGGAAGATTGTGGAGTGTTGCCACAAAGTATAAATAGGGCCAGTTGTAGACAAATGAATTCAATTAAATCCCGAAAGTGATCGCGCAAACATTGGTACAGTATCAGAGGCAAAAGTTGCAAGTACATTAAAAAGTTATTGTAAATAGTTGATTGTAAATAGAGTTGATTAAATATATAGTTGCTGTATATAGTTGTACAAAATAAGTATTGCAATTATTATTGACAGAATCCAATGATCAAAAAATGTTGATTCAAATAGAATTAAACGTTCACAATATATAAACGTAACAATACTATAGAATAATATCAATATCTGTAATATAAACCTATTACCATTCAATAACTTTTCAAACAGTCTAGCAATCACAAACTAAATGGATAAAATTTGCATTGAAAATTAACTCATTTATATTCCATAAATAATAACGAATACGACTATGTCTTATCATCGTTGTTGCAATATTTTTCCAATAAAATTATCAGCAAATGAAACATTCTTAATTGAATTATCACTAAATTGAATATATAATTACGTGATCACATGTGACTTGGAAGATTTCATCATTGACCCACAGCTACATCGTGCCATAATATACACCTTATTGAATTTTGATTGGTGATCATCAATAATAATGTTTAACTACAAATTGTGAGCTGTGATATGCAAAAACACACACACACACACACAGCCATACACAAAATATCAAATATATTGAATGAAATAATCATTATCATTAGGAAGCTGCTGATTGCCAATTGCCACGCTTTGCCACATGATAATTTGCAATATACTCAAATATTGGATATTTAGTATAAAGATATTTTCACCTATATGATTGAGAGTCTCATAAATGTGTCGACCAATCAAGAAACTAAATATGTATAATCAGAAAGCGAAACAAAAAAAAAAAAATTATATGTAATAATGGTAATTTCGATAGCATAAAGGTGCTGTGCTGCGACACCTTTTTTTCATAAACGATGTATCAACTTTGCATATGAAATGGTGGGCTTTGTAATACACTACATACACAATATGGGTAATATGCTCCCATGCTATCTAATCATACATTCGTAAATCCGTGCTGTTATTGTTAAAATGTTTCTTGGTTGGTGTTTGGCCATTAGGTATAAACACCATAAAGATATGAGTATGTGTATGGAACAAAAAATAAAAACCAAACGTACATAAAAGCACACCTATTTGTGTGTTGCATAGCATGTTGGTCATATGGCATGAATATGGCAATCATTTATAGTCATGCATAGTACGACGATATAGTTGATACTTGTGTAATAAAAACATTTTCATGAATGAAATCTAATGAATTCTGAATGAATGTCCATTTGGTCAAGAAGCACAGCAAAGCAAAAAATATTATATATAGCAAAAGCAAGTGGCTCCTAGAATGTTCACCATACAAACATGTATACTCATATATATGACAATTGACTATCTATATATACATATTTGCAGAATTTACACTGGACATCAATTTAGAGTATCGCAGGTGAACACAATATACTACCTATACTATGAAGAGAAGAGAAAGACGAACAACTACATACTACACTATGATATGTAGTACTACTACTACTGCTGCTGCTGGTTAACTTCTTGTATTCTACGCTTATTATCAGCACGCAAGCCAGTTTATTTTTAATGATCCTCCAATGGTTTGTGCTTCACTTCATGTATACTTACGTATGTATGGTCGTATGTAGTATAAGTATGTATGTGGCAGTGTCAGCAATATACTCGATTTACAACATTTTTAGACCATTCATATGCGCTTATGTATGTATGTAGAATTCGTTTTTTATTCATTCTGAAACTCTTCCGGAATTTATCGAAAAACAACAAACGTTCAACGATAGCAACAATCAACGTAACTACACACACACTCATAAGATACATGAGTATTAACTCATATACAAACATATTCTATCTGTTTGTAGTAGCATGGGTGAATGTTTCATTTCGCCTTTTTTTTTTTTTTTATAAATTATTATTATTTTAATGTTCATGAAAGTGTTGGCGCTCGTTTGCACAATTTAAGGACGTTTAATTTTTATTGCTACGATTTGATTGCAAATGCATAAAATGAATTATTTCACACAAGATACTCGAACGATTACTCGTTTGTGTGTGTGTGTGTGTGTTTATGTGTTGGCTTATATGAATACATAGAATAGATAGAAGCTAAACGATATGCGCTTGCTCAAATGGTCAAATGGGAATTGTACTTAACACATAATTGACCAAAACCAAAAAAAAAAGTTATAAAAGTCGATTTATGTTTGCGAATCAATGTATTGCAGCTATTTTAGTACTCATTTAGTGGTATATAATACATTGTAATATTGAATTAATGTCACTGTTCGACATCAAAAATATATATGGCAATTTAAAAATGCATAAAGACATTTTATATGTGAAAAATGGAGTATACTAAAACCAATAGTAAGTATTTACGAACTTGTGAGAGCATTTGAACCCACATATTAGGTACCAAATAAAATTTACGGTTTATTTTTACATATCTAATTCAGGAATAGATTATAATGCATAAAATAATTATTTTTAGACAATAATAATCATCAATCATATTCAATAGAACTATTGTCTGGAGGCAAAATGATTCCAACTCAAGACGAAAAACCTAGACCCAATATAGTAAAACTTCAAAAACTTTTTGCACTCTCAGGCCAAAATGGTTTTTTGTTTTATGACCATATTAATTTTGCAATTTTTTGACTAACTGATTTTAGAATAAGTGGGGAAAAAACGGTTAAAATTCATATCAGAGCGAAATATACAGTAAAAGTTCAGAAGAAATAATTTTGTAAAATATTTTAATCCACTAGCTCTCTGACGAAAGAGTCAATTTAACCCCTTTGTTGGAAAGTCTTAATAATAAGGCATTTGGGAGGTGGCTAGAGGGTTCACTGTTTTAGAAAATTATTTGCCGGAATATTTCACCGAGAGTATTCTTAGACAAAACTTTTTTACAAAGAACGTAAAAGGACACAGAAAATAAAAAACAAATATGTCTTCTTGAAATTTGGAACTTTTTTATGAATTCCATTCCGCCTCCTCAAATACTGTGTCACTGTGTCACTGTGTAATCGTTCATAAAATAATCATCATATTCTTCATGACTGAGACTGAGAAATTAATCTCCCCGTTATAATAGATCGTAAAAACTCTTAATCCAACCAGCAAAATAATATAGAGTATTAGCATAGTCTATTGAGACAAATTTTTTTTCCTCGAAGCCCAGCATTTTGAAATTTAAATTGATGATATTTAATTTATAACCTTAGAATAAAAATAATTTTTGATATAATAGATTTGTGAATTATAGAAGTTGTTGTTGTTTTTTTTATTTTTATTATTTTCTTCTTAAATAGAAGAATATTTATGACAGTCAGACAAACGTTTGTTCAAGAAAATATATTTTATTATATTATTATATGGGCGTAGCTTTAATTTGGTAATTTCCATTTTCAAACTCCATCATTGCTTAGTAAATAGGATCATTTTAAACTGAGTTTCGAAAATAAACAATTGTATGCGAAATAGGTGTAAGTTTCCAGTCATTCTACTCACTTTCACTCATTTCAATCATATGTGGCTAGTTTAAGCTACATAGATGTCCATTCTTTTATATGGGTATACGTCAATTTGATCCCACTGTATCAATTTTCAAACTTGAACATTAATTAATAAATATGACCACAATTATCAAATTTCAGCTCCATAGCTTTATATTTATGTGGCCAAAATACGAAAATATAAGTTTGAAAACAACTAAGCTAACGTATTAATAATCAAGCGATTGCGAAACCCTTATTTTTCCAAGAGTTCCCTTTTGTTGATTTTATAATAATTTTAAAGATTTTTTACAACAATTTCACAAGCTTTTTCCAAGCCTATGGCTTTCGTATGTTAGCTTGCTGTAAGTTTCTTACAACAATGATTGGTTTGTTGGGAATGATCATAAAATGAAACAAAATTAATGTTTAGATAGTACAAGCAATAAATTTCCTCCAAAAGAATGAATATAATAAGTATATAGCAGCATGCAAATATTGGGCGTGTGAATTAGTAACCGGTCTTTTACATTACATGGCGCCACTGTCCGAAAAGTCATTTTAAATATCTATTCACTTGCTGTCAAAATCAATCAAAAGTTTTCAATTTGGTTGTGCGCATCATATTTTTTTTTTCCACGATGAACAATTTTAAGAATTTGTGAAAAACAGCTTTTGGCAGGATGTTTTGTTAAGTTACTTTTTTGCAAAGAAAAATGCGACTGAAAGTCATCATTTGCATGAAGAGAGCAATGATCGAGAAACGTCCGGAATATGCGATCAAACACGAGTCGGTAATTTTTCACCATTACTACGCATGGCCACACATTGCTATTCCGGTCAAAAACTATCTTGCGAATACCGGATGGGGAATTTTACACCACCCGCCTTATAGCCCAGACCTGGTGCCTTCTGATTACCAATTGTTCCGATCCACGGAGAACGCACTTAATGAAATACGCTTCACTTCAGTCATTGTAATCAAAAATTGGCTCGATTGGTTTTTGGCCTTCAAGCAGTCGAAGTTCTTTTGGGATGGAATCCATAAATTGCCAGAAAGATGGAGAAATGTCATAGTTTCTGCTAGACAATACTTTGAATGACATGTTTTATACAGAATTTATAAAAAATAAATGATTTTTGAGCACTACAAAAGTCCGGTTATTAATTCACAATAGAAACTTCCATTTGATAGCATTTTTTCAATGCAAATATTCAGAAATAATTTCAATTCAAATATGAAAAAAATATTAACAATATTGAAATATGTATACATATGTATATAGGTAAAATACTACAATACATATATACTTATGTATGTAGGTAGATACATAAGTAGCATTCATAATAGAATATTTCATGCTTACTTGCACAAACATCATTTCCTCATGTAAGCATATGTACCCCTACATATGTACATATATTTACTTAGATTAATTTTAAGCTAAAACCAAAAAAAAAAAACAAAAATGATTAATAAAACAAAACAAAACAACAACAAAAATTAAGAAAAGTAATACAAAAATAAAAACTTACTTTTGTAGGTAAAGCATTAATGCAAGTCACCATATCAATAACAACACTATAACAACAAAAACAGTAACAACAACGCCCAAATTGTTCAAACGTATTCCGATGAATATGTTTTTATTTTTATTTTGTATTATTGCTGTTGTTGTTCTTGTAGTTGTTTTTGTAGTGCTTGTTCTTATTGTTTTTATTATTGCACTTTTGTTAAAGATCAAAGCGTCTTCATTCAGTCGTACAAAAGACAGCAACTGTAAACAACGTAAGTACAACCCAAACAACAACAACAACCGCAACAACAACAACAGCACTAAAGCAATAACAAATACAAAATTTTGTTAAAGGAAATTACGTGCAAATATTAAAGCAAATTTAGTACCTACAATAAGTATAACAATTTCAACAAGTTTCCTGTAAGCAACACCCCGTCATGTATACCAACATGTTTATACACATTTGTTTGAGTATGAGTATGTTAGTATATACATACATGTTCAGATATGGGTATGCATTCACGCATGCAAACGCATACGTTACTTCTATGGCTACATCTAAGCGTTTAACAGCAACAATCAAATCCCTCAAAGTATTAATACGCTTCCATACAATGATTTCAGTAACAACAGCGACAGCAGCAGCAGCAGCAGCAGTAGTAATAACAACAAGAAGTAATCAAATAAAAATATAGAAATAAAAACAGCTATTGCATATCTTAAAGTATTGTGGTAATGAAGCAAATCGCAAATACAAAAACACTACAACCACATAATCATTAAATATATGTCCTAATGTTAAGGTAGAAAATAAAGAAGAATAAAAAAATGTTTTTTTTTTTAAATATGCGGTAACTACAAAAACAATTTTGCTATTATTTTACTTGAAGCCAATCGAAGATGAAACAAATGAAGCAGCCACAACAACAGCAAACACAGAAGTCAAAAAGGAAAAAAAGATGCCAATCGCAAATCGATGAATATGAGATTATATGCTGCATGCAAACAACAACAATAACAACAACAGAAAAGCAAACAAATAAACAAAACCAATACGAAGACCAATACGACTGCAAGTAGTACATCTGCAATTTAGCAGATGTACTACTTGCTCGAAGCAAGGCAAGATCCCCGTAGTACTCACACGGATGGACATATTCTATTTATATAATTCGAATACAGCATACATCATAATATTTATACTTATTATTAAATGGCAAATTATTAATTGAAAGAGTGCAGAGGTCATTCATAGTAATATATACCCATATAGAGTAAAGAGAAAGCGTAAGAGAGCGAGAGAGAGTAAGAGAAATGAATACATACTAACCATATTGTTGAAGACACAATATTGCGTTAAAACGTTCATACGCGATAGAACAAATGAATAGTAAGTAGTATGTGATTGTCCATTTTTCAAAAAGTTCATATTTTACAAAACGTGAATTTCTGAATTTGCATTTGAGAACTTCAACATTTCACTTGTAAGTGAAAGTGAAACGTAACTTCAATTTTGGTGTTTTTGATGTTTTATTCAGCAATTCAACCCATTTCAATGGGTTCAATTATATGCAGGAAGATTCTGACTAACTGGCTTGGCGGTAAACATAACCATGTCTTCCCTAGGGAGCATAATGAAATTTCTTATGTGGATCCGCCGGAGATTGTAACACGCGTATTCGTGTTACAAATTAATAATATTAAAATATAATAATAATTAAAAAAAAACTATATAAAAATCATGTCGCAATTCGGTATCGAACCCGTACATGTGGGCAAGGTCAGGTGGTGGGACGAACCCACGGAACACTTGTGCCAAGACACATTACGACTTCGATACAGATAAATGAGTTTGTATATGTGCTTGTGCTTAATTCAGTTGATATAAATTAATTAATATAAATGAATTTGAATTTACATGTAATGCATGTACGTATGTATGTAATATATGTTAATTGAATAAAGACAAAAACACAAGTAAAAATAAAGGCAAACACATAGAGCAGATATGAGAATTCTCGTTTGGTTTAGCATACATTTCATAAATAAAGATCATGCTGAACCAACTAAAATCGAGAAAAGCGACTTCCGTACTTGATCGGACAAGCGACATATGTACATGTGCTTGACCAGTTGGGATCAATATCGAAGCGTCTTTCTTCAGTTGCCAATTATTTTGCAACAACGACCCGTTGGGCGAATTGTTACCAACGAGTGCTCTATTGAAGCAGAACCATATACGGTGCGCGACAATACGAGTTCTTGCCCTAAAGTGATCCCATATACGGGAGCAAAGTAGTCACTTTGACCACTTCAAATCCAAGAGCAACCAGCTCGAGCGCTAGTTCCTCCTGCATTCCCCTCCTTGTCTCCCTCTTACTTGCGTAGAATACGAATAGAGTAGGATAGTTTCATAAATTTGTAGCCTTAGTGGAATAATTCAATTGTAGCATATTTCACATTAATTTGTTAATTCAATTTGCCAATTCTTCTGTACTTCTAAGCCTCTTTTCTTTTTGTAAATACTTATTTCTTGTAAAGACAAATAAACGAAAAGAATAATAAAAGTAGGAATTGTACCGCGAGAGGTATATCATCCGAGCCGAACACTCTAGTGTCGGTAATATTACTGTCAATTTGACAGTGTGTGTATTTCGGTTTTCCTCCTACAACAAGAGTTTTTCGCTGCCCTCTTGTTTACCCTGGCTGGCTGAGCGTTACCCCAGCTGGAAAACAAAGGCACGCGTTACAAGATATGAGGTAATTATATTCGGAGGAAATATTGAGAAAAACAAATTAATGGGTCGTCGATCATATATTTTACCACTTCAAGGGGCGATTGCTATTATCGATTTTCAGGTGTCATTTTGTATCTTCTCGGAGTCTTCTTAAGGTGTGGATATAAGTAAGATAAGGGAATTAGTAATTTCTGAGGAAATGTGGAGGAGGAAAACTGAAGGGGGCCAGTCATAAATTAAACCGCTGTAGGAGCGATTCCTGTGCAGCCATGATCGCTTTTGAAGTGTCATTTCGGTCACATCGTATAGACGCTTCTCTAAATAGTGTAGATATGGGGAAATTATTTTTTGAGCAAAATCAATGGGAGTCAGTCATATATTTCACTGATCAAATCTCTTTTTTTCCAATAAAATAATTTCTAAATTGCCTCTTAGAGTGTATTATGAGTATTTATTGTGCAGCCTACACATTGACAATGGTGAGCTTAAACGTGTTGTGACTCATTCATTCCTAGTTTACCTGCTCAAGTACTTACGTTCATTTTTGTGAATTGTGCATGAAGGAATTATAATTTTCCATCGAGCGTCATATTTTATTCAATCATAGAGTAAAACCATATTCATAAATTGATTCGAATCATTCATATTGAGTTGTGTGACTCAAAATGAAATTAGATGCTTTTCTATTGAGTTTTAACATAATTTTGTGGAACAAGAACGTATGATATAGAGAGTATTAAGTATAAAGTTACATTTAATACAATTTTATGTAGCAAATTTTATATTTAATTATTAGTTACATTAATTCACAAAACTTACTAATTTTAAAAGAATTAATATAGCGAAAAGTCATTAATAAATATTCATTAAAGAGAGCGCTTTACTGTGGTGTATTATGACTCTATCTACTTTGTGATTCTCTTATTTATGCACTGCTTTTGCATTGACAAGAGCAATGACTGTCAGAAAATGTGCACTCAACACTGTGACAGAGAAAGTGAATGGAGCTATGCAGATGTTGTCATATTCACCATCTAAAATGTCTTCTAGAACATATCAAAAGCACTATATTAAGACCAATGCTTTGTAATATATCCACTACGCTGATCATATTCACCTTCTAGAATGTCGTCTAACACATGTCAAACGCACTATATTCGAACATCTGGTCAGTCAACCTTAGGCTTCACCCAAAGTAGATCAAAGTTTATATTTTCGCAGAAAAATTCAACAAAGTTGCAAATATGTACATAGCACATATCCAAAATTCCACTTTTGAAACATTTTCACTCTTCGGAAAATACCAATTATTGATTATCGTCCACAATTTGTCTCAACGATATTTACGAAAATGTGGGGGCGATCACTAATTTGGTCGTCCGCACGACCTAACGCAATAGCATATCCGAATACATATATTCTACATATTCTGTCTTGCATTT
Organism: Megamerina dolium; assembly: GCA_963854835.1. NCBI lineage: Eukaryota > Metazoa > Arthropoda > Insecta > Diptera > Megamerinidae > Megamerina > Megamerina dolium. The sequence continues at coordinate 59,962,258 of OY978528.1, read as the reverse complement.
ACAATTACCGAAGTAAAAACAAAAGAGAAATGAAATGCAGAAAAAATCAACTGCTACTTTTGCATTGTTGCTATTGTTGTTGTTATTGTTATTGTTACTACTGCTTCTTTGCTTCTGCTGTCACTTTACGGTTATTAATTTTATGATTTATGTGCACAAAAGCTCATGGAATTGCACGAAATCGCATTTCAAATATACGAATATACTTATGTACTATACACCAACACATACTCATATATATGTATATGATATAATTGCAAAGGATTGTTATTGTTGTGTGATTGTTTCTACTACTTATGATTGTTGATGCCTACCATTGTTGGTGTTTGCGTTTATTATTCGACTGCTTGCCTTAAGTACTAAATTCAATGCGTTGTTTATGGATTTTTGATTGTTAAATTTAAGAAGAAGAAGAAGAAGAAGATGCGAAATGTTAAACAAGTAAGTAGCAGTAAAAGGTGAAAAAAGACAAAAGGTTTAAGGAAACAACAACAGCAGCCCAAAAAAGTTAACGAGCTCTGTGTATGAATGAGGTGTACGCGTATGTCGCCACACACAAACACGCGCAAATTCTCCTACACACTCAAACATTTATTCAAACGTACACATGTAAGGATGTGTAAATACGTGTGTATATATTGTTCAACGTATTTGAATGCGTCCGCTTACTTAGCAGGAGTAGCTTCGAACAATAAAAACCAAACACCATCATCTACTTACTACCAACTTACAATAGCATTTAAACAAAAGCAATTTCAATTGTGCAAGTGCCACCGTGTTGGTATTGCTGTTTGTATAGTTGCTCTTGTTGTTGGTATGGTAGTTGTACAAAAAAAAACATAAAAATCTCCTTACAGTCGGCTGGGGCCGACCAAACTATACCCTGCATATGTAGATTTGTATATAAAAAGTTTACTCGAATATCCAACTTTTCTTTTATTTCCACTTTTCGAGAAACAATTTTTGCATATACTACTAATTTACACCCGAAATATGGTTGACTTTGACGAAGTAAAAGGATTTTAAGATAATTCCGAGGCTTAGTATGGGAGCTATATAAAAAGTGGGCGTGGCTTACCACTTTCTAGTAAATCCAATTAATTTTTCAATGTTAATCCACACCTTAAATTTGGTGTCTTACGTTGAATAGTTTCTAAGTTATGGTGGTTAACATTTTTGTTTAATTTCCTCAACTTTGTATGGGAGCCCCAATAAGAAGTGGGCGTGGTACGCAGATTTTTCGCCAGATTATTTCCGACTACGATATTCATTTAAGTGTCAATTATGGTTATTGTAGACATAAGATTGCCTAAGTTACAGCTGTTTCAATTTAAAATTTGTATGGGGGCTACGATAAACACTGGGCGTGGTGCGCCCATTTTCTGTGAGCCTAGTTGCTCGTACAATACTAATCCATACCCTAAGTCTCGTTGTCCTAGGCTAAATGGTTTGTAAGCTATGGAGCTTAAAATTTTAGTTTAATTCACTCGACTTTGTATGGGAGACCCATGAAGGAGTGGGCGTGGCACACTGTTTTTTTGCCATATCATTTCTGACTACCGTGTTAATCTAAGTGTCAATTATGGTTATTCTAGACAGAAGATTGTAGAAGTTACAGCAGTTTCAATTTAAAAGAAGTACAGACACTTTGAATGGGAGCTACGCTAGAAAGTAGGCGTGGCTCACCCACTTTTGGCGAGGTTATATAGTAGTATAATATAAGTCTATGTGCCAAATATTGTTGTCCCAAGTGGTATATTATGTGAGTTATAGCAAGTTAAAGATTTTGAAAATTTCGAGGTTAGTCGCTTTGAATGCTTGGTGTGGGCGTGGTTATTGACCGATCATGCCCAATATCAATCCCCTCCGTACCCTTGGATCATAGATTACTTATGCCAAATTTCATCGAAATAGCTCAATATTTACTCAAGTTATCGTGCGAACCAGCCAGGTGACAGACAGACGGACGGACGGACGGACGGACGGACGGACGGACGGACGGACGGACATCGTTAAATCGAAAATTTAATCGACGCTGATCACGAATATATATCTATGTCTATATCTCCGGAGATTCCTTCAAGTGGACACAAACATCTGACCGAAATGAATATACCATGCATATTGCATTATGCAGGGTATAAAAATTATGCACTTTTTGTTGGCGATTCCTTCGTTCCTTTGATGATGTCAATGACAATAATAATTGTTGTCATTGTTGTTGTTGTTGTTGTGTGGCGCAAAATGTTTGCATTAAAAATTCATAAATCAATTATGGAATGTTAGCTCGCATTCATGTGCATTTGCTTATACGTATGGATGTTTATACAATATGTATATATACATGTGTCTATACATGTATGTGGATATATTGCATAGCAATGCGTATTGAAAATATTATTTGTAGATATGTTAAGCATTTACGGCTGCGTTTTTCTCATATATTCTTCATCATTACAATATACATTGTAGTTCTCGTTCTTGTTGTTGTTGTTGTTATTATTATTTGTCATAATATTTTCATTGAAATCATTTGCCAATTTATGGTAGGTACCTACCATATGCGTGCAAATATGTGTGTATATGCGTGATTTACTTTCTTGCACTTAATATTGTCTCATATGATATTGGATGATATGTTAGAAAGCGCCTATCACGTCTTTGAGCTGCCTATATGTGTTCATTGTAAGATGTAGGTATAATGAAATCAATTTTCTAAATAGAAAATCTTTAAGAAGTACATGAAGAAATTCCGTGTATTGTCATATGTATGTATGTAGACTATTATTAGGGTGAGTCGATGAAGAAAGCTTGAAATATCCATTCTTTAAGTGAAATTATACATTGAGAGCATATCGGCACCATTAAAATTACTACTGGTTCACTCTAAAACTATCCAAAAATATACCTACAGTAGCTTTGACTCTTCATGGGCGTTAGAAAGTGCCTGACACGTCTTTGAGCTGCATATATGTGGTCATTGTAAGATGTAGGTATAATGAAATCAATTTTCTAAATAGAAAATCTTTAAGAAGTAAATGAAGAAATTCCGTGTATTGTCATATGTATGTATCTAGACTATTATTAGGGCGAGTCGATGAAGAAAGCTTGAAATTACCGTTCTTTAAGTGAAAGTATACATTGCGAGCATATCGGACTATTAAAATTTCTTCTGGTTCAGTCTAAAACCAGCCAAAAATATGTCTATAGTAACTTTGACTTTTGATGGGCGGAATACAACAAATATAACAACCATATCGACTATATATTATAATAATGTCTGTAAACCGGTTGTAAAATATCAAAATTATACAAAGTTTTTGTTTAAACTGTTTATGATAATACCAAAAAAATAGTTTATGGTGCCAAGATGCTCCCAAATGAGTTTTCAATTATGATGTGGACATTGAACTCTTTTTTTGCTCAGAAATAAAATATACTGATCATTTTCGACGATCACAGTATTACCAGCCACATTAATTTTCTTCACACATAATAAGTCTCGCCTGCTTTCAAGCTAATACCTTACACATACCTTAAACATTTCTAACAAAAAAAATTCTTTTATTTTTTATTTATTTTAATTAAAATATCAATTAAATATTAATGGACAAAATACTACCTAAAATTCAATGAAAAAATGTTACTATACATTATACTATGTTGCTAGACACATGTTGCGATCATTTCATTTGATTATAAATTCGTCGTAAGTACCTTACGAAATTTCAAGCATTTTTTAAAACGAAAAACTTAGCTCATTGTTTGAAGCAGATTATTAGTAGTAGTAGTAGTAAGCCCCAACTATTTATTTCCTGTTTAAAATTTAGAAAAACTTGATATTATTGTTCAAAATCACAAAAAATAGTTTTTTTTTGGGTTCTATAAATATAAATTTGTATAATACATTAAATTAACTATATATTTTTAAATCATTGTAATAATTGAAAATTTTTGACCCGTTCTAATATTACTAATAAATATGAACATGTATGTATACGCCTGTGAATGCGAAATATTTGAGTATTGCAGGCATGATATTTTTTACTTTGACATTTTATATTACTGTTGTCACTACTTCTGTCGTTTTGTTTTTGCGTTTTGTTGTTGTTGATTTTGTTGTTATTTTATTTGTCATCTTCTTCTTCTTCTTATGGTATTTCATTTTAAATACTTATCATTTCATAACTGCTTACATATTTATTAATATTAATAACTACTCAATACCTACATTTTGGAATTATAATTTCAGTTTGTTTTCCATTTTATTTTATGTACTTATTTTCTCATTATTATAGCCCTCTGTAAGTATGATCTACTTAAATGCATTACTCGTATTTCAAAAACTTCCGAATTTCATAATAATTTCTTTGATGGTCCGACTTTTTCTGCCATGTTATAATTGGTACCTATTGAAGTTATCGTTTGAGTTTAATATTTTTCTCTATTGGAAAAATAATTTAACAATTTTTTAATAATATGTGGATTTTATTTGATATAATGATAATTATAATAACAAAAATGCAAATTCATTTGCATCAAAAATGTTCAATTGTTTGTGCATCAGGCCAGACTCATTAGGAATATATAACACCTTCAGATTTTGAAGGCCACTGTAGTATCTTCGAGGAGAAATATAAGGTTTATGGTAGGTAGTTAGGTAGAGGCGACTGTCCGTTTGCACACACTTAGGCCAAATGAAGTGCATTGTGATGCCGCAGGTGGGCTTCCCCGTTTCCCTTAGGAACCAAACTGAGCTTCGGGTAAAGGGTAATATGCTTTCCAACTGACAATAAGCAAGAATTCTGCAGCGAGTCAGTGCCGTACACTCACACAGAAAGTGAGTTATAGACTCTGGTTCCTCCTCGTCGCCGCAGCTCCGGCAATAGTCAGGTGCAGTGATGCCTAGTCTATTTGCATGACTACCTAAAGTTAAATGCTAGGAGGTCATTCGGGTAGTTGTACACGAATGTTCCAACTCCCATCTGGTGTTCGTCTTCTGTAATGCGTCCGAGGCTAATAAAAATTTTTATGTCGCCATTGCAATGCCAATACTCACCTAAGTTTGCAACGTTGTACCCTTCTTTGCTAGCTCGTTCGCAGTTTCGTTCCCTGATATGTCCCTGTGCCCTGGCGCCCATATGAGCTGAATGTTGAAGAGCTCGGACATCTCATTAAGAGATGTTCTGCAGTTATGGACTACTAATGAATTCAGGTAAACTGAATCCAAGGATTTTATTGCTGCTTGGCTGTCAGTGAAAATACCTATATCCACATGTGATACATATAACGTTACACTTAAGCCAGTTCATTACTCCGTGAATTGCTAGCATCTCTGCTTGAAAAACACTGCAGCGGTCCGGCAGTCTGAAGGCTATGCGAACCTCAAGAGTTTCGCAGAATACCACGTCGGTGATCCATTAAAAGGGCTGTTCCCATCCTCCCAATCGGATTTGTTCTGAATGTGTGTGTAACAAACTTGTTGCCGAACGTCAACTTTGTCGTTTCATAGTCAACTGTTCGCGGTTTAAAGCTGTATTGGTTCAGAATTATTGAGTGTCCCGTACCGTTGCAGTACCATTCTAAAATTGATCTGAGTCTTATTGTTGATTGAGCTGCGAATTGTTTCCCCTGGATATCTAAAGGAATCAAAAGATCTATCAAAATATTCGAGATTTGGTGGAGGTCGCTCTGAGTGCCCCTGTAATGCACAAGGATGCCATTCTTTGGACCTTTTCCACGAAATTTCTGTTTGTGATCTTATTAAGCGTCGTCCATCAGACGGCGACTCCATACAGTAACATTGGTCTCACTACAGCAGTGTAGAGTCAATATAAGATATTGGTTCTCATTCCCCATTTCCCCAAATAAGGTCTATATATTATTTACATATAATCACATTACATAAAATCAGAATGCGAGATTCAAATATATCTCATGTGATACACACGAGCTTTTATGAGCCTGTTAATCCTGTGGGGTGGTCAATAATGCTTCTGCTAACAAATTGCATGTTACCAAAAGGATTTACTGCCCTTAATAAACTAAATTTTAAGACGACATCTTGTTTATCCAATTTAAGTGATTCTATTTATGTTGGAGAGGAAATGTTAAAGATTGAGAACCTTTACAGAAGAAAATCAAATTTGTTTTTCTTCAGTACGCTCAATACACCTATGGTTAAGCTGGAAACGTAAAATATCCGAAACCTTAAATTTTTATTAAGAAATTTATAACTAAAAGATTGTTAAAGGGCACAACTAGTTTGAAATTTTACAATTTTCGATTTTTTTTTTGATATTTCGATCATTTATACCTTTAAAATTATCATATTAAAATTTCAAGTGAAAATATCAAATAGTTTCTGAGTTACAGCCTTTTACAAAGCAGCTGCAATGAACAATGAAATCAGTACTTTTATCTTTAAACACGTTTTTTTCAAAACTACATTTTTCAAATTTGCTGCAGCTGTAACTTGAAAACAAATCATCCGATCGACTTGGGTCTTCTTTTAGCTTATTTTGTATTTGTTTTTCCATACAATGACCCTCCAGTTTTATGATTGGATGAAAAATATAATTATGCCAGGCCAGAAACCATCAGATTTTTTAGCAAGATTTTAATTTTTTTTCACAAATCCGCCATTTTGTTGCATTTTAATTTTTTTTTTTTTAGAATCGAGCGTCATTGTATAATCTAGTTCAATAAAATATTTGGTTTTTTTGATTTCAGGCACTGCGAAGGCTATAATCACTGCAGCAGTGGGTAAACTTTTTTTTTTTTGAAGACTCAGGAGATGGTGGATACTTGCTGAAAATCGAATATTTTCATTTGAAAAATTACTTTGTATTTATTATTTATGCATAAATATATCTGCATAATTTAAAAACATTCGATGCAATACTTTTTTTTTTAAACAATTCACAAAAATCACCTTTTTTCAGGCGGTCAAACTAGTTGTGCCCCTTAAATTGAATTACAATTCCATCATCAATTTCTATTGCACTTCAAAATCATGACTTTATTACTCTTTACTTAGATACAAATGGATTTTAAGTTGTTTATGTTTGATCCATCCGTTTAAAAGGTCGTATATTGCACCGATAAAAAATATTATTTCAGCTCTGATTTGTATGACATAGAATTTTAATAAATTTACAAAATTTCTAAATGAAGACGGCCGAAAATTGCCAAAATTGATTTTAAGTTGCATCTATCATTAAGCTTGTTTTAACTTTGATATTTATAATACATCATTCTTTTAAATACACAAGTTCACTTAAAATATATATAATTCTTAGGCACTGTTTTTAAATATTCGCAATTCCGAGAGAAAAGTACTTTTAGTATCTGAGTGAATCTCTTCTCAGCTGGTTCCAATGATTCCAATATCAAATATGTCCCTCTCTTATTTGTCGACGAGCCCCAACGAGCCCACTTACCCACCCAACCTACCGAGAGGCGCGTGTGCATAACGTGCATATCCGGTAACCGATCAAAAATAGCCTTGCTATTGTGAGTATGCGAAGTTGAGTGGCAAGTGAAATTTCAGTTCAGAAAGGAGATTCATTTTCATCATTAAACAATTTTATTACAAAACAAATATTCAACATCACTAACAGTTTCTTATAAATGAATTTTTTAATGATCATTAAAAGAAACATGTTCTCACAATCACCAACAGCTTAAATGGTCTCAAGTGGTTTCCACAATGAAGTTTGTTCTAACTATGATGGACTCACCAATGTGACGGATCTGAGCTTATTGTAATTTCAAAGCTTCTTTGAACGCCGATTCTTATAACTTCGAATTTTCTAAAAATTTTTTAAATAAATCATTAAATAAAAGTTATCACAATCATAGCGAAATTCATAATTCTCAAACTTTTCTTTAAAATTCAAAATTGATAAAGTAAATAATTTTAGCATATAAAAGAGATTCGTCTGGGCTTAAACACCATTTGCGTTGGATCGACGCGTTTTATTGTACAATATTATTCACTAACCTTTTATGATGACTCAAAAAATAAATCATTTTCGGTAAAGCTGTGCCAAGCTAAGGCTAAAAATGCATATACAATAATTTCTGTAAATCTGTATTTGTCATCAATCATCAAGTAAAGCTATCTAACTTCATCTTCTTGCTTCATCTAACTTCTTGCAAAATTTAATTTCTTAAAATTAAAATCATAATGTGTCCCAACCAGTAAGACATTCCCTTACAAAAATATTTTTGCAACATTCTTCTTTGAATCATTTCTTTTTTCTCTTCTCTACATTTCAACCGTGTTATGTGAATATACATACATACAAACATACATGTATGCAAGCATGTATACATACCTATATTCTATTACGAATATACAAATGTCCATGTATGTTTGTCCATACATCTGCATGGGCCATAATTATCGACGATAATCTGGGCATCCATTATTTTAATTATAATAATTTAAACAAGTTTGCATATTAAAATAAATGTGCATTCATTCCGGTCATTTTAACATAAATTCACGTTAAAATCAGTAGCATTATATACAGACACACGGCAACACACATACAAGCACATATGCATATATGAGTGACCCATTCATGGGTAAACACATGAATATAGTAGAGACCTATATGTATATAAATTTCAGCATTTCACCTTAATGAAGAAAGAAGAAATAGCAGAAGAGCCAAATTTCAAGCAGCCTTGTAAATGTATGTGTGAGTATATATACTATTTGCCACTAATTTGATATACGAGCAATGCACAGTGTATATATTTATATATGCTATATATTATATGTAACCATTTTATATACCATTCACTGCAGTACACCCTTCAGAGCGCCATCTATAGCCACACCTTTAGATGAGCCTAAATGCATTTGTATATATATGTCTCTATGTACATATGTACAAGTACATATATGTATGTACATTATCTTCCCTTTCGCGACACTACAACTTGCTGCCACCAGTTCTAGTATAATTATAATGAAATCATTTGAATGCTTGTTCTACACCAGCAGCAAATATCATATAATAGTTGTTGTTGTTGCAGCAATGTCCTAAATTATGCAACATTTTCCTCGCATAATTTGTTGTTGATGTTGTTGCTACATACACATTTATTTTTCTTCTTCTTCTTCTACTACTACAGCCTGCCAACAACATAAACATTGGCACATAGTGGCACCGATACTATGACGACTACTACTATGACCAAGTATTACTACTGCTGCTACTACGTACTACTCGTATTGTTGCTGTTTGTGATATCCTACCATTCGAACAACTTGAATGGCTGAAATGTTGTTGAATATTCACAGCCTACGGCTATTTTATAATGTTCTTGCATAAAATATAAATTTAAGTTCATTTCATAAAATTTGTTCTAATTATGAGCCGATGAGTTGTTGGTCATTTCAACTATACACTTGTACACATACACACATTCACATACATGTATGCATGCATATATACATATACTATATAAATAGGCATATTATGGTTATTGTTGCTTTTTTTTTACTATTTGTTGTTGTTGCCTTCTTCACATGTGTAGTACTCGCGTACAGTTGAAAATCATTAATGGTCTTCTCACGTATGGGATAATGATGATATTGAGGCAAATAATTTTGCTTATACGAACATATTGTACAATATTACTAATTATTGGTTTACTATTTAATGTGATTTTGGTTTTTAGCGACGCAAGCTATAAAATAAATTCTTCATTGGCATAGTCGCATATACGAGTATCTATGTATTAGCGCACTTCTAGCAGTTTTAGTCAGATCAGATAGAGTTTCATAAATGAGAATTCTATCGACTCGATCCTTTCATTGATTTTTAGATTGAAAAATAAAAACTGAATTCTTCATTTTAGGTTAGCTTAAGTTAGTGTGACCACAATCTCTATTGAAAGCGCTTACGTAGGTCAGACTGAGTTCCATTGTGGTATAAAATTTTTCAAATTCAAGTAAAAATTATAAAGGGGTGACAAATTTTCAGTTATAACACATTTTCGGAACATTAATTTTTTTCAGTGATACTGAATTTCCATTCAAATAATTTATTTTATTGAAATTTTTTTTTTCTCTTAAATAATAACTAACTTAAATGGTAATTTTCTTGAATAAATTATATATGATTCACAATTTTAGATGAAAAAAAAAATATCAAATAAATGAAAAATATTTCCAGATAAATTCATTTCTATTTTTGGCTACTCGTACTTTAAAAACTTGTAATTTTTTTATGTAAAAAAAATCTTTTTTTAAACCAATATTTAGTTATGATATTAAAAAGCATTACAAAGACTTTTTTTTTCATATGAGCTAAAATAAAAGAAGTAATTGACATTACATCTGCTATGCTCCTGGTCTGCAGAACATATCTAGCTCTACACTGCGTTAAGGAACTATCACCATTTTTCAAAATTTACCATAGGCCACATTCTCAGATTTATCAACAGCTCTGGTTGGTTCAATGAGTCAACCATGGATAGTAATCACTTTTTGGCGAACGTAAGAGGCTTTGAAGAACCTTGGCTGTACTCCTTGATAAGTTCTTTAATTTGAAACGACATGTTTATATATATGCCTTTTTCTTTTTTGACATTCTGGAAGTAGAACTTTCACTCAAATCAACAGATTGCTTCTGCTCTATGAATATACCAGTTTTACGAAAAAAAAAATTGAGTACTATATATGTTATAGTGCATCTCAATGGATCAATTCTAAAGTTTTTAAATCTAACTCTGTAGAAAGTAGCCTTCACATTAACAATAGTCTCTGAATGCTACTTTCTCCTTCTCATACCGAAAGCATTAAAGTGCCCTATATAAAGCGCCATCAACCGCCCGAACCCATTTTCAACTAAGAGATAATAGAAAATCAGTTACATGCCTCAAGTCTTTAATTCTATTCTTTCTTTCAAATATAGTTGTTTTGAAATGCTTTTACACCTATATATATATTTTTTTTTTCAATTTTATTTCTTTTTATTCTTAAAAAATTTGCGATTAATTTCTCTAATTCCGCCGAAAAAAAAACCAAATAAAAACGGCTGGGTAAAAATGGAAATAAGTGTATTTCGTATTCTCTTTAAACAATAAAACGAACAGGATAAACCCATCACGCAAAGCAAACAAAAGATTGAATGTCTGGTTGGGGCGCTTCACTATTGATTGGAACCATCCAGCAATGATTTACTCAATTAAAGTGCAGTCTCGTACCAGTACAAGTGAAACCAAACGGTCTGCACAATCAGGCCTCGAGGTGCCCGTTAATCGAGCTTCTCTTATAGCCTAGACAGACGGCAGCCTAATTCCGGATTACCGGCGCACTTAATCCGAATAAAATAATAACCTAACAGACGGCAGTATTGCGGATTAACTAAACGGCTGATTGCTGTTTTATTAGGTCTGTCCGCTTACATTACTATCACTACCAATTTCTGTCATCTATCACTCTCGATATGAGAAAATCTACAAGAAGTACGTGAACTGAAAACTATCAGAAACTTGTAAATTGACATTCACCGTTCATAATTGATAGCTGGATTTATTTGTTCGCCAACACTTTTCATGTTGAATACTGTAAACAATTGTTGAAAGTTTTTTGTAAGCGAATTAACTCATAGACTTTATGAGGATTACCTGCAGTTAATGCCCGAGTTAATTCGAATTATCTCGATAATCCGGAATTAGGCTGCAGTCTGTCTAGGCTATTACAGTACTGTTGTGCATAGCACTAGAAGGGACCTACTTTTTTTAGCTGGTTCTGAACAGCAGAACGGTATCACTTTTTCTGAGCTTTGTCACAGAGTTCTTCTAGAAGCTTTTCTTTGGCAAATTGTTACTGCGGAAGGTTTGCCAATTGCTTGCCGACAGATGGATACGGTTCGAATGAAAAATCTTTTCGATATTAAATTATTTATACTTCAGTCGGAGAATGAACCCACGATCTACAGATCAGAAGGTCAACACACTAACCATTGAGCTACGGCACCCACTATATTTTATTGTAACAGTTTTATAACAATTTAAGTGATATTAAACATAGAGTAATATATCGAAATCGATAAAGTTTGGTTAGAGAACCCGTTGTTGGCACTATTTGCTACTGTTTAAAAATTTAATTTAAAAAACTGGACTATTTGTTCTCCTAGCACACCAACATACATTATACTAAGAATAAAAGTGCTTTTTTAGAATTATAAAATCACTCAGTATATCATAAAAATTCATCATTCAATATTACGACAAGGAAATTTCATAGTATCTTTACAATGTCATAAATTTTGTATATTTAAGATCATAATTAATCGTCACTATAATCAAAATGTTAAATACACATTTATAGATATACGCATATGTACGAGTATGGCACTAGCTCCACCACCCATATCACTATTTTCTAGATTCATAATTCATTCATTGTCAACTTCCATATCTTACCTGATTCGCCGACGGGTAACCGTATCCGAACTGCGCATATGCAGCCATATTTAATTTCACATACACAAACGCCTCAACCCTAATACACGCACATACACAGCTGACTGTCACACAGAGATGCGAGACGCACTGATAAATGTCACAACTTCCTTTCAATTACGAATTTTTTTTGTTTGTCAAATGCTTGTTGCTAGGACAATGAAAACAATTGCTATTGCTATTGAATGTGATGTGTCCATTTACGGAGTATTCCTGCGACTAAACCACTGTAAACATTGTACCAAGTGATACACGCTCCATGTGCGTTACAAAAAAATGTTGTGCTCTCCTACGCTTGTGCACGTTAATGTATGTTACACTGTGGAAGGACCGTGATGATGTTGGATGTTGCTTCAGAGCAAGAATGGTGCATTCACGCGACAACAAGCATCTACAAAACCGTTAGCTTCAAACAGGAAGTACATACATACATAGATGGAGGCAAAATGTTTAAATACATGGATCAAGTTGAGATAGAATATAATTCCCGCTATGTGTTGTTAGTGTTGGAACAAAATCGTAGGGTGATAGCAGAGCAATGTGAATTGAAACTATTGTTATTGTTGTTTTTGCTGTTTCAGTCGCTGTCGTTGTTGTTGTTGTTGTTGTTGTTGCTTGTTGAGAATTGGTAAAACAAATTGTCAAGCATTTATGTTAATGTCAATGGGAAATGTTTTGCTATTGTCTGTTGCTGTTTTTGTTGTTGTTGTTGTTGTTGGTGGTGTTGATGTTGTTGTCGTTACTGCTGCTGATACTACTCGTACTATTGTATTGATGTCATGATAATTTTAGCACTTTTTTCGCACTTTTTTCATAACCCAAATAATTTTTTTCGCCTTTTTGTGCTTTTGCCTTTGTATTATTGACTGATGTTTATGCGTTTGTATAGGTACATGCGTATGCTTGAGCTTGTATGTATTTGTATTGCAGCGAATCCTTTTATAACAATTGATTCATTTTACACTGTTTTTGTGATGTTTTTTTTTTCTTGTTTTCTTCTATTTGTATCCCTTTCCGATGTTTCTTCTATTATTATTTATTTATATGAGATTTTATTTGAACGTATATGTGTGTGTGTGTGTTTTTGTTTTGAGTGTATGTTTGACACAGATAAAAAATATGTTTTACATGAAACAATAAACAATTCGTTTTTTTCTTGTTGTTGCTGTTGTTTTTGTTTTTAACGTCACAATATATTTCTATGTTATATAAAAAAGTTACTTTAATGCTAGGCTGCTGAGTTTTGTTGTTATTTTACAGCACCTGTTAACATTATATGAATGTTTGTTGTTGTTGCAGTGTTTTTTTTTTCTTCCATAGAAATATTTTTAGAATGTCTAAAAATGATTTTAATTAAATTTGAATATTTGAATATTTCTATAAATTTTTGCTTTTCAATTGGCAAATGCGGTCACATTATATGAAAGATTGTTGATATTGTTGTTGTTGTAGTTTTTTTTTTTACTTGTTTGTTTCTGTCAGTGATTTAGCGTTTTTTTTTTATTCAAAAAATTCTATAGATAAACGCAAGTGCTCGCATTATGTAAATGTTTATTGTTGTTGAATTTATTAATAAATATTTTAAGTTTAAATTTTTCAAATATTTTTGCTTGTTTGTTTCTAATATACATAGGTTCTAATTCTTTTTATTTCAAAACTTTCTATAAATTTGGGTTAATTTATCGACGCAAGTGCTTGCCTTATATGAATGTTTGTTGTTGTTGTTTTAAATTAAAATTTAATAAATTACACTTTTTCAATATTTTTGCTTTGTTTATTTCTAAGAAAGGTTTTGATTGCATTTATTAATAAAATTCTATAAATTTTGGTTTATTTATTGTTGTTGTTGTATTTGAAATTTCAATGTTTCATTTTTTCTTTTCTTTTCAATCTATAATTTCTATAAATTTTCTTTTATTTATAGACGCAAAGGCTCCAAATAATTGAATATATGTGACGTTATTGTTGTTGTTGTTTTTTTTTTTTTTTTTTTGTTTTAGTTAAATAAATAATTTAAAATTCAAATTATTGTTTTTTTTTTTCTTTTTAATTCCAAATCTTTTTAGTATAAATTTGTCTTAATTTCTTTTAAAAATCTACAAATTAAGATTAACACCTAATTGATGTCACACATGAACCATCCAAACTCAAAAATTCTTATTAAATTTCCAATATTTTTGCTTATCTAGCAACGCATCAACCATTGCGTGTATATTTGTTTAATGCCGTCGTCACCACGTAGATTTCCACCTTTCAATCAAATTTACATTTAACCGTATAATGTTTACTTTGACGCATTCGAACACCAACTAGTTGGACGCATACAAATGGCAGTTTTGTTGTGTTTGTTGTATGCATACAAAATCTATTTGAATTTCTGTGTCACACTAGCACATTCGCTCATAAGTGCCGTCAAGTGGAATAATAGAAAGAGCATTCCGAACAAAGCAGTTGTTAAACAAATAACAATGTGTAAGAGGAGGATGACAATATAATACAAGACAATACAACACATTCATTGAGGTAGCTGTATGTGAAGAAGTGATGATTTTGTGAAAAAAATTATAATAAAAACAACACACGACAGTGCCACAACTAAAATAGTTACAGCAACCTTGTTGCATTGTGCAAAGAGGGAGGTGATTGAACGGCGGCGGTATGCAATTGTACTACTAAAATATAGCGAACACTATGCATCATTACTGCGTGAGAGAGTGTTCGATCATCATACGAGTTCCTTGTATTGTTCGAACCATGTTCGCCTAAGAGAAACACATAAACCAGACGTCAGATGTATCACAAGTAAGAATGAGCAGGCGAGAGTACATACAAATTAACGAGTGCTGGGACAAGTGAAACAAGCATAACAACAACAAATCACGATATGTATATGAATGAGTGAAAAAGCAAATTATGATATATATAGTGTGTGTATATATGGGAGCAATTTTTATCTTTGCGACTGTCACTTTATTTAGCGGTAACGCCTTCCATTTTGGAAATGTACATTTTTGAACGAGTAACGAGTGTGTGCACAAATATATAAATAACGAATTTGTATTTTGTTTACAAACAATTCCATTACGATTAATATCCCAGATTGCATTTAAAAATTTCCCCTTTTTTCGGTGTTTATATGCTTGACTGCTGCGTTGGAGTTGATTTTATGGCGGCGCTGGCGACCAACGACCACCGATCGACCACCACTACTTCACATGTAATTGATATCGAATATTGTAGGGGCTGTATTCAAAATGGGAGAAAGCAAAATACAACAACAACAAAAAGAAATCAAGCAACAACAACAAATAATATGAGAAAGTTATACAAAATCGCAGAAAAAAACTCCATGACACAGTTGGCATTGCAAAATTGAAAATGCAGAAAAGAGGTGGCGTAGGCACTGCTTCAATGATTGCGTGCCTTTCTGTTTACTTTTGCTTATTAGTGGTGCTGTTTCTGCTGTTGCTGTTGCTGTTGTTGTTGTTACAGCAACACTGTTGCTATAGTTGTTGTTGTAGTTGTTGTTGCTGTTATTATAATTGTTGTTGTTGTTGTTGTTCCGTATAATCATGCCAGTTTATTTATTTTGTTTTGTAGTTAGGTTGCTGCTATTGTTGTTGTAGTTGTTGTATTTTGTTGTTAGGAGTGGCTTTATTTTGTAATCTTCCGAAAGAATAGCACGCCTTC
The DNA here is from genome assembly GCA_963854835.1 of Megamerina dolium. Classification (NCBI taxonomy): domain Eukaryota; kingdom Metazoa; phylum Arthropoda; class Insecta; order Diptera; family Megamerinidae; genus Megamerina; species Megamerina dolium. The sequence continues at coordinate 59,946,076 of OY978528.1, read as the reverse complement.
TTTTTTCTTATATTTATTTTATGTTTTGTATATAAACAAAATCTTGTTTCTTTTTTTTTCCCATACAATTTTTTTCACCAACATGATAAGAACTATTGTTGAACAAAAATTGAATGATCTCACATATTTTTTTTCCATTTTTTTTTCAACATATTTCCTATAGCCAAAAAATATCTCTTTTCATTATGGAAATTAATTTTTTGACTTTTTGTTTATTTTAATTAAAAAACATTTACTTTAAAAAGTTTTTATTTCATAATGGAAATTAATTAAATTGTGTTTTTTTTTTTATTGGAAAGAGGAAAAACAAGATATTCGTTTGATTTCAAACAAGATTATGTTTGAAGTCAAACATAATTTTTTTAGGAATTAACATTTGAAGTCTTCTTTATTGGAACCAGCAGTTATAATCATTATAAACTATGAAAATCTACTTGAAAAAAATTATAATTTAACAAATATTTGCTGTTTTTTTAAGAAATCAGAAAAAGAGGAAAAGGGGAGTACTCAATTCGATCTGTATTATGAGGTTGAATCAATAGGTCCAGAAAATGTAAGTAAGGAACACCGGTGAAGGACTTCGTCTATCTTGGAATCAGCATCAACAACTGTAATGACGTCAGCCTGGAGATCATGCGTAGGATAACTCTTGCTAACATGTGTTACTTTGGGCTGAGTAAGCAATTGAGTAGTCGAGCTCTCTTTCGAAGATCGAAAATCACACTCTATAAGTCCCTCATTATTCCTGTCCTAACATATGGCGCAGAAGCCTGGACAATTTCCACCAGCTTTATATTACTATTTTTCTATTTAACAAGTCCAACGGCAAAGGGGTGATCTATCCCATGACACCCAGGTTACGCCACAGCCTTCAAATAATACCATATCTCGAAATCATCAAATTACGCTATCATTCATTAATCAATCACTAATTCGTTTGAATTAATCGCTTAGCGCCTAGATATTTATTCTTGTTTGGAAAGAAAAAATTGTCACAGAAAGCTAAATCTGGAGAATATGCAAGATAAGGAAGCAATTCGTAACCTGATTCACACAATCTTGTCATTCATCATCATCATCATCAGTTCCTGTATCTCCCACTGGAGCATAGGGCCTCAATAAAGCACTTCCACCTGGTTCTGTTTTTCGGCAAAATCTTTAGCTCGTTCCATGTTTTTTCGGACTCCTCTATTTCTTTTGCAATTTTCTTCTCCATGTGTGTTTAGGACGTCCCCTCTGTTTTGAGGGTTCCAATCGAGAGCTTGTCAACAAATCGCCGTGGCGTCCTTTCGCAATGTGTGACCATTGGTTCCAAATTACATTTTTCATATAAATGGGAGTTACTGATAACATTTCGCCACAATACCTTGAGAATTCGTCGGAGACATCTGTCGACGAAACTTTGAATTTTTCCATTAAGAAACAACCCAGGTCTCACATCCATAGAGCAATACTGAGATGATGTTTGACTTAAATAGTCTCCTTTTTGTCATTTCTACTGCAGAATTGTGCGCCCGTGGATTTTCCTTACCAAATGCGTTCATTTTTGCTTCAATTAAGTCTCCCTGCAGCCATCCAAATAATACGATTTCTCGAGACCATCAAAATAGGCGTTTCTTTCTCTCACCGCTGAGCCATTTTTTCCATATTTGAAGACAGAAAATAATCGCATGGGGCTAAAACTAAACTATATTTTGAATGAGGAGGCAATTCGTAACTTAACTCATGCAATTTTGTTATTGCTACTGAAGAATTGTGCATTGTCCTGATGGATGAGAACTACTTTCTGTGCCACATGTAGTCGCTTTTGCTTCAAATCGGCGAAGAAGAGATACAACAGCTCTGCATAATATGCGCCGGTGATCGTGAAACCCTATTCAAGGTAATCTATGTGAATGAAATGGGTGTGACATGTGACGCAGATCTCAAAAAAAATTTTTGCAATTTATTACAAAAGAAATTATTAGTGTCCAGCGGTTTTGTATTCATATTTTTGTACCGCCGGAATATAATTTAAAAATATGTTCATAACCGTCGAACGAAGGAAAATGTTATTACGAAATAATCTTAACTAGAAACCATGCTTTTGTAGTATTCGTAGAATTATAGGTAGAGGTAAAGTAATAAATTTTAGATGCATTTCAAATTAACCAAATTGTAAGAAAAAAAAAATAAAAAAGATCATTTCTGTTCTAAAATCCAAAATTTCTCCTTTAACTAACATTCATGCCACCAATAATCCTTTTGTATATAAATTCTATGTAAATTATATATATAAATTCTAAACCACTTGCATTTTAAATTACTTTCATACATCTGTACATGATACGAATCCATGTGCCACACAAAAAAAAAAAAAAAAAAAAAAAATAACTAAAACGAAATCGAAATCATTAAACGAATTAATACAATCTTAAGTGACATTTCTCAAGGACATCTACCTACACACACACAGACATACTCATACACATGGTATATGTAAGTGGTAACATCACTCCAATGTTACTGGTGCTAATTGCCATGATCGTGTTATATGATACCAAGTATTCGTATATGCATAGGTACATATATACAATATTTGTTGCATGTTGCATGCAGTTAAATTGTAACTATACATCTATCTATAATAATTCGTATCTCCAATTACACTAATCTATTCTTCAGAGTACATCTGGTTTTCACTATGATTTATGAACATTTGAAAATGTCATGATACTTGTACCTCTCGTGATACCTCTACCAAATAGGAATCGGAATCGTATACATTAATTAGAAAAAAAAAATTATATTTTTTTTTAGGGAATTCATGTAAAGTGAGATTGAATTTTTTTTTCGTCGATTGTTAGGGGTGTTAACTTGTAGTCATTTTTTATATGTATCTATGTACATATATATTACTCCTACATATCCCTAAGCAATTCTAAGGAAATGCTTATACTATCACGACACATAATTCACCACTTAAGATGGTGATAATGTTGTTTTTGTGTGCGACATTCCTTAGAGTACCAACCTATTGTGCAGAAGCACTTGTTGGCGCCATCTAAAAGTATTCATTTGTTAGGGAGTACTACATATCATATTATCCTTTATTAAGTAGACATATTGAAAAAATCATTTTTACATAATACTTTCTTGCATACTTACTCGATAGTAAATAAGGTGATATTTAGTACGATTTTTCTACTCTTAGAATATATATTATTTTCATCTAAGTATTATAAGTGGATGACACAAATTTAACTTCATTGCACTTAAGAACTTACAACAATTGCTTACAGTGCCTTTATTATGTTAAAACATTGGAAAAAATCATATCAAGAGCGTAGAAAGGGTTTAAGTACGAGCAAAATTTTAGTTTAGACTGATTTGTTTTTGTACGTATTTCTGTTATTATATGGATAAATTGAATATATTCAAATCATCGAAAAAGTAAGATGTAATAAGATCCGCACAAAGCGATCCTCTACATTGTGAAATTTCTATTTAACCAAATGTGATAGTATCAATATGTTCATAATTTCCCAATCCGCCCAGTAATAAGATTTATTACTCTCCATATATTTTACGAGTCAATCAGATGAGTGATTCAGTGTACCTGCCAGAAAAATTGAAGAAATACAGAGGTTTGGAAATACACATAATTATGGGAGCCGTAGTTCAGTGGCTATCCATTTCGCGGTTTCAAAAGTATAGGGCTAGAATTCGACATCTGTCAAACTGAGTTGTTAAAACAATTCCTTTCTTTTTCAGTTCAAAGTCTGACATTTGCGAAAATGGATCGCTTAACTATCGCACAACGCATTAAAATTGTAAAAACCTACTACAAAAATGGTGATTGTGCCACAGCCACATATCGTGCTTTAAGAGGAGATTATGGTTTACATAATCGTCCAACTACGCAAGCAATTGGCAAAATTGTGAAGAAATATGAAGACACTGGATCGGTTACAGATATTGTAAGGCCTGTGCATCATCGTTTCGCGCGTACCACCGAAAATATCGCTGCTGTAAGTGAAAGTGTTGCCGAAGACCTGAATGTGTCGATTCCTCGTCGTTCTCAGGAATTAGGACTGTCTTACGGCACATTATGGCGTATTTTGCATTTGGATCTACACCTACATCCATATAAAATCCAGCTCACACAACAACTGAAGCCAGCTGACCATTCACAACGTCGTAGATACGTCGAATGGGTGCTTGAACAACAGGCGGTGGACGGCAATTTTTCGAACAAAATTTTCTTCAGCGACAAAGCACATTTCTCACTCGGTGGGTATGTTAACAAACAAAATTGTCGTATTTGGGGTTCTGAGAATCCTTAAGTAATTGAAGAGAGGCCACTACATCCACAAAAAGTTACTGCTTGGTGCGCTCTTTGGTCCGGAGGTGTGATTGGACCTTACTTCTTCGAAAACGACGATGGAACGACTGTCGCCGTCAATTCGGAGCGTTATGGTCATATGATAACCGACTTTTTTTTGCCTGCTATTGAATAATACGACTTAGAGAATATGTGGTTTCAACAAGGCGATGCCACATGCCACACAACTCGAGCGAATATGGCTTTATTGCAAGAGAAATTTTCTGGCCGCGTAATTTCTCGTCGTGGCGATATCAAGTGGCCACCAAGATCATGCGATTTGACACCGCTTGACTTTTTTTTGTGGGACTACTCGAAAGACCGTGTTTATGCAGATAAACCTTTAACTCTTGAGCACCTAAAAACCAACATTCGTCACGTTATGGCTGAGATACCGCCCAATATGTGTCAAAAAGTGGTCGAAAATTACCTCAAAAGAATCGATGCTTGCAATAATTCGCGTGGTGGTCATTTAAATGATGTAGTATTTCACACATAATGTCAACGTTCAAACTTTATAATAAAAAAGAAATATCATGATAAAAAATATTTTATATGTGTTTTATTTACATTTACTTTTGAAACCGCAAAATGGATAACCCTTTATAATCACTTAATTCGAATCACTCCTGCTTTGACTCGGTCAGGTCATTTAACCCAAAGATATATCCGTCAAAAAGTGATTGAAGTTAAAATTTTCATTAAGATACCAATGTCTAGATACCAGTGTCTAGAATAGTGAAATGTAAAACAGAGCCTAATTAATTTTCTATAGGAGAGCCCTTGTAAGGGACAGACATGGGTGGAAAGTATTTTTGGAGAAAATATTGTCATAAGTAGTCATAAGTCATAAGATAGTGATAAATTTCACCACCCTTGGAACGATTCATAAGCAATTATTGGTGCATTTGTCAATGTGCAAGTGTTTTTAAGTTCAATTTATAGGGGAGCGCCTCTAATGGATAGAGATAGGATGTAAGTGTACTTAGAAAAGATACTAAATAGTAAAAATTAATGGTAGTCTGTAATTTATGGAAGCGGTGGTAGCGAATTCTAGAAGAACATAAATTCAGTGGCAAAGCCCTTCTTAGAGGTAGAGATGATGGTAAGTACATTGGGGGGAAATGTTAAGATGGAAGAATTAATTAAATTTCACTGCTATAGGAACGATTCCTAAGCTATTATGGATGTATAGTCGATTTTAAAACTTTTAACTTACATTTGTAGGGGAGCTCATGTAAGGAGTAGACATAGAGGGAATGTGTTTTAAAAAATCTCCTTACAGTCGGCTGGGGCCGACCAGACTATACCCTGCATATGTAGATTTATATATAAAAAGTTTACTCGAATATCCAACTTTTCTTTTATTTCCACTGTTCGAGAAACAATTTTTGCATATACTACTAATTTACAACCGAAATATGGTTGACTTTGACGAAGTAAAAGGATTTTAAGATAATTCCGAGGCTTAGTATGGGAGCTATATAAAAAGTGGGCGTGGCTTACCACTTTCTGGTAAATCCAATTAATTTTTCAATGTTAATCCACACCTTAAATTTGGTGTCCTACGTTGAATAGTTTCTAAGTTATGGTGGTTAACATTTTTGTTTAATTTCCTCAACTTTGTATGGGAGCCCCAATAAGAAGTGGGCGTGGTACGCTGATTTTTCGCCAGATTATTTCCGACTACGATATTAATTTAAGTGTCAATTATGGTTATTTTAGACATAAGATTGCCTAAGTTACAGCTGTTTCAATTTAAAATTTGTATGGGGGCTACGATAAACACTGGGCGTGGTGCGCCCATTTTCTGTGAGCCTAGTTGCTCGTACAATACTAATCCATACCCTAAGTCTCGTTGTCCTAGGCTAAATGGTTTGTAAGCTATGGAGCTTAAAATTTTAGTTTAATTCACTCGACTTTGTATGGGAGACCCATGAAGGAGTGGCGTGGCACACTGATTTTCTGCCAGATTATTTCCGACTAGGATATTAATTTAAGTGTCAATTAGGGTTATTCTAGACAGAAGATTGCCGAAGTTACAGCTGTTTCAATTTAAAATTTGTATGGGGGCTACGATAAACACTGGGCGTGGTGCGCCCATTTTCTGTGAGCCTAGTTGCTCATACAATACTAATCCACACCTTAAATCTCGTTATTCTACGCTGAATAGTTTGCAAGTTATAACCGGTAACATTTTTTTTAATTTCCGCAACTTTGTATGGGAGACCCAAAAAGGAGTGGGCATGGCACATTGATTTTCTGCCATATTATTTCCGACTACCATGTTAATCTAAGTGTCAATTATGGTTATTCTAGACAGAAGATTGTAGAAGTTACAGCAGTTTCAATTTAAAAGTAGTACAGACACTTTGTATGGGAGCTACGCTAGAAAGTAGGCGTGGCTCATCCACTTTTGGTGAGGTTATATAGTAGTATAATATAACTCTATGTGCAAAATATTGTTGTCCCAAGTGGTATATTGTGTGAGTTATAGCAAGTTAAAGATTTTGAAAATTTCGAGGTTAGTCGCTTTGAATGCTTGGTGTGGGCGTGGTTATTGACCGATCATGCCCAATATCAATCCCCTCCGTACCCTTGGATCATAGATTACTTATGCCAAATTTCATCGAAATAGCTCAATATTTACTCAAGTTATCGTGCGAACCAGCCAGGTGACAGACAGACGGACGGACGGACGGACGGACGGACGGACGGACGGACGGACGGACGGACGGACGGACATCGTTAAATCGAAAATTTAATCGACGCTGATCATGAATATATATCTATGTCTATATCTCCGGAGATTCCTTCAAGTGGACACAAACATCTGACCGAAATGAATATACCATGCATATTGCATTATGCAGGGTATAAAAATGGTAAGTAGTAAAAATTAATGGTAGACGGTCATATATTTTACATCTTTAGGGGCATTCTAGAAACGGTGATAGTAAAATTTATTTTTAAAAATCGATATTTTGTAGGGGAGCCTCTCTAAGGAGCAGAGATATGGGGCAAGTATGTATAGAAAAAATATTAATTAGTGAAAATTAATCAACATCGGTTAAAAATCGGCACCCTGGAACGGTGAAGCGAAATTTATAAAAAAAAAAACGCCTCTATTTTATAGGTGAGCTATTCTAAAGCATAGAGAAAGGAGGCAAGTATATTTAGAAAGATTGTTAGAGTAGTAGTATTAATAGCAGTGCGTCATAAATGTTATTCCTGTAGCGGGTCTCTCGAAGTGGTGTAATTTTTATTTTGTACCGAATCCTCCCCCAGAAATTAAAGAAGTATGATTGTTCAGGAAAAATTTTGCTGTAGTGGCTATTCTATGTATTTTAATTAATATCTAAATATTTTAATTTTTAGAATTTAGAAACAAAATATGATACTACGATAACACGATGAGACAGTCTGAAATAGCTGAGTAGTCTTATGGTGGAGGTTGTAGGTCTAGTCGAATAAAATAAAACTGCACTCTCCCAAAATCTTGAAAAATCGGTTTCGCGCTCTTTTCGTCACTTATGTGGCGCTTTTGTCAATGAATTATGAATTATCCGAGAGAGAGAGAGAGAGAGAGAGAGAGAGAAGAGGACAAATACGCTGTTTAACCGTTAATCAAGATTTTGCGGGTGTCTCGCAAATGTCAAGTAAGCACTTTCGTTTTATTCGAACAAATCTACAACCTCCACCATACGACTTCCCAGCTATTTAAACTTTGTTCCATTATGTATCAGAGTGTAGTCTTAATCTTTGATTTTTTTGATTTCCATTCAGCACTTTGACGCTTGGTTTCTAGATCGTATTGGAAACACCATGTTTCATCACCCGTAACAATTGTTTTCAGGAAGTTTAGATCATTTTCTGCATTCTCTAGAATGACTGACTCTCATTAATTTTTGGTCCTCGTTCAATGTGTGTGGAACAAATCTCACGCAGACCTTTGTTTTGCCCAAATCCTCGTGAAGAATGAGTCGGATATTTTCTCTGTTGATGTTTAAGGCCTGTTCCATCATTTTCACTGAAGCATTGTGGTAAAATCACGAACTTTCTGGATCGCTTCCGGCGTCCGCACTGAAATTGGCTTTCCTTCTTTTATTTCATCACCCAGCGACTCTCTGCCATCCAGAAACCATTTATGCCACATAAAAACATTTGATCTGAATAAACAAGCATCGCCATACGGTTGCTGCATCATTCCGAATGTTTCTGAGGCACTTTTACCAATTTTTGCGTGGAATTTTATGACCGCTCTTTGCTCCATATTAAAATTTCAACATCAAACGAACACGTGTTTTGTAAAATGAATGTCAATAAACATTAAATGTCAAACAAAACCCATGTGCTCACACATAGATGGCGCGCTTGGTTGCTGAGATATGGTTCGAGTCTTAATACATAATTGTCGCACCTTGTATGCTAGAAAGTATATTACTTATTTATTTATTTTATTTTTTATTTTTTGAGAAACCCGATAGTGACATGATCGCTAGTGAGTTGACTTGAGAATGGACAGTGGACGATGATTTTTAATTGGTGCAGTATTGATTCATGAGACGATATACCTTTGAAATAAGCTAATCGTATCTAATGCATGAGAGTAATAATCTTTAATTTTGGTTCAACATAGCTACGTCGCTTCCCAACCCATAATACGATCGATCGATAATTTCTCCTTTGTCCTTGTTTAGTTTTAATGACATCATCAAAGTCATCATCATCATTATAAATATACAATTTCTATTCGTTGATGTATCCAAGTACATACAAATATACCTACTTACGATATGTATATGCCTTCTAAGGTATTATATATATTTTCTTCATTTAGCTAACAGCATGTTACACTTAGATACAATTACATATTCAAAAAGAAATATACATATATTAAGTATATCGAAATAAATACCTTACATATAGGTGTGTACTGATATGATTTTCTATATGATGAGAATTACTGCACATGTTACAAAATACTATATATATGTATTGTAGATATATTGTACATTTATACATGCCTCTTGGAAGATGCTTCAGGAATAGCTCTAACAGCTTTAAAATACATTCACCCTAATACTACTTTCATACTCTCATTGTTAAGATGTTTAGATATGGCACCCATTACCGCTCAAGGTAAATTCTCTATATATATATTTTTTTTTTTTTCATATTGGTCATTTGTATACATATATTTTGGACATAGCCATAGAAGTACCATAGAGAAGAGTAAGCAGCATGCAACGTGCAATAACATAACATGCAGATTAAATTGAAAACAATTTAGATGCAGATTTCAATGTTACAAAATATTATTTCACTAGACATGACAAGCCATAACCATCATCATTATCAACATCAGCATCATCATCATCATCATCATCGTCATCATCTAAGTATGGCACGCTTTATAAATACATACATATATAAAGTAATGTAGGGGTACTATCAACCCGATCAAATCGTATATATTTGTATGGGTTACTGTGTTTGTATTCTATTGGCATAGTAACATTTAAGAATCACAAATAAAATGTGGCATGTGGCTGTACATCTCTACTCATCACATCACTGTATAGGTACGGAAATTTGTAGACATGTGCATAGTGGCAACACTTATGGGATGCTGCCTAAGTGTTGTTTCATGTCACCTGAAAAGCATTTGGACATGAAATTGTCTATTTTTCAAGTGAGTATATGAATGTGTTCCACTCTCTATTCTACCTACAATATACATATATATGTGAATGTGTTTGTGTGATAGTCGTACGTATGTAGAGAGATACCTTGAGTTGTTAGAAAGCTTCTTAAATTGAAGTTTTGTGAATTTCGTGCATCAATTCACTTGAATGTAATAAAATCCATGAACCGAAAATTGAGCTAAGCATTTCAAATAGAATGTTGCATATACGTAGACAAGCACATATGACACCAATAGAACTATAAGAGAGCAGTTAGCTTGGTAGTAATAGAAAGAAGGATTTAATGCAAATTACTATATAAAATAAATTTGTAAAGTTGATATTAATCCCCAAGGAAGCATGTTGAGATTTCAAATTGTGATTTCATAATATACATACAAGGATTTTCATATTTATTTATAAGTAGTAGTTGGCAATTTGTTTGTTGGTGCTCAACAAACATTAACAAATTTTGATTATGTAATTTTTGAATTATTTTATTTTAATAGTATTTTTTTTTTTTTTGTATTATTAAATAAAAACAAAACTATGGAAATGGCATATTATTTGCTATGCTACCTTTGTAGACATAATGGAGTCATTTGAGTTTCGGCATATCGTTTATGGATCAAAGAAAATCATTATATCGGCTATAGAATGTACTTCTTATTTACACTGATTGAATTTCTTATCGTAGTGAAAACACTTGAAAAAAATTGAAATTATTGTGCAAACATTGCTGCTATTATAAGACAATACAATGCACACATACAGTTTCTATGCATTAATGTATGTGTGCATTCATTCCAAAACACCTTTTTTGTGAGTTGTGGCAACTTATTTACTTAATAACTTTTCTCGAAGAATGCAATTCAATGTGCACAGCATATACGACAAAGCGGCACACTTTGTTACCTTCTCAAGTGGTTGACGTAATGCGCACTTTTTTCACTTCTTCCCTAACTAACAAAGTATTTATTAATATCAATATTATCGATTCTTCAAAGTTGTTGTAATTTTTAATTGTTCAATACAAATGTTTGTTTGTTTTATTTTCTTCCATCTTTCTTTTTTTTTTTTCTTTGAGTACTTTTTTGTTTGTTTTTTTTTTGTATTCATTTCTTTATTTTGCTGTGATAAGTTATCAGTGCACACACACACATCGCTCATGCCAACACCATAATTACAATTACGCTTTACTATTAGTTAATGGAATTTTAAAATTAGGTAAGTAGATAGATATCTATAGAGTATTTAGAGTGTTACCTCCTTCAAACGATTATCGATTGAAAATCAATTGAAATTCTATACACATTTATCAGCCGTTTGTCGTGTGTCCATGTTTGATTAGATACTATTTGAAAACATGCTTCACAAATTAGCTGAGTGAAACCTCTTAATATGGCCTTAGGAATTATGCATTAGCATAAATACCTTTAAATGAGGTCTATTTGGTTTGTGGCCGTAGTGCTGGAGTTAGTAAACACTAATTTAGTATGAAGCTCAAGCAATAGTAGTAGTAGTAGTAATAGTAGTAGTAATAGTAGTAGTAGTAATAGTAGTAATATTAGTAGTAGTAATAGTAGTAGTAGTAATAGTAGTAGTAGTAATAGTTGTAGTAGTAATAGTAGTAGTAGTAATAGTAGTAGTAGTAATAGTAGTAGTTGAAGTAGAAGTAGTAATAGTAGTAGTTGAAGTAGAAGTAGTAATAGTAGTAGTTGGAGTAAAAGTAGTAATAGTAGTAGTTGAAGTAAAAGTAGTAATAGTAGTAGTGTAGTAGTAGTAATAGTAATAGCAGTAGTGTAGTAGTAGTAGTAGTAATAGTAGTAGTTGAAGTAAAAGTACTAATAGTAGTAATGTAGTAGTAGTTGAAGTAAAAGTAGTAATATTAGTAGTGTATTAGTAGTAATAGTAATAGTAGTAGTGTAGTAGTAGTAGTAGTAATAGTAGTAGTTGAAGTAAAATTACTAATAGTAGTAGTGTAGTAGTAGTTGAAGTAGAAGTAGTAATAGTAGTAGTTGGAGTAAAAGTAGTAATAGTAGTAGTTGAAGTAAAAGTAGTAAATGTAGTAGTGTAGTAGTAGTAATAGTAATAGTAGTAGTGTAGTAGTAGTAGTAGTAATAGTAGTAGTTGAAGTAAAATTACTAATAGTAGTAGTGTAGTAGTAGTTGAAGTAAAAGTAGTAATAGTAGTAGTAGTAGTAGTAATGGTAGTAGTTGAAGTAAAAGTACTAATAGTAGTAGCAATAGTAGTAGTGTAGTAGTAGTAATAGTAGTAGTTGAAGTAAAAGTACTAATAGTAGCAGCAATAGTAGTAGTGTAGCAGTAGTAATAGTAGTAGTTGAAGTAAAAGTACTAAAAAAAAAAAAAAATATGTGGCACTTAAATCCCCAAAGGGCTCATTGGCCGAGCTTCTCTTTCATTACTGTTGTGTGTCTTAAATTTTGGACAGTGTTAGAATGGACCTACTTACTTTAGCCGGTTCCGAACGGCAGAACACTTGTGACATCACTTTTTCTGAGCTTTGTCACAGAGTTCTTTTTAGAAGCTTTTTTTCATGGCAAGTTGTTACTGTCGGAAGAATTGCCAATTGCTTGCCGACAGGTGGGTACCGTTCGAAAGAAAAATCTTTTCGATATTAAATTTGTTATGCATCAGCCGGGTATTGAACCACGACCTACAGATCAGAAGGCGAACACACTAACCACTGAGCTACGGCACCCACAAATAGTACTAATAGTAGTAGCAATAGTAGTAGTTTAAGTAAAAGTACTAATAGTAGTAGCAATAGTAGTAGTGTGGTAGTAGTAATAGTAGTTGAAGTAAAAGTACTAATAGTAGTAGCAATAGTAGTAGTTTAAGTAAAAGTAGTAATAGTAGTAGTGTAGTAGTAGTAATAGTAATGGTAGTAGTTGAAGTAAAAGTACTAATAGTAGTAGCAATAATAGTAGTGTAGTAGTAGTAATAGTAGTAGTTGAAGTAAAAGTACTAATAGTAGTAGCAATAGTAGTAGTTTAAGTAAAAGTAGTAATAGTAGTAGTAGTAATGGTGTAGTACTAGTACAAATTCGTAATGCATAAGCTCAAAACAAGACCGTCGACTCCTGAACTCGATTGGAGGAAAATGCAGAATATCGTCAATACACTTCTTCCTACATACGAGTATTACTCAACAGTAACTAATCAAGACATCACATAAAGCGAAGAGAATTCACCGTTGCCGGACCAGATGACTACCTATCTGAGGTATTAACGTTTTCATACTTCTGGACATACATCTTCTCTTAGATAGGACTTGTATTTATAATTACGGTTACTTGTAGTCTTTCGATTGCTGTAACCGTAATTTTAAATACAAGTCCTATCTAAGAGAAGATGTATGTCCAGAAATATGGAAAATGAACAATTAACACTTATTGACAAGGTAGAAGGCAATCACGAAATTCGATCAGCATATAGGACATTGTGTATGCTAGATATAGCTGGCAAGGTGTTAAAGCGACTTCTCGAACAGCGATTAAGAGCTGCAATACAAGAAATCAGAGATCTGGCTCAGACTGGACACCACTACTTTAGACGAATAGCTCTTTTAGCGAAGCTAATTGTAAAAAACGATTTTAATAAAGTAGGATGGACCGACATCACTGAAAACATTGAGTGTTGGTTTTGAGTCCCTACATTTCTATTGAAAATCATGAACATGTATGATGCCAGGGACCAGCCCTGCATAAAGCGGGCCCAGAATAAATAACGTCAGATGCGATTGTGGTAATATTGGAAATTAAAATGCTGGACGGAAGTCACCTTAGTGGCTTTTGTTGAGAATATAACAACCGTGATCGATGCCCTAAATACCACTGACGTCCAACGAAAGCTGTACCAGGACATGCTCCAAATGAAAGCCTGGTTAAATTACCTCAGCTTAAGGTTCCAGAGAGGAAAAAAAACAAAGATTCTGCTCCTAACGGAGTGACATATACTATTAGCAGTGAAGACTCTTGGTTTTGGAGAATCATTATGTATAAAGAAGGTTGTGAAACAGAGTTGGTCATTTCTGCACTACCACTAAATTGCAGTGGAAATTATCCCTGAAACTTAAGTGATTCTAAAAAAAATATGCACTATCACTTAACCTATAGTGATAGTGAAAGTAAAATTGCACTATCACTAAACTTTTATTAAAGCGATACCAGTAATTCAATAAGAAAGTGTATTCCAAACAAACCATATTTTTGGATAGAGGCTTCTAATTATATCGAACCTATCACAGAAGCTATCGGTCATGGATACTTTAGAAGACAGCTCTATCTACGGGTAGAGTTATCGGACGATCCTGAGTTGCATTTACGGTTACGCCAATAAAGATGCAGAGCACAAATTATTGAATTGTGAAAGCTGGAAAAACGAGCGGGAAATACTAGAAAGACGTCTGGATTCTATTCCAATGGAGTCTCTAATTGAGAAAATGATCTGTAATTAGAAAAGCTGGAACGCTATAACAAAATTTTTGGATGTGTTCTCATGAAAAAGAACACTACTTTGACGCAGCAAATAAAAATAAATAAATATGAGGCATTTGTAAGCCCCAAAGGGCTCTTAGGTCTAGCTTCTCATCCAGTATTGTTGTGCGTGTTAAAATTTTGGATAATATTAGAAGGGACCTACTTATTTTAGCCGGTTCCGAATGGCAGAAACCTTGTGACATCACTTTTTCTGAGCTTTGTCACAGAGTTCTTTTAGAAGCTTTTCCATGGCAAATTATTACTGCCGGAAAATTGCCAATTGCTTGCCGATAGGTGAGTACCGTTCGAAAGAGAAATCTTTCTGATATTAAATATATGCTTCGGCCAGTGAACTACGGCATCCACATGTGAGTAAAGTCTGGTTAAAACTAATATGGTCTTTACTCCAAGGAAATGCTACCGCGGTTCCGAGGTAGGTTTAAGTGAAGATTTTTCGAAATTAACTAGAGTTTGGGTTATATTGCCGTAAGTAAAGCTTCGACAAGAGTTCAGCTAATCATTCTTACTTCTTAGTGCTTAGTAAAATAATGATTAAGCCGCCGAATAGAAATGATTAATAATTAACCAATAACAAATTTATTGCTTCAGGACTAAGTGCGGAAATATGGAAAAAATTTCAGCGTCAACTTGAACTTGAAGCGAAGCAATAGCGACTTAATGAAGTGTCATTCTATGGTTTGAAACCGAAAGAAATGTGAATGTAAAGCCTTTTATTTTGCAGTCCACATTCTTTCAATCTATGAAATGCTACCACATTAGTGCTTCTACTTTGGTTTTAGTTAATCAAAGCACTATGAATGCATAGTATTAGCTGAACCATAGTCAAGCCTTTAGAATGGCCTTAGAGAGGGTGTAGTTGGTCAAAACTCTAATTATACTCTACACTCAGAAATTTGTATATTCTTGAACATTCTTTAAAATGGACCACTTAAGTACATCTTAAGTGGAAATGTTTGCATGTATATGGAAATAATAGTTAAAATATGTATGTACCATATTTGATTGATGGACAACTTCCATTAACTATTTGTTACTCATTTTTTTACTACATATTTTCCAAAACTACTACTTAGTATCATAAAAGCACTAATAGAAGCTGTTTTTATGAAATATAGTACCTACTACAAACTACATTTTCACATCCACATAACCCATTCTTAAAACTTTATTATAGCTAGTACAACATTATTATTATTATTCTGGCACCCCAATGTGTTTGTGTGTGTGTGTGTGTACAGAAAGAAGCTTAATAGTATGTAGTTATATATTATTATATATTTTTATATCTATTATATAGTTTTTATATATATATAATATATGTATTTTTACATACTTGTGGATATGTTTATTTATGATTATAACCATCATTAGCATATCCACATGAACTTACAACATATGTATCTATAATGGGTAGAAACGAGGAAAAATATATATGTATATACAAAAATCATACTGTTTTATAGGGGCTAGTACAAAAATCACTTTGCCCGTTAGCACTTAAGTGACAAACTATTGCTGTGGTATGACATGTACATGATGGTAAAAGGTTATAAAATACTAAATAGTCGATGTCATAAAGAAATGCATAAAATAAAAAAGCAGCATAACAAAAATGCTAGTAAGTACATAACTATCTACATATGTAGGTATATACATATGTATTTATAATACATAAAAACAATGTGATAAATAATGGCTGATATTGGGAAGCCTTAAAAGTGTTTTATAATGCAAAAATACCACATACGAGTAGGCATATTAGAGTCATCAGAAGCAATAGAAAGGCAAAAGACCACCCACTGATATTTGCAAAAGTACGAAGGAATTATTGCAACAAGAAGACAATCCGATAATGCGACAACCATAATAATAATAATGATGTTTAAACTCAAAATGGTATTTTAAATTGAAGACGCCATGAATGGATTTTATGGTATACAAACTATCGGTCACAGTTCAAAGCACACTTATATATTAAATAATCTCAATTCTTCATTCAACTCTGTGGATTTCCTTATAACTTTGTTTAATATTGATATTGCACAAGTTGTCAAATACTGAATTTATTGCAATCTCTATGTATGTGGTATAGGCTCATTTAGTATGTATCATTTCACGTCTCTCTCTCTCTCTCTCTCTCTCTCTCTCTCTCCCTCTTTAACTCTATGCTACTCATCTGCATCTTATACAAATAATAATTATCATTATCATTAAAATCATTTGTGTATCATTGTGCATTAGATGGATGAGCATAATGATGCATCCATCATTTTTGCCAATTGCAACATCTGCTGTGCGGTTTTTATTTAATTTGCAGGGTTGGTTGCCTCGCACGAGTATATTTTTTGGTTTCTGGATTTTACCCGCACATCCTCAAACGTCCGTATGCACGTATACAGGGTGAAAATAAAATGCTAAATATTCTTTTACTTTTAAAGCTAAATTTTCTTGTCGAAAGTCCATTTGATTTTTTGTTTTTCTTACTGACAGCTGAGGTCAATATAATTTTTTTCCCAAATACCTCTTATATGGTGTCGACCTAGTGTCACCCAACTTGTAATATTAGCGACAGTACAAGTTTCCTATGGAAAAGATCCGTAAAGAGCTACATATATGACAAAGCGATAAACAAAGCGAGTGTCCTATAGTTCAGGATCAAAAGTAAAATTTTGTTAAGGATTTAGGATCTAATGGTGTCATATACTATATATGA
Source organism: Megamerina dolium (assembly GCA_963854835.1). NCBI lineage: Eukaryota > Metazoa > Arthropoda > Insecta > Diptera > Megamerinidae > Megamerina > Megamerina dolium. The sequence continues at coordinate 59,928,792 of OY978528.1, read as the reverse complement.
CACCATAATTCAATACATGCAGTAGTGGCAAATGATCGTAAATTCCTTACGACCCTGGAACGATCGTTCAGCAATAAAATTATTCAGCCTTTCTGACAACACTTTTTCAGCTTTGTCATAGAGCTATTTTCAAATTTGTTCATTCCAAATTTTCATCCACGATTTGTAAGAACAAATTTGCATTTTTCTGAAAAAAAAACCTGTAATGAGTTGGCAATAGCCGATCGACAGAAAACCTACTGTGCCCCACAATTAGCATTTAGTGCAGTTTCGGCAACCATAATCCACGCCAATGGGTTCCTTTCAACCCTGCCAGTTCTTCTAAGATTATCGTAAGCTGCATCTTATATGGGTTCAAGAACACCGCGGTATCACTGAAAATAAATTGACTGAACAATTGACTAATGAAAGCTCTGCTAATATGCTTATAGTACGGAATCTACCCTGCAAGTTCTTTTATGGTGATTAGTGAGTATACGATGATATTGAACAGACTTGCGAAACGAAATAAACTTCATTTTATACAGGTTCTAGAACACATTCGGAGCATTCGGAATAGATTGCCCGATCAATTGGTAAATGAAGGCTCTGCTAGGTTATCTATGAGTCCAAAAAATATTTTCGGCACCAGCTCTGCAGAATTTCTAGGTTAGATCAACGACTTTGCGGATTCGATGGACAAGAGAAGGTGGACTGAGCTCAAATAATGTAAATTGGTGAAAGACTTTGCAAAAAACCTGGCAGAAGAGTGTCGCAATTTCTCTTAATATTGGGAAGATGGGATCTGATCAAGATCATCAAAGAGTACAACACCATTTAATATCCCTCTTGCCACTGTAATTGCTATCACAAATCCGACTTGCCAATCTTTGATTCTGTTATTGTCCAGCTATTGCGAGAACAAGATTGAGATTGTTGAGTGGCAATGTTAAGAGCATGAGTTTCATACACTTTTTTACCCAAAGTTCTTGAACATATTAAGAAAACTAAGAAGTTTGAAGAAGAATAGCATATTATTTTCTTCACCATGCTTTCCTTCGCCTTTTCTACATTTACAGCTCTTCTAGCACTTCCACTTTCGAGCTATGGTATGCATAAAGGTCTGTTGATTTTGTGCCTAGGGCATAATTTATCCACCTCTAACTCTATTCCTAACTCTCTTCTCTCTCTAACTCTAACTCTATCTTATAGCCATGCAACCACGTCGAGTTAAGGTAAAGCAATAGAATTATCCACTGAATTACTGAATTTTTAAAACTTGAGCAAAATGCAGGCACTACACAAAATTGAAAGGTGAATGCATGCTCAAGCACTTTGATACCATTTTAATACATCTTTAGGTTTTTTTACAGTCTCCTTTTGTACTCATATATTGTTTTGTCACCCTGTTTATTTAAATGTAAGACCTGTTGTGTGTGTGTGTGTGCATAATGTTATTAATACGTTTGAGGGCATAATTACACAATGTGACACTTTTATGGTTAACAGCCCCTTTTTATATATATGATTTTTTTTTTTTTTTTTTGGTAAATAATTTATCGCTTCTAAATGGAATTCAATGTGCCTTTCATTTAGATAATGATGCTTATATGTATATGATTTTGTTATTACTCTAATATCATTATTACTTATTCCCTACAATATTATCATTGGCAAACGCTCTTAATATTACTATTATTTAATTGAGTTGTCAAAATAAATAATTGAATGATAAAGGGAGACGAAAAAAAAAAGTAAAAATTGCAACAAAAAAAAAAAAAAAGAACTAGGAACTGGAAAATTAAAACATGAATAATTGCCAAATGTTACTTTTCGAGTATAGTTTCACTTGTGTTTTTTTTTTAACATTTATCAAATGAATCTAGCTATTTTTCTACTTCTTCTTCTCCTCCCCTTTTAACTATTACTGCAGTTTATGCAAATTAACTTTATACAAACCTACACAGAGACATTACGCTGACCTAAGGCGAGTAATAGTTGTATGAGCACATGTATATAAAAGAGAATTACCTCTTGAGAGCGAAAAAAACATGCACATTTATTAGGATTAATTGGATCCAAGTACTCATTCCCATATACCAGCATACAGGACAAGACTAACAAGGACATTTTACTTGTTTGTATTCAGCATTGGTGTACAAGTAATACGTGTGTGTGTGTGTACATAGCTTGGAATGTATTGCGCACCTTTATTGGCATTTGCACGCCTCTTCACATCACTAAAGCCAATGAGTAGTAGTATCCACTACCTATTGTCATTATGATATACACCCACACATATTTGTATAGTATATATATATATACTCTACTAAAGAGCTATCTGCCTATGGCTCTTTTGAAGTACCTATTTCATTCATACAATATTTTTTATATTACGATAGTACCATACAGTGTCACATTTTCATATAAACTGTGATCAAAAATTGTCAAAAGTTTGACAATCGACAAATTTAGTTTTTAGCACAAACTATATGTGCTTATAAATATAAAGCTATTGAACTGAAACTTAGTGTATGAAATTTATTTTAGTATGGAACTAATATATAAGCGCAATCGCCTGTAAATCAAGACTGCCTCTTATACAAAAGTATGTAGTTATAGGAATGATTTTACAGTTTACGAAATAATGTTGAGATATTCAACTCAAACTTGGTACATAAAGTTATTCTTACCAAAAAATTAATTTTTTGAGAAAATATACATATGTCCACGCCTAGCTCCCATACAAAGGTATGTTGCTGAGAGTTGATTTTTGCATTTTATGTACTAAAATATTAAGCTATTTAACTCAAACTTGGTACATTAAGTTACTTTTACCACAAAATTAATATGTTAGATTATAGATGTAATTGGATAAAATCCACGCCTAGCTCCCATACAAAAGTATGCTGCTGAGGGTAGATTTATTGCATTTTATTCACAAAAATATTAAGCTATTTAACTCAAACTTGGTACATAAAGTTACTTTTACCACAAAATTAATATGTTAGATTATAGATGTAATCGGATAAAATCCACGCCTAGCTCCCATACAAAGGTATGTTGCTGAGAGTAGATTTATTGCATTTTATTCACAAAAATATTAAGCTATTTAACTCAAACTTGGTACATAAAGTTACTTTTACCACAAAATTAATATGTTAGATTATAGATGTAATCGGATAAAATCTACGCCTAGCTCCCATACAAAAGTATGCTGCCGAAAGTATGATTTTCACACTTTCCGCCCAAAAACATCAAGGTAGAATGCTGAAATTTGGTGCATACGATTATCTGTACTAATTAATAAACTTATTGAAAAATAGACCGAATTGGATGAAAAACGTGCTTACCTCTCATACAAACTTAAACTTCCGATTGAATGTTTTCACATTTTATGCTTGAAATTATAAAATTAACAAGCTGAAAATTGGTATGATTAATAATCATATTTGAAAATTGGTTAAATCTAATACCATATGAATTTATTAAAATATAACACATTTCAAACACATTCATTGTATTCATGATTTCATGACAAACTCCTTCTTGGTATTGTGAAAATTATTACAAATATTTTGAGCATTTGAATGAAATAATATTTTTCTCATTAATCAAAATCATCATTATTTGAAGAATTTCATATTTTAATTAATACAAATCATGATATTACGATTTATAGATTAAAATCAATTTTTTAGATGAACCAAATAATCGTCCATCCAAAGAATTAACCAAGTTTGAGGTTTAGACTTCAATGACCCATTTAATGAATTAAATCGAAATTTGAAAACAAAATTTGTGCTTTTGCTTCTTCTTCTTCTTCTTATGTGGCCATAACAACCGATGTTCGATTTAAGCCGAACTTATAATGCGGCGCCAGTCTCCTCTTTTCAAATGGATATTCCAAGCGCCGCCAGGTTACCCAATACTTGGTCCTTCCAATGATGGTTTGGTCTTCCTCTTCTTCTGCGTCCTCCAGTGGGTGCCGAATTAAACATCCTTTTCGCATTTGCTTAGTTGAGATAAATATTCTCTTCCTTACTCTTCTTCTCTTTGTTCTTTTTGTTTTTTTCTTTTTAATTTAATTTAATTTTTCCAATTTGCCAACAAAGAAACACTGTCCTCTGTGGTGGTTGGTATGATGAAAGCAACCTGAACACGACTGCATAAATGTTTTTCATAAAACATGTTGCAAAATTACTATGAAAAGTCCTTGGAGACATTTTACCTTTTATGTTTATTTCTGTTTTTGTGTTTTTTTTTTTTTTTTTTTTTTGTTTCATTCTTTTTTTATTATTTCTTACTTTCTCTTCAATGTGCTACCATTGTTATGAATTTTTCTATCTCTCTCTCTCTCTTTCCCCAACTTTCGCTTTGCATGCATGAAGAGCAAACAAATAAAAATAAAATAAAAGCCAAATAATAACACTTTTCAAAGGATGCAACAACAACAAGAACGACAAAAAGTATTTCATGTTTATGACTTAAAAGAACAACCGTAATTGGTGGAGTAGCTCACTTGTACGTTACATATCCATATGTATGTACATATGTACTCCAACTTGTTTGTTTGCTTGTACGCTCATGTATATATGGGGATATGGATGTATGTGTGTGTCTATATATAAATGTGTCTATGTTGAACATGTTTGAGTTGATGAAAAATCATGTTAACAAAATACTTTTCTGCATCTCATTAAGGGCCACATACCTTACAAGTAATGCTCATACATATATGCATATACATATACGTATGATTTTATATACATATACATGCACATACATATATGAAATTTACTTATAAATATATAACTGTACATTTTGATTTTATAACTTTTATAAAGTATCTTTTATAATGGGATCATATGATGGCGAGCCTATTTCAAAGGGCTGTGGCTATAAAGTCGATCACTTTATGAAAGAAAAAGATGAACTGTTTGACATAGTGTCAAAATGAATGCAAAGAAACAATGGCAAGTATCCGAACGACGACGTCAATTTCTTCATTATCCTAAGGGACTACTACATACCTACTAGTACTATCCAAATTTAATACGCACGCTGTACGATTCAAGACATATTTACGAGGTCGGTCCCAGAACTACCCGACCTAACAAAGAAAACAACAAATTTGGGAAAATTTTTCTTTATTTGTCAACATAATCTCCTTTTAGCTGCCATATTCTATTGCTTCGATATCCTGTTTATAGTATGAGCTATCTAGCTCATTAAAATAGCCATCTACCGCAGACTCATCTTCATTGTCATTTTTTCAAATTTGAAAATAGAAAATAATCCGGCATTTTTTTCTTTAATTTCATCACTTAAACGCTGCAACAAATTAGCATAATACTCGCCGTTGATTGCTTTTCCTTTTTGAAGATAATCCATAAAAATTATTCCACGTGCATCCCAAAAAACAGACGCCATAACCTTGCCTGCAGATGGAACTGTCTTCGCCTTCTTTGGACACAATTCTCCCCTTTCAGTCCACTGTTTTGACTGCTCCTCTGACTGTCTCTGGTGAAGTGGTTGACCCATGTCTCATCCATGGTTACGAATCGACACAAAAACTCGACTTTCTTACTGTGAAACATCGCCAAACACTCTATAGAAACATCTTCACGACGTTGTTTTTGTTCTATTGTGAGCAAACGCGCCACCCATCTTGGATATAGCTTTTTCATCTTCAAATTTCTGGTGAATATGCGATCTATACCACTTTTTGAAATACCTGTAATTTTACCCAGCTCACGCACCTTCAGCCGGCGATCATCCAATACCATTTTGTGAATTTTCTTAATCGTTTCTGGCGTGGCCACCTCAATTGGTCGACCACTAGGGTGTTCATAATGGCAGCTCGTACAACATTGTTTAAAATCTGCCACCCAATATTTTATGGTCGTAAACAAAGGAGCAGACTCCCCAAGAGTAGAATCTAGTTCTGCTTTAATATTCGTTAGACTGAGACCTTTCAAATGAAAGTATTGAATTACATAACGGTGACCAATTTTTTCTATGTTTACAAATTCACTAAGGTCGTTAACTTTCGATTTCTCCAAAAGAATACTAAACAACGTGCCCCTTGAAACTTAAAACATATGTTTTATAAGGTTGCCACCACCAAAGTAATTTTTTTTTTTCAAAATACTGCCGCCAACTATGTGTCAGGTCGGATAGTTCTGGGACCGCCCTCATATTTATGTTCCCCGAAGGTCTTGGTATTTATAATTTGGGTTTGCTTTGGTTCAATCATATTTTTAATTGAATTTTTTATTTAAACTATGACCGATCGGTACATAAAAGATCTAATTATCGGACCACATGCCAACCTCCATATGCGTTAAAGTCTCACATTGATTATATACAACTTCATTAAAAAAATCGAATTAGTATTTTTTGTTCATTTTGTTCCATAATCCAGTGGTGCTTAGCTCTGCTTATATTTTTCGAAACATATTTCTGTTGAACATATTTTGAAAATCTTTTAGAGTACCTGGTGTCCATTTCGGGAATATCTTTAATTTGACGTATACAAATTTTCTTCTTGCTCATTTTTTCTTCTTTGAAAATTCAACATAATGGCAGGCGTGTGAAATTATTATAAATTGGTATAGATTACAGGGTGGCAATAGAAATTTCAGAGTGAAAACTTTTCAAGTTAAAAAAATTTTAAATGGACATTTCTTAAAAATTATTATACTTAATTTTACACAGTTCTTTACATGCACCCAAAATTTGGCGAAAGTGAACCAGGTGTCACTTTTGAATTTCTGACTACTTTTGTAGACTCTAAGGTTTAACTATTAACTAATAATTGGGTGTGGAGTTTTGTTCCATGACGATACCCTTTCTTTCTTGAAGTTCAACGCAGCATATGGTTACACAGTTACTGATACTAAATCAGATTATTGTGTGCAAAATTGTATAAGGCTAACCTTAATGGATACTTTATAAAATAGGCTTTAATAATGCGCATTTTTATTTCTTTTATTTTCCAATAATTCCTGATAATCACATTTTGGTGTAAATATTTTCCTTTTTATTTCTTTGTTTTTTTTTTTTTCTCCACTAAAATTTTGAAATTCAAACACTTTAACCATTAAATTTTCACTGTGTCTTTAACCATGCAACTATCAGGAATGTTCCCATGTTGGTGCTAATGATCGAAATATTTCCAAAAGTATGCCAATATAATTACTTACAAATTTAAAAATATTAACTTTTTATTAGACAAAAATAACGGTATAATTTTCATTAAATCTTTGAACATTCAACCATCAAGAACTTGTGTTAATAATTCAAAAGCTTGGAAAAGATGGCAATATTCTTATTTGTAAATTGAAAAATATTAAATTTCTCTTAAGAAGATTTTTATTGAGCAAACTCTCGATGGAGGTTGTCAGCTCTAATCGACAGCTCCCCAAAAACTTTATTTTAAAAATCCCATAGTGAAAGCATTTTCTGTAAATTTAATTCTTCATACATTTTTTTCCAAAAAACAATATTTTTTGGGTATTCAAATTCTAATATTTATAAAGCATATACTAATATTAGCTGATTTGAAATAACAGAACACCACCGAAGTGCCAATTTACACTTGTAGAAGATTTAAATGCAAGTGCTTGCTTCGATAACAATTCCATATCATTTCCTCATGGCAGTTTTAAACATTCTTTATATTAAGGTAGCCTTTAGCCGTTTAAACTGACTTCGATCTTGTGGATGGTAGTCGTTTCGTGAAGTAATATTAATATGTTTTACAATTGGCCATTGGAAAAAAAAAAATTCAGCAACTTTTATAGCTTCTATAAACACTTATCGAAGTACAAATTGTTACTTGGACGCTTTTTCCAAATTTTATCAAAGAGTTCTTCCAAAGATTTTTAATTGCAAATTAATTGGTGTTAAAATGATTGGAAATTATTAGACCACAAGAGAGAATTGTCAAAAAGAATGTATAAATAAGTAATAATTTCTTTGGAACAAAATATAGTTGAATAGTTCGTGCACAAAAATTATGGAATTGTTATAAAAGTGGTATTCAAGAAAAATTCAATTCGAGAATTTCCGATAGAGATTTCTCAAATTTAACCCTTAAAAATATCACAAATATTGTTAACATTTATTAATTCAAGGCACTTTTGTGTACCTTCTTCTATAAGATTTCCTCCCTAACTTAATTCCTTAATAGAAATATATAGATAATATTTACCTCTCTGGTATTGAAGAATGTTTCTTCGTCGTCATCATTACAGCTAATCATTTCTGGTAGAAATAATGATACTGGTTGATGCCAGTCTTCATTTGTGGTGGCACATAAATTTGAATCCATAATTTTAATAGAAATTTTTTTTGTCTAAAAAATTCTTATTTCACTAATATTAAACTTGTATATTTTATTAAAATATATATATTTTTTTATTTTCTTCCCATATTTTTAATTTATGCTTCAAATTTCCATTGGTTTTTCATTTTTTTTTTCGAATTTGATTGAAATTATTTTTTAAACTTCCGTTTCCGTTTTTTAAATTTGAAATATCTACATTTTATATATCTCCTTTTTGTTCTCTTACTTTTATTACTACTTGACAACGACGACCGTTTGAGTTCTTTTAGTCTTAATGCACAAAATACGAATGACAATTGTCTCACATACGACAGGATGTGAGTTGATAAATGCTTCATATGTAGCGGTATGTATGTGTGGTGTGTGTGTGTGAGTGTGGGTTGATAATATGGTTGTTATTGTTATTGCAATACTACTTATATGTTATGTTCATACAAAACACATTCAAATTAAAAGCTTCATATTTCATGATATCGAAATTCTTTCAATTCTTTTCAATTTTTATTATTTCTAATTTTATTTTATTCGCTATAAAATATAAATTCTCATTTATAAGAGTACATATAAAACATAATTTTTTTTTTAATAAAACATTACATTTGTCAACATAACATATATCCGTTTCCTGTTTTTGCCACAAAAAAAAGCTCTTTGTAATACTGTGCTGCCACAAATGTTGATTCTCTCACATTTAATGCTTTTCATCAATGCATTTACCATAGTCCAATTTCTCTCTCTCTCTCTCTCTCTCTCTTTTTCGATGACTCTCTCATGTCATTCTCCTTCCCTATCTCTCTCGACTTCATACATATCCTGATAAGTGTGGTGAAAATGTTTATATTCAATTCAATTCGTTTTCAACCACTTTCAATCAAGTCTTTCTTGCTGTTGTAGCACAGATGTAGTACGTTATATTTATATGTTTGCTCCTTGTTGTGCCTTTGTAACTACGTATATAACTAAATAACTATTTGTATGTTGGCTCTTTTAGTTGATTACACACAACAATTTACACACAACTTAAGTCATCAACATTATGGATACATAAACTCTTCATTCGTTCATTCATTCATGGTTAATTACTTAAGAAACTTTTGCTTCTTACTACAATAGGTAGCTATTACATATCATACATACATACAGTATATTTTAGGGTTAATAATTTACGTGCTATCCTTGATATTCTTCATTCTTATTGGTGTATACGTATTTGTCTTTATATGATCTGTGAATATCTTGTATACGATAAAATTTAATCCTCTTTTAATTTTATTACATTACCCACTATTATTAAGTTATTAAATAAGCATGACTATAGTTTGTTTATAGCTTAGTAATGTATGTAATAAAATACTATTTAAATATGGTATTTTAAGAAGGGTTTAGTTGAATTTAACCTACAAAATATGTTCATATATTTCAACTTGAATATAAAATACGGGTTGGCTATAAATTATAATGATTTAGTGTATTTAGCATGAATTATCTCGTTTGTCTTTAGTTTTATTGAATTTTAAAAATATGTATCGTATTAATTCTATTTAAGAGAGCTTATTAATAACATTTATACAATTTTTGTTTCCATACTAGGATGCGAAATTCCACGTTAACCTAAAAAAAAATGAAAATTCGTCCAGAGGTAGTACAAGCAGAGTTGGCAAGCGAATTTATAGTTTTGAAAACTAGATAACTAGAAAAAAAAGATACTTCATCAGCCACTAATTTTGCATACCTACATTAAACATTATTTGTAATTTATTGTAGTCACCGACTTCGAAATCGTTGTTTCTCTGTATGATCAACGACCCATTCAGTAATTGTAGGACATCTGAAAAACTGTTCACTGGATTGACTTGAAATTATAAAATAATATTTTCGAGACATCATGTTTTTAGATAATTTTAAAGAAATCGTTTTTCTGCAATGGTCTTAACTCTCTCCACTGTTCTAACCTCGTAACTCTGTTCAACAAAGTTTAGATATTGAGACGATCTATGGAGATTTTTTAAAAACCTTGTGTATAAGTTTGTCTTAATACCCTCAAAATGAAATGATCACACAGTGCTTACCATTACATATTTCTAAAATGATTGAAATTCTACATTGATAGCACATCCACACGAAAAAGAAAGCCCTTCTCCCACTTTCCCTACTAGGCGAGTGCTTGATGTATAGAACTTCTCAAGTATTTGGGGTCATTGATATCTATTCCAAAATATGTTCGGTAGCAAAAATGATTTGCAGCTTTGGAAGTAAGATCTATAAAAATATAAATTTTTTAAGGGAGAAAAATGGTGTGAGATATAATAGTGTAACGAGTATCGATAGTTGATTACTCATCACTATTGTGACTGACACTATTGGCAGCATCGAAACGAATGTCAACAAAAAGAAATGAGCGATAACCAGAACAAGCCAACGAGAAAGGAAGAGAAGAATCTCGATAAAGGAAGATTCTGGGGTGTTGCCAACAGAGTATAAATAGAGCCAGTGTTGAGAAGGAAAATCAATCTAATTCCGAACGTGATTGCGAAAACATTGATACAGAGGCAAAAGTTGCAAGTACATTAGAGTGTTATTGTAAATAGTTGATTATAAACAGAGTTGATTTAGTGTTTATTATAGTGTTTATTAAATAAATTGTTGCTGTATATAGTTGTATAAAATAAGTGTTGCAGTTATTATTAACAGAATCCAGTGATCGAACAAGGTAATTCAAATAGAATTAAACGCTCACATAATAAAAACGTAACAATTGGTGTCAGAAGTGGGATTCTGTAAAGATGGTGAAAATTGACCAACTAAAAGTGGACCAGCTTTTAAAGCTGTTGGTAGAGATGAATCTATCGTCATCAGGTGCAAAGGCGGAACTGCTGGTGAGGCTGAGGCAAGCTATGGAGGCTAAGGGAATTAATGTAGAAGAACATGAGTTCTTCGAGGAAGCCGATATACAAGCAGTTGTGCACGCTGAGGAAGAGAGCAAAATAGATTCGAGTGGTCAACTCATGGAATTCATGAAAACCATGATGCAACAGCAGCAACAACAGCTACAAGAAAATACGTCTCGGATTGACTCCAAACTTCAAGAACATTCGGCTGAATTGCGTATGGAAATTCAAGAAGGTTCGTCTCGCCAAGAGGGCGTTATTAGTGATTTGCGTATGGAAATTCAAGAAAATTCGGCTCGCCAAGAACACGTCATCGAAAATCTACAAAAAGGAATTGAACTTAGATTTCAGGAAATTTCCGGAACCATTTATGAAAAGGTCACGGATTTAAAGGAACATGTAGATGACTTGGAAGATAAGTTCGAGAAATTACAGCACGAACTCAATCAACTAAAAATAAATGGACCAGCCACATCAGTGATTAGAGATTCAAGCACAATCAAACTAAAGCCACCAACATTTGACGGAAGCACGCCATTCAATATCTTCAAGCTTCAATTCGAGACAACCGCTTCGAAGAATCAATGGGATGATAGCGACAAGACTGCTGCTTTAATAGTCGCATTAAAAGGTAATGCTTCCGAGGTGTTACAGATGGTTCCAGAAAAAGATCGTGGTAGCTATCAGTCACTGATGGACACACTCCAGCGAAAATATGGAAATGAATACAAGAGTCAATTACATCGAGTTGAATTGAGATCGCGAGTGCAACGGAGTAATGAGAGCCTTCAGGAATTCGCTTCCGATATTGAGCGCTTATGTCATCTAGCGTTCTCCGGTAATTCGGAAGAGTTCGTCGAAAAAATAAAAATAGAGGCATTCATAGATGGCATACGTGATGGAGAGACAAAGCGTGCCCTAGTCATGTCACCCAGGAATACTTATGCCGAAACAGTCAGTAGTGCCTTGACGTTTGAAGCCGCCAGTTTGATGTGTCGACCAATGCCACGGGTACGCCAACTAGAAACAGAAACAGCAGATCTGGTTGAAGCAGTGTGTCAGGCAGTTAAGTCAGTAGTGCAGCCTGAAGGAAGAACAACAGGTCGACGTGAAAACAAATTTAATGGTAAGTGCTTCATTTGCGACAAACGAGGGCATATAGCTCGTGATTGCAATCAATCGAGTATGAAGCCTAAAGGTAGAACAAGGAATCAACGCAAAAATAAATTTGCCGGTAAGTGCTTCATATGCCATCAAAGAGGGCACAAGGCGCGGAATTGTCGTCTACGACACAAGCAACAAACATCGAATTCACAAGGACAACGAAAGGAAGATCGTGATGTCATTCATCGTAGTAAAGTTTATACTCCCTATCGTCGTACTTGCACCGTGGATAGTAAACATTGTTCTCGGGAAAGAAACCACATCGTTAACCTACGTCTTACGAATGTATTGTCGGAAGAGTCATGGACCACCGAACGAGTTCAAGAAGATCAACGGAACGACCCAGATCTCTCAAAGATCATGAAATACAAGGAGCAGGGCATACGTCCAGATTGGCAAGAAATGGCTAATGAGAGTCCAATATCAAAGGCATACTGGGCGCAGTGGCAAAGCCTGCACTTACGGGACGGATGTTTATTCCGAGCATGGGAAAGTGAGGATGGAAAAATCACTAATGATCTTCTAGTGGTACCCAAGGCAAGAATAAATGAAGTGATAGCTGAGTATCACAATGCCTCCAGTGGAGGGCATTTGGGAATCACCAAAACCGTCGAGAAAATAAAGAAACGATTTTATTGGGTTGGATGTCATGACCATGTCGCTGATTGGATTCGGAAGTGTAAGCAATGTGGAATGGCCAAAGGTCCCATTAGGAAAAGTCGAGGTAAGATGCACCAATACACCGTGGGTGCTCCATTCGAGCGAATTGCTATGGACATAGCTGGACCATTTCCAATAAGCAACGCAGGAAACAAGTATGTCCTGGTGGTTACAGATTACTTCAGTAAATGGCCTGAAGTATACCCCATTCCAAATCAAGAAGCTAGTACAGTTGCGGATGTATTCGTCAACCAATGGATTACTCGTTTTGGTGTACCGATGGAATTACACTCAGACCAAGGTCGAAATTTCGAATCAGTTGTATTCCAAGAGATATGCCGTATGCTGGGTATATACAAAACTCGTACAACACCTTTGCATCCACAATCTGATGGCATGGTAGAACGATTTAACCGTACCTTGGAGGAATATTTGAGAAAAGTCGTAGATAAATACCAAAGAGACTGGGATGTACATATACCAATGTTCCTCATGGCATATCGAAACGCACAACATGATACGACGGCTACTACACCGGCAATGGCAATTTTTGGAAACGAGTTAAGACTGCCAGCTGATTTAAAATTTGGAGTTGTAACAGCAACGAGATCAACCGAAGGAAATTATACTAGCGAAAAGCGGGAACAGTTGGATGAAGTACATCAGTTCATCAGAGAGCGGTCGCAGATGATAAGCGATAAGATGAAGGCCAGGTATGACTTGAAAGCAAATTCAAAAGGGTTCTATGAAGGAGAGCTTGTAATGCTTCATAATCCACAACGAAAAAAAGGCCTGTCCCCTTAACCACAGACTCATTGGGAAGGACCATATGAGATTATAGCAAAGATAAATGACGTAGTGTATCGTATTCAACGTGCCTGGAATAAAAGAGCAAAGTTTAAAGTAGTGCACTTAGAGCGACTTGCGCCATATCGAGGGGAAGTATAAAAACTTGTTCGGGACGAACAAGGTTAAGAGGAGGGCAGTGTAACGAGTATCGATAGTTGATTACCCATCACTATTGTGACTGACTCTATTGGCAGCATCGAAACGAATGTCAACAAAAAGAAATAAGCGATAACCAGAACAAGCCAACGAGAAAGGAAGAGAAGAATCTCGATAACGGAAGATTCTGGGGTGTTGCCAACAGAGTATAAATAGAGCCAGTGTTGAGAAGGAAAATCAATCTAATTCCGAACGTGATTGCGAAAACATTGATACAGAGGCAAAAGTTGCAAGTACATTAGAGTGTTATTGTAAATAGTTGATTATAAACAGAGTTGATTGTAAATAGTGTTTATTAAATAAATTGTTACTGTATATAGTTGTATAAAATAAGTGTTGCAGTTATTATTAACAGAATCCAGTGATCGAACAAGGTAATTCAAATAGAATTAAACGCTCACATAATAAAAACGTAACAATAGTTTACAATAAGCTCGCGGAGCAGAATTCATTATAAGGAATTATAGTTGTTAAAATTGTTTTATTTTCCTATATAATGATTCTCAAATTGATGGATCCCTTTCCCGAAGTGAAAATCTAGAAGGCCTGCAAAATATTCGGCTATGAATTGCATCACCGCTTGGTTTAATGGTAATTCTTTACCACGAAAGAATTTTTTATATGATGTGAAAAAGGCTGATTGTGGTGAATTCGGTGAAATTTGCAAGAATTTATTTTTTAATTCATTCATTTTATCAATGGTTTTTGGAACTCTGTGAGCAAATTGCTTTGTCTTGTTGAAATATAATTTTTGTTCTGTGAACTGGATCTTTTTTTCATAAATTTTTGCATCCAAAAAGTTACAATAATAAACTCAAATTATTGTTTTATCAATTTGAAAATAATTCACAAAAAAAAAAAACCAATTTGCATCCCAAAAAAACTCTCGATAATACCTCTCTTGGCCGATTTCTGGACTCAAGCTTGCTTTGAAGGCGAAGAATTAGGTTCACATCACTCCTTAGCTTCTTGCTTTAATTCAGGACCATGGTAGTAGACCCAAAAGTCTTGCATAGTGATGATGATGCACAAAATATTATTTGCCTTTTCTAAAATGATCCAAGTGTTGTTGTTGTCCATTGTTCCTGCCATCGCTATGTGGCAGGGATATTGGACAAGTTGATGATTTCATCTGCCTGATCAGTATAATATCCGCGAATAATAGGGCAGGAAAGGATATTCTGACCAGAATTAACAAAGCAACAGGCGCATATGCACAGCTGCGCCAAATATGGAATTCGACGCAAATATCCTTCCAAACCAAAATGAGGCTTTTTAAATCCAACGTTATCCCGGTACTACTCTACAGATGCGAGACCTGGCTTCTAACCAACCATCTAACCGAAAAAATCCAAAGCTTTGTTAACAGATGCCTACGGCGTATTCTCAAGGTGTGGTGGCCAAATGGTGGCAATGATGAGCTATATAAAAAATGCAAATTGGAACCGATGGTCAATTATATCAAATTAAGGAAATGGAGGTGGATAGGCCACATACTGCAAAAAGATATTACGGAGGTCTGTCGACAGACACTTGGTTGGAACCCCCAAGGAAGTCATAAGAGAGGTCGCCCTAAGATCACGTGGAGGAAAACACTACAAAAACAAATTAACGTATGACTAAAATCGTGGAACGAACTGAAAAATTAGCAAAAAACAGAATCAGATGGAAATGCTTTATTGAGGCCCTATGTTTCAGTGGGAGATTTAGGAAACGATGATTGTTAGAGAAAGTAGCATCCATTGCGCAAGCGGCTTTTTAAAGATCAAAGCTTCACTTAATATATTGATCACACTGTCTTATGGGAGGGATGTGGCTTATATTAAATATGTCTCAGTCAATCGATGATCTTCCAAAATCATTGGTCGCATTTGTTGCTATGATTTCAGGTATACCTCATACCTTTTTGATTAAAAAATATTTAAAATTGTACAAAATGTTCTTAATTTGTCAGAAAAAAATTAAAATAATAAATATAAGGTTTAAACTATTAAATATGCCAATGCCGTGTGTTGTATAGAAAAACAGGAAAGTAGTATTTTCGTACCTTTTCTTGGGGAATTTTGTAAGAAGTTAAGTATAGCGAACATCACTGCCAGTAAGACAGCCGATATTGTCAATATTACAACAAACATCATTCCGATGATATTGTCTTAGATTTACTACACCATGATTAAATCAATGTTCAATAATTTAAATTCACTGAATTAAATTCGAATTGAATTTTTAGCTATGTTTGGGTATGGAAAATGGAATATCAAAATGACGTCGAAGTTTTAGTTCTATTATTGATGAAAAGGCGATGCACTGCGATCTGCAAAACCAGGTATGTTACACAATTGTTTATGTGAAAGAAATTAATAAGTATTGGTCACACATTGTACTTCTGATTCTATTGATTCTGGGTATTTTAATTCGTTTTTCAATTTGTATATTTTTGATGAGTTTAGGGACGAAAATTGACACAATCTTGGGTTCGACTTCAGCGTATAGAAATCTTTATTGCGTCTGCTAGCGAATACGATTATGACCTTCTGTACAGGAATGACTAATATAGACATTTGGAAATACGATTGTTTATTTGTTTTGTTTCTCAAATTCAATTTTTGCGTAAATTTTCAATGTTTTCAAATATGATCATGGCAATAAAATTATAAACTCAAAAAAAAAAAAGAAAAGTAAAACACTTTTGCACTTCATTCTTTCCCATGATGAAGCTATAAATCATGCGCAAAGTACATATATATTATGTGCAACATTCTCAAAACCCCCACACACACACACATACACACACACACAGACACACTATGGAGAAAATGAACACAAGTTGGATAATAATTCAGGGAATCAAATTAATGTGACAACTTCTTAAGTAGATTTGAACATTTCCATTACAAGTTTACAAGTGCTTTACGCGCTGAATAAGCTGCCACCATAATTAATAATTTCCTTACATGGTCTCCATGCAAACGGTGTGGTATGACATTAGCAACAAGCATAGCATATAATATATTTAGTAGATTAAAAAATGGAAAAACAACCAGAAGAACAAGAAGCTGCAGAAAAGACAACTCGTGCCTTAATGTATTGCAATTGTAAATAGTAAATTGTATATATTTTTACACCAGGAATTACATACGAGTACCCGGACGGAGAGGTATTGCCATCATGTATGTACAAGAATTATAAGCAAGTGCAAAAATCCATGTTTACCACCCAATGAGAACAAGATTTTGAAATTTTCAAAAAATTAAATTCCATGTCATTGCGCGAGGTGAGCACGTGAATCATGTGGCGATTATTATTGGGTTTCTTGCATGCAATATTAGCACAATGTGTGTGTGTGTGTGGATGTGTGTGTGTTTGCAATTTATCAAAAATAAATCATTTTGACGAGTTGCCACTGTGTGTGAATTGTAAAATATGCGTATGTGCAAAAGGAGCTCATATACTCGTACACATACTATGGATATTTATACTTGCATAAATCCCTCAAATATTTACAAACATATAGCGGATGATGCTGATGCAACACATCGCATCGCATCGCATCGCATCATCCCAAACCAACCAAGCCAAACCAACCATCGAAACATCACATGGTGTACCTGTCGTTGAGGTTGCTGCTGCTGTATGGTGATAAATTGCAGATTAGTTTGCACATTGCTGCTGTCATAGCCGCTATGCCAGCTACATCAGCATTGCAATTCACTTGCAATGCACTTGCAATTTTAATGCACATTTTGTTGCACATTTCGATGCACAATACTCTCTGTGTTTAACATATGTAATTAGCGCTTAGCAATGATATAATATTTGGAAATGTTCTATGTCACTATTCGTGGCAATGCAATGCAAGTGGGGCCTCCTACTCATTAACTACCAATTTGATGTAGAAATTGTGTATTCTTCTTTTCTGTTTTTTCTCTCTCTCTCTATCTGTCTTAAATTTTAAATACTTATTCCATGGCAATTAATTGTGTCACATAATTCCTCTTAATCATATAAATATGAATTCATTTTTACCCACACTACATGCCCATGATGTGCCATATTTTGTGAAGAGGGCACTGTAATTATGCAAAGTGTGGCTGTTTGTTAATGCTACTGCAGCTGAATGAGTGCAATTGCACTTGCAAGTATATCATATTTGTAATCCTAAATATAGATATATTTCTCAAGTATTAAGAAATATATTTATTTAAGAAATAATTCATCATATTTCCTTCCATTTGCTAGATTAAGTTAGATTAATATTATTTAGATCAAAAATTTACCATTCTAATATATACCTACATTTTACCCATTGAATCATCCTAAACTATTTATATTTCAGATGACTACCTAGAGTAATGCTCTAAAGACTGTGAGAGTGCTCTTTGAAAGCTTAGAAAAGTTTGGGGTGCATTGTTACAATTCCTTCCTGTCGACCTACACATCATAAAGAGTACATTCAAAAGCGCGGTCGGACTTAGAGCTTGCTGAACTTAACGAGCCTATGGACTGAAAAGAGCCTTAGATTAGATTAGATTGGTGAGGGCTAGATACTTGCTGTCTATGGCACTGCGTCCATTTTGAACTATTGTATTATATCCGATTTTTATATCGGCAGAGATTATATCCTCCTATTTTCTTAAATTGATTGGGTGCCGTGGCTCAGTGGTTAGTGTATTGGCCTTCTGATCTGTAGGTCGTGGTTCAATCCCCGGCTCATGCATAACAAATTTAATATCGAAAAGATTTTTCTTTCGAACGGTACCCACCTGTCGGCAAGCAATTGGCAATTCTTCCGACAGTAACAACTTGCCATGAAAAAACTTCTAAAAGAACTCTGTCACAAAGCTCAGAAAAAGTGATGTCGCAAGGGTTCTGCCGTTCGGAACCGGCTAAAATAAGTAGGTCCCTTCTAATACTGTCCAAAATTTAACATGCACAACAGTAATTGAAGAGAAGCTCGGCCAATGAGCCTTTCGGGGCTTTAAGTGCCACATATTCATTTTTTTTTTCTTAAAGAACTTGTGAGTTCAAGTTCAGAGAGATAGGTTGTCTGTGATGTACAAGGGCTGGACATTCCGTGATTAGGTGTATGGATGTCTCATCAACTTCCATAGAGAATCTATATATTTCACTGTCTGTCAATTTAAGACGGGTTTTATATTTGTTTAAAACCCGTCTAAAACCCGTCTGAAATTGAATTGCAAAAAGAACCTTAAGTACAATACCAAATATTTAGACTCAGGCCAATAGCAGAGCGCAGCACGTGATTTCAAAATTAATGGAAAAGTAATAGATTTTCTATGAAATATAATATTCCCATTTTTACAAATAGATCTAAAATTTATCGCACGATCTCATTCATGAAAGACAGAAATACGGAAATAGATCAATGTGTAGGCTTACTCAACACTACACAACATTTTCGCTTTTAATTTTTATAAAAAGGGCACCGAATTATTTTATGTTTTTTATTTTTAAGTTTGGATCGTTCATAGAAGAATTATTTCTCAATTTTCCCAGATTAGAGATTTTAAATGGTTTTTTTTTCGCTTTGAAGTTGCTGACTGCAGATTTATGCTCGCGGAGGATTATAAAATATTTTAATACATTTTAATGACTATTTTGAGATTTTTGGGCATAAGAAATACGAATCCACAATTTTTCTTTTACCAAAAACGACCGCTGAGAGATACTTTGGTGTAAAAACATGAACAAATTCTATATTTTTGAGATTTTTAAGCCTAAAAATGACATAAAATATGATAAAACAAGTTTCTAAAACATATTTTTGCTCTAGAACAACTTCCAAATTGATGAATTGGCGCATAAGCGTGTTTCTTTTGACGCATTTTTATAGGTACCAGTTTCAGTTCTTCTAGAAGTCATAGGAAAAAACATATATCTGCACTATCTCTAGTCAGCTAATCAAAAATTTAAGAAATTAATTTGAAAAAATCAACTTTTTATAATGGGGATAGGTCTTGTGAGTTAGTTTTTTGTTAGGTTAGTCGCAAAGTTGCTGGGCTTACAGCGACCTATACGGGCCGCTGATCCAGAAGGACTCACGTGCACTATTAGGCTCTACTTATAGATTTCAGTGATTGCGTTTGCTAGACAATTTGTCAAACTACTCAGCAATGAATTCGTAAAATCTGCTATGATATATAAAATTGATTTGACGGATTTTCTATGGATTTTAGATCGCGTAAATCGAATCTGTTGCTGTAGTTTCAGTAACAGTATTAATTCCCCACCCCCACCCCACCAACATCATTTAAAGTTTATAGTGAGGATATTGAAGAAGCCTCCCAGTTCACATATCTGGACAGTCTAATTTCACATGATGGAGGAGCCAAATGTGATGATGACTCGAGAATACGGAAGGCAAGGGGCTCTTTTGCGAACTTCAAAAATATCGGGTATTCAAAACAATTAAGTAAAAACCACAAAAATACGACTCTTCAAATCCAACATAAATACAATCCTGCTATACAGCTCCGAAACATGGCTGGTGTCCAGAGAAACAACTAATAAGCTGCAGATATTTGTAAACAAATGGATATCCAATGACGAGTTGCTAAGACGAGGAATGCAGAAACCAATCCATCTTGAGATAAGAGAGAGAGAAAGGAAATGGAGATGGATTGGCCATACACTCCGGAAGCCGGAATACTCTATTAGCAAAATGGCACTTGAATGGAACCCACAAGGACAGAGACGACTAGGTCAACCAAAGGGGTCCTGTCGTAGGAGCATTTATGAAGATTTTCAATCTCATTACTCTACATTATCTTGGAACCAGATAAAATTAATAGCAAAAAATCGTAATCAATGGAAATCTTTTGCTGTAGCACTATGCGCCCACGATACGGCGTAACAGCAAATAATAATAAAGTCGAATCTGTAGCCGGATTTTTCCCAGCACTCTCAGCTTTATTTTAACCGCACAAAGATGTCTGAAAGAATTCGAAAGGTAAGGCATGAGGGTGAAAGCGGGAATCGGACCAAGGATTCGGATTCAACGACCCAAAATCTGAACTTTATTTAAATAATTTACATAAACCAAGTTTACGTTTACTACTTATGGTCACAGCTAATATAAGAAGTTGATAGATTAACTGAAAAAATTTGAATTTTAAAATTTTTACAGAAATTATTATATTTATATTTATTTATTTTATTCACATATATAATATTTTTTAAGAATTTCTAGTGCAACATTACCAAATATTGTACAAATGAAGAAATCCAGTGCTCCACTTAACTTTAACAGTCAACTTCATTAATTTTATACTGCTGACGTATGGTAATATAAATATAAAATACAATAAGCAAATGTACCCGCTTGCAACATATAGTATTCTCTTCAGCTGCAACAGATGCTGCAATACTAGTATATGTTTTTTTTTTTTAAATTTAAAAAAATTTCCATATTACATTTACCAAATAATACAGATCAATACGAAAATATCCTCTCTGAAAACACAGAAAAAAAGGTATATAGAAACAACAACAACAATTACGATAAATGAGGCAAATACAATACATTGTATGCATACCATATATATATGTAACTCGTAGTACATTTGAAAATTAATTGAAATAGATTTAAACAAATTAAAACATTTTGCCGGCAACACTTGTAAATAAGAAATGTTGCGATAGACGACTGACTAACACACGAGTATGGTAGAAATAACAACAGCAACAACAAATTGTGAACAACTGTTAACACAATTGAAAAATGAATAGTTCACATTCGATTCCATTTGATTTTTGTTGTTGTTGTTGTTGTTGTTGTTGTTGCTTTTATTGTTATACATAACATTGTATATATTTGATTGTGGACAAATATACTACTGTCAACACAATTTAAAAGTGATCATTAATAATGACGAGTTAAAAAAAAAAAATTGAAGAAAAAATATATATCGGCATTTTTATATAAATTTTTTTTATATCATTTTAATTTTTATTACATTTGAATTGATTTTTTATTCGTGGCAAATCACCATTCTATTTCTACTTAATAGGAATATGTACCTACAACAACTACATACATAAGTATATAGTATGTATATATGACTCTCGATCTTTGTTCATAAGTTGCCTATAATATATTTTATAATGTAATGACGCAATGCTTAATTAATAATTAATTCAATTTATTCATTGAAATACCTTTTATGCTCACACCACCGCCAACCATTATATGTATTTATACTGCCACGTACTCAGTACGAGTATCATGGTAATATTGTAGAAAATAAATTATCCACTAATTGGTGTTTAAATAAATTAGATACAAGTATTCTGTATGTATGTATGTAATTCTTGTTGCTACAATTGTATATCATTTGTTATTACATCAAATTTTTAATAAATACAAATTAAATATAATAAAATAGAGATAATTGGGGGGGGGAGAAAAAAATATGTATTGTAATTAGGTACAAAATTAAGTTGTACGATTATTAATCAGTTTTAGATGCTCAAGTAAATTATTTATAAAAAATTATTTAATAACTTGAGTTTTTGCGCTATGAATTGTATGAGTTGTCGGAAAAGTCAAGCTGTATTTTACAATAGAAGGCGTCACATGTATTTTAATAATACTAACAAATTCACGCACAGCTCAAATGATATAGTTTTCGGCAGATGGACATTTTCTGGCTTACCGACGTGATATTCGTACCCGTAAAATATGGGTAAAAAAATCAAAATCAAATGAAAACATGTAATACAAATTTTTAATGTTTTTTTAGAATTCAATTTTTCGCTTAAATATAGTAATCATAAGTTCTCATTTAGGGCTTTTAAACAACTAAAATTTGTATCATGTCTTCCATTTCCATCTTTTCAGTACCAATCTACACCTTAAATATGGTAGTCCTACACTAAACGGCTCGTATGTTATAGCGGTTTAAGCTTTTTTTTTTTTTTAATTCCGGGACTTTGTATAGGAGCCACATTAAGTAGTGGGTGTGGCTCGACCTTTTCTGGTAAGGTTCTATAACAGTATAACGTGCCAAATATTGTTGTCCTAGATGGACAACACGTCACTGTTGACAATTACATTTTCGAGGTGGTGAAGGACTTCGTCTATCTTGGAACCAGCATCACCAACTGTAAGGACGTCAGCCTGGAGAGCATGCATTGGATAACTCTTGCTAACAGGTGTTACTTTGGGCTGAGTGAGCAATTGAGTAGTCGTGCCCTCTCTCGAAGATCGAAAATCACACTCTACAAGTACCTCATTATTCCTGTCCTAACATATGGCGCAGAAGCCTGGACAATTTACACCACGGATGAGAGGATGCTTGGAGTTTGCGAGAGAAAAGTTCTGCGCAGGATCTTCCTACCTATTTGCATTGATGGCGAGTATCGATTAAGGTACAACGATGAGCTGTATGAGCTGTACGTTGACATAGTCAGGTAAATCAAAATCTAGCAGTTGTGCTGGCTGGGCCATATCGAGCGAATGGAAAAAAACGATTCAGGGGAAAGGATATTTAATTCGGCACCTGCTGGAGGACGCAGAAGAAGAAGAAGAAGACCACACCTCCGTTGGAAGGATCAAGTGTAAAAAAGAAGAAGAAGATGATATATTAAGGGATTTTTAGTAAGTTGAATATTTTAAATATTTTAAGGTTAGTCAATTGATTGCTCCGTGTGGGCGTGGCAGTTGTCTGAACATGCCCACTAACAATTCTATCTGGACCGTTTATTCATACTCGTAGGTTAGTCAAGCCAAATGTCGTCAAAATGGCTTTGTTAACCAGCCAGGTGACAAACAGACGGATGGACGTCCGTTAAATCAACTTTTGTATTTAGACGACGCTGTTGAGGAATGTTTATACTTTCCTATATCTGATTTGATTGCGTATTCAGTTTTTACATCAAAATGAAAGTCGCTACGAAAAAGATCGACTTCCGCCAATTATTAATTTATGGTCATGATGTTCGAAAGGATCGTCAGTACCAAATATGATTTACTAAATTTATTTCTGGAGATTTTGTTATCAGTAATGCTAAAGGTTTATGGCGACGAAATGTAGGCTCTGTTCGAAACAAACCTACACGTGATAACTCATGACATCTCCAAGACACCAAGCATTCATTCATCATCTCAGGGCTTTGAGATTTATCGCCAAACTCGATACTTGGATTTCTCGTGAACTCTAAGACTAACTAACTCGAGTCATTCTTGACATGTATTTTAACTGGCAATTGAAAAATACGATCATTGTTCACTGACAAATAGTCTACAGAAGCCGCCTTCAAAGCCATCCATCATTAAACTAAGCTTATGCTCTCTGCGTGATGGGATTACAAGGGCGTCATGGTTTTTTACGCTTCTAACTTGAAAGTAGAAACTTAATTTGGGATATTGGGTGTACAAGCATATAAAATAAAATGATTTTTCAGCAAAGGTCGTTTAACTTTTGAACCTACAAAACCCCATTAGCGGGAAGCTTTACTTTTTTGTTTTTATCTGAAGAAAAGTGCAGCAGAAATTTATCGCGTACTGTGTGAGCCTTATGTAGACCTTGTTCTATCAATTTCAACTTGTACATTTTGACATTTTAGACGGTTCTAAGGTGGTGATTTCGATATAAGCCATAAATTGGAGTCTTTATGGGACGAAGGCTCACATTAAACTCAAACGGATCTTGCAGAATCTTTGTTATTGACTCAATAAATTATTGCATTGCATTCAAGAATATGCGTATGAACCAGAAAATTGAAATTTAGATTCCATATGAACTGAAACCAAGAGGAAAACAAAGAGAACTATTTTTTTCATCGCATCGTTACTCGGAACGACAAATGGATCTCATACGATAACCCTAAGTGCAAACAGTCATATGTGAGATCTGACAAACCAGCCAAATCCAAACTCTAAAGTCGAATATCCATAGTTCGAAGTTGTGGCTGTGTATTTGATGGGATCAGAAGGTTAGACTATTAATGGAGAAGGCTAGCGACAACAACTTATCAAATTGAAACGAGTAGTGTACCGAAAATGTCCAGAATGGACGACCAAACACGAGTTATTCATTTTTCACATAATATACAACCCGTTAAAACATATTTGAAAAATAGCGGATGGGAAATCTTACCCCACCCACCGTATAGCCCCTTCTGACTACCATTTGCCACAAAAAAATAAATTGAAAAATACATCAGAGTAGAACAATTGCATTCATGCCATCTACGAAATAGCATTTATTCAAAAAGTGACATCAAGTGTGAGAGAAATTTACCTATTTCGAATATGTACGACAAATTATAAGCTGTAATTTTTGAACACGCCACCGATTGAGCATTTCAAATGTCGGATAAATGACAATTACATAAACAGCCATCTCCAATGTAGTAGGTATACACTTTGCTGACACAGCAACATTACGCATTGCACTTGAACATCTGTATGGAGCCGGCTTTTCCCCCTTTTCCCACATCATGAAACAAAATTGAGCAGTAAAACAGGAGATCAGCAGTATCTACCGCTAGTGATGGTATTGAACAATGTTTAAGCCTGTATACTTGCATAAATCCGTACATATCGTCTATGAAAGTAGTCGTATATGAGGAATAAAAAGTCCATAAATTCAATAAATAATTATTTGCATTTATTGAATGCGTTGCAACGGCAGATGATACACACGTATTCATTGTGTTTTTCAAACATATCAGTATGTACGAGTAAGTAAATACATATCACCCGTCTGGTCACATCAGGTTCCAGGTTATCGCACGCAGTCATTTATCTGCTGCACTGCACTGCTGATGGTCTCAGAATGGAGTGGAACATGCACTAAATTGTATTGTACTATATAGTATGAGTGTGTGTTTGTGTGTGTGTGTACATCATGGCACTCACAAGTGCATTCGTATACATAGTACAAGTATGTATTGCAGTCACATGCACCAACAATGTGGCATAATTAAATTCGATATGTTGCAATTGCTGCAATTGTCGAAACCGTAACAATATTCATAAAAGACTTGAGTGCAGTAAGGTGGTATTGTTGCAATTTTGCAACAATTGCAATTGCAATTCTTTGTATCATTTGTATTGTTGTAGTATAGACTGCAACTGCCTACCGCTTAATTGGTTCAACGTGGAAATACTCTGGAAAAAATAGAGATGCGACATCACAACAACAACAAAAATCCAATACACTCAGGTATGTACTATACGATGTGCCTATTTATACATACAGGTATAGTATGTATGTATTGTGCACATCATTTATGGTTGATTTACAGAACAAGAATACAATTTTGTTGCCAACAATAGTACACTGGTATGTATTCAATTGGAGAAAAGTGATCGGCCACGAATTTAAATTGTTGTAAGTTCACTATTTGGTACTGTCAAACCACTACTGATTGTATCCAGAATTACTGATTTGCATTTTGACTACCTACAAATGGCCCAATATATTTTCCCTATACCCATATATGTATATATACCAGCGATACAAGACCAAACGAATAATAAATATTCGTACAATATCTACAATACAATACAACACCGAACAACAATTTATTGTTTGTAAAACATTTCGAAGCTATTTACAATTAAATTAATTGTTGGGCCCACACTTTAAAAAGCAATTCTCGAAGCATTTTACAAGAAAATTCCATTAAATGACCAGCAAGGTAAAATGGTACACATACATGGCATACGCATACGGCGTGCGATGATCGTCGTCGTAGACATTGTGTCTCCAATGGCGAGAAGCGTAAGTACGTAAAAAAAAACAATAAACAACAGAACGATAACAGAAATCATCTAACAAAATGTATAATCTTAAAGTGAATGAATTAAAAATCGGTTACAAGATTAATTCTTTCTCTTTTTTTTTTTTTTGTTCTCTCTGTTCATCTCTCTTTTCTTTTTTTCGCTGGTATGCATTCAGTATGGAGAATAAATTTAGCTTGATTAAGGAAATTTAAGAAATAAACTAAAACAAAAAGAAAAGCCATAAAATACAAATCAAATAAAAGTAATATAGTTAATAAAAAACAAAAACAAATCACATAAAGTTGATGTAACAAAATCGAACATGATAAGAGACGACGAAACGATCGATTCACAATCATTTCGTATGCGGGTCAGATCATTCTACGTAGATGAGCTCAAGGAGTATAAATAAAATAGAAACTTGCCGGTAATATCGAAACTAAGATACCCTACACAAAAATTAAAGTTTTCAGGCGTATGAAGTTTGAAAAACTTTTTTTTGCAAACCAATGTTTGAATGGGAGATGGGCGATCTTATCCCTTTGTTATAAAAAATTGTCTCGTTTTGGAGGTTTTCAGTTTGATTGCTTTTTATTTCCCTGCGAAAATGCACAAGCATTCTTCTTCTCAGTCTAAGACGGTTAACTCTAAGCTGGTTGACTGCATTAATAACTGGGCATGGCAATTTCAGATACCACCTCAGCAAGATGGGCCTTGTGATTATACATGGAAGAAGCAGAGACAGCGGGGCACATAGTGTGCCAGTGTCCTGTATTGCAAACATGTCCACACTGGGTTGCCAATTTATTGATAAACTCGAAATGTGGAACATATCCCACAAAGATATGCTTGAAATAACTCGTGATGTTATGATGAGGAAGCAAGTAGAAAAATTCTGCAACCAAACAAATAATTAACACACGATTTGAGGGACGAAACTGGACCCAGATAAGCGGTCTGATTCGGCTAATCCCTAAAATATATATATATAAAACACATTTTTGTATGGGAGATGGGCGCGATTTTCGTCCGATTGAACTTATTGTCCACCTTATATTTTTGCTATTAAAAACATATTATCTTTTGGAGGTTTTTAGTTTGATTGCTTCATATTTTCCTGAGAAAATGCACAAGCATTCTTTTTAAACCACATTTTTCTATGGGAGTTGCATGTTTCTTTTATCCGATTACACTCATTTTAAAATTTATATGTTTGATATAATGGCTGGTGTCCCTCAAGGGAGTGTTCTAGGACTATTCCTATATTTGATATATACTGCTGATCTTCCACTGCATTTGAATCATCTAGTTTCTACTTTCGCAGATGATACTGTAATCCTCTATTCACATAATGATCATATAAACGCATCCAGAAGTCTGTCCCGCCAATTTAGATCTCCTTGAAAAGTGACTGTCAAACTGGCGCATCAAAGTAAATGAAGCAAAGAGTGTCCACGTCACTTTCACGCTGCGAAAAGAGACATGTCCACCTGTGAAGTTGAATAACATCACCGTACCTCAAGCAAATGATGTTAAATACCTTGGAATCCATCTTGATAGAAGACTAACATGGACTAAACACATAGAGAACAAAAAATAACAAATAAAATTAAAGTCTCAGCAACTCTTTGGGGTAATTAATAAAAACTCTAAGCTCAGTTTACCTAACAAAGTCCTGATATATAACGCCATCATAAAATCTATTTGGTGCTATGGTTTAGAGCTGTGGAGAGAGCTCAGCCTGTTCTACAAATGAAGAAAAATTGCAGAGAGTGCCAAAAAAAAATTGCTCAGACAAATCACTGATGCTCCATGGTATATCAAAAACATACACATTAACAATGACCTTCAAATTCCCACCGTCTCTGATGTAGTGTGGCGAAATATTGAAAAGTATAAAGCAAAGCAAGAATTTCATCCAAATCCTAAGGCGAAACAGCTGCTTGTGGCTTCTAAAATCAATACATTAAAGAGAAGGCTTCTTATGTCAACATAATTTAAAAAAAAAAAAAATCCAGTTTTAAATTGTAAATCTTTGCTGTGATTTTTTGTAGTAAGTCATTAAATGTTATTCCTTAAGCACATTGCTATTATAATAGTTTTTTAAGATTTGAATATAAATTGTAAATTTCCAAATAAGAAAGATACAATTAATCAATAAATATATGAAAATAAAAAATGTGTTTGTTTCCTGAAGCAATATTATATACTAAGCTGCACCGCAGCAAAACAATATAGCCTTAACCCTATGAATGTAGGGCATAATACTTATTGTTACTGCCACCTATCAATTGCATCTCAACAAATCACAAAATAATCGTTTCGATTTTAAACTTATGTACATATATACCGATTAATAGATGTATATATGTATGTATTTACTATGATTACAAGACATACAGATAATCAGACATACAAAGTGTCACTATGCATAGAAGAGGTTCATAAAATTAGCAGACATTTCAAATTCCATGCAACATGAGATTGACTTTACAACACAATTGTTACAGTGTTACAGTATTATTCGACCTACAAGATCGACTATCAGCAATAACAAACTGAATATCCAACTAACCAACTAACTATATATAACAACAACAGCAAACTAACCATCACATCAGTTTTGTATAGTAGGTATCATCAATATCAGCTTAAAGATCATCATCATTCTCATCATCATCATCATCGTACATAGTGGTCGTCCTCATCATCGTAAATATTGTCAGCATCCTAAACAGAAATATACAAACATTACATTTTATTGAAATTCTTCTTTAAATATTGTACACACACACACACACACACACACTCATGTATAGGCAATCGATCGATACTAATAAGATTTCATCCATAGTCTGTCCCCACATCGAATAAAATGCTTTGTTATGTTAATTACACCGCAATATCCAAATTGAAATATGATCGCACATCTAAAGGAATTCACCTCGTCAAGTGGACACATAATTTAACCTAGGCGTGTAGGTTCGATTCAAATGTAAAAATGCATTGAAACACACAAATATATTGTATATACTACGAGTAGTATATGCATCGAATTAATTAGATCCAAAGATAATAATTTTCAAGTTTTATGTATAGGATATTTATTTTATTTTGGAATATTTGGTAGACTTGTTGGAGACGTAGTTTTTATTTAATTGTAAATTGTTTCTTACAAAAAAAAAAAAAAAAAAAAAAATATGTAGACTAAAATATCGTAAATGAAATTAATTAAATTTAATTAAATATTGTATGGTGTTATAAAATTGAAAACAATTCTGTCGGAAATTATAAAAGGAAACTTCAGATTAATTAAAGTAGCATTAAAATGCTTCTGCTGGATATTAAAAGCAATTTTCGCAAAGAGGTTTGACAATTTGTGGACTAAATTAGGGTCACCTCAAGCAAAATAAGTCAAATTAATAAATGATACGGTGCCCACATACCTATTACATATATGGCTCAGGGGTTTCGATTTCACACGTTCAGTTGGATATGAAAAAGTTACCAACAAGAAGGGCGATGCTTACAACTAAACACAAACCCAATGTGTGTCAACTTTGCAATAGTATTTAGGCACTTTATTCAAATAAGTAATAAGTATCAGCTTTAGCATCGTTCCTTAACTGTGGACGAAATACGAATCCATTACAGTACACAAGAGATCCACGAACTCTGAAAACAGTGGGTTTCTCCACGCGGATCAACACCAAAAGATAGCATGGTTTATGTCACATTGATATTAATGATCAAAATCACGATTTGAATTGATTTAGTCATGTCTGTCTGTCCGTCTAACTTCCCGGCCACCAGTCCGCAGCCGAATGGGGCTGAAACTGGTAGTAGCTTCGGCTACGAGGTTTTAGCAAAAGACTTTAAATTTGATACCACGGGTAATTAGGTTGGAAACCCTCTAACCTCATCGTAAGGGACGGCCCTTCGGAGAGGTTTTCGTGGTGGTTGTGGTAACCCAAAGAACATGCGAGTAGAGTATTCCACGTCAAAGGCGTGGGATACTTGTTGTGGAGTTTCATTGCAACCAGGGTGCTGACCCCTTAGATCAGAAGAGATTTTAGATAGACCTCGATCCCCACCTAGGAGGGTAATACGTCCATTCTACGTGCCCCAATTGGTACCGTAGGAACCTGAAGGTTGGTTTCCGATTTTCCAATCCTGCGGGGCGCTTATCATCGCTTCGATTTGATACAAATGCTTTGTGCGGTGTGAGATAAGGCCACTATGGTAGGTGCCCACGATAAACACTGCTTACTTGTCGTTATCCGTCCAACCGTTTATCCTCCTGGGTGTAAGGTAATTGCTGAAATTATTAGGCGATCAAGCTAAAAACTGATTCATACGATTATTTTCACCCACATAGAATAGTATGTATGCATGAAAATATAAAATTATCGAACTGAAATTAAGTACACATTACTCAATTCACTAACTAATAGACATATTCCAAATTGAACTGAATTGCATAAAAATTGCTCGTACCTTCCATACAAAATTATGCTTCCGGCTGTATATTTACACATTTTGCTCACAAAAAAATGAGGTAATCAATCTGAAACTCGGTACACATATTTTGAATTACCAACTAATAGACATATTTAATATTTGATTGAATCGGTTAAAAACCACATTTACCTCCCATACAAACTTATGCTTCCGCGTGATTGTTTTCACACTTTGTGCAAGAAAGTATTAAGTTATGAAGCTGAAACTTGTTGCAGTCAATTATATTAACTAACTATTTGATATATCACAAATTGGACTCATTCGGATGATAACCACGCCTATCTCCCATACAATTTCTTGCCTCCGGAAGTATTTTTTCATACTTTGCGCACGAAAATATTATGTTATGAAATTGAATTTCAGTGCATACGATCATATTTACAAAAAAATATGCACATTTGCAAATAAACTGAATAATTGGATGAAAACCACGCCTACCTCCCATACAAATTCATGATTCCGGAAGTATTTTTTAAACTTTGCACACGAAAATATAAAGTTATTAAGCTGAAATTCAGTACACATGATCACGTTTAACAACAAATATACACATTTGAAAATCTACTAAATTGGATGAAAACTACGCCTACCTCCCATACAAAATTATGCTTCCGCAAGTATTTTTTCACACTTTGCGCACGAAAATATAAAGCTATCAAACTGAAATTTAGTACATATGATCACGTTTACCAACGAATATACATATTTGAAAATAAACTAAATTGGATGAAAATTACGCCTACCTCTCATACAAACTTATGCTTCCGCGTGAATATTTTCACAATTTACGTACAAAAAGATAGAGTTATCGTGCTGAAAATCAGTACAGTTCATTATATTTGCTTACGAATGTGTCAGTTCAGAAATCGTTGCAATCGGATGCAAACCACTTCTAACTCTCATTCAAAAGTGAATGAGTTCCTCACTGCATTTTAAGCTTGAAGAAGTATCATGGGTTTTCTTCAGCTCATATTTAAATCACAATATGATTAAACAAATTTCTTCGGATTTAATAGATCTACGTGAATCTAGTATGTGAGTGAAAGTCACCACTTCCATTGAAAAACTTTGAAATAGTTTCACTTTCTCAAGAAATCTTTTCAGCAAAACAAGGATCAATTGGACACAGTGTGAACACATTAATGTTTATACAAATCTCAGAAGTTCAACATTCTACAAGTTAAAATCAAGTTAATCAACGAATGAAAAATCAATCTAAATAATTGAAAATATTCAAAACACAAAAATAGAATATTCAACATTATAGACCTACCTGCATGCATTGGCTTGTTGGATTGAAGATAGATCTTCTATCATTTGATGGCAGCACAAAACGCTCACGCATTGTATATGCGTTTATATATGTAGTATACTACACATAAAAATATATACATATGAGTATATAATTAACAAGCCTAGTGTCAGCGCTTGTGGTCGTATGAATAATTGCTCACCTCGATATGACAGCGTGAATATTTCTTTTTTTTTTTTTGTTTACTTTTCTATAGATATTCTCATAAACATATTTCTGTGTGTGTGTGAGTGTCATTTCTCTTCTTTTGATGCGATAGGCAAGCATACATACAGCTCCCACCGCTATGTATGTAACAGCTACTGACCGCTGACTGAAATCTCAAGTGCTTTGCCGCTGCTTAATGGCTGCAATTATTTTTATTCGTTTTATCAATGAGACTTGTCCAAAATGCGTAAATTATTTAATGCCTTGTCATTGTCGTTTAATACATTAACAACGCACACATATACATAAATACACATATATGAAAGACATTTTGTTTCCGCAATGACCCGATGCTAGGGGTTTGTTAACATTTTTCATAGTACAATGCATTTTCTTCACAAAGTAACACACGTTTATACAGTTCATTATGGCTTTGCACCGATAACCTTAAATGTTTGTTTATTTTCCAAGATGATGATGATGATGATGGTGGTATCATGATGGATGGTCCAGTTCAAGTGTCATATATGTACATTAGGCTTAAAATTTTAATGTGAAATTTAATTGAATTTAATAAATCTTTTAGAAAAGAATTTCTTTTGCTTTCTATTTGTCTGCGTACTTCATATTTCTTCATTTTTCTATAATAATAATTTTATTTTAATTTAATTCGAACATTAAAATTGTGATTCTCTTGAATGAATCGAATAGAGCCACCCATCACATCCATACTTCGACCTAATCTCTTTTTGGAGATCCTTTGTTCTTCCAAATATATTATAATTCCCTAACTCCATGCCTTTTGAATTTAGAAAAGCCATTCATTGCCACCAAAATCAATTCGCATAACAATTTGATGTTCATTTTAATCCTTCTTAGTTGCAAATATCCTTTACTACTTATGCATGCATTAAAATACATACAATTCATACAATAGTACACGGATATCTTACTATGAGTATTATGCATTGATATGAAGATGATAATATTGTGCACACACACACATACAGCAACAATATAATCCCATGTGCTTACCTCAAACATATCTTTCCGCTCATTAATTACCTTTGAATTTGACAGAAACTTAAAATGTCTCTATGTCGCTATACTATGTACGAGTATATATCGCTCTCTGTCTCGCATTCACTTATTTATTAAACACTTGCTATCGATTCGACAGCAACATATTTGGCACATGAGTAAATAATCTTCATTTATATGTAAATACATGTTGAATGCCCATGATGAAATTAAGAAAGTGAAATATTCCTAGATAATATTTATATGTATATATATTATACTCTTACCAAACAAGGAAAAATTGAAGTTTACTACTTTTTCAAAAACAACAACCACATATGGCTTTGGCCTTCAACACTATCGTTACATCATGACGTCATCAGGCCTCGGAACAAAAATACTTGGAATGCTCCTCTGTGTACAGTTTCATGAAATATTATTTTTGTTTAAAATCATTTTAATTATGTTTCTATAAATTGTTTGAATCTGCTTTTATACAAATTTGACGACTCGTTTAAATATGTAAAAGGCAAATTTTGTAAGGGGCGCTAGGTGTACTAATGAACGAAATTACTTCAACTATTAGGTGTTATGCTATTTTAAGAAAGAATTACGATTTATGAAATTTCAGAATGATACACTAAAAAATAACCTTAATACCCCTGTTATACAAATTTATACAAATTTGTTTAAACAAAAGTCAAAATTTGTATGAGCTCTATGTTTGCTTTTGAATGAAATTACTTCAATTATTGTGTGTGGTAATTTTTTAAGGAAAAAATAAGATTTATGAAAATTCAGAATGATACATACTAATAAAATAACGGTACTTTCAATAAAAATTTCTGAATTTGTTTAATCTGAATACAAATTTTTTATACGCACTAATTTTATTATTATTAAGGCTATGAAGCACCGCGACCTGAAGATCTTTTGTGCAGCCTTATTGTCTAACTAGGGTCAATAAATCTTTTCGACTGCCGCATGACTGTTTGGGCTCTCCAGTAATCGGTTGACTACTTTTTTCCTCTTCACATATTAAGTTGTTCATGAAGCTACTGTTTACCCCGCAGAAGGGTTCTGGGCCTATGAAAGGAGTGTCTGCGCCGTTTTTGACCAGTGAATCTGCCATTTTATTTCCTGCATGGCCCTCATGTATCGGTACCCATATTAGAGTCACAGAGTTCCTCTTTACTAAGGTATTGAGGAGTTCGAAGCATTCCCAGACCAACTTAGATTGGAACGAGAAATTCATTAGTGATTTTAGAGCTGCCTGACTGTCTGAAAGAATGCATATGTTGGTCCCTCGAGTGCCCCTACGTAGACATTCTCTGACAGATAGCTCTAAGGCGTGGACCTTCGCCTGAAAAATGGAAGATATTTTTCCCATTGCAATTGCTTTCCGGAAATTTGGCCCTACATTTCCCGCTCCAGCACTACCATCTTCCATTTTGTACCCATCAATGTACCATAGCTGTGAGCCCTGTTTTAGAAATATTTCGTTGTTTCTCTATGCTGAGCGATCGTGAATGATCACTTCAAACAGTTTGGAGAATATAAGTTTTTTATCCATCCTGTCAAAGACCGTGAGACCCGGTGAATCCCAGACTACGTCTAGAATCTTAATGTGCCCTTTTAGGTTACCTTCTTTCAGGTGAATAGAGTTGGGAAGCCTTATGGCTGCACTGGCTGCTGTCCCTTGCGCACTATGTTTATTTATGAAGGAAATGACTTAAAATTTGTTAGAGGAGTATCATTTTGATTGAAATATAAAATGACATAGGTCTTAGAATAATGCATATAAAATTAATAATAACTCTGTCAAAATTCTTTTTAAAAAGTGCATTTTTTGTATAAGAATTATATTTATTTATGAACGGAATAATTTCAGATTTGGTGTGAAATGCTATTTTGGTGGAAAAATAAGATTTCCTAAATTTTAGAATCATGTATTGAAAAATAACGATACATTCTATAGGAATTTGTCGATTTTTTTGAGAAAAATTGAAATTTTTGTTTAATTATGAATGAAATGAGTTCAAATTTTTTTGAGAAACAAATTGGAAAATTTTGATGATAAAATTAAATTCTTTAGGTCTCAGGATGATGCATAGAAAATTTGTTAATTTTTTTTTTTTTATCGCAATCTGTTTTTATAACATTCAGCAGTACTTAACATAAGAATATTAATCACGTATGGATGATATTAGTGACTTAGGGTGGGTTTGAAGTCTTTAATTGTGTGATTTGGCATGCTTTTTGATTACTTCAGCAACCGTTGGGACTTTCAAGTCACGATGGATTTGATTGTTTGTGATTTCCATACGTTTGGAGGCAACTGGTAGAAAGCTAATGGGACGATAAGGCTTGTGAATCACTTTTACTTGGGCAACTTTCCACTGCGGTGGAACAACGCCAGATAATAAAACAGCATTATATATGTATATAGGTTAGGAAAGTGATTTCCACTTTTGGGAGTTGTTTTAACTCTTCTCCAGTGATGAGAAACTGATATAGAGAAATAATGACAAATTTGCCGATTTTCATTTTTAAAAAGTGCATATTTTGTATAATGCAATTGATATAATTTGCATTATTAATGGAAATTAGACCGAATTGTATCAGAAAGATATTAAAATTTGTAGTACTGTCTCATGAAAGTGAAGAAATGTGTAAACTTTCTTGGATGTTATACTATATTTCACAATATTAATATAAAAATTTCGAAAAATTGTTTATTTTCTCTTTTTAAAAATGATAATACGATCCCTCCAATAATTTTTAAACTTTATTTTTGACAATTATCATATCTTCTATCGAGCCGTCTTATTAAAACCAAATTCGTTAACCATAACGAATTGATCTGATTTCTGTGATACTATTTGAACCATCATACAACAAATCCATGAATATTGATATACACATTTCCTACTGTGTATTGTGTATTCTCCTATACAATTGCATTAATTCATCTATATATTTATGCTCCTTTGAGTTGATTTAGATATTAACTATGTATTTAGGTATTTATTCGTGAAGGATGCTTCATTGTATATACTTCATTGTA
Source organism: Megamerina dolium (assembly GCA_963854835.1). Lineage (NCBI taxonomy): Eukaryota > Metazoa > Arthropoda > Insecta > Diptera > Megamerinidae > Megamerina > Megamerina dolium. The sequence continues at coordinate 59,891,922 of OY978528.1, read as the reverse complement.
TATACTAAAGTACAATACATATATGAGTATGTATGTAAGTATTATATGAAAGCTGTTGAATTGTTTAAGAAGCATTTCAAATGTTTCAAATTATCTTCTATGCTGTTACAAAATCCGATTCGTGTCGAAAATGTAACTACATAATGCTACTTGCATCACTATCATAATATCATTGTCACTGTCATTATTACCACAGAGTCTATATTCAGCTAGTATTTTCTCGCAAATTCGCCGCAAATATTGACATAAGACATTTCCGTATGTAGATACTCGTACATGATGGTAGTAGCATTAAGAAATAAATAAGCAATTGTTGTCTAATGGCAGTCATTACAAAAATACCAATGATAATAATCATATTAATAATAATAATAATAATAATAATAATAAAAATATATTAAATACACAGCATTGCATTGATCAAAACTACACTTCAATTATGTACAAGTAGTATTTAATTGAATGAGTATGTATTCATATACTAGCATGTGTGTGTGGTGTCATGGGATTTCACTTGAATTTCAATACTTGAATGCAATATTAACATCTATGTATGAATGTATGTATACATACTATACTACATATATGAATATGTAAATGTAGCTGAGAATTTTCCATTGCTTGTTATTACATTACTACCACCATCACTAATGTATTCTCATATATTTGTATATAAGTAAAACCATACTTATACTTATTTACATAAGTTCTACACTTCTTCAAAGGAATTTTCCTATGGAAATTATTTCTATAAATATTGTGTCCTTTCTTCAGGAATTTTCTAATTGTGTGTGTGAATACAAAGTATGTACGCATTCTCCCTTTTAGTCAATTTCGATAATGAAAAATTGAAATTTTTCATTAAATTTATACTTACATTTATCTATAAGACTTTGTTGATGTGCTTGATATTGTCATCGTTCTTGTTGTTATTACATATTGATATTATGATGTGTCGACATTGATGATGTCTATGCGTGTGTCCTTTTATTTTGCCTTTTTACACACAAATATTAGATGATGATGATGCTTAAATAATAAGATAAATTGTCTTAATGGACGAAAACATTTAAGGTATTTTCAAAATTCAAATTTTCAATTGAGTGATTGACATTTTATGCAGCAAGTAAGTGCCTGTATGAGTAATTTATCATAAATTTTCAATGTCTTATAATACCAGAAAAATTATTAGTTTCTTCCATATTGATTGGAATATTTGGTTATAGAAATATGTTCTAACTCTGATTTCATGCTTCTTCACAATCATCCCAGACATACGGGAATGGAAAACGAATAAGAAGTTATTAACCTCAAAACATAATTACGTTTGGTAATATATACGGATATACGGTCCTAATACCCGCATATCTGTCGCAATGGGTTCGTGGCCAACTGTCTTCCAAACAGAAATACATGCCATAGAATATTATGCATGTCATATACATGCCAAAGGGCTCAAAAGAGCGTGCATTCTTATTTGCTCAGACAGCCAAGTTACCATCAAATATCTTTCCTCATGGGAGTTCTCCTCAAAACTAGTCACCGAATGCTTCCTTATCCTACAAAAACTCTCTATGTGAAAAAAGGTCACATTGTGTTGGGTGCCGGGGCACAAAGGGATTGAGGGCAATGAAGTGTCGGACGAACTAGCAAGAGCTGGCTCGTCTTCAACACTGACGGGCCTGGAACCTTTCTGCAATATAAGCTGGGCAGAGATAGAAAACCATTACCACGACAAATACTTTCTACAATGGACAAATTCGATGGGTCTTCATCAAGCGAAAGCTCTCATCAGCTTTAATGTAGCTTTTGACAGAATTAGTCTTAGCAGAACAAACTTACGCATAATAATAACCGGCAATCTCTCAGTACATAACTGGTTAAAATACCACCTCCACAAAATGGAACCTTTCTCTGACACGGAGTGTAGCATCTGTCTGGAAGAGGATGAAACATCACTCCACATATTTTGCGAATTTCCGGCCTTGGCCAGACTACGCCTCAAACACTTTCAGCTGAGTTTCCCAACACCAGGTTCAATCATCAAAAGTTCGACAAGATTAATTCTATCCTTCATTAAAAACGTAGAGGAGATTCTAGTGTCGTAGACGGTCTTGAGTACAAACGATCTCGTTTGCCCATAACACTTATAGTTGGCTCACCAAAGATATCAGCTATAGGGCTCATATCTTCTAATATGAGACCTTGGTCTGGTTTCACGTGGTCCACTTGATGAACAAGGATTATGTCGTTGTTTCAACGTCACGCTCTCTTTTGATTGATTGATTGATATTAGTTGGATTTTGTTTTCCAGCTCTGAAGATCTTTTCGGATCATTTCATCTGGAGTAGGTTCGCAGACCGTTGTCGGATGATGCCAGACTACAGGATTTCGGTGGCATTGTTCACGTTTGAATCAATTCAATCAATGATTTTTAAAGCAAAACTGTCCAGTGAATCCATAAATCCAAAAAACGCTACAAAATGTAATTTATTATGAATTACTTGTGGCTCTTGAGTATAATAATTTATGAGGAAACTTGCAGAAACATAGTTCTCGAAGACGATTTTCCTAAAATGCTTTAATCACTTCTATGGTTTGTTCAATAAAAATACAAACATCCTTTAAGTCGATCAAATGCTGGAACAGCAATCAGAATTCTCTTTCCGTCAATGCTCTACATGTGGTCACAATTTATAATCGCAAGTGATAGTTAAAAGTACTTAATTAGTAAATAGTTTTCATATTTGTAATCCATTCTCATTACAATTTGAAATGAAAACCTTTAATAGTGCATATTCTGAATATTTAAATGAAACTCTTTATTAATTCGCTTGCAAATTGGTTACATGACTATCATTTTTATGACAGACTAAATTTTAACATAAAAATGAATTTAGCTGGTAAGAACTTAAAGTATGTGCTTTAAATATTACAACAACAATGATGGCAACAATAACTCGGCCAACAATGATGAATCTGATAAACCTACAAAAGAAGATAAACCAAAGGCTCATGAAACTCAACCAAATAAAACAAAACGAAAAAAAAAAAAATAAAGAAGAAAATCAGAAAACAAAAAAAAAACCCAGAAAACAAGCCATTTTCATTGCACGAATTTTTTTCTAGAGTGCAACAATATCGTGCAACATAAAAAATGTTAATAATAAAAAAAACAAGAGCTGCTGTAGTGCTCTAGTGTAAGTACTCATACATATAACGGGTGTTTTTTTATATTTTAGAGTGAAGCAGTTTTCGATAGGGAGAAAAGAGTAACCCAAAAGTCATTTGTACTCAGTGAGATTTGCAATTTCATCATAGAAAGATTGACACTGACTGATTGAAAATCGTGGTTCTGTCATCTAAACTCAAAGATCGCTACAGTCATTTTATGATCGACGTAATTTGTTCTCATATTTATTTCAATGGGTATGTGAACAAGCAAAATTGTCGCATTTGGAGTGAAGACAATCCACAAGAAATTCCTTAGACACCATTACATCCACAATAACTTATTGTTTGGTGCGGATTATGGGTTGGTGGAATCATTGGTCCTTCTTTCTTCTTCTTTAAAAACACAACAGGCAGCAACGTAACCATCAATGTCTATCGCTACAATGCTATGATAATTGATTATTTAATTCCCCAATTTCCAGGTATGAATGTGGAAGAAATGTGGTTCCAGCAAGACGGCACTACATGCCAGACATCGAATATAGCAATCGATTTATTGATGCAAAGATTTGGCCACAAAATAATCTCTCGAAATGTACCTGTGAACTATCCTGAAAGATCTTGCGTTTCAACGCCTCTGGACTATTTTTTGTGGGGATATATGAAAGGGGTAGTTTGTGCTGATAAACCAGCAACTTTAGATGAATTTCGTGTCAACATCGAGCGAACTACTGCAAACTACTTTTTGGAGGCCCGAATTGCTTGAAAAAAAGTTATTTCCAGCTTATGCCACGTTCGGCCCTATGCCCGAGATTATATTCAAACACTAATTGCATAAAATTATCCTTCCAATAAAGCCAATTTTTAGTTCAGAATATTACATTTTGTATTTTTTTCCAAATTTGAAAGTGCTTCACTCTAAAAAAACACCCGTTATATATATGCATAGTACTCCACATAATACGAGTACAAATGTATGTATGTATGTACGTATGTATGTATGTATGGATGTAAATACATATATATATACATATATATATATATATATATATATTGTAATAAGTGTATGTACCCCAATGTATTGCAACGCTGTACTGGCTCTGACTCTGGCTGTACAACATGCTGCTTAGCATGTTTTAATTATTTTCCATCATTTTTTTAAAGTATTTTTTTTCTGAATTTGTGTGTGTGTGTGTGTGTTAATTTTTGCTTTGGCGGTACATTGTTTTTTATGAAGTTTTTTCGCTACTTTCATCAGGATATTTAAATTTTATTCTCATGGTAAAAGGCAAAAACGAAAAACTATCCTAATAAAAATTAACAACAACAACAACGAGAGTGCACTAAAATAATGCGATAAGGCGAAAAAGTGTAGGACTTTTTTCGCATCACCCTTTAGGTCTAATGCATCATATTTAAGTGCATTTTGGCAGTTTTGACACTAAAGCAACTATTTGTGTAGCAAATGAGTGCGCCATGTGTAGCAACATGCAGAAGCAAATTTTTATATGAGGATTCTTGTGGATCTTTTGCGATTAAGTCCATTTTAGGATATGTCATTTTAGTACGATAGCTTAATATTTTCGTGCTGAAGGGATGCATTCGACACCATACTTTTATAGGGGAGGTGGGCATAATTTTCATCCATCGAGTTTTAGCTGGATAACTTTATAGTTTCCACCTCAAAGCATGAGAACATTCTAAGAAAAACCATAGTCACCAAACTTTAGCTATATAAGGTGTACAAGTAAATTCAGTCATGTTTTTCATGAATTTCATCTTCATTCAAAAAACATTCTTGTTACAAAGCATAATTATCGAAATATTCACCATTACTATCTATGGTATTTTGCCATTCATCGGGTAGTTAATGGATCCCCTCGCGTTAAAAACTTGGTGGTTTTGAGGCATAATAGTCGTCGAGCCATTTTCGCACGTCTTCAACTTTGGAGACTCGCTGTTCGGCTAAATAAGACTGCATTGATCTGAATAAGTCGTAGTCGGAAGGAACCAAGCCTCGAGAATATGCCGAATGCCGAGGAACTTCCCATCCTAAGGAAAATATGAGTTTCTGAGTTGATTTTCCGTATGTGAACGAGTGTTGTGATGCAGCAACATCATTTTTCGACTTCCTTGACCAGTATTTTGTATTTTTTCCACCACAGCATTACATAATTTAATCATTTGCTGTTGATAACATTCAGATGTGACAATTTATCAGGTTTCAAAAGTTCGTAGTAAATGACTCCCTTCCAATCTCACTAGACAAGGCAAAAATTATTATCACGTAATCTTACAAACTATCTTTGTATTGTTCTAAGATTCATAATTTAACAGCTTCAGCCGTACTTTCTTTCATTTGAAAAAAGAATAAAATAAAATGGCATGAATGGCTGCTTATTGATACCCATCTCTTATAAGATTGATACTCACGGAATGACAGCTTGTAAACGACTGAAATTTATGTCATATAAATAGAAATGATTAAGCTACAAATACCCAAAATGGCGGCCCAAATGGATGCATGTATGTTTTTTAATGCAACCAACTTCAGATGACAGATTTTATTTGTACACCTATAATTTTCAAGCTTAAAATGTGAAAATGTTAATTCAGCAGCATACTTTTGTATAGGAGGTGGGCTTGATTTTGAGCCGATTTCGATTATTCACGAACTCATTATTGATGAAAATAATCTTATGCACCAATTTTCAGATTGATGGCTCTATAATTTCAATAATTGTAGTGCGCATACCGGTTGACAGAATGATTGGCAGACCTTACTTCTGTGCATTTTTAAAAATGCTGATGACATGTGGCTGCTTACGCGGATCGCGTTGGGTTGCGTATTAACATTGGAAAGACGATGTCCATGGCCATTAATAGCACTCGACCTGGCGCATTCACAGTATACGGACAACCCATTGAAAGTGTAAACAAATTAGTCTACTTAGGTAGCCAAATCACTCTGACGGCGGCGCTAATACCGACATTGAGTACAGAATTACGAAAGCCATATCATCCTTCGCCATGCTTAAAAGCATATGGTACTCTAAGCAGCTAACCACCAGGATAAAACTAAGGATTTTTCAATTCGAATGTGAAGACTGTACTGCTGTATAGCTGCAAAACGTGGTCCGTTGTGGTCTCAACTACAAAAAAGTTCCAAAGTTTTATAAACCGCTGTTTAAGAGCTATACTGCGCATATGGTGGCCAGATAACTGGATTTCAAATGACGAGCTCCTTACTGAAAATGGACAAAGGCCGGTTGAGTTTGAAATACGCGATTGAAATGGAACGAATGGACATGGATAGGCCATACAATCCGTAAACCTGCGACTAACTTCAGAAGAATGTCCCTAGATTGGAATCCGCAAGGCTCTCGCCGAAGAATACTGCCGAAGGAAACATGGAGATGTAGCCTGTATGACGAATTGACGACATATGACGACTCACTTACTTGATCGCAGATAAAGTCAAAAACTGTAAATCGAATGGAATTTATTTATATCGGCACTTTGTGCCCTCAGCCGGCGCGATAGCAAATAATAATAATAATAACAATAAGAATTTTTACAAATATGAAATATCCGCTTTTCCACAAGTCGAATAAAAACACTGTCAAAGAAAAAAATTGTACAAGTCAAAGATATCAATACTTTATCCCCAACCTAATATCATATAAAGTGCATTTGTGGAATGCGCAATACATTTTACAAAAAGGTTATACTCTATATATGCAATATGTAACGCAGCTCTCAGTGTTGCAACAACACTCATTCACAAAAACACTCACTTCAGCACTGAACTGATAAATGTATATTGTATATACAAGTATAGAGACAGTTAGACAGACAGTTGGATGAACGAATAGGCGGACAAGTGAACAGTTTCTTGTGATGGCTCTATGCTGCGGGCCATTATAATAAGTATTTTGTTAAAAATGCACTCACACACACACACACACATTTACAGTCATTTCATATTTGCTTAATTGCCAGTTGTTGTTGTTGTTGTTGTTGCTACTGACACTACCCCTCTGCTTTTTTTATTAGTTAGTTATGTGGTGCTTGCAATTCATACAATTTGACCACACCATATATGAGGGTGAAAATCTGCCAGAACAAGACGAAACGAAACAAGGGCTGTTATCCAGTTATTTTCATAATCATATTCCGCTTCATCTTGGTCTTCTTCTTCTTCATCTTCTGCTTCAATATTGTCGTCGACCCAATTCTTTTATGTACAAAACGACCTGCATAGTTAAATCGTGCATTTGCTACATTTTGCTTGTTATGCTGTTGCATGCAACTGCCACTACCTACCTACCTACATACATCTTAAGTTGGTCTGCATTGCAACTTCAGTATCATGCCGCGATAACAAATATGTTGTACATTATGTGATAAAAATAATAATTCCATTTGGTACTAGGCACAGCCGCCGCCACTGTTGGCTATCAATGTACTCGCGCCACCACTAAATGTCGTCGTTTTATTCAACTTTTATTATTAGCTATTATTTCAGATGGTTAATGGCCTTGTAAAATGCGTCACATGGATCACCTTCGATAACGTTCGTACGATGATCTCACTTACAGTACTTTGGTATGCACATAATCACACACATGCACACAAGGTGAGTATGATAACTAGATGTTAAGTAAAGCAATAAAAAGCACACGGATGCCACTGTCACTGCTACTGTTGCTACCTATTGCATTACTGGCCGACCTCCCCGATTACGAGAAAAAAGTGCATTCGACTCGAATAGCCATCGAACCCTCAATGCATTTTCCTAAGCTAGCACGCTGCATTTAAGTGCAAATGTCGCACGACAAATTGATGAAATTTAAGACGCTAACATGTCACAATCGCAGCCTAACAGCTTTAATAGCAATAGCATTAGCGCAACAGCAGGCCACAGTGTACAACTTGAATTTATTAGGTGTCGCCCTCTGGTGTGACGAATATTTTAATGTGTTTCCAGCTGCTGCTATTGCTAAATTTGCATTTTATTTGACTCTGATTTCAATATTCGATCATAAATTTGTTGCATCTACAAACATTTGCGTATGCCTGTGTGTGTGTGTGTTGGCATACATGCAACATTTGCATTTAATTTCATTTTGCAACGGCAATCTCAACATGCTGCTGATATATGCACATATGAATGAAACAAAAATCATACTATCTCCAATTTCTTTCGTTTGTTAATCGATATTCTAAGAATAAATGAAGGAAATATACATTTAAAAAACAAAAGAAAACGTATACGAATTGCCTTGTAACAATTCTTGTCAGCAAATCAGCTACTATGATCATTGGAGAACGAAGAATAGTTGTAATGCAAAGCATTTATTTGGAGTTAATTTGAAAGAATCCTCTAAAAGGTAATATTATTTTTCAGTACCAATCCTCAGGTATTACACTGAAAGTTCGGCTTTTCTATTCATCGGAGTACATCACGAGCTTCTTTGTGTAGCGTGGTTTCGATCATACTCTCGATTTTAGGTCAACTCAGCACAGACGATGGATTTCAATGCACTTTATTTTATCAGAATCAATTTTTTATTATTATTTTTGTCGGAGGTGCTCACCTAAGGCAAGGTTCATGGTCAAATTTTAAATTTGCAATTCAAACGATTGCGTAGAAATCACCCAAAAAGTCTCTCATTATTTTGTTTCCCCAAGATTTCCTACGAATATATGTATTTATTATTTATATTCACCCTTTAAACAAGTAGTAAAGTACGGTGGCTGTCATATAACGCACTTAGGCCACTTATGATCCATTGTGATACCACGGGAACTAGTCCTTATCTCCTCCTTAAACATTTCGATAAAGCTGTCAAGAGAGTCAATTCCGAGCTGGTTAAACTTTTTACTGCACAGAGCTAAGCACCCGCACAAAAGATGTTCTACAATTTCTACCTATTCTTACTCTTGGTAGCTTCTTCAATAATTATAATGCAGGGCCCCTAGCCTATCATCGTATCCACAAATAAAACAAGGACTTGTCAGAGCTCCGATTGTTCTTCTAATATCCAACCTATTGAATTTTAACAGTAGCTTAGTGCAACTTAAGCTCCATTCCCGCCAAGTTAACCTACTGGTTAGACAGGTGAACGTCTGTCGCCGTCGCTGACGTGTGTCAGCAACATCGATTGTGTACCTGTCTATTAACAATTTACAAGTTGACAACGGCATCGGCAACGGCACCGTGACCCTATACGGGTGAAGTGGTAATCCGCTCTACAAGTACCCTCGATATTTCTATGGCAGGGTACCCAAAAGAGATTTATGGTCTTTGGTGATTACCTGAAATACACTACATTGATCCGGCAAGCGGAAGGATAAGTGGCTGCCCAACGCCTCAGCGTAGATACGTCCTTCCAATTGCTCATCTAGTTTAGATCCATTTGTATAGATGCGAACCCTGCCGATACAATATATCTTACCATTACTCTAGTCTTCTATTGAAGTGAAAATTGTAATGAAGGATTTATTTAAATTCAGATCTAACATCAGGTAACACGTGCTGTCTAGTAAACTACATGATTTAGACCATAGGTCTATTTCATTCAATTAACTTTCACAGATGGTATTCGAAAATTTCCCCCATAATTAATCCGCATAGGCAACAACCTGAAAACTTCTCTCTTCAAGGCTCCGGAACAATTTATACATTGCTAGAACCCACAATAGACGAGAAATCATGCCACCTTAAGGGATACCCCTGCTGACGGATATTCTCACCTTCCAGCTCGTTAACGTTATGTTCACGAACCTGCTTATAAGCATTTGTCCAATGAAGTTCACAAGAGACCCGTCGATTCCCTGAGCCGTCAGCACGTTAGTTATTGTCTTCGGCTGAATGTTGTTAAAAGCGTCCTCAATAGTGAGTTCTGTGAAGTAAATAAGGCCGTTTTTGTAGATTTTTCCTTACAGTAAGCATGTTGTGGTTTCGCAAGATGCGATGGGTTAATTGTATTTCTACTATCTATCAACTACTCTAATGCCTTTAGTAGAAATGATGAAAGACTGATGGACCTATAATCTTTTGGACTAACATGTATGATTTTTCCTGCCTCAAGATAAGGACAACTTTCACTTCCCTCCATAAAGTGAGAACAAAACTAAAGGAAAGTGCGTGTCAGAGAGTAAATTTAGAGGTTCTTGACTAGATTCCGTGAAGGTCTTATCAGGTTTCTAGAGTTACTCAATGGATGGATTAGAATTTGACAGAAATACCCTTAATCGAAACGCTTCTGCAGTGCTCTCAATGTTACCATAGAATGACATCCAAGAGGTACTCTTTGCCTTTCTCAGTTCATTCTTTTACGTTCTTAACTTTTGCATAGTAACAATTCCACCCTCCCCCTTTCCTCACGGGAAGATTTTGCTCTATTGAATTGCTTTCTATACTCCACTCGCAATAGATTGAGTTCCGTGGACCATAACGGTGGTTTCTTCTTCCCCCTATTACCAGTTTTTGGATATGCATTTGTAAACAACTTGATAAGGCCATCCAAGGCATTGCCATTATCAGAATGAAAAGATGGATTAATAGGAAGATTTTTCTTCAGCTCATTTAAATATACCGGTCACTTTGATTTCCTTTGATTCCTAGTTATACTCGTAATGAATCTGGGTGATTATTCCTGAAAGGTAATATTAATTTATCGGAATGAGTGCTCGTCTTCATCTATTCAAAAACATCAGCTACCTAGAAATCAGGCTTATATTTATGACCGATTGCTAATGATTTTCTATCCCCAATATTTCCTCTGAACACATTCACCCCCTATAATAAGAGCGTAAAGGGGTGCCCTTATAACATAAAGGCAAACACCCTTGAAATGCGACAAATAATCCTTTAGTTGCACTGAAATCGCACTTAGAACGGTAAATTGTAAATATTAGAATAAATATTTCCTCTGAACATTCTTACATCATCTTTTCACCAACTTTTAAAAGACAAAAGCATTCAATTCATTCATTTCATAAACAATTTGCAAATTACCCCATAGCTGTTTCAAAATTGCCACTAGTGTGATGAAATGTATGACCAACCTATATTAGTTTTATTCACCCGAACATTTCCTCTGAACATACTTACTACCTATTATCACTCTTAAAGGAGGCTCCAATAGAAAATGCTTAGAAATCATCTATAGAATGATGAAATGCATGACAGACCATCATTCATCTTTTTCATCTAAACATTATCTGCAAACATATATACTTACCATCTATCTCCACCTTTCAAAAGAGGTTCCCATACAAAATGAACACAAAAACACCTGAAATTCGACCAATAACCTCATAGCTACCAATGAATCGCCTCTATTATGATAAAATGTATGACTAACCCATATGAGTGTCGTGGCTCAGTAATTAGTGTGTTGGTCTTCTAATCAATCAATCCTTCTAATCACCAACATTTTCTCCGAACATACTTACTCTCTATCTCCACTCCTTGAGAAATGAAATAAAAGCAATAAAAAGTTTCCAGGAATCATTTGCAGAGAAGTAAAATGTATGACGGAACCCCATTTAGTTTTTCACTCTCCAATATTTCCTCCAAACACTCTTACGCTCCACTTCCGATGGTTAATGGGTCTCCCATACAAAATTAAAGCAAAAAAACACATTCGAATGAATAAAAATGCCTATAGCTGCTCAGAAATTGCCCCTCATGATCATCAGCTCAACAACCCGGTGCAAGTCTTCGCTTGCTGTAATTTATGTATGCCTCCAGTTAATTTTGTCCCTCGCTTGAGTTCTCCAGCATCCAGAAATCAATGTATAAAATTTATGAATTTTATAAATTCAGACATGATTAGAAAGGCAATAATTATATTTACCAATACAAAATGGCAGATTTATTTTGAATTTAATATTGCCCAAGCTTTGTTACAGAGGCCTCCTCTGAGACACTCACGAAAAAGTTGCCTTAATCTGGTCCTTGAAAATGACTACTTAAATGCAACACTTGGGTTAATCAGTAGAAAATTTATTATATTGCGTGGTCCAATTGTCTAAGTGTGATTATTGTTGTTGCTATTATTATTATTATTATTATTATTAACATTATTAGTATTATTGCTACAGTCAGTTTGATTTGCGATTTGTTGCTGTCTTTAGCAAGGTGTTGTTACAAATTATCACCATGTCAAATGTATATGCTATATATATATGCTAAATATATACGAGTTTGTATACGTGTGCACATGTTCATACCTACAAGCATATTGCAATAATTTGTTCAACTATCATTTACGCTATCGTCGTTGTCATTTGATAAATGAACATTCCGCCGCCAATCGAAGTGTTTATGAAACAAATTGTCGTTGTCGTCGGTGTTGTTGTTGTTGCCACCATCGTCTCAATCTTGAAATTGCAATTGACAAACGAGCATTGATTAATTTGTTGTTGACAGTATTCGAAATACCTAATAATAACTTTTGCATTTATATATAATTTAATTTTACAACAAACACAGAGAAGCATACACACATGAACGTATGAGTATGAGAAATATAATTATTGTTGATATTAGTTAGTATAAGTAAGCAATTAAGCCAATTTTTTTTTTTATTTTTTCAAATTTCAAACTAATAAATGAATGAATTGTTGGTTCCCATCATAAAAATGTATCGTCATCTTATTGCATTTTTTGTTTAATGCGAGCGCATACCTTAACCAACGATTTAGTGGTGGGGCTTATTAAGATCCTCAATCCAAATGCCATTTGTTGTACAGCTCTCATAAAAAAGTCCAGTCAAACTCAGCGTTACCAACAAATTAATTGTTTCATTGCATTGTGCACGGCATGAGACGACATCTGTATGGTAGATCAACAGAGATAGATCACTGTGCTGCTGCTGCTGCTGTGACGCTATACCGCTTAACGTACTCGTTCCTCACTCACTTACACGTTTATGATCGTCATAAATGTCGCTATGTGATATTTACTCGAATACAATGTGATTGTCCAGTAGACATTTGGCTATTGTTTTTAGCAGTCAATGATGATGCTAATGATGATTATGATGATGCTGACGACGCCGACGACATTAACTAATCTTGCGTCTACTTAACGTCTTGCAGTCATAAATCAATGCGTACAAAACAATGCAAAAGAAATTAATCATTTTGATTTCTTGTTTTATTTTTTTTAATTTTATCTTCTTTCTTTTTAGATTTTTTGGTTAGGAATTTCTTTAAATTTAATTAAATTTTTATTAATGCGTTTGTTGTTATTGTTTATTATTATCATTTTCTTTCTATTATACAAATTCATACGAAAGGCTTATACATATTATTGCATTTCATGTAGGTATAGCATTTTTTTTTACGATTACATTTATTAGATTGATCCAAAATCCATCATTGAATATAATCGGTGATTAGACTTTTACGATTTGGATTATTGCTTAATAACATATTACAAATAAAACCATAAATTTGTTTAAAAAGAGAGATTTAAGTAATTGAAGGTATTTTTTTGGAAATTTATAACTGGCTTACTGAAGGAATTTTAAATATTTTTTATATATCGATAGCCATATTCATACCACCCATTGCATTTGCTGGCGCCAATTAGAAATTTCAACAGCCAACAGGTTCTTCAATACTTAGTTCTTGACCACGAAGGCTGGGTCTTACGCTTGGTCGTCGTTCTCCGATGGATTGGCAGCAAAGTGCTCTAATTTTCACTCGACATGACCGGGCGATCTCAGCCGCTGGTCGATATATGCAACTCTTACAGCTCATGGTTGCACTATATTCAGTACTCTCGATCAACTCAAAATGTTCCACACAACTTGGGTAGAACTTTTCCCAAAACACTCCAGACAAACTCCCATCCGAAGCGGAAATCTTCTATGCCTTGGTGCCATATGAAAGGACGGGCATAAAAAGAGTCTTGTAGAGTGCGATTTTCGTTCATCGCATGAGGAATTGGCTTCTCAATTATTTACTTAATCCAAAATTATATCTGTTTGCCAAAGTAATTTATTATTGTACATGATCTCCAGACTGACGTCATTAAAAAATAAATAAATAAGTGGCACTTGAAGCCCCAAAGGGCTCATTGGCCGATCTTCTCTTCCATTACTATTGTGCATGATAAATTTTGGCCAGTATTAGAAGGGACCTACTTATTTTAGCGGGTTCCGAACGGCAGAACCCTTCTGACATCACTTTTTCTGAGCTTTGTCACAGAGTTCTTTAAGAAGCTTTTTCATGGCAAGTTGTTACTGTCGTAAGAATTGCAAATTGCTTGCCGACATGTGGGTACCGTTCGAGAGAAAAATATTTTCGATATTTAAATTTGTTATGCATCAGCCGTTGATTGAACCCACGACCTACAGATCAGAAGGCCAACACACTAACCACTTCAAGTACTAACCCACGACTACGGTACCCATTACGTCATTAGCGATTCTAATAATATTTCCAAAATATATAAAGTCCTTTACTACTTCGGAGCCTATAAGTGCCAATAAAAAGCGCAACTATTAGGCACAGTCATAAATAGTTTTAATTTTTTTTTCTCACACACTTATCCCTTTATCATCCCTTTATTTTAAATCTCGGGGAATTTTTAATACCCAAATATCTGTCGAAATGCAACAAGGTAGGATCTCTATTAAACTTCCTTATGGATATTAGACTTAGAGACATACTTTAAGTCCAAGATAGAGTGCACAATAGACATAGGGTCGCAATGCAACACAACCCCTATATAATAACAATAATAAAAATAATCCCTTTTTTCATTTGTACCTTCTATAAAGTGATTTCTTTGACTTGATTTGTGAAATTGAACAAAAAATGTGAAAGTCTGTTTTGGTAATATCCAGTAGTAAGGCGGATGTGTTAAAATATACCATTTTGAGATTAAGGATTTTTTTTATCAATCGCCCATGATGTCTACATTTGGTGTTTTTTTTTTTTTTTTGCTGGGCTGGTGTGGAACCCCTAAACCTAACTTGGTAACTTTTCGTAGTTTCTTCACGAGGCGAGCTTTTTGCTATATTTCTGGTTGATTTACATTGTTTTCGTTTCAATATGACCTTTGATAGGTTGTCGTCAAAGTGAGTAAAACCCGCCGCACTCGGGTTATTCTTTGAAAATTCTTACCTGCAAAACCGAATTTAGCAAATCAATTTGTAACTGCCTGAGCTGCTATTTATCTTTGATCGTACATACTGCAATATTTTGTGAATGACCTCCTTAGTACCACTGATGGAACAAGTGCAGAATACGGACTCAGAAGGGAAAAAAAATAAAAAATTGCCTCGGATAGAGCTTCGTTTTGTGAATATAAAAAATAAAAAATTTGTCTCCGCAAATGCCCATACAAGGCGTGGCTCAAGGTCAAAGTTCAAAATTGAGGTCAAGATTATTCGATAGACACGCCATTTTTTTCTACAATATGGGTATCGTAAGAAAGGTTTTTTAAATACCTTTCTACTGATATATATAATTTAATACCTATTTTTCACATTTTAAAAGTTATTATAAAAACTATAAATTTGAAATTTTTTTTTCAAAAACCAATTTTTTTTTCGAAAATAAGCCTTATTTACCTACCGAAAATTTAGCACCATACTAAAGCCTATACAATTACCTTTACAACGGTGTATAAAACATATTTCTCAAGAATTTGTATGCATTTAAAAAATTGTTTTCAAGCTGATACTTCATCAAGTGTTTCCAATATGGACGACTTTCGATATAATTATCTGCATGTCTTCAAATTCAGTATCGCAACCAACAGAATTTGAGGACAAAAGCCCGACGCCGGCTTCGCGACCAACAGTATTTTATGACAAAAGCTTTTTGATAGCAAAAAAAATAACCCTTATAGGCCCGACGCCGGCTTCGCGACCAACAGTATTTTAGGATAAAAGCTTTTTTATAACCGGCCTTTGGCCGGCCGCTAAAAAAATAATCCTTACAGGCCCGACGCCGGCTTCGCGACCAACGGTATTTTAGGATAAAAGCTTTTTTGATAGCCGGATAGCTTCGCGACAGAAGTTTTAGCATTGAAATCTCTTTGTAATTTTTAGTATTAAAATTTTATTCATTTGTTTCAATATTGTATTCACCATCAGGATAATCTACAACATAGGGCTCTAACAATGTGGTCTTTATTAGATTAATAAAAGAATTAGTTAATTATACTATTTCATCCTATTTTTCCTTAATTCTTTTGTCTATCTCTACCGCTATGATTATAACTGTCTCACTATTCCTCTGTGCACATATTTGCTATAGCGAAAGTATGATCATAAAAAAATATATTGAAAATATATAAAAATTCTTTCAAAATATGTTTTATATACCATTGGAAAGGTAATCCTATGATCTTTGAAATAATATATAATTTTTGATTAATGGGGAACTTTTTCGAAAAAAAATCTGTTTTTACAAAATTTTTATAAAAAATTTATAATTTTCTTCATAACATTTAAAAAGTTAAAAATTCATATAAAATATTATATACCTGTAAAATGGTATTAAAATTACCTGTGTTTTGATGCCCATATTGTAGAACAAATTTGCTTGTCTCTCGAGTAATCTCGACCTCAATTTTGAACTTTGACCGTGAACCACGCCTTGTATGGGCATTTGCGGAGACAAATTTTTTATTTTTTATATTCACACAACAAAGCTCTATCCGATGCAATTTTTTTTTATTTTTTTTTTTCCTTCTGAGTCCGTATTCTGCACTTATGCCAAAACTTTCTCTGAAAATGTTGAGTCAATCAAATACTTTTCTGTTCTGTTTGAGTTGTTTCTATTGATAAAAATAAATAAATAAATATGTGGCACTTAAAGCCCCAAAGGGCTCATTGGCAGAGCTTCTCTTCCATTACTGTTGTGTCAATACTGACTGTTGGGGTATTTGTACTGTTAATTAAAGTTTTTAAGAGTTTGCTTTTTAAGAGGTTATCTCTCAATTTAAGAAAGATTATTCCTGACTCAAAAAGTATGTGGCGGAGTTGTGCAGTATGCCCTCTTTTTTTGGAACACAGGATCTACTCCGAAGAAATCGGAGTAGATCCTGTGGTGCTAAAGACCCAATAGTTTTGGCTCTCAGCATGTAGGACCTCAAACATTATTCGAGCGAAAGCAGAGCAGACGCATAAAAAGTGGTCCTCCGTCTCATCTTCTTCTTCACAGACTGGACAAAGTGCACTGCCTTCTAATCCTACATTTTCCATGTGCTTTGTCCATAGAAAATGGCCAATTACCCAGCCGGCTAGCATTCTGCAATCACCTCTACCTGGAGATAGGAAGAAATGCGACCATTTACCCGATATGTTAGGTAATTTGGATTTCGTCCATCTGCAGCCTCTCACGGCCTGCAGGTCGACTTATGGACTACATTAGCCCAGGTGTTGACGGTGTCTTGATGGCTCCAGCGGGTAGTGGCAAAGCAGGCTTAGGGCCGATTAAATCAGCCGAAGAACATTCTCTAGTTAATGCATCAGAGGTCTCAATGCCTACGATTCCCATGTGGCCAGAGACTCACATCAGTTATAAATTATTATGTCATCCGACATAACTTAGCCTTGATTTGCAGAACTGATAGGGTTGTCCAAGGCCAGCACCGCAGCCTGACTTTCACTGCAAACTCAAATAGACTTACCTTTCAGCGTCTTGTCCACGATATAATCCATTGCCTTCTGTATTGCGATGACTCCACGAAGACTCCAGAACCAGAACCTTCTTCAGTCCTGGAGCCATCAGTGAAAATGCGGCAGCAAAGTCTACCGGGCTCAGCCTCAGGGTCTCACCAGGAGCTAGCCGCACGTAGATCGACTTTATACCACTTTTCTAACACGATCGTAGACGGTCTGGAGTCCCAGGATATAGACAGAGCTAAAAAGTTCACGCCTGTGCCACTGCTATCCAGAGCCGGAATAGGACCAGTGTCCATTGTGAATCAACCTACAGATGGACTCCGTGGTCTCTCCGCGGATGAAAACATCAAGTGGGGGAAGATTCATTATAGCATCAAGAGCTGGATCAGATGCGGTAAGGAAGGTCCCAGCACAAAGTATGCCCCTATGTTGTTCTTAAAAATGCGTTTAAAATTGAGTTGAGTATATAAAATAAAATCCAAAGTGTAATTTAGATATTATTAGCGATTGTACAACGGAAATGTTGAGTTTAAGGTATAATGATTTCTGTAAATATTCAATGTGGGAATTTCAGTTAAATTTTGTTTATTAAAGATTACTCCTAGGATTCTTAGTTTGCCTACTGATTCGACTCAATCATTTTAACGTAGTAGTTTTCGTCTAAAAAAATATAAGTTCACGAGTCTATCAGGCATAGTATCGGAGAAAGTGACGATAGAAAGTTTGATTGTTTAAAGATATTGACTATATTTTACCATAACAAAGTGACTAATATATTGTATGCATATGGAATTTGTTTCAAATTACCAAACATTTGCTTATTCAGAATGTCTTTTAATAGGATCAACATAATTTTTTCTTCAATTAGGATATATAAAACTAACTTTCTTCGATTAACAGCTAACACAAAAGTACATAAAACAACTGAAAGAGTGTTTAATATTAATTTGCTACTCGACAGTATTAGAAAAAAGATACTACTCGTAAATGTTAAGTAACTCACCGAAAATAGATTTCTTAATACTCTTTTTTCTATTAACTATGCAAAATTAAATTAGGAACGATAATTAAGTAACAAAACAAAAATGAAATAAAAACAACCGAAAATAGCTGACACATTCTTATGTAATTTGTCTATTTCCTACTCTTAGTATTAGTTAACTTAAGCTATCGAAAACGTACCTACATACGAGTACACACAATGCTGTAGAATAATAATAAAAAATTAAGAAATAGAAAAACGTGAACGAATGTAACAAAAACTTAATTGAACACGGAAGCAAAACTAATTAGAATCAACAAACGTCATCTACCCACCAATACCACCAATCAACATCACCACCGCCACCACCACCACCACCCATCGACTTGAGTTCACATTCATTCTCAGTATATGGCATGTGATACGAGTGCTCTCATATATACCTACAATAGTTAGCTGCTCGTCTTGCTGCCACACAAATTCAAATATCTACAGACATTCATGCTGCTACATATTGCATGTATGTACGTAGCTACTTGTATCTAACTAGTATTCATGTGTGGGGAATACTTATATTCTCGTACACAAGTTCCAGGATATTTGGTTTAATTTCAAAATAAAATAAGAAATTGCAATTTGCATGTCCTTTTGGAAAACTTTGCAAGAGAATTGAGGCAAATATACATATATTGGGTTAAGGGAAAAGTATCGGTCCTGCTTGAGGAATTTTAACTCGAATATACTATAATACATAAACTCAAATTATAAAAGTTATTGAATTCTAAAAAGAATTTCTTCCTCAAACATTCTCCAATTTTACTACGAAAAATTCAATAATGCGACGAGAGTTCGGAATTAACTTGTATAATGTTGATGGTCAAATCACTTTATCAGGAAAAAAAAGGCTCAGTCACTGTTGAATTTGAAATGTCGATATTACATTGACCTGGTTGATTTATTATCGAAAAAAAAAAATGTTATCAGTTTCCCAACCCTTTGATTTTGAACTCTACTGAAAATAATTAAAGCGATCCAAGCGGATGACTAAGTAAATTGGGCACAGTGATCAACAAAAGTGACTACCACTTCTTTCGGTTACTACAATACGATACAACGCTTTCTTGCCTGTACGAATCTGACCTAAAAAGCCTGCAAAAAATTTCTTGATTCAGTTCATTTCAATAAAAAAAATAACTGAAGTTTTACAGAGATAGAAATTTATAGCTCTGTAAGTAACAGACAAGCAAAGGTGGCAGCAATTTTATATATATATATAAGGTCTAGTAAAAAGAAATCCATTATTTTTGCATTAAATTCAAGGTTTATTTAGCATGATCCGATTCGATCCGAATGATCCGATTTATGTCAAGTATGCACTGTTTTGTTCGATACCTTGTTGCCATTTTGAAGATAATTTCATAATGCCACTCTCATAGAAACCCTCGTCCCTATTGGCCAAAAACTGGGACAATTGATTTTCACAAGCTTCTCTTGAGGCGAATTTTTCACCAGCAAAAAAGCAAGTAAATTTTACTTAATTCACTTCAATTTAATACGTAGGTTGCCTTTTACCATATATTTTTTTTAAGGTATGATCTAGTAAGTTTTCGTCAAATCTGATATTTCCATTCGAAAGTTTGACATTCCTTAGCATAAACGTACTTGGAACGTTTTGATGTGCAACTGCTAATTGTGTTGTTTACAGTGACTTGAAAAAATTATCTGGTTAAAAAAGATGGATTTATGGATTTTATATTGGGTTTTTTATGGATTTTTACGATTTTCGAAGTGAATTATGCTTCGAACGTCTTCATGCGGCACTTGGCGATGAAGCATCATCCCTCTAGAAAATTTATAACAGGTTTAATGAATTCAAGCGTGGTCGCCCTTCGCTCCAGGACGAATTTCGTGAAGGTCGTCCAAAATCGGTCATTGTGCCACAAACCATCGATGCTGTGCGTGAACTGATAATGAAAGATCGTGAGATAGAGGCATCCTTGGGCATTAGTTCCATTGCCGTGCTTTCGATATTGCATGTTACACACTTAGCTGTCAGAAAGATTTGTTCTCGTTGGATCCCGCATAATTTAACAATCGCTCAAAAAAGGGCTCGTGTTGATTTGTGCAAAGGAATGATGAAAAACTTCGATCGGGGTGCTTCCAAAGACGTTTTTAAGATCGTGACAAATAACGAAATAACAAAACAGCAGTCGACCATGTGGGTTTTCCAAGACAAGCCAAACACAACAAACAATATATTTTGGAGGTATCTCAGTCGGAGTGGCAAAAGTGGCTTCGATAATTTGTATGAGCGCATTTTTTATGATAACCAAATCCATTTTCATACATTTTAAAAAAATATAAAAGGCAAACCTCGTAAGAAACTAAAAACTAGCAGAAGTTTGATGTATGAATATGGACTTTGTGGTCCTACCAGGACAGACGACAAAAGTTTTTGCAACACGTTGTAGCTAGCAAAAACTTACACAATTCAGTTAAATTCAATAATTTTGATTTCAAAACTTCACTGAGAGCCCGATTCTTTTTCCCCAACCAATATATATGAGCACAATTAAGAAAGAAATACTAAGAAGAAGAAGAAGAAATTATAAATTCATACAATAACAACAACTAACTATGAGCATAAAATAAACATTAAATTGTCAATGTCATAGCATTAAACAATTAGCAAATAGAAATAAAAAGAAGAAGAAGAAGAAAGAAAAACAGTAATATAAAAGAAAGATTCAATCGAGAATTGTACAACATGACAGTAGAGACAGCCTACAGCAAAGTTTGCACAAACTTAATTAATCATTGTGAATAACAACATACAATACAATAGATCTTGTAAATATGCTCGTATATATTGCTCAGAGTATATATTTATAGTTGAATATCGAACGGATGCAATTAGCGTGTATCAAATAATTTCGTCAATGCCTCATTATTTACAATTTTTATTTATTTTTTTTTTTTCATTATTTTTTCGTGAATATTAATTTATTATTTATATTCATAGATAAAAACATATTTCTTCTTGAAATTCCTCCTTTTTGTCCTTCTCCATCACCGCCACACAACCTATGCATATTAATTAAACTCATTTTCATGTCTTTCAACATGTTAAGCAATTAAAAGTGCAAACAATTTGTCCATAACAATTAATTCATATACGTCTTAAACTCAATGTATTATGCCATCTAGCCAGCTGAGTATCCTTTCGTTATACAAATGATGTCCTCCTGCATATCTACCACAACATAATCAGCAACAGCGTCATTCGTGTAAGAGTTTCGTTCAAGACCGAAAAAAAAGATGATTGCATCTGCTCTTGACATTGTGACGTAGTTGTATAAAAATACTAATTATTTTGATATTCTTTGGCTGGTGTTGTTGTTGTATTTTAAAATTTATGACCACAGTAGGAGTACAGTTTAGTAAACTTCCATCATAAAATATGCCAAAAAGTAATTGCTTATAATAAAATCATATATTAAATTAATGTTTATTAATTATTAATGTTTACCGGTACGTGAGATCCCATGTTTGAATTCTGGCCTGACAGCGACCGCATCAATAGAATTCACCATCAATCATAACCTTGAAATATCGGTTTAACAAATTTAGGTCGAACATCTGGTTTTGATGATAATCTGCCAGGCCTCACAGTAGTCATGGTTACCGAGGAAATCGTCAAAAGGACGTGATTTTCGCTTATCACTAAACCAAGGTGCGCGAATAATAGAGACTGTTCGAAACGACAACTAATATTTTCAGTGATAAGATTTTTGTAAAAAACGTGTCGACACCATCGGTACGGCGATTACTCACTGGAGACAACAAGCAGATGCTGCTGACAATCGCGATGCTGTATTTGGACCTCTTGGAGCTAAATGCATCGAGTCGTCACCGTTAAGGAAACCTGGATATAATTATTATACGCCAGAGAAAAAGCGACACTCAAAACAATGAATTTGTCTAGGTGAATTTGCTTTGAAGACAAAAATCAGTTTGGTCGTTAGGAGAGATCAAGATTCCAAGGTTTGAAAATTCAAAGGTAATAGTTCCCATAGAATTTTTGCACACAGGAGTACCAATCGCGGGTCAGTACCACGGTTAATTATTGAAACAATTTGATAAGTGATTGAAAGAGATACGACAGTCGTTTGATATTATCTTTCTTGACCAGACTCCGTCTAAATTTTGAGGGAAAATTCCTTTCAAATAATGAATTTATCATCAAAATAGTTAATCCAACTTTTTGCAAAACCAAAAATTTTGTTTTCGTAACTTTTTCGCAAACAAGCGTGATAATGAAATCAAGCAATTTTTGCCTAGGGAAATAAATGGGTCTTAAAGGCATCAGCCACAAAATCGAATCAGTGACTCCAGCCAGTGGTGTTCTATTTGGTGCTCAATCGTGGAAACCAATGAAAAGGAAATCGGCGTAGTAGAATATCTGTCAGCGCTTTATATCTTCGAATATCGTTAGGTGGTAAAAGGTTCCAGGTTTTTCGTGCATCTCAAATCAATTACAGCGATTACCCAAAAATAATAAATAAATGCTATCGATCAGATGACACTACTGTAAGGAAGTGAAACATGGCTGAACTCGAACTGCATCACGCAGAGACTTCAAGCTTTCGTCAACAAGTGTTTGAGGATCATTTGTAGAATTTTCTGGCCTAACACTATTTCCAACGAGGCACTATGGCGTCTGACAAGCGAAGAGCCCATACTGATCCAGATTAAGGGTAGGAAGTGGCGCTGGATTGGCCACCCGCTAAGAAAGCAACCAGATAGCATCACTCGAATGGGAGCAGAAGCCGCAGACGGCGAAGAGACACCTGGAGAAGGTCAACTTTAGGAGAACTAGCTGCTGCCAGCATCACATGGGAGGGCGCTAGAATAACTGCCCAAAACCGTGTGCGATGGAGAAGCCTTGTGGAGTTTAAAGGAGGGAAAAAAAATCCATCAAATGAAATAAATATTTCTATACGTATTCGAGCCTTAGGTTCACTTGCATTTCGTTCCTAACTAGAAAAATGCAGAAATTAAAACATTTGTTAGGTTAGGTTTGATTGAGACGGCTGTCCGCTTGCGTGGACCCACTCAGGTTAAATCAGGGCCATTGTGATGGCGCAAGTGGGTTACCCCATTTCCTTTAGGAACCAACCCGCTTTAACCGATCTTCGGATAAAGGGTAAGATGTTTCCTAGCTGACAGTGAGCCAGCTCGGCGAGATTATGAATCAAGTGACTGCACAAATGAGTCATTCTGCGTCGACAAAACATTCGTTAAATTACGCAAAATCGGCGGACTAGCGGATTAGTTTTTACCTTCAACAATTTTCTTGAGGGACATACTTACCCTTTATCTCCAACCCCTACAAAATTGACATTTTTATAAAATTCACTCTTTCCGCTTTAGTCGTTAATTTCTGTTTTTAAAGGGTAACCAATAAGTCAAAGCACTTTGACCATATTATTCTCTTGCTGAAACCAAAATTTGTCTTTCAATTTATGAAATCTAAGACATCGTCTGAAGCTGATTCGATGTTAGATGGATTGAGGAACATTGTGCTTAATGTTTTATCTCTTTTTCGAGCTAATGCTGGCTAGCGGCACAGACTTCGATGGGAGATTTCGTAGTCTTCCAAGCAAAGGCGCAACTAGTTTTTTTTTCCTTGGACGCAGGAGGCCATATCTTAGTGTGTGATGGCTTGATAATCAATATTAAATCAAATTTGACATATAAGTAAAATGTTTGATTAAAACATATTATCTTTCTGTTCAACCCTTTAGCTTGTCTCAGACCAGGAACGTTTGGCTCAGTAGGAGTTCTTGAGTTTTTTACCCAATCTTCAACGGATGGAGCGGATAGAAGGCTCAAAACATTATTCTGGACTTATGCTTTAAAGTGTAGACGTTGTTCTGGCTAATTCAAGCTTAGCAAACTCATTTCTATCATATATATTCCGTGATAACTCTAATCCATGTGATTTTGTTTAAACCGCACAGACTCTGAGTCAGACTCAAAGCCTTCTGCTACAAGCTCAGAAGAAAAGTCGAAAGTCGAATCGAGAGTCGAGAAACTGAATAGCATATTGACTGTCTGAGAAGATAGTGTTCGCTGTACCCTTAAGACATTTGTTAAGAATTATTTTTCAACAAGTCGCAATTGAACGAATCTCACCTTGGAAGACGCTCCACTAGAAAACAATAATTCTGTATTGTTCCAAAGATTACTCAAAAGTTCCTACTTTGTTTATTTTATAAATTTATTTCAAATATTAAGACTCTAGCATGTGTTCGTTCATATGTACCTAGAGTATAACAATAATGATTGTGTGATTTTCACTTGCTCATGGCAATTTATTGTTTATCATATACGATACATGGGTTCATATAAATAAATACATAAGCAAGAAAAATTCATAATAATAATAATAATAATAATAATAATAACATTACGTTAATACTAGAAAAAAAATGAAAGCAATGACCAAATACAAAAACAAAAAAAAAAGAGAAACAACTAATTACCATCAAAATTGCAAGAGAAAATGCTTAAAACGTGTTAACATGAAAAAATAATTACACGCTCGTCCTACAAAACTGCACCGCCCGCACAAATATTTATACACACACACACACATATCCATACAAATACATGAAACTTTCAGCATGCTGAGTGCGTTGAACGTTGCGCTTCAATATTGTCGCACTGATTGCCCATTTGGGCATTTTAGTACTATACACATACATACTTACGTACATACGATGACATGCATACGCACAGAAAATTATGTAGCATGGTAAAAATAAGTAACAACAATAATAACAACAGAATACAACAACAACAACAACAACAACAACCGACTGCTAATAACAATAACGTATAACATTAATGCCATTTAATTTGTATGCATGCATGTATTGTTGGTTTTATTTTATTATACCCTGCATAATGCAATATGCATGGTATATTCATTTCGGTCAGATGTTTGTGTCCACTTGAAGGAATCTCCGGAGATATAGACATGGATATATATTCGTGATCAGCGTCGATTAAATTTTCGATTTAACGATGTCCGTCCGTCCGTCAGTCCGTCCGTCTGTCTGTCACCTGGCTGGTTCGCACGATAACTTGAGTAAATATTGAGCTATTTCGATGAAATTTGGCATAAGTAATCTATGATCCAAGGGTACGGAGGGGATTGATATTGGGCATGATCGGTCAATAACCACGCCCACACCAAGCATTCAAAGCGACTAACCTCGAAATTTTCAAAATCTTTAACTTGCTGTAACTCACATAATATACCACTTGGGACAACAATATTTTGCACATAGAGTTATATTATACTACTATATAACCTCGCCAAAAGTGGGTGAGCCATGCCTACTTTCTAGCGTAGCTCCCATACAAAGTGTATGTACTTCTTTTAAATTGAAACTGCTGTAACTTCTACAATCTTCTATCTAGAATAACCATAATTGACACTTAGATTAACACGGCAGTCAGAAATAATATGGCAGAAAACCAATGTGCCACGCCCACTCCTTTTTGGGTCTCCCATACAAAGTTGCGGAAATTAAAAAAAATGTTACCGGTTATAACTTGCAAACTATTCAGCGTAGAATAACGAGATTTAAGGTGTGAATTAGTATTGTACGAGCAACTAGGCTCACAGAAAATGGGCGCACCACGCCCAATGTTTATCGTAGCCCCCATACAAATTTTAAATTGAAACAGCTGTAACTTCGGCAATCTTCTGTCTAGAATAACCATAATTGACACTTAAATCAATATCGTAGTCGGCAAAAATCTGGCAGAAAATCAGTGTGCCACGCCCACTCCTTCATGGGTCTCCCATACAAAGTCGAATGAATTAAACTAAAATTTTAAGCTCCATAGCTTACAAACCATTTAGCCTAGGACAACGAGACTTAGGGTATGGATTAGTATTGTACGAGCAACTAGGCTCACAGAAAATGGGCGCTCCACGCCCAGTGTTTATCGTAGCCCCCATACAAATTTTAAATTGAAACAGCTGTAACTTCGGCAATCTTATGTCTACAATAACCATAATTGACACTTAAATTAATATCGTAGTCGGAAATAATCTGGCGAAAAATCAGCGTACCACGCCCACTTCTTATTGGGACTCCCATACAAAGTTAAGGAAATTAAACAAAAATGTTAACCACTATAACTTAGAAACTATTCAACGTAGGACACCACCAAATTTAAGGTGTGGATTAACATTGAAAAATTAATTGGATTTACTAGAAAGTGATAAGCCACGCCCACTTTTTATATAGCTCCCATACTAAGCCTCGGAATTATCTTAAAATCCTTTTATTTCGTCAAAGTCAACCATATTTCGGGTGTAAATTAGTAGTATATGCAAAAATTGTTTCTCGAAAAGTGGAAATAAAAGAAAAGTTGGATATTCGAGTAAACTTTTTATATATAAATCTACATATGCAGGGTATAGTTTGGTCGGCCCCAGCCGACTGTAAGGAGATTTTTTTTATTTTATTTTTTTCATTTTTCTTCCTTCATTGATATGAAGAGTACAGGTGTCGTTTTTTTTTTTTTTTGGTTTTACTTAACATATTTAACATGTTTTTGTTGTAATTTTATTTTAATGATTGTCCTTTTTTTTATATACTTATTTCAAATTGTTATTGTGCATACTAGGTAGTACATATTGTAATACGCCATAGTTATTGTACACATTTATAGTTGTATGTAGTTATGGTTATAGTAGTGATGTTGCTAATGTTTGTTATTATTGTTGTTAATAGTTGTGGTATTTTCAACGCTAATTACAGTCATTTCAGTATTAATTATTAAAATTATATTAAACTTTCATTCGACATGCGACAATATCAACAAAATGGCGCTCAAATGGTGTTTCTTCTTTTTCATATTTATTTTCCTGTTTTTTTTTCAGATAATATGATACAATATTCAATGATACTCAAAAAGAAAGGGTAAAAAAATATTGATTGAGGGAAAAAAAATGTGAAATGACAAAATAATGTTTGAAATTAAAATGTAATTCATTACTCATTATGAATATAATTTCACCTTACAGCGTGATAAAAATTTATATAACACTAATAGCTTCTTTTACTGTCGAATAAATTGCAAAAATGTATTTTTCAGAAAAAATGCTATAAATTTTTAAGCGATCGTACTGAACTTCAGGTATAGAAACTATTATACACACAAAAAAATTGTCAAGTAAAGAGTGTATTCATTACTTGGCAATTTACCTGACCATACGTAAATGGTTGTCTGTCAAATTTATTACATTCAGGGCCGAACTGAAGAGTTTGAGCGCTATGTTATAGTGGTTTTGTTCTTTGCGCATAGTTTCAGATACTGCCGATGAACTTTGAAAAGTCGATTTTCTTAATTAACTCATTCTCAATCGAAAGCATTGCTAAAGTTTTCAAGATATCATTGCTAATCTTTAGTTTTGAGAAGTATTTGTCTTCACTAAAATTCACGAGTTTAAATAAAATATTTGTTTAAAACGGTTAGATATGAGGGATCCAATCATTTGATCATGAGGGATCTATTGTGCATTCTATATGACATTAAGAGTTAAAGGTATTTTAAGTGATTTTTCTTCAGAAAACATATTTGGAAATGTATATACCAAGTTGCAGCTTGATACTTACTTACTTACACACTTATGTGGCCAATACAACCAAAAATTGATTGAGACAACTTTGAAATTTCAAGCGCTGGCAAGTTCTCCAGAACTTGGTCTTTCCACTGGAGGTTAGATCTGCTTCTTCTGCGTCGTCCACTAGCGGGTTCCGAATATAACACCTTCTTAGCTAAAACCTGTTCTTCCTTTTGATTGACATGACCTAGCCAGTGCAGCCGCTGAAGTTTGATGCGCTTTACTATGTCGGTGGTTGCATGCAGCTCATACAGCTCATGGTTTTACCTTATTCGATATTCTCCGGCAACGCAAATAGGTCCAAAGATCCTGCCTAGGAGTTTTCCGTCGAAAACTCCTAGCATTCTCTTATCGGAGGTGGGGAAATTGTCCAAGCCAATTGTCCATATGTAGGGGCAGACATGATGAGAGACTTCTATAGTGTGGTTTTCGTTTCTCGAGAGAGCAGTCGAATTCTCAATTGCTTACTTAGCCCAAGTATACCACGGAAGTTGACCACATTGTAGGATGTCCTTCTTTATATACGGGACAAAGAATACTGAGCCTTCAATCATCGAGCATGCTTTCACCCTGAGCACCTCATCGTCTTCGCTTTTAAACACCTTTGATAAGATTATATTTTCGAGTACAAAGTGTGAAAACATACATACTGAAGCATAAATTTGTATGGAAGATATTTGTGGATTTTATCCGATCCATCCTATTTTCGAATATGTCTATTAGCTGGGAATTATAATGAAAAGAGCCGACTTCGGAAACATATATACGAAAGCATAAATTTGTATGGAAGATAGGCAGTAGATTTTATTCGACTTAGCCCATTTTTAAATATGTGCATTAATTAGTAAAAAAAAAATTAATTAATTAGTAAAAAAAATGGTAATAATCTAGTTTTATTTAAATAACTATATTATGTCATGTAAAAAGTGTAAAAAACCACGTTCAACAAAATACTTTTGTATGGGAGGTAGGTTTTGATTTTGACCCGATTGCAGCATATCTATTCTGTGACCAAGTTTCAGTTTAACAGCTTTTTATTTTTATGGAAAACGTGTGAATACATACATTCAACAACTTATTGTTTTATAGAAGGCATTGTCGTGATTGTCAGCCGATTACGACTATTAAAAAAATCAGATATCTGCTCGCAAAAGTAGTCTTATGCACCAGTTTTCGTCTATCACTCTAAAATTAAAGCAGTCGTCGTATGAACAGTCAAAGAGGCAGACAGACAGGACAGAGGTACAGATAGACGTTTCGAAATAGACACATATCATGACACTTAAGTATAAAATGGACTTATACTTTTCCATATATGTCACCACTTCTTAAGGATATTGCAAATGGAAGCTCAATCTCAATATATCCCTGACATTTGGAGTGCTCATATATGATCTTGTGAAATTATACTTACCTTTGATGCATAAGTTGCAGTAGTAATGCTGAATATCAAAGTAACCTTTCAAGTATTCGCTCCATTGAACATATGATATTGCAAAATTGCAAAAAAGCAATCAATTCCAATCAATTCAAAACAACTTTTTTAAGATCTAATTTTCAACGTTAGATTGATTGATTTTTTTTTTTCTATATCAGCTGATTGAAGTGTCAAATCCGTATTGCATATGCATGACAGATATAACATATAGGTTTTTAGTGTTGCATACTTTCAAGCGCACAATAAATGCGGATCTATGCATACATTTTACCGATGTGATTACATATTTTTCATATACTCCTTTTCAAGAACTCAATTCTTTACCACACTTACACCTTCAACAAAAAAGACAACTTTTGAAACAATGCAACTAATATTTCGTAATTCAAATGGAATTTATTTATATATATTTTTTTCGATTACATTTTTAAAATTCTAAATAAAATTTCTTACTCTTAAGAATAGATATAATATGAAAAAAAAAATATTCTATTCTATTAATTAAATGAATTAGCGAATATACATATATTATAATATTTGCACATACAGATGCAGGGTACATTAATTACAATTTATTTATAATATATTTTTGCATGTATTACATTCTTTTAAATTAGTATCTAGAGAACAATGTAAAATTTGTATCACAGTAAAAGAGTACTTAGCATATAATAATTTTAATTTAAATACATATGTAATTGTAATTTGTAAGAAAACAATTCATATATTCTATTCTATAGATTTTTTGTTATTATATATTCTCATCTTCATAATTATTATTAGGTATTGCAAGTGATCTTATAAATGGTCAGGATAAATATCGGTAGCATTGCTAGATTTGTATGCATATATATTCCAATTTTCCCATTAGAAGAGTACATATACATATATTTACTATAAATAAGTAATTATAATTTATAATTAATTTATTCTTAAATATTTGCACATAGCCCGTTTCGTTGTAAGACTATTCGTAATAATGCCAATATACACACGATCAATGATTCAAGAACTGTAAATAGGTCAAGAGCAAAATTAAAGAGAGCGATGAGTACTAAATTAGATAAGAAAGAAATCGTACATATTTCTTTGATTTTAAAGAGCAATCAGAGTTGGGAATTTATCGATTACCTTAAGAATCAATTACTTTTGCATTACAAATACTTTTATTGTTCAATAATTTAATAAAAAACAAAACTAACTCAATTACGATGTTTCATTACAAATCGATTACCTTTGAATTACCATTACTGTAATGATTAAAGTAATCGTAATCATTTTTTATTATTACGCTTCGTAATCGAAACTGAATAGTTTTATTGGTATATAACCAAATAATTATTTTGATTACAATAGTTGTAATTAGAAACCGATAACTTATAAATTACTATTTCTCTAATGATTAAATAATCATAATCGTTTGATATTTTGAATATAATGATAGAAATAGATGCAATATTACGATTGCTGTTATTGTAATTCTAATCTGAATGTAATGGTAATTTTAACTAATAATTGCATGAGTTTACTTACCTCAATTTAGGTAATGGCGCAGTAATCATGTGTTGCAGACTCTTCAAGTTTGTTCTTTTAACCTGAGGATACAAATCCAGCAATTGATCGTTGTTGACTACAAAAAATGAGAGAAAAAAGCAAAGGGAGAAAGGGAAAATAAGTAAGTGAGAAAGTACATATAAAAACCCACAACGCATAGTGATTCATTCGAAAGGAGAATTCAATAAATTCAATTTATTTGTATCTAACCTCAAAATACCTTCATAAATAACCGAAATGTTATTTTTTTGAAGTTAGAAAGAAAGCTGAGGGTGATGGCCAAAATTCGATTGGATTTGGATTCAGAGAGCCAATAATCATAGAATACGGCCACTTCGGTCCATCTGATATCGTATTTTAGAGTGTCCCACGGAATTTGACAAATTGCTTGTTACTAAAAGATACACAGCCCTATAAAATAAGCAGGATGCCCGACGAACCAGAGTACTCACATTCCATGGTTTGGAGTTACTGAATCCGAATCTTCAAAAAATATAGTTTTCGACTATTTTTGTAGTTTTTTTTGGAGTTGGAAAGAAACCTGAGAGTGAAGCCCTGGGTTTTGGCAAAATCAAAGTCGCTTAAATAAACCAAATGACTTAGACCCTCAGTTTTTATCTTTTTATTGTGTGAAATTGAGCCACTGTGCCACAAATACTACTTCTTTACATGTTAATTATACTTACTTCTTCAACATGAAGGGCTTGAAAGTTGCCTCATTCGAATTCAGCTTTGGTGAACCCGCATTACTACTGCCGCAACTACTGCTGCTGCGACTGCTACTACCAGAACTAGAGCATTCATCACGTGGCGAGTATCCATTATTATTATAAAGTGCACTGCTACTGATCTGGTTCATTCTATATGATGATAATGGTGATGATGATGACGATGATGATAAAGATGACGAAGATGATGGTGGCGGTGGTCCATTATTACTGCGACAAATACCTGTCGTAGGGACTTGCGAAGCGGTAAGTAATAGATTCGCCACCACGTTCGGCGGCAGCTTCATATTCGGCGGAGTTTGGGGTGGAGTATCGGGTTGGGCTTCGGGAAACCCCATCGCCCGTTGATTCGCAGCGTGCAAATGTTGTGGCTGCTGCTGTTGGCCCAAGTGATTTGTTGCTGATGCTGGCGTTGTAATAGGAATGATAGACGTGTGAGTACCGTTGATGTTGTTGTTGCTGTTGTTGTTGGTGTTGCTGTGATTGTGATTGTTGGTATTGTGCATGCGATTGTGGTTGTTGTTGTTGTTGTTGTTGGTAGTGTATGGGATATTGTTCGTAGTAGGCAGCTGCTGCGGCTGCGGCGGCGGCGGCTGCTGCTGCTGCTGCTGCATTGTAACTCCTAGAAAACCCCTGTAAGCTGTGGTATGCGCCCGTGAATATGGCATTGCGCCGAAATTGCTCATCGCCTGCTCTACCGGCTGCATCGATTGAGTCGGTTGCTGTTGTTGCAAATGATTGTGGCTGGCGTTCATGTGCTGCTGTTGGTGTTGATGCAGCTGTTGATGGTGTTGCATTGAATGCTGCTGTTGATGTGCCGGCTGCTGCTGCTGATGCTGTAGGTGCTGTTGCTGTTGGTGCTGCTGGCCCATATAAAGTCCTGTTATTGGTGGCGGTGTCTTGCAGGCGACTGTGTCGGCCAAACTCCAAATTTTGGGCTTGGTTGCTGGAATCGGCACGCCACAGTCCCGGCCCAACTGGTTTTTTGGATTGTTGCTTTCATTCTTGTGATTGTCGTTGTTGTTGTTGATATTATTAATATTGTTGTTGTTGTTTGCATGATAATTAGCCGCTGCCATAGCCTGCTGATGCTGATAGTAAGCTGGATGTTGATGGTGATATGGATGATAACCATGCGGATGATTGGAGGTCATACTGCTACTCATAGCACTACCCGCACTAGCACCATGATATCCGCTACCAGGAAAGCCGATAGTGCCACAGCGCATATCATGTGCACGATTCAAAGGTTTCTGTTCTTCGTCCGTGAGATCGTCTTCATCTTTTTCAAGAGCTAAATGAATAAAATCATACAAAACCAGTATATAATTAATTTCGATTATACCAAATAGATATAATACTGCATACACTATGAAAGAAGATAACTCATCTCGTAATTGTGTTAAAGAGCGGAAAGTGTAAAAACCCAACTTCGAAAACATCCTTTCATATGGGATGTAACAGAGGTTTCCATTTGATTTCATTTATACTCAAACTTTTCAGTTCGTTAGTACAAAAAAATTATATACGCAAGGATTTAGCTCAACACATAACTTTGTATGGAAAGTCGGCGTGGTTTTCTTTATATGGAGACGCCCTTAATGCCATGCTTGATTTACTTCCATTGGATCTTAAAATTCAACAGGAGGCAATGAAAGCGTTGTGCCGACTATACTCGCACGAAAACAGAACTTCGGGTCACAGAGAAATCCTCAGGAGGATATCAGAACAGTATCCACTGCTCTTGGCTCTTGGTAATCATAAGCCCATAGTTTCATTTGGGAGGAAATTTGGAATCAAATTTCCAACTCGTGAACAATCGAGCAATCCAGAGCTCATTCTGAGTAATTTAACGAATATTTCCAACACTGATGGATTCAAAATCGACCAAGGCTCTGGATCTGGATGGTACTTGGAGGAAAGCGTCAAGTATCATACTATGGGAGAGGTGGCAACTGTTTTCCAAACGGAAATATTTGCTATTCTGAAAGGAGCATAATGGTTAATTAAGAAGAAATGGAGAGTAAAACAGATTGGTATCTGCAGTGAAAGCCAAGCTGGACTAAAGGCACTGGAGAACTCAAAACTTACCTTGAAAATTGCTCATGAATGTAAGATGAAGCTAATTTCGGTTGCAAAGCGAAATAACCTTTTACTTATCTGGGTTCCTGGACACTGTGGTGTACAAGGTAACGAAATAACCGATAAATTGGACAACTGCGGTTCAGAGGATACGCCACTGGGACCAAAACCAGTTATCGGAATCAGTTCTACAGGTACCATGACCTGGGTCAATAATTATGTTAGTAACGTACATAATGAACGCTGATCCAGCCTTGAAACCGTAAAACTGCAAAGTGTTTTGTAATGAATCTGAGCTGTCGAACTTTCTTTGGAATCTTGGAAGGAAAGATGTTCACTTAATGGTCGGAATCATTACAGGACATAATCCATGGGGCCAACATATGGCCAACATAGGTATCATTGGAAATTCAATATGTATATCCTGTTTGGAGGGGGAGGACAGCACAGAGCATTTCCTGCCTTCGCTCGAGCACGATTGCGCATCTTTGGCTCTGATGTAATGAGAATGGATAAATTCCATTCTCTAACGTCGAGATAGATATTCAGATTCGTTAAAGAATCTGCAAAATAATCTCGGAAAGATTAAAATCACCTCCCACTCCTCCCACTTTCCCATATCTTTCTTCCCTTCCCCTCTTACTATCTCCCATTTTCCTGAGCTTTCAATACAATGGACTTCTCATCCTGAGTGCTTAACTGCGTACTACTTTACTGGTGCCACTTGGCTCACCCTCACATCCATCCAGCCATCCATCCAATCCTCTGTCATTTCAGCAGGCTTAATCCTAATCGACAGAATTTACTAGAACTTTGATAAAAATATTTCATGCCCAAAACTAGAACAGTGTTATCAAGTTTTAGGTCAATGCTTTCAGATTTATGTGTAAAAATTCTGAAAACAATCTGAAAAATCTTGTATGGAAGTCGGAGCAGTTTTCTTCATAAAACTAATTCGGTATCATTAGAAATGCTCAGATGAGTCTTATACATAATACAATATATTTCTTACTTTTGCGATTATCGCCTAATGCGCTGGTGCCACCCATGCCTATACTTGGATTGTGCATTCCACCAGCACCACCGCCACCCCCGCCAGCACCACTTTGTGTCATCTTTTCACGATGTTCCATCATGTCGTCCTTCTCCTTCTCGTCATCCGATGCGAGTACATCATCATCATCATCAGTGCGATTTTTCGGTTCCCATGTCATTTTGTTTTCTTTCTTCAGGCGACGTCGTGCATTTGCAAACCATGTCGATACTTGTGTCAGAGTCATCTTAGTGATAATGGCCAACATGATCTTTTCGCCTTTGGTTGGATAAGGATTCTTTTTGTGCTCGTTAAGCCATGCTTTCAGTGTGGCTGTGGATTCGCGTGTGGCATTCTTCCGACGTGCAGCCAAATCATAACTGGTGCCATAACTGCAAAAATATTGAAAGAATATTTAATAAATAATTATTTTTAAAAAGAAGATAAAAAAGCACGTATTATAATTAAAAAATCGCATCGACCACAGTCACGTTTCGCGTAGAAAATTAATAATTTGATGCAATTTTTTTTTTACACGTAAACGCATATTTTCCCCACATTTCCTTATGCATTTAACTGGCATGTTCAACAAAATTGTAAACTTATGTACAACAAAAAAAAAACTAGAGAAAACATATCAACATCCTTTAATCCGCATCCATCGACACTCAACTCATGCTCTGCTCACTCAAGCATATCCGTTTGTGTGCCACAGCTAGACATGCAACCAAAGGACAGCTTGCCAAAGCCAGATTCATTTGGATTATTTGGATTCTGTTTTACTCTATGGATGCAAGCCCACTACGATATGATTGTTGCTAGACTCCATTTCCCACCAATTTTCAGTTCTCTCTTTAGAGCATTTGTCTTATTTTTATTGTTGCCACCTTCTATTTGCTGTTGCTGTTGCTCTTGCTGTTGTTTTTATTTTCATTGTCGGTTATGTTTTTCTCAATGCTGGCAAGTTTTATTCTATTTTTTATGGAATTTTTATAGTGCCACAGAATCAACAGCTTGTGCGGTAAATTTTACAACTGCTGCTGCTGCTGCTGCTGCTTCTGCTGCTGCCGCTGATATTGCTTGTAGAAAGATACCAGCCAGCAAACCGTTGTTGCTGTTGTTGTTGTAAAACGAAGTATTCATTTTTTGTGTTCGCCATTGTTGTTGTTGGTGTTGTGCTTGTTTGAGTCCTTGTTTTAGTGTTGCTACCAATGTTGCCGCTGTGTAATGGCGGCAAACACAAGGATGCTCTTGTCCGGTCAGTCAGCGTGCGTTGGTGTTTGACGTTAATGTTATTGCCGTTGTTGTTGTTGCTGTTTATTTTATTTTATTTTTATTTTTTTTTCATTTTTGCTGATGTTGATCTGGTGAGTATGCTAACCATTATGCATTCTGATACAGTGCATTGTTGTGCAGCATTGCATTTTTATTACATTTTATCGAAAGCTCTCTCTAGAACAAAGTGTTACACTTTTTTTTCGTATTTTCTTTTTTTTATTTTTTTTTTTTTTTATTCTTTTGCCAATTTTATTACTACTTTGTGGTTTGGTCATTATATTTATAGTCGTTTTTTTATTTATTAATTTCTTCTTATTCTTTTTGGGTTTTTATGAGGAAGGGAATTTTAAAGGATTGGTATATGCGTGCTTCGAATTTGTTGTGATAATTTCCTTTCACCAACTTCAAGCGTTAAATTTCATTTTAGCGTGCTTTAAAATCTTAAATAGCTAAAATAATGACGATTTGAAGAATGTTGATGAAAAAATGAGCGCATTCTTTATTTCATAGATTAACCTCTTTACAAGAACACTTCCTAAAATTTAACACGCACAACAGTACTGGAAAAGAAGGAAGAGCAGCAGAGAAGCTTATAGATGAGAGCAAAATCACAAGCTTTCCCCACTGTCAGATATAAATGTACTTATTGCAACCCTAAGAATACGCGCTTCATTCCAAAGCTATCAATTTAACCTGAAATCCATAGAATGTGACTACTCTGGTACTGTCTAACCTTAAAAAATCTGCAAAATTAGCCCCAAAAAACGACATTTTTGAGATTAGAAAGAAGCCTGGAAATAATGGTGAAAATCCGACTAGCGCTTCAAATTTAGTGACCCAAAATCCATAGAACGTCACTACCCTCCTCTGTAGGACATCAAATTTGTTTATTTTCTGACTGTGACAACCTCACAAAAAAAGCGTAGGACTTCCAAGGAAGCAGAATAATCACAATCTACATTGATTAAAATCTGTATTATCGACCCTTTCTTGCCATATTTTGTGTCATTGTTATCGTGACATGGATCGCTGCACGAAAGAACAACGCATTGAAATCGTTAAATTTTTGATCTTAAATTGCAAGTCCATGGTACACACGCTACGATAGATTCGTCAAAAATGGGCTCTCAATCACCACAAACTGGGTCCGTACTTGATGTTCCGAAGCCAACCAGAGTGTGGAATACACGCAGTGCTGAGAATATTGTTGCCGTAATAGAAAGTGTCTTCGAGTCCCCGGAATTGGCCATTTCCGCGATCTCCATGTATCGAATTTTGCGCTTCAACTTACACCCATATAAAGTCCAATTGAAGCAGCAGCACCTGACCATGCACAACGCCGTACATTCGCTGATTGAGCCCTGCAAAAGATTGCTGAAGATGATGATTTCATATTTTCGAACGAAAGTCATTTTCATCTCGGCGGCTATATTAACAAGCAAAACTGCACATATCTGGGGCTCGGAAAATCCACACGTCATTGTTGAGAAGCCAATGCATCTACCGCTAATCACTGCTTGGTGCGATTTATATGTCGGAGGCATCATCGGGCCGTATTTTTTCGAATATGAGGACGAAAACACCGAAAATGTCAATTCTGGTACCACACTATGTTGGAGGATATGTGGTTTAAAAAGTCGGCGCTCTAATTTTTCGTCGCGGTGATGTGAATTGGCCGCCCAGATCATGCGATTTGACGCCGTCAGACTTTTTTCTAACGAACGAAATATTTATTCAAAATCAAGATACCATACCTCTTAATAGAACACCCTGTATATATTACCACTCTTGGAGCACTCTGGCTGTAGCGGGAGAGAAATTTAGGCAAAAACCTTAAATTTTGTTGGGCAACACCGCTAAGGTATAGGAGTATGTGGTAAGTATGTTAAGAAAAAACGTTGAGAACAATAATTTAATGATATGACTGACTGACATTTTTCCCTCGAAAATGTGATTCTAGGTGTTTCAATGAATTTTTCCACTTTAGTAATTTTTTTTAGATCAGAGGCGAAACTTTAAATTCTTCGAAAACTAGTATTAATTTCATGAAGTGTGATAATGCAAGTGAATACTCTGTTTCAATGTTCATATAATTTTCACTGAAATGCCACCCACAGATTTAGTAAATACCTACCACATTTCAATACCATAGCCCACATGAGTGATTTGTTTTCTTCAATACGAATTTATAGCAACACAAAATCGCCAAGAAAATTTTCTATACGAATATGAAGACAAGTACATGTGTTTAGTGGCGTGTACGTAAATGTAGAAATTTAATAATACCGTTATTTTGGAATGGAAAATTAAATTATAGTCATTTACAGCACGAATTCAAATCATTTCAGTGACCTCGACTCTATGATTATCACGTGCATACAAGCGAATATATTTATGAAGAGAGGCACGAGTATAGGAATATGGCAACTTGAGTAAAGGATTTACTTAAGCAATATTAAAATAAAATAGAAAAAAAAAAATAAAATATAATTGTTGTTACTTTTTTTCTTGCAATTTTTCTATAAAAAAGACATCAACTCAATGCAACTTTTTGTTGCTGTTGAGGAGAAGACGTTGTGTATGTGGGTATGTGCGTTTCATTTTATGTACATACATTCTACAACACATGTAAAATAAAAGAACAACAACAACAATAACAATAATACAGAAATGCAAACTTGTAATCTTGTTAACAAATCAAATTCTTGTTCACACACCACAAGCAAGCAAGCAAGTAAGCAAGTAAGCAAACCGACAACCAACAACCGACAACTGACAACCAGCAATCAGCCGAACAACCAACAAGACTATCACCAGCTTGCATATATATGTATATATATATTGTATATATATGTTTGAGTATATAAAATCTAAGCCGGTCGCTCTAATTATTAATTTAAACGCTTATAATTTTATTATTGCTTCTGCCGTTGCTGCTGCTGCTCCTGCTGCTGCTGTTACGACTATTATAATTTTACAGTGGTGCGCACACACAAATTTGTTTGCGTTTGTTTTATTGTTAAGCATTTTTGTTGTAATTGACTATAATTATTTTGCATTGCTATAATATTGTTGTTGTTGCTGTTGAAAGTTTGCAATTGTTATTGCTATTGTTAGTATATTTTAAATATTATCAGCAAATATGTAGCAAATTCAAAGTGTACGAACACAATTTGAACAAATGTTGACTTGGGGAAAAACTATCGGGCCACATGATGAGAACTAATGGCTCTCATGAGCCTAAATTGCAGATCGATTGGTTTAAAATGTGCTCAAAAATACGAGTAATTCTTCGACTTTTCTTCCATTTATTTGGACTTTGAACTCAATGCGACACCATTAACGCACACTCCCCATAATTTTTCGGCACAAGAATTTAAGAAAACCTCTTATCCTAATTTTTTCGAAAAAGGCTTTCTAAAATTTTATTAAATAGCATCGAAAATATTTTTTGCATGTAAGTGCCAAAAAATGAGTTTCTTTTACTTTTTTACTACTTTTAGTGACATCTTTGGTAGAATTATGAAAAATTTCTACGCCTTGATGCTCATTACTTTGAAACTCTTTAACCACTTTTACAGTGAACGTATCATATTACCCATTTTTAGACAGTTCAATAGGCTTCTAGTAATCGTTTATATGGAATTTATACACAAAACCCTTATTTTCATTAATTTTTATATGAAAAGTTTCCTTGGTTTTGAACCAATCTTGAGATTTTTTCACATGAAAGCAAATTTTAATCGAATAATTCCTTGTAACAAAATTTTATTGACGTTAACTATTTTTGACGTCATCTTATATGGGAAGGTGACACTCTAGCTATACACTATGTGTTTGAGAGTTAACCGTGGAAATTTTCATTGTAATTATTAATAAAAGTGATGAAATAATTGAACAAAACTTACAAACAAGTAATCCCGACATCGATCATAAAGCAGTTTTGAATCATTTCAAAAGACCTGAATTTCAAACTGAGCTCGGCGTCTGGGTGCTGTATGAATTTGCTAAAAAAAAACTTTATGTATTGCGTTTCACGAATAAAATCCAACAGATGATGGAAAATGGACCACAAAATTTATATTTTTATATAATTCAAAGAACGACAATATTATACGGGATTTATTTTATAGGGATGGAAATAGGGAATAAAAATGGTGAGAAAAATGTCTAAGATAAAAAATTAACGAGAGTTGGTCATATATTTTACCCTTCTACGGACTATTCTAGATAAATTTTGTAGAGGATATGTGCTAACCGAAATGGAAATAGAAATAGAAGATTAAAATATGCAAAATTAATGTAGAGGAGAAAAAATTAATGCAGGCTGGTTGTACATTTTACCCTTCTAGAGTCTATTCTAGGAAAATTTTGTAGGGAAATCCCTCTATGGGATGTAAATACAGGGTAAAAATGTTCAGAATATATGTAAAAGAGAAAAAATTAATGGATGTCGGTCATACATTTGGGCCTTCTAGAAGCGATTGTAGACTAAAATGGATGTTTTAACTAAAATTATTTTCTGAGGTTAGAGATGAAATGCGATAGATTCCAACGAATTCCGCGTCCCCAAATACAAACAGAAATGTTTATCTCATCTGCTGGACAATACATTTTTTAAATGTGGTTGTGTTACAAATGAATTCTTTTTATAGGACCGATACTTTTTCCCCGACCCAATAAATATTCTATATATATTGTCCACCATTGTGAATGTGACATTATGTTTGCTTACGTTTTGTATATTTCTAAATTCATAATATATATTATTTTTGTTAGGTCGGGTCATATTTTCTGCACATTAAACGAAAATAGCGATGATTCTACAAAAATTTGTACAATAAGTGATATTGGATATTGAATAATGTATGAATTTCCACAAAATTAATTTTTTTAATCATTTATTAATTTTTTTTTTTATAATATTAATTAATTTTTTTTTTTTTTTTTTATTTACTTATTTATATTTTTTTTATTTTTATATTTTTGAATTTTTTACTTTTTTATTTATTATTTATTTATTTATTTATTTATTATTTATTATTAATTTTCAAAATTATTCTTCGATGGACTATTTATTTGTCAAACTGAGACTGCCAAGTATTAAAATGGATTTTGACTCATCGCTTCCTAAGCAAATATACTTAGAACCATCACTAGCTTCGTTCTTTTCTATACAATTTGTCACTTTTCTTTTTCACTTCAATAATTTGACCTCCCCTAAGGTATAATACATGCACACATCCATCAATATCAGACACATCCCCCACATACAGAATAACAATGGTTTCACAAACAATAGAAATTACAAATATGCACCATCATTCATGGTTACATTCGACTAAGTAGTGACTGCCCATGTCTGTTCAATGACATATTTGTCAATTGTTCAACCTGGCGGCCATTATCATGCCATTAAGGTCTCGCAAAATATGTACTCCATTTGCTATTATTTGTTTAAATACATTGCATGCAAAAATATTTATACAAACGAGTACATATAGTACACAACAACAACAGTTTACAAATGGTTACAAGTATTTGTATGTATACATGATGCATATACACGCATATTGGTGTAATTAAATGTGATTATTTCCGTCGCCGTAATCATAAAGAAATATATTATGTGCTTAAGCTTTTGTGCATGGTCTGTCTCTTTTGTTTTGGCATGAATCAAGCTCCATAATTGGCTCTTTCACTCGATTTTCCTCCCTCTATGTTTTTGAATATACGAGTATAACATAGTATTATACGAGTATACTCGTAAATGTACCAAAATATTATAGTTTTGTGATTATATAAACATATGTATATGAGGTCTCATTTTCATGCTCATTAAATCATTAGATATTTTAATATCAATTTTTTTTCTCAATTTATTTGTATGCATATGGAGTTTGATGTCACAATATAAATTATACGAACAAATAATTAAAATCAAATCAATTTTAAGTGATCACAAATCTTTTGTAATTAATTATTCGTAACTCTTGTTCTCACTTTTTGTTGATCTGTCTGTCTATTTGGCTGTCTCTTTGTGTTAATTATTGCCTTTGTATATTGGCCAGATATTTTTTACGGTCATTTATTTTCCACTGCATGTACTTAATTGCAGTTAATTGTTTTCAATTTCAATTTAATTCTGCAATTCTCTCCCTCTCTCTCGATTTCATTTTTCTATTTAACATTTCAATAATTTATTTTAACCTACATTGCAAATTTTGCATGAAATTTTATAACTTTGTTGTATAACAAGGCCAATAATGAAAGAAATTGTTCAATTTCATTAAAATACGCAGTATTAAATTTCTACAAAAACTACATATGAACTTTTATAAATGTTCATAGTGTCTTTGTGAAGGCAATTAACAGTAATCATGGTCAACTCCAAAACGCTTTTCCACAAAGTGTTCTGAAAAGATTCTTATAATCAAATATGATTCCAATATAGAGTCCAGTATAGAGTATAGTAGAGTAGAGAGTAGAGAGCAGCTAAAGTTACAGCATCACTAAGCAGACTGATGGCAAACATCGGCGTACCGTTGCCTAGTAAGCGTAAAGTCTTAATGGCGGTAAACCATTCCATCCATATTATATGGATGTGAACTATGGGCCGACACACTCAAAACGAGATGCAGAAGGAAAATTATATCAGCTGTACAAAGGACTATGGCCCTACGAATAACATTTGCCTATGGCACAGTGTCGTATAGTGCGGTGCTGGCAATAGCGGGAGTAACACCAATTGACTTGCTAGCAGACGAGCGAAAAAAGTTATATTTACTAAAAAAATGGAGGCTTTACACCACAAGCTGAAAAGCAAATAAGAGAGCAGACAATTAATAACTGGCAAGAGAAATGGGAGAACGACACGTATGGCAGATGGACCATAAAAATTATACCAAACCTATGTGAAAGGATTGGGCAAAGACACGGAA
The DNA here is from genome assembly GCA_963854835.1 of Megamerina dolium. NCBI lineage: Eukaryota > Metazoa > Arthropoda > Insecta > Diptera > Megamerinidae > Megamerina > Megamerina dolium. The sequence goes on along the minus strand of OY978528.1, from coordinate 59,848,334 downwards.
AGGTTAATTATTACTTAACTCAGTTGTTATCTGGCCACGGCTATTTCTGTAAATATTTATATAGAATGGGGAAGAGAGCGCATGCCAGATGCGTATACGATGATGCAGAAGAAGACGACGTAGAGCATACCTTCTTCAGTTGCGAAAGATGAAAGGAGCGTATTGGAGCAGCAAATCGGGTTATGGGCAGTTGAAAACCTAGTCGAAAAGCAGCGAAGAAAATTAGAATGCTATTACGCGGCATTTTGTTACCTCCTCACCGCAAAAAAAAAAATAATAATAATAAATAAATATATAAAATAATAATAAATAATAATAATAATAATATATATATAGAGTCCAATTATTATGGCACATTTTTGTTTATTTATTTTATATGAGTTATAAATGAATACTTTATAAAAATCACTTAAATGAATTGAAGATTAGTCCCAACAGATTTCGCTACTTCCTGACACGAAATTTCTAATATTTTCACATTTATTTTAGAATAATTTTAGAAATGCTTCTACAATATCTTTAAATAAAGTAAATGTTTGTCCGCTTTCCTTTATGGTGGCACTGGACAACACTCTTTACAGAGAAAGATATGGAAAATGACAAGTGTTCTGTGATATATTTGGACGGACTTCAACTAAAGTTTAAACAAATAAGTCCCTAACAAACAGACTGCCTGGAAATTACATCGCTGAGGTGGCTAAGCAGCTAAGCATTATTCCTGTATGTCATTTATTTTCCAGAGTTCAAGAGTATTCCGTATAATTGTAAGGCATATCATTCAAACATATATTTTGCAGAGTTTATGTGAAACGTATGTGAGCTAGTCGCTATTAGACTTCAAGCCTTCCACAGCACTTAAATAACAATGCATAAGGAATGACTCAACATCAGTTGCAAGATTGTGTGATGAGGGTTAAAACAGGATAATACTAGAAGTATAATAATGTCCAGCTAATTTCTTAAAAAATAAATATGTCAAAAGAAAAGGCAACAACAAATCTGTCGGGACTATTTTCGTCAACATTTTGTTATAGTTTAATAATAATTTTAAGTATATAACCGCTTTGAGATTGTAATCGTTCTAAGCAGCTTATATCAATATGCAATGCCACACTTATACATATGCAAAAAATTGTAGTATTTTCGGATTGATACTGATAGAGGGGTCATTGCAATATTTGTATGTTCATGCAAATGATTTAAAATTATTTGTTGCTCGATCTGTAGCTTATGGGCTTTGTTACCGCGGTCTAATTCGATCATTCCCATAATTCCATCAACATTTTCGTGGGCAGGGCTAACTCTCTCTAATCTAACTTCCTCTAACTTAAAACCCAGTGCAACGGAATCAACGATTATAAAACTGGATATAATTGACTCTGTTAGTATCGAAACCATAAATTAAAAAAAAAAATCTAATATGTGGCACTTATAGCACTTGTGGCACTTCATTATTGTTATGCCTGTTAAATTTTGGACAGTATTAGGAGGGACCTACTTATATTAGCCGGTTCCGAATGGCAGAACTCTTGCAACACCACTTTTCTGAGCTTTGTCACAGGGTTCTTTTAAAAGGTTTTCCATGGCATATTGAAACTGCCGGAAGAATTGCCAATTGCTTGCCGATATTAAATTCGTTATGCTTCAGCCGACCTACAGACCAGAAGACCAACACACTAACCACTGAGTTAAGCACTGAGCACCGACCAATTACAAATTTATTCTATTAGTTGCCATGTTCGAAGCAAAATTGTGAAACATACCGAATTTTCTTTCTGTTAATTTCCATCTTTAATACCCCATAACTCACAACTATGCCAATTAATCAAAAAACTTGAGAATAATTTTATATTTTTTTATTGTGAAATTTCTCACATACGAAACTAATCAAACTGACTTTGTTGTGAGTTCTAACATATTATTGGTCATACAATATAATGCCAGTCGATTTCTGTCAACTCTGTCAAAAAGAACAGAAACGACAGAACATGTCCTATACACTTGCGCAGTTATGGTAAGACCATGATTTCATTATCTCTTAAATGTCAATAATCAAAGATTTGTTAATCGTTCAGAACTATGCTAGTCGTTGATATATTAAAATAAAACAAACCACAAGGAATTATTCTCAGTCGCCTTTTACCAACTATTTTCTTAAGGTGATCATGTTAAAATTATTGCTTCTCTCTATTTTATCTTTTTTTTTTTTAATAAAGATAACAATCTGCAGCAATAAATCTACAACATTTCCAAAACAATTCTTTTAAATTTCCATATGATAATAGTATTTAAAATAATTCCATATAACTATATGGCTATCGACATATGTCAATAGACAACCTTGACAAAGTCAACGCACTTATTTGCTAGAATATATTTTATAAGCAGGCATATTCAAATACATATGTACATATGTGTATGTAGCATGTATGAGAAAACTTACCCATAAGCGGACATCGGATCGTATGCGTAATAACCAGTAGTGGGTTGTAGCCCAGCCGATGTCCATGCGCTCATATCAGTGCCACCAGCTGTTGAGTCTTTCAAAGCATATGGATTACTCTACAATATGAAGCAAAAGCATAAAAATTTTAAATTAGAAAAATTTATTATAAGACATTCTCACAAAATAACAAAATTAAATATTCTATTCAGTGAAATATAATATTTTTGGTATTTTGCTGTTTAATAAATTTCACTCATATTTTTGCTATAGAAATAGAAGACAAATTGCTATTTTTTTTTCATTTTAGAAATTCTCATAAAACAACAAAATTATAGAAGCACATATACTTTGTGAAATAAAATACTTTTGGCTATTTGGCTATTTAATAAATTTTATCGCCCATATTTTTGCTATAATCGATGATCGCCAAACATGCATAAAATCTTATTGGTCTCATAAATAAGCATATATTGATATTTATAAATAGATATGAATGACAATGTATGTGTCTGTGCAAAAAAAAAAATACAAAAAATTTTACAAAATATTCCCACAGTTTTTAAAAGCTTGTGAAAAAAAACAAATACTTAGCATACAATTAATACTGGTATGTTCATATTCAAATTTTTAATATGAAACAAAAATCCAATAATCGTCATCGTGTCATACAATATTATACAATAAAATTCAAAACAATTTTGTTCAACATGGAATTTATATTTATATTGATAATGCAACAAATTGTATACAAACAACTACATGCATATACATTTGTACTACCGTAACCAGCACAGCATCAGCATAATACATACAATACATTCACCACCATCACATCATCATAATCAGCATCACACCGCCATCATATTAGCTAGTCACTAACTAGACAGTCACCAATACCAATTACCAATACACCGACCGCATGTATAAGGCCAGAAAAAAAAATTGAAAAACCTGCCATTGCTGCCTCTTTGGCCTATCTGCCAACCAAACAACCAACCAATTCAGCTAGTCAGCCAACATACATCCATTGTTTATGAGCTTAGTTGACGCTTTTAATTGTATTATTATTTAAAATAATTCACCATATCTTTTTTCTATTCTTATTGTTGTAGTTGTTGTTCACTTTTTATTTGAAAATTTATGAAATTGTTATTGGATGTACCATGCTGTTGTTGTTGTTGTTGTTGTTTGTGACAAAATTTATTCCTTTAGTAAATGTCATAAATTCTACTGGCGACCGCAGCAGCAGCAGCAACAGCAGCATTAACCTATTAGAGTGAGTGTGGGCCGCGCAACTGTCGTCAAATTATGTATTTGTATTTTAAGTATATGTATGTATTTATGTATAAATATACAATATATATGTATATAGTATATAGTATATTGAATTTATGTAGTTATGTATCTACCATATATATATATTGGCTCGTTTGGCTTGTTTGGTTTTTGTTTTGCTTTGCTTTGCTTTATTTTGATTTATGTAGCATAATTAACATTTTTAATTACTTTAACATGATGTTAGCAGTTGTTTTATTAATTTCAAAAAATCACCTTCGCCATTCATATCATCACAGTCATACAAATATACTCATATATGTGTAGTTGCATAAATAATGGCATATTTATCATCATCCTAGTCATCATCATCATCATCATTATAAACATGGTTGTAATCACTCAGTAACAGAGCTAAATATTTAACGATAGAGTATTGATTATTCTATAATGATTTTTGATTTCATTTATATGAACTCTCTCTCTCTCACTCTCTATCTCTCTCACTCTAATTCTCTCAATTTCAGAAAAAAACCCAATTTTAATGAAGAAAATTAGTAAAAACTGTTGACTTCATAAAATGATTGTCAAAAATAATTCTACAATATATTTTTCATTTTTTTTTTTTAAGATCCAAAAAAAATTTCGAAAATTTTGAAATCACATAAATATGATTTCTTAATGATGTAGCTTCTCAATAACCTCAATTACCTGGAGTTATTTAATCAATTTTCATAATTAGTCAATCATTTAAATCATTTGTGGTGAAATGTTACCTATTAGCTTTCCCTACAAAATATAATAAAGTTTTTTTTTTTTTATCCAGAAGTACATGCAAAAAACGGATAAGCAGCTAGAATAGGGTGTTCATAATATTTCGATTTTAATAAGAACAAATTTGGACAATTTAATTTCGACAACACCATAGGTTAAATATCCTACATTGCGAGAGATAGATCAATATACTTACGAAAAAACCATACCTTTGTACTGGAAGTAGGCGTAGTTTTCATCTGATAGCGCCCATTTTAAAATACGATCGTTCGTTGATAGTAATATTCGTATGGACTAAATTTCAGTATATAACTTTATAAAGGGTTTTCCATTAAGGACATAACAATTTCGTATCTTTATATGAAAGCATCCTTAAACTTTTTTAATCAATTTTCAATGTCAAAACGTTAGTTAAAGTAAACATTTTCATCATTATAAAGTTCACGAACCAGCAATGTTTGGAAATTATTAAAAGTTACTACCAAAATTCTGAGTCAGTGGTCGCAACTTTAAGAGCGAAAAATCATCTTCAGCGATGAAGCTCATTTCTGGCTTAATGGCTTTTTTCAATAAACAAAATATACGTTATTGGTCAGTAACAAACCCACAAGTGCTTCTTGAGACACCGTTGCACCCGCAAAAAGTTACTGTTTGGTGCGGTTTTCATGCCGGAGGTGTGATTGGGACGTATTTTTTCGTGGATGAAAACGACCATCATATTACCGTCAATGGAGAGCGCTATCGTGCTATGTTGGAAGATTATTTGTGGCCAGAATTGGATGAACTTGACATCAGTGATATGTGATTTCAACAAGATGGTGCCACTAGCCACACAGCACACGTCACAATCGATTTATTGCAAGGCAAATTCGGTGAACGTGTTATCTCGAGAAATAGTCCGGTCGAATGGCCGCCTCGTTCATGAGATCTAACACCATTGGATTTCTTTTGATGGGGCTTTATCAAGTCACTGGTCTATGCCAACAAGCCAGCAACTTTAGACGAGCTCAAAGACAACATCCAACACGAAATTGCCAACGTTTCGGTCGAAATGTGTGCTAGAGTGATGGGAAATTGGGTCTAAAGAATCGACCGCTGTAAACGGGCTCGTGGTGGTCATATGACCGAAATTTCATTCATAAAATGTAATGCTTGCAATATATCGACAATAAATTTGAACTCAATATCTCAAATATTTCTGTCTTTTATTAATAGATAAAATTGTTATGTCCCTAATGGAAAACCCTTTATGTTCGTGCGCTAAATCTAAAAATATTCATTCAAAAACAGAATTTTATATGGAAAATAGGCGTGGTTTTAATCCGTTTGAGCCTATTTGCAAACACAGCTATTATTTATTAAATATATTCATCTGTATCGAGTTTTAACTTGATAATTCTATATTTTCCTGCGTATAGTTCAAAAATATTTATACGGAAGGTGGGCATGGTTTTAATCCGATGTGTCCATTTTCAAACTCGGCTATTGATTACTAAATATAATTGCATGTATCCACTTTCAGTTATATAATTTTCTATAATCCTGCCCAAAGTGTGAAAATATGCATACGGAAACATACCTTTGTATAGGAGCTAGGTGGGGCTGAGCATTCACCCAGCAAAAACCACAATTGTTCCATTCACTAGGAATTACATGCTTAGGAATCTAAAAACTATTAGCTTAGACGGTGCAGAGATAGAGCTTCAGAAAGAAGTCAAATTTCTGTGCGTAATACTAGACCAGCGCCTACGATGGAGGGCACATATAGAAAATGTGGTGAAAAAGGCCACAGGGATAGCAGGGAAAAGTTGGGGTTGCATACCAAAGATACTGAGATGGATACATACTGTAATCGTTAGATCAGAGACTATCATGCGTATGTATAACAGGAGCTATGAGTACATGCCCAACAGCATCATTGGAAGTTCTCCTGGAACTTACACCTCTTCATATTTACATTCAGTTCCAAGCAAAGAGGGCTTTCATGAGAATGATTGCTGTTAATAGCGTACCAGGCAGATGGATGGACCTCAAGAAATATGATGTTCTAATAAAACAACATCCTGAAGGGACTCAGTGCATATGGAATTCAGCTCTACTAATCGATTCCAAACAGAGCTCAGTAATAAAAACAAATAGGAAGGTATATCTAAAACATACGGGATAAACCAGAACATGATAACATGGTTTATGGACGGCTCCTTGACTAATGAAGGGGCCGTAGCAGAATTGATAGGCTCGGGGATAAAATGCTCGGAGCCTTTAGGTAACAATACTACTGTCTTTCAAGCGGAAATATACGCTATTGACAGATGTGCCCACTTCAACATCATGCGCCAATAGCGGAATAGAAGGATTGCAATCCTGACAGACAATCAGGCTGTTATCAAGGCACTGAACTCTAACCAGGTGAAATCAAAACTGGTGTGGGAATGTCTTGGCAAACTGAATAAACTTTGTGAAAATAACCAATTATGGATCCTTTGGGTTCCAGGTCATATTGGAGTTGGAGGCAACGAGCAGCGGATAAGCTTGCCAGGAAGGGAGTAGCAACACCCTTTGTAGGCCGAGAACCCTTCTGTGGTCAAAGGGCATTAAAAGGAGTGAAGAATCAGAAAGACAATCATATTGGGCAAAATCTACCAGGGTTGTCCTAAGCCAAAACAAATTTTAGGGACCTATAACCTAAAACGACTCGAGGAATGTATCAGTTTAAACAAGAATAATATAAGAATCATCACGGGATTATTAACAGAACACTGCAGGCTGAATTATCACCTAACGAAACTGGGTATCTTCTCGGATGAAACCTGCCGACATTGCAGGGAGGAGAATGAAACTGTAAAACATGTGTTGGGAACATGCCAAGCACTTATGCGCACAAGAAAGAAAACTTCGGGAAATTTATATTACTGGAAAATCTGCTGAAGTTCATTAGGGTAATATCTATACTAAACTTCCTTATGGATGCTGGACTTAGAGAAATACTCTAGTCCATGATGGGGTGCACAATAGATCTAGGGTTGCAGTGCAATACAACCCTCTAATAAAAAAAAATAATAATAATAGGTGTGATTTTAATTTTAATTACATACATTTTTCATTTCGATCATTCCACAATTAACGCAGTTATCGAGCGAACAGACAGACAAAAATCGCTAACTCGAGTCATATCGTAATTTTGAATAATGATATACATTATGTATATATTTTCCGGTATTGCTTCTAATGTATATTATTTTTAAGAATTTTTTGCAATGAATTTTCAAATTTTCTCAATAGCGTAATGGAGCATATGGACTTTACCAAATCTCGAGACATAGAAACAAATGCTAGAAAAAAGCACTGGTTATATTATCTTTTTCATTCTCTCCAACTCTCATCACATGCATTAATCTTATAACAGAATTAAATTCGATTAATATAAACACTATTGCCACATTTACGTGCGAGTACCTATGGTGGTCCCAGAACTACCCGACCTGATATATAGATAGCGGCAGTAGTTTGGAAGAAATGACTTTGGTGAATAGTGGCAACCATATAAAACATATGTTGCTTCAGCTCGCACCTTATTCGCCAGATTTAACTCCTTCGGATTATTTTCTATTTCCAAATTTGTAAATGGCTATTTTAATGAGTTAGATAGTTCATACTTCAGCAGCATTCTCAGAGTTGGAAAGATAGTCGCGTCGGATGGGTCTCACGGTGAACGAGGGCAAGACGAAGTATATAGTGTCAACAAACAAAGAGTCCCGGCGTCTTGGACAGCACGTCACTGTTGACAACTACGCTTTTGAAGTAGTAAGGGACTTTGTCTATCTTGGAACCAGCATTAACAGCAGTAATGACGTCAGCTTGGAGATCATGCGTAGGATAACTCTTGCTAACAGGTGTTACTTTGGGCTGAGTAAGCAATTGAGAAGTCGAGCCCTCTCTCGAAGAACGAAAACTACACTCTACAAGTCCCTCATCATGCCTGTCCTAACATATGGCGGTGAATCCTGGACAATTTCCACCTCCGATGAGCGAATGCTTGGAGTTTTCGAGAGAAAAGTCCTACGCAAGATCTTTGGACCTATTTGCGTTGGTGGCGAGTACCGAATAAGGTACAACCATGAGCTGTACGAGCTGTATGCCGATATTGACATAGTAAAGCGCATCAAAATCCAGCGGCTGCGCTGGCTAGGTCATGTCGAGCGAATGGAAGAACACGCTCCAGCTAAGAAGGTGTTATATTCGGAACCCGCTGGAGGACGGCGCAGAAGAGGAAGACCAAACCTCCGGTGGAAAGACCAAGTACTGGAGAACCTGAGAGCGTTTGGAATTTCTAACAGGCGCCAGCTAGCGAAGAACAGAGATGGCAGGCGAAGCATGTTATTTTCGGCCTAAATCGATATTCGGTTGTTATGGCCACATAAGAAGAAGAAGAAGATAGTTCATACTATAAACAAGGTACTATAAACAAGCTATAGAATATCGCTGGGAAAAATGTATAGATCTAAAATGAGATTATGTTGAGAAATAAAGAAAAATTTTCCCAAATTTGTTCTGTTTTCTTTGTTAGGTCGGGTAGTTCTGGGAGCACCCTCGTATGTATAATGATGTGTCCAATAAAAGTGATATACTTATATATTTTGTTAATTAAGCGTTTCTTTGATTTAGATGAAACAAGAAAAGTAAAGACAACATATATTTATTTTCACATTTCGAAAAAAAAAAATAATAATTTAAACATGACGTTTCATAGTCGAAATCACTTTATACTTGTTGGGTGTAGAAGTCGCCCTCTTTACTTTAACCTATACATATGTACTGCATATCTTCATCAAGAATTCCCATTTTCATGATTCACCTGTGAAGGGACTGTATAGATTCTGTGATAATTTCAAGTTTTCATTTAGATTTTCTTGACGCTTTTACCATTCTGATTGTTGTTTGTTTTTCTTTCTTCACATTTCTGTCTAATAAATTCTCTTTAACATTTGCATTAATCAATTTGGAAACCTTTTTCTTTTGTGATTTCTCTTCGGTTTTGCTTCTTTTCAATTCTTTCTTTGTCTTTTGATTACTTTTATTTGATTAAAATTCAACAATTTAAGACCATTTTAAAAATGATTAGTGCAACAAATTCATCTCGTCTTATTGAAAGATTCAGATTATTTTACCCTAAATACTTAATGTTATTGATTATGTATTGTATGTACCAGAGCCCCTTGAAATAAGCTACACTAATCTATCTATCTAAGTATGATAGGTAAGTATTGTGGGAATTCGTGCATACTCTTATGAATATTATCCATAAGTACACCTATAAAAGTTTTAATAGTTACTTTTAGTATGTATGTAGTAGCTGACAATAATTAGCGTTGCACCATTGCAATGGTTATTATTAAAGTTTTATTACGAACGACAATAATAATTAAAACGAAGAACAATAAGAAGATGTGTATTAGTAACATCCTATTAGTTTTAATTAGTCACATGTTATTAGCAGTTAGAAACTTGCTTGCCACCAATTTAATTGTATTTTAACATACGGCAACGGCTTAAAGAATTTATTTAAATTAATTTGTAATGAAAACTTTGACTGGCGCCAAGGAATCATTATAAGAGCTTCCATTATTGTCACTTTTAGTTTGTTAGTTCGTACCACAATGGCTTAATCGAGAATCATTAACCGACTTCAAATACTCCTTATTGAAACTCCATGAAACTCAGTGCAGGTAAGACAAAAATGAAGGAAACCTACGTACATCAGAACTGTCATCCCTACAAATTAGTGAATCCCTCCGTAAGTGCCCAGAAATCGCTCCTAGGCAACCAAATATATTATCGATTACTATTTATATTGTCTCGAATTCGAATGTTGTCTCGTGAATAGTTCTTCCAAACAAATTTACCATATATCTTTGCATTTTAGGCGGTTCTTCCTACAAAATTATTTTTTATGGAATTGAAAGAACATCAATTTTCTAAGGTGGCATCACTAAGGAGTCGATTTAGGTGTATATTTTGGGGGAAATCTTGGAATGTAAGAATTATTTTGTGGTCGATCATACCGTTCAACGCTCTAAATGCGATTCGAAGGGCAAATTAGGCGGATATTTGTAAATTTTTAAGTGTTTTTACATTAATTTTGTATAAAGGCTTGATATGGTATGATGATTGGTGGTAACTATGTCCTGCACTATGTCCTATGGTGGGTGCCATAGCTCAGTGGTTAGTGTGTTCGCCTTCTGATCTGTAGGTCGTGGTTCAATCCCCAGCTGATGCATAACAAATTTAATATCGAAAAGATTTTTCTTTCGAACGGTACCCACCTGTCGGCAAGCAATTGGCAATTCTTCCGACAGTAACAACTTGCCATGAAAGAGCTTCTAAAAAAAGAACTCTATGACAAAGCTCAGAAAAAGTGATGTCACAAGTGTTCTGCCGTTCGGAACCTGCTAAAATAAGTAAGTCCCTTCTAATACTGTCCAAATATAAGACGCACAAGCCCTTTGGGGCCACATATTTATTTTTTTTTATGTCCTGCAGAAATGTTAAATATTAATTATCAATGAGGATCAGCCATATATTTTATCACTCCAGAGCTAGGGAAATTTCTAAAAACGTCAAATTTGTAGGGCAGACCCCTTAAATTGTAGAAATATGTGGAAATTATGTTAAGAAAACATAATTAATTAATTATAATTAAAAATTTAATACATATCATAGGAATGTTTCAAGATTCATCATTTTTTGAGCTTAAAGACAAAATGTGAAACCATCCAGAATAGATGAGCATCTACTAACATCATGATTTTAAATCAAAAGAAAAGCTACGGAGTGTTCCGAGCCCTCCACTTCGCTTCCAAACGGATTAAGATTAAGAAAGCTATGGCATCATTATTTTGTAATGCTAAAGAGGTTTTATTGATAAATCATCTTCGAACTGGCAATCAAATAACATTGAAAATTGTTGCAACTTTTCAGGTATGTGATAAAAATGCAGCAATAATTTTCCACAAAAATTAAAATAAAATCGCAAAAATAAATCAAAAGTCGCAATTAAAATTCTTAAAACATTTGACTTTTGGATTATAATCTAAAACACACAACTAAAAATTGTTTTTTATGATTTTAATAAAACACTTTAAAATCAAAAGATTCTAAATTTTGTATTCGCTACAATTCTGTGAATAAAAAAATTCAAGTTAGGGTGGTTGGTTGGTTGGTTGGCTTAGGTGCTTCGCGGTAGGCAAAAACCGAGACTCAATTAGCACATAGAAAGCGCCATTTTGCTACACCTCTCCCGGAACCACTGAAGTGAGGTCTATTCGAACCATCCTGATCCGTTGATAAGCCTACTAATGTCGTCTATTTTGTTTCCAGCAATTTCATTTAGGCTATCCATTACGAACTTCCCTAGGGTTCTATGCCGTAGAGCGCCCAGACTTGGGCACTCGCTCAAGATAGTGGAAATCGTCTCCTTGGATCCCTCTTGTTTGCAGTTTCGGCATCTGTCGTTGTAGGGCCTTCCTATTTTCTCTGCATGGGCCCCTATCAGCCAGTGACCGGTAATAGTGGAGATGATTCTGAAGATATCTGTTATTTTCTTTGTTACCAATTCGTCGGTTCTTGACTTATCGTATATAGGCCAAGTTGCTTTTACTATTTTACAAGCGCCAATTCTTGTCCACCTGGTTTTTGCCTGCTTTCGAGACTGTACGTAGAGCTCTCTCGGATTCGCTGTTAGTTACCCTCCTTCTTGACAGTTCGTCCGCTTTCTCGTTTCCTTCTATATTCCTGTGACCAGGTACCTAGACAAGAGTGATGTCCATTTTGCGTGCTAGTGTGTTGAGCTCCTCTTCCTTACATTGTCTTATGATTATTGAGTTCGTTATCGGTGATATCAATGCCAAAAGTGCCGCTTGGCTATCTGACAAAATACATGCATTCGATGATGTATGTATTTGATTTTTTATCATCTTGCAAGCCTATCTTATCCCGAGAGCTTTGGCCTGAAATATACTAGCTGTATCTCCCATACGAAAGGACTTTAATACGTCAATGCCATCATCAGATCTTGTAGATCTCAGTGTAGATCGTCGTGACATTCTCCTCGATAGCCCCATCTCCAGTCCTTCAGCGTGGGAAATTTTACATCATACTTTCTGCAAAAGTCCAAATCTGGTATGATATAATCTGATGATATGCCAGTTTTTCCTTGGCCTTCTACGATTTTTTATGTCCAATATTCCTTGCGTTCCATAGGTCATCTTCTCTAATTCTGGTTACAACATTCACTGCAGTTAGTCGTATTTGGATGTGGAAGTTAGATTAGTACAACTCTGAGTTGCGGAGTCTACTATTCGAATCCTGCGTCATAGATCACTGACGTCTAGGAAGCAAAAGTAACGCTCATCAAGGTATTTCCAACGATGCCAAAACTTTCTTTGTAAATCGGCCATCAAATATCGATTAGAAAAAGTATTTTGGCTATTTATCTCTGGGTCCAAAATACAAAATTTTATTGGAGTTGCTCTCAAGGCGGTGAACATTTAAACATTTTTATTCATCGATCCTCCTTAAAATTTACGCATTCAATTGAATACTATCACATGAAAACTCGAAATAATAAATTCAATTTTAAAATTATGTAGAAAAAGTTTTCATTTTTATGGCAATCCAACTAAGCATGTCGAAGCTTATCATTAAATTATAATTAATTTTAATTAAATTTATTTTAAATCGATTTCTAACATCTTTACAGCGCACTTGTTTCGTTTATATCATGTTTATACTCTACAATAGTTTGTTAATTTTAATATCAATTCATGTTGAGGGTAGTATTTTTTAATTTTACACAAATTATATTCCATTTACTTACCTATCTACCTCCCAACACTACCCATGATGGTTGTCATTTTATTTTGTGCCAATTTGTTTATCGTACATACATGTATTGTACCCCATTCAATCGCTGTGCAACTACATTTACATGTGTTACTCATGTTTTAAGCGAATGTATCTCATGTTTAGCAACTACAATGCATATACATTTAGATAAATGTTTACATACATACATGTTTATATGTATTGTATATAAACATGAACATAATCATATTTGCACATAAAATGAAATCTCAATGAACTTCACAAATACAAATGGCTTTTACTTTTTTACTGGCCTTCATATTATTATTCTTCTTCTCTGGATTCTTGAAGCTTTAGTATTCATTGTTGTTGTTGTTGTTGTTGTTGTTGTTGTTGTATGTCTCATTAATAATTTGAGTTCTATTCGAACATGATTTGCAAAATGTCATCAAGAATTTGTATACAAGTATTTGTATAGATACAGACAGCGCCAATAGGTAAGTACAATGTTGTTGTTGTTGATGCCACTGCCATTATTTGTAGTTTCTTTTGCTACTTTTCTTCTTTTTATATTATTATTCCTTTTATTGTTATTGTTATAATTTGTATGTACTGTCGAAGTAGAAACCATCGTTTGGTATGATTTTATTTTGTTCACTCATTCGATAAAATATCAAATTACATGATCAGAGTGGTAATTGTTTAATATACTCGTATATGTATACATATGTACATACGAATACATACAATGTACATACGTTGGTTAATAAAGGGTGCGCGCAACAGACGAAGCCCAAACTACTAAATGAGCTTTGAGTGAACTGCACATCCAGCCATGATAATGATAATTCGATTTACTTCGACTACATTGACATGTCGCATACTCTCAAAGTCAAAAGTAACAAGGAATCGAAAAAACAAAAAACAAAACAAAGAGCTAAATAAAATACAAGAAGAAGAAGAGACTAAATAACAAAAGATAGATGAGAGGTCAATAGGCGCTCATTTGTAATGATTGTTTTTGGTAGCAAAACCATTTTACTATAGAAAAATATATATTGGCGGGTTGCCATAAATGATGAATTTATGTTTCAATCTGTTTTTTTGGAAACATTTGGTATTATTTCTGTGAGATGCTATGATGAGATAGTTGATACTATCAACGATTTTTTTTTTTTTTTCATCCTTCTTCTTTATTTTCATTTATTCTCTTTAGAAATTTGACACGTTTTAAGCAATAATCACTGGATTTGTGCTCAGTGTACTTAGAACAAAATTAATTCAAACATGTGTTTTTTCATTTTGTGTTGTTTTTGTTTTTATGTTATTGCGTTTACAGTGGTGGCAATACTAATAAACTCAAAATAATTATAATTACATTTGAGGGGTGACTGGACAAAACGCAATACATACATTTTTTCCAGTTCTTTTTACAATTTTCATATAATCTTGGCTGAATTGGATGAGCATACATACTAAAAACTTTTAAAAATATATTCTTCATGCTGAAATCGCTCAAATTGAGGATAAAATTACTATTTCGTATCAAAGTCAGAGAAATATATAGTAGAAAAATGATTTTCATGACAAAATAAGAATAGAAGACAAAGATTATATTCAAATATAAATAAAATGTGCGATAATTTACAAGGAAAAATACTTTATTTGCAATAACATGGCACACAAAAAATATTTCTATTTGAATCCGAATACGTTATGAGGTAAGAATGAATTCCGACCACGGATTTAGATTTAGCGACCTAAAATCCAAAAAAAAATAAATGATTAATTGTTTCTATTTCAATTTTGTCAAAGGAAAAAAATATCTAATGAAGTTGAAAAATCCACTAAAACACCAAGAATTATCCCTTCAAGGGTAAAATGTACCGCCGACCTCTATTAAATTTTTCTTCTGAATATTTTTGGAATATACTTACCTCCCGCCTCTATACCTCAGAGAGGAATCTGCTACAAACATGACATTTCTATAAATTTCGATACCACTGCTCCCAGGATGCCCATAAAAAAATAATAAATATGCGACTCTTATAAGCCCCGAAGGGCTCTTGGGCAGAGCTTCTCTTCTAGCACTATTGTGCGTGTTAAATTTTGGACATTATTAGAAGGGACCTACTTATTTCAACCTGTTCCGAATGGCTGAACTCTTGCGACTCTCTTCTGAGCCTTGCCACAGAGTTCTTTTAGAAACTTTTCCATGGCAAATTGTTACTGCCGGTATATTTGACAATTATTTGCCGACAAGTGGGTACCGTTCGAAAGAAAAATCTTTATGATTGAACCCGCGACCTAGAGATCAGAAGGCCAACACACTAACCACTGAGAAACAACACCCAGGATTCCCATAGGGGAATAATTTATACGACAAGCCCCCATTCATTTCCGCTATTCAATATTTCTTCTGATGACACTTACTCTCTATGTTCACTCCTTAAGGAAGCTCACCTACAAAATGAACTTAAAAACGCATGAAAATCGAAAAAAATATATAATAATTGGACAAGAGTTGTCCCTGAAGCAGTAAAATGTATGACTGACATCCATTAATTTTTTATCCACAATATTTTTTTTAACATACTTACCTCCTATCTATCCTCTTTCAAGAGGCTCCTCTATAAAATAACGTTTTTATAAAATTCGCTAGCACCGCTCCTAGGGGCTCTATAGAAGTATTAAATCTATGAATTTTCCCTGGTTGTGTCGAAAAGTTCAAGTCTTCCTACGCCCAAATTGAAGAAATTCCAGAAACGGACTAAAATTTTCGTGTTTCATTCCATTTTCCAAACGAAAACAGTTCAGTGTTATGATAAAATGTATATATAATTACCTACTTTCCAAAAAATACTGTCAAAAAGTATGGTTTTTCTTTTAGTTCGCAACGATTTAAGTCAATTTCTTCAAAGAAAATTATTTTGAGTCTATCACTATTTCCATCACTGTATGTGTGTTTAGATACATAAATATGCAGATACATATAAATATGTATATATTTGGTATTCTTCTTATTGACAAAGTTATGTTGCCATTTAAGCTTTCAACATACAACATACAATAACGTGCAACGTCATCCATATTGTCGTATTTTATTGTCGCATTTAGTTGTTTTACACATGCATAAGCAAGTTTGCATGTTGTCGGCCATTAAAGGCATTTTATGCATCACCACCGTCACTGGCAGCGCCACTGTTACTATCGTCAACAACAACAACAACAACAATAACAATAACAGCAACTACATAGTACTACAACAATAATAACCAACGACAATGAAATGAACATTCAACCTCAAAACAACTGCATAGTTAGCATGTTGGTGGTTGATGGTGGCCGATGGAAGCCATGTCTTTTGTGAAGCCTATTAATTTTCAAATGAGCAAAATAAAATAAAATAAAAACATACTTAGGAAAATGAATTCAAAACGAAAAAAAAACCTTAAATAAAATCCTTTTCATTTATCTACAGCAGGTACTAATACAAATACAATACTTAGACACAATAAATAAGAACATACCAGCGGCGAATAAAAGGCTGAACTGTCTACACCAATGCTCGGATATGGATTCTGATCAGTCGACGGATATGGTGTACCATATACACCCACACTGGCGGCAGGTAGTCGCGTATAACTGGACAGGGCCAAACGTGCGGAATCGTATTGGCAAGAACATACTGTCTGTCCCGAAACAGGATCGGTCATAATGGGGCGTCCATTCTCACAACACGAATTGCCTGATGACGCCACACCGCCAACTGCAGCAACACCAGCGACACCGGGATGATCTAATTGTGAACTGCCCCCTGAGATATTGTTCAACGAAAGTCCAGCAGCTTGTGCAGCAACAGCTGTAGTATTTGAATTTTGCGACATATCATCCGGACTAAGAGCACTCGATGAAATATCAGTACTTGCAGCAGCATTTGTTCGACATTCAGCAGCAGGACTTAGAGCAGGTGCATTGCCCGATGACGATGAAATCGTTGATTGCACTGTGGGTGTATCTGCACCTGCGGTTTGTGGTGATTGTGTTACCACATTCGCGGAGAGTAACTGTAAAGAAAGGAAAACAAGGAGAAATAAATTTTATTGAAATTTCACATTTTATTTTGATCGAAAATCTGAAAGAGAAACCAAGTTTTATTTCACCATTTTACACATCACTCATTTTTTCAAATACTAGCTATTACGCGACCATGACGAGTTCTGGAAAACCTTTTCTAGACCGAAATACAACAAAGCTGCAGGTGCTGATGGTCTGCCTGCCGAGTTGCTTAAGACCAGAGGCGATGAGCTGCTCACCACCATGCTTCAGCTCATAAACAGAATGTAGTCGGATGAAAGCATTCCCGATGATTGGAGGCCTAGTGTTCCCTGTCCCGTGCATAAGAAATCTTACTGTGTGAATGGTTGAATCCTATATTCAATAACTTGATTGTCAACAAACAAAGAGTCCCGGCATCTTGGACAGCACGTCACTGCTGACAAATCCGCCTGAGAAGTCGAGCCCACTTTCAAGAAACGAAAAGCACACAAGCCTCTCATCATCTTTGTCGTTATATATGAAGTTTTCGAGAGAAAAGTCCTATGCAAGATCTTTGGATCTACTTCGTTGGCGTCGAGTATCAAATAAGATGCAACCATGAGTTGTATGAGCTGTATGCCAACGCCGACATAGTAAAAATCATCAAAGTTCAGCGGCTGCGCTGGCTAGATCATGTGGAAGAACACGCACCAGCTAAAAAGGTGTATCAGAGGCAGACCTAGCCTGCGGGTAGAAAGTCCAAGTACTGGAGAATTTGAAGGCGCTTGGAATTTCTAACTGGTTAAATTTGGCCTAACTCGATTTTCGGTTGTAATGGCCACAACCTTTACTTTTCCAAGTTTTAGTTTCATTTAGGACCAAATTCGAAGTTATTGGTTAAACTATTCGTTAACTATAATATTTACTTGAGTTTAACCAATACCTTGCATTTACAGTCAGTCAAACCTATTATTGTTTACATACAAATTGCGTTTAGTATTGACAAATGTTTGATCTTAAATTTGCATATTATAGATTCTGAGCCTTTATTTGACTACATATGACCTACAAATTGCTACAAGAGCCTTAACATTGTCAAGTTTTAGTTTCATTTAGAACCAAATTCGAAGTCATTGGTTAAAGCATTTGTTAACTAAAGCGTTTACTAGAGTTTAACCAATACCTTGCTTTTACAGTCAGTCAAACCTAGTATTGTTTACTCACAAATTCCGTTTAGTATTGACAAAAGTTTGATCTTGAATTTGCATATTATAGATTCTGAGCCTTTATTTGACTACAAATAAATGTTCCCGATACTTCATTCAAAATAGATTTTTTCATCATCATGTTTTATCATCATGATTTATTTTTGTTGTTCCGTTGTTATCAGTTAACAGTAATCGAATATTTGATTTTTCAATTTCAACATTTAACTATACATAAGTATAGTAAATAGGTACCTCCAAATATATCTACCTACTTAACTCAGTATCTTTCTATAATGTCATTATCTACATATACATACATATTTACGGTCCATCATCAACTGTTTACATAATTAATGCGTGTTAATTAAAGTATTGTAATAATTTTTAATTTAGACACATAAACGTATACAAAATACCAAATTATATAAAGAAAAATTTGTATATCTAAACATAACATGGACAGGTATACTGGCCATATAATAATCAGATGAGATAAATGAGTCTAATGTGAGTATATTTAGTATGTTTTGTACTCATTGATATTGTCAATATTGTTGAAAATTTATTGTTAACATCATTTAGTCGTTTATCGTTTTTCACACAATTTTCAGCTACTGAAGATTTAAGAGAGAAGACCTTCACATAAATATGATTATCAATAAATATCATATATACAAAACAAATAAATATTAGTTAGTTAATAAAAAAGAGTAATACAAATAAAAAGCTGAATAAAATTAATATTATAAATACTTATCTTGCAGGTGAATGTTGTGTGTAGAGATTATGACAAAAAATACACATAAAATTGTAATCATTATATATAACCACATACTCGTATGATGGTAAAATGAATGGTGGGTTGAAAATAGAAACGCCTACTATATTAGCTAAATTTTAGAAAAAAAAAATTTTTAATTTTTTAATAACAAATAACAAATAAAATCAAAAATCACTATCACTCAAATATTATAGATAATCGTTAAATTTAAATGGAAACACTATAATAATAAATTGAATAAAACAAATCAAATCAAATAAAATAAAACGAAAAACCCTCGCACTTATGAGAAAAGGTATACATATAAAACCATAATATAGAATATAAAACCATTATATATTGTACATAGATAGAATTAAAGGAAATGTGATAATTTATTCTAAAGTTATATATTTTGATGATATCTATTTTGTATATTTATTTCACTTGGCTAACTAAATTTTTTGTTTTATATAAAATTTCGTTTAGTTTTCGAGTGGTGAACAATGATGAGTTTTTAAATGATTTTAAATTAACTCTGTTATTAACAGGTTATGAATGTATGTTTGATTTAATAAAATAATTCCAAGAAATTCTACCTTACCTTATATAGCTATAAAAATAGCTAAGGCTCGAAAATAGTATTTAATAAAGTAATTTGGAAAGCCTTTAATTCGGTGATACCAAAGCTTCGATACCCAACATCATGACAAATAGACAGATATACTTTCAACAAAAAAAAAAAAAAAAAAAAAACATTTTGCAGAACATAAATTTGTACAAAAAGTAGTAAAGGTTTTGATCTAATTTCAATCATTTTTGAATTCGTTCATCTGTTAACAAATATAATTGGTTGTGCATAATTTCAGTTTAATAGCTTGATATTTCCGATATCATAAATTTGTATGGGATGTAGATGTCTTTCTTATATGATTCAGCCCATTTTTATATATGTTTAATGATCATTAATTATAATCATAGTTACAAAGTTTCGGCTTCATAAGTTCATAATTTCACCCATTAAATGTCAAAATACACATTCATCAATATACTTTTGTAAGAGAGCTAGGCGTGTTTTACATGCGATTACGGCCATTTTCCCAAAACAACTTCAGTTAGTGAATTTCAATTTGATATTTTTATATTTTCGTCCTCATAGTATGAAAACTTACACTCAACAACATACCTTTATATCAGAGCTAGGCGTATTTTTATCTAACTATGCATATTTTCAAATCTGTAAATTCTATGATTAATTAAACTTTATGCATATAATAAATTTTAAGACGATCGATTTACATTTTCACCCGTAAAATATGAAAAAAAAACACATTCATCAATATACTTTTGTATGGAAGTTAGGTGTCGTTTTTATCGGTTTTTCTTACTATTAGTTCCATGATAAAAATAACTTTTCACACCAAGTTTTAGTCGAAATAAAAAATATATGGTACCTATGAGCCCCGAAGAAGATCTCTGGCCGAGCTTCTCTTCAAGTACTGTTGTGCTTGTTGAATTTTGGACAATAATAGAAGGGGCCTACAGCAGAATCCTTGTAACATCACTCTTTCTGAGATTTGTGGCAGAGAATTTTGATGGCAAATCGAATAAATTGTCAATTGCTTGCCGACAGATGGGTATCGTTTAAAAGAAAAATATTTTCCACATCCAATTGTGCTTCAGTTGTGCTTCAGCCGGGGATGGAACCCACGACAGATCAGAAGACCAACGCACTAACCACAGCGCTACGGCACCCAATCGTCCAATGGCTTTATATTTTCATACCCAAAGTGTGAAAAAATATATTCAGCAACATTTTTTTTTTTTGTTTTTGTATGGAAGCTAGCTGTTGTTATTATGCGATTCCGCACATTTTCTAACACAACAATTTTGTGATAAAATTAACTTCACCTGCCCAGTTTTAAGTTGATCCCTTTTTATTTTCACTTGTAACGTATAAAAATTTGCATTCAACAACATAGTTTGTATGGGAGACAGTTGTTGTTTTCATCAGATTGCATCCATAAATGAATTCACCCGTTTTTTTTGGTGAAAATAATCTTATCTATCAATTTTCAGCTTGATTCCTCTATAATCACGTCAGTTAATGTTCGAACAATTGGACAGATAGGCCAGCAGGCATCACTAAATCGACTGGAATCATGATTCTGATAAATAATCTATATACTTTTCCACATTTGTCACCTCCCCCTATGGACGAAAAGAAGAACTCAGTCTACCATTGAGTTTTTGAGTGTATACTAATTCTCTTCACATCGAAATCATCAAAGATTCTGTATAGGAAGATTGAAAAGATTGAGAAATTGAGGAATTTGAACAGTCCTTCACAGATAGTTCCAGGTAAAATCTTGTGTTCCCGGAAACGTTCAAATACATTGAAGCACACCAAGAAATACATAGTCTAGACTCAGAAATTTGTCCTCCTAAGCAAAATAATATTAAAACAATAAAAAAACAATATATAATATCTTCATTAGTCTATCTTATAAACATCGCCGGGACCTTTGGCCGATCCAGGTCAAAAAATTTATATTATTCAGAATCTAACAATGCTAAACAGATAAATATTAGAAAAGCATCACGTGCTTACTCCTTAAAAAATTTCAAGGCAAACATTTGGCTCTCTGACTGCAACAGCAACAGTAAGCTAAACTTAACTTGACTTAATTTGAGTAACTAGCAAAATTAAAGCCTTCAGACGCTATCTGTTTCAATGTATTGTATTTTGTTAAATACTCAATTAATCATTAACTAATATTAAGTAGATATTACTTAATTAATAGCCAAATGATGATGATGTGTGCAAAATGTTTATTTTTATTATAATTATTATTATTATTACTATTATTATTATTACTATTAATATATTATTTTTATAAAAAAACGTTAATAAATTACCAGTATTGTAAATAATTAATCAAATGTTATTCAAATGATGACCAATTACAGCTAAAATGCACAACTTTATTATTTGAAAAACGAGCTTATAAATATGTCAAATTTTGTTGTTGTTGTTGTTCGAATAGAATACATAATATATATGTACAATTATGTACATTGTGCATTTTATAAATTAAATACAAATAAATCTATATGTTTGTGTGTGTATACAAATTTGGATGTGTATATAAAGATCGTGTGATTTTATTGCTGTATAAAAGTTAATTGATTTTATTGCACATAAATAATGTCAATAAATGGCATAAATCATTTATGACAATAAATGGTAATAAAAAAATCATGTATGTGATTTTATTTTTTTATTGCATTTATCTGTTAGTATTATACATACATATATGTAAGTTAACATACAAAGTACTTCTATATATTAAATTTATTTTTATAGTAATTCAATCAATATACTAGCATACATATTAGCCAAAAGTAGATAAATAACTTTTTTGCAATTGTTTATTTTTTATTTTATTTTTGCAAATATAATTATTACCATATATGAAACGAGTTTTGTCCATTGAAATAGGAATGACGTCATAAGTGTTCAAACAACGTGTAACTATTAGAGAGGTGATAATAAAGGCGTAATACTTACTAAATAGTGAATGCAAAAAAAATAAGTAATAATAGGGAGTTCACGTTTGGATAATACGCTGTTAAAATATTGAGGTGCTCGAGAAAGATCAGGAACCAACAAGAAAAATATTGTATTTCACTATTTAGCAAAGCATAACTTTAACAATACGACCACCCAGGGCAGTATTCGGTTCAAATCTCCACCTCGACCAACTCAGCGCCTATTCTTACAGACAAACGAGTATTACATATTTTACAAAAAAAAGTAGCACAAATAGCCAGAATTTTTCAACAACTTGTTCATACTTATATCGAAATAAAAGAGCGGAAGTCTTTTTTTGCATTGAAAAAGCTTCTGAAAGACCTCTGTGTTAATCCACATCTAAAGAGATGGAAAAAACGTTGTATCATTTGGAATTAACCAATATAAGGAGATATCTTTCAGTGCCAAAGGAATTTTTTGCACCTACAACTGTCAATTATACATGTAAGTCGCTTTTGCTTCGTGAGTTGAGTCTTGTAGAAAAATCTACAATAGTTTTACAAAGACGAATATTTAGAAACTTTCAAATTTTTCCCAACACGTCAGATGTATGTAGTTTGATCGAATGGAGGTTGATGGCGTTATGTAGATCCCTTCCAATACTGCTGCAAGAGCAAATCAGATGAAAGCTCATCCGAAGACCAAATGTGCCACGTGTCTAAGGTGCTCTTGATTTGTGAGCCGCGATAAAGTTTTGCTATAAAGTGCTAAACTTCTTTTCGAGTCTTCAAAGCCTCGAACAAAACGTTAAAAGCGCACAATTTTGTCAAAGACTTTACTCTTTTTTCACAAAAAAATCAAAATCGATTACCCCATCATAGGCGACTCCCTGCTATAACGTTAAAGAAATTGAATTTTAATTATATTTAGTACACAATTCTTTTATAAGAAAAACGTCCTTTCCACTTGAAAAAATCATGTTGGTACTTCCATATTCGCCCAAGTTTTGCTACAATGCCCTCTTGGCAGCCAATTACCTATATAATTATCACAGAAACTGAATGAGCCTTGGTGAAGAGGTATTTTTTTCTTCTTGTTCATTCCTCTTGGGAGCATAGGGCCTCAACAAGACTCTTCCATCGTACACGGTTCTGTGCTGTTATTTTTGCGCCGTACCATGTTGTGTTGACATCGGTTAGCTTGCGCAATATCGACCTACTCCAAGTATTTTTTGGCCGACCTCGACCTCTGCTCCCTTACGGGTGCCCTCTTGGCAGCCAATTTCCCATAGAATTGTAACATAAACTGAAACTAAAACTTAGTGACGAGATATAAACTCTTATATTCTGTCTTTGGATTGATTCTTTTCGCCAGTAACTAGAAATCACGGACATCATTGTTCAATTGTCAGAGCATTCCGCTTCTTTGCAATGGGTCGCTTATTGAATTCCGCTTTTTATGCCTAAAAGAGCTATGTATGTGACAAAGTTTGGAAGAAATGACGCTGCTAGAGTTCTATCACTGCGAGACCACTAATATAAGCAGACACTCTCCACTGCTTTTTAAATTTAGCACACACAACAATTCTGGAAGAGAAGCCCGACCAGGACTCTTCGAAGTCTTTTGTAGCAACTATATAGTATTTCATTTTGTTAACAGAATTCTTTGTGTGCTGCTGAAGCAATATTTTGGATACCCTTTGTTAAGCAGTTAGATCCTCAATACCACCAGGAGTTCCAAGTCAGCGTTTTATCATGCAAAACTTAGATACCTTTAGGGCATTAATTTTGCACGCCAATTACTTTTGGAAGCCTCAAAACATCAACGTGTGTGCTCTTCGCATAAATTCAGCGAAGTAATTTTCGATAAAGGAGAAGAAAAATCAAAATGGTGACTGTGATTTCATCACTACCAATTACATGATTGAGCGATAAATGAAAAAAAAAACAAAAACAAAAAATTGCTTCTACAAAAGATGGCTACAAATAACACATTATTGTCTTCATGTGAATGTGAATTGCTATCAGCAATAGCAGAAGCAGCAGCAGCAGATATGAACAACGGTAGCCATTACGCACTCATATTTATGCATGCATCGCAATGAACGCACAGAAGCTACATTATTTACGTAGGTACGAGGTGTACATATAGAGGTGTATATATAGTACATATATACGAGTACATGCATGTAATCGCCCAAAAGCATTATGGCACACCGATTGCAATCAAGTGTCCATCATTCGAACGTGGGCTTAGGTAGGTGCCTATATTTTTTTGCATCCATCACGAATGCGTCACAAATGAATTTTAAGTACAAATTTGTGTTACTACAAAGTGCACTTGCCATTCTACCATTGAAGTTGATGAGCTTGCTGAATAACTAAATGACTAACTGACTAACGGACGAACTGACTGACTGACTAACTCACTATAGAGTTTCAAAAAAATGAATTCAACAAGCAATTACATGATGCACTATATAATATGTGCTTTAAATATATAGTCAAGAACAAAAAAAAATATTTTTAAATTTAAATATGCCCATTTATATATACGCACACCACCATACTCACAGTCATACATATAATTAATATGCAAGCAAAAATAAGCATTCGCTGCAAAACAAGAAGCATTTAGAGGCCGCAGCCACATCACCATACATGTATGATAGCACACAGATTAAAACGCACAAAGGCATAATTTATCGTACATAAAAGACAGATATGGATATATATATATACATATGTATTAATAATGACTCGTCAAACTCGTCAAAAAGAAGCTTCTGAAAATGGCTGCAGGAATAATTTGCAAAATAATGATAAAAAAAAAATCACAATAATAATTATACAATATAATATCCTTAATATTGTTTTTTTTTCGATAATTTTGATTTAAAATTGTTTATATATTCTTCTTACCTGCTGAAAATTATCAAAGAAAACGATCAAAATAACGAAAATAAAAATAAAATTTTCTCAAAAATGTTGTGAACCCCATAATTAAGATAAATATTTCTTTTGTTATTAAGCATTTTATAAATATTCGTATGTTTGTATATGTTGCTTTCTTTTGACAAGACACAAATATATTTGATCGAAAGCTGTCGAATTTCATAAAATATTTTTCTCTTTAAAATAATAATAACAACAACAACTAACAATACCAAGAAGAAGAAGCAGAATAAGAAGAAGAAGTAAAGGAGGCATAACTTTTTGAGCCTAAAGCTCAAAAATAACGCCTTAAATATTATACATACATATTTTGTGCTCTTAATTCTTCTTGCATAGCTAATTAGTAGAAACATTATCAGTTGCATATTATAAATGCCTTTGGCATGGCTAGACAATATAATGTGCTCCCTCTTTATGTTCTAAGTATTGTACTATATGCAACTGCTTATTTAATTGTGATATCTCTTTTTATCATTTCTGTCTGTATTATTATGATTAATGCAAATTTATGTACATATAATATTTTTTTGCATCTTGAAAAACATTGAAAATTTTCAGCAGATTATATGATATATTCTTCGGATTTCAGATATATTCAAATATGATATTGTCTATAGCATAACAATTGACTCATTATCGCATTCTATTTCGCTTATTTCTGTGACAAAAATCCGTAATCAGCTAAGTCTACTTTATTCATACCTCAGAAAAGCGTTTTCAAATCAAATCATCATAACTGAATCTTTTAATTTTGCAGCCAACAACTTTGGAATATACATAGAAATCAGATAATCTGAAAAATTGTTAAGTGATTTCTTTCATCTCTGAGAAATTTCGCTTAAATGAACATTTTCTTCTTTCATTTTGATTTCGATTTTAATCAAAAATTTCAAGACACTCCTATACATAGTGCTTAATGGGTTGAATTTCTATGCACAAACTCCTTCATACAAATATGGGGTTAACAAATTTGTCAATGGTACCCACCTGTAGACAAGCAATAGGCAATTTGCTATGAAAAATCTTCCAAAAGTGGGTTGTGACAAAAAACAAAAAAAAATCAGGACAGACAAATTCTGGCAATGGAACATATAGGTGACGCCACTAATGAAAAATACCTATGATTTTTAGGAAATACGAACCTTCAAACAATAACTGTCAAAATTTCGTGTTAAATTTTCATTGCTTTTTTATGGGAAAAAACACCACCCCATAGTATAATATTATTCGGACTCTGTTACATCGAGACAAATGGTACATAAGTGGTTTGCTGCATTTAAATGCGGCCGTACAAACACTGATGATGTCGAACGCTCTGGTCGCCAAAAAGAGGTGGGCAACCGGAAAACATTGAGAAAGTTCACAAAATCGTTTTGGCAAACCATAAAGTGAAGTTGCTGGTGATAACTGACACTTTAAAGTATCAACGAATAATTTTACTTTAATTCTCTAGCGACCTCCCAAATGCTATTTTATTCAGACTTCCAAAAAAAGGGGTAAAAATGACCATTATGTGAGAAAGCCAGTGGATTAAAATGTTCTAAAAAATTATTCCTCGTGAAATTGTACTCTGTGAGTCCAAACTATCTATTTCGTTCCGATATGAACCGTGTTTTTCCCCGCTTATTCCAACAACAGACAGTCAAAAAACTCCAAATTTAAGATGACCATAGAAAATAAAATTTGAACTGAGTATCCAAAAATGTTTGGAGTTTTTACTGTATAGGTGCTCAGTGGTTAGTGCGTTGGCCTTCTGATCTGTAGACGACCTACAATCCCCGGCATAAAAAAATTTAATATCGAAAAGATTTTTTTTTTTCGAACCGCAACCCCGAGAAGCTCGGTGGTATCACAATGGGCCTTTCTGACCTAAGTGTGTCCTCTCAGAGGGCAGCCACAATAACATAACATAACATACTGTATAGCTCTAGGTCTTTCGACGCGAGTTGAAATAATTCCGCCCCATACTGTGGCACTATGTAATTTGTGCAATTTTACTTCGAAAATCATAGTTCTATTGTTAAAAATCTAAAAGAAATTTTGTATTAAGCGATTATGCCCATTTTTTAGATGGATAGCGACCCACATTGCGAATGTTTTTTGAAAAAGAAATGAAAATTCAGAGGAAACAGACGATTTATATCCATCAACTTTATGTTAAATTTTGAAGCAAACTCTTGAACTAAACATTTACAAGACTAAAATAGTATGAACGTTACAAACGATAGTTGCCGATAGCTTACGTGGTACATTTATCTCGGTTGGCAACACCAAATCTGTACTCACAATGATGATCAGTTTTTGTTGAATTACTATATTACACAAAATAAAATTGTCGTAGTTGAAATTATGAGAAACCACAAGAGACGGATTAGAGAACATTACAATCCGAAAAAAATACGCTTTTGGGAATGTGCGTTTTAAGAAATAAGGAAGGACAGCAACATAATGACAATCAATTTTTTGAGGTGAGCTTTCAGCAGAACTGCTCCGAGTTCATTGAGACCGGAAATTCTGCGCAGAAATTATTATGCGAAATTGAACTTGTGAACTTGTGATGATTGAAGCACCAGATGTTCGTAAAAGTGGTAAAAATCTGTATCAATGATACAGTTTGTATCTGTGCCCGAAATTGTATGAATAAACATAACGACATAAAATTATTTGCTGAATAAAGTCAAAAATCAAGACGTTTGTTCAATTTGTTTTAGTTTGATTTCAATTTAAAATTATCATTGCAGCGAAGTTTGGTTTATTTTATGACTATCATCAATATACTTCGAGGAAAAAACCTCAAAACATCTAATTACTTTGAATCTGTCAATAGATTCCATAAGTTTCAAGTAGGCCTTAGTTCATTTTTGAACGAATTTTTGGATGTTGAAGCTTTTTCATAGAATTTTCGATTTTTAGAGGATTTTTCAAAACGTTTAAACTCCCAGATGACATTCTTTGATTAGCAATATTTTGGTAGACGTCAGATAATAAAACATTGCTCATGCTTTGCTATTAAAAACAAAAACCAATTCTTTTTTTGCGTAGAGGGTAAGGCATCTCAATATAAATTTTTTTTATTTTTTTTTAAACTACCTTGAATATTAAAATATTGTAAAACACGTTTTTGTACACAAATTCAGCTTAGAGCTATGATCGTGTTAAGTGTAAAGCAATAGAACATATAGTACGAGTCGAGTATGCAACACTCACAGAACATGCACAATAAAACGGCATACATATGAAAATTAGATAAAAATGGTATAAGTTTGTTGCATGCAATTAAAGAATGAATGAAATAAGATCGCGACAAAAAATTCGCTAAAATTATTTAGCATTAAAACATAAATTTTACAAATGACATTGTCTATGGAAGAACGTGTATTGCTTGTTTGCAATATGCATATGTGATCAAACATATATTGAATGCCGAAGTATTTGCAATAATTTAAGCTTGCAACACATATGTAGATAGTCCACCCGCCACAAGGTTGTAAAATTCAGTAAAACGCAATAACACTCTAAGGCCATTAGTACGAGTAAATGATTCTCATGAAAAATTAACAAAATGACTCATTTATTTGCTTTATATTTATTTTTATTATTATTTAGAGTTCTTTTTTTTATTTTTTGTTCTATGTTACGGTATAAAAAAATTAACAAATTTACTTTTAATATATGTAGGCATTGTGTGTACAACCACGAACGATATGCATGTACGAGTATGTATAAATATTTGTATGTTTTTATGTGTGTATGCGTATTGATTTGTGTATGTGTGTCTATGATATGTCTATGCACATATGTAGACAATCATTTATCAAAGTTTAATTAACGAATTGACGTGTTTTGACAGCATTTCGCATTTTTCACCGCCGTCGCGACTTCTTCATCATCCTACTCTCTTTTAGTCTCATCATACGAACGAATACCCAGTTGTTGCTATAAATTATTTTGAAATTAATCAAATCAAATTTTATATAATTTTTGCATTGAATGAACTCTATGATGGTTTCATGAATAATATTTATATAATATTCCCATAATATATAATATAATATATAATATAATGTAATATTTCTATGTATTTGTTATTACTTATTTAAGACAGCATAAATTTAATGGCCCTTGTTGCATTTTAGATGTGTTTATATACAATTTAAAAATGAAATTTTTGAAATAGAAATAATAATATTTTCTCCTTTAAATCCTAGAAGAAACTTGCATTAGTTACTCACTTGCAGTAGCGTAGACAGAAGGCGATCAAGAGAATAGATCCTCCCTTGGTAAATTGAGTTGTTAAAAAAGGAAAATTATATTAAATAGATACTTAAAAATCATTTATTAACATTTTTTTTATACATTTTTTTCATCTGGACCACCCCCTTGCCAATATCCTGGTTACACCACTGGTTACTGGTTACTTTGACATGATCAACTCAGTCATACATACTGACATACACGTTAGGATGTTTGATGAAAATTTATTGCTTACAAAATAGCTTTAATAATCATAGAAATATTAAGAGAATTATATACAGCATGAGTTAGACAAAGTAATTCCGAAATTGTTGAATATCGTAACATTATTATTTTTTCTTTTTTTTTATTGAACCCTTCTCAGGCGAAGTTCAAGATATTCTGATTAATATTCTTATCCATATTTTTTTTTTTTTTTTTATTTAACCCTGATGACAAAAAAATATTTTTAGAGCTGTAAGAAAACTAACATGAAAATCAAAAGGAGTATTTTCACGGAATATCTATGAAATATCTGTCGAAAATTAAAAACTTCTACGCATCATAGAGGATATAAATATTCAAATATTTATTTTATATTTTCTATTCATTTGATATTTGCTTATATTCATCTTTTTGAAAGCAAAAATTTTAAACATAGTACTCATCCAAAAAATGGCAAATAAATTACATAAATAAAAGAAATTATAAATTATGTCAATTTAATTGATGAAAAAATGAGAAATGTTCCTTATCACACTCTCTAAAACTTTAATCGCATAATTTTGGAAAACTTAAACTAGTCGAAGTATCACCATCTTCAGCAGAATTGATCACAATAGCACACACCTTCACCATTTTTTTTTTGTTTTAATCACTTAAAAGTGGCTATTTCTAGTATGAAGTATGAAGTTTAATTTATTTTTTATGTCGCCTAGAAAAATATTTTAGAAAGCTCGTCAGAATGTCTAAAAACTGTAATGCAGAACTTGCAGTTGTTCATATTTTTCTATTATCTGATATTATCAATAGAAGGAAAATATTGAAATTACAATCTCTTTCATAGAAAACTCCGTTTTTCGAATCCAATAAAACTTCATGTGATCAAAACAGCAAGCAATTTTTTTATACAAATTGAGGCAGTATAATATACTTACATGCATGCATCTTTGTGTCATAGAAATGAAAATGCAGGAACAACAACAACTAAATATGCGAGACGCAGTGCTACCGTTACGGCAGATTTTTCTAAACAAATCAATAATTCATGAATACACAACAACAACAACAACAACAAACAAGTCAGCAACAACAACAGCAACGAAAATACCAACAACAATTACAATAACAAGATTAAGAACAACAACAACAACAACAACAACAACAACAGCAACAGCGACGACGACGACGAGGTCGCCAACCACAATAACAACAACAACACCAGTAGTAGGAGCAGCAGCAGCAACATGAACGCCAATAACTGCATTAACAACAGCAGCAAGATCAAAAGCACGTATATTAGCAACAACAACAACAACAACAACAACATGAAGCAGCAAAAGCAGTAAAAAGCAACCAAAAGAATTGCTACACTCTCACATCTGATCATTCTACATAGTCTCCACCTCCCACCTGTCAGCCCACTTTCATATATACTATGCATATGTAGTTAACTACAAGAAATGCAAGATTATAAATGCAATAATCATATATTATAGTCTTGTAAAGCGTTGAATTAGCTCATTTGTTGCAACATTTTATGCGTGCAGTATTTATAGATGCTGCTTTTTTTTTTTTGCAGCGATAATATCATTGCAGCATTGCGTGCCGATGTGTGTTAGCGCAGCTTCTGTGTTTCTCATCATATCATAATATCAGTACAAAGTGCACCAGCATTCGTTGACTCCGCCTTTGGTCCGTTTTCACTGCCAGTACAAATTGTGATTACATTTGCGATACAATAAGATAACTAATCAGCATTCATATCTGATGGAAATTATGACGACGACGACAACAACGAGAATATACTGTATCATACTGCACGGTTGCCATATTTTTCTGGTTCTGTTCCATTTCCTTGTATGTACTCGTATTTGATCAACTAAAACAGATAACAACTGCAAGCGCCACAATCATCAGTAGTCACTGATTTGTTGGTAATTGTATTTTTTTTTTCTTTCTTTTTTGATTTTTCAATAATTCTTTTTTCCAATTCTCATTGTCATTATGGGATGATACTTTTACCAAAGTTGTTTGTGTGTGAAAAACAAGTAGATCGATCACTGATCTCAAGTGTTCGATCGTTACACATGCGCCTGCATACATGCAGCAATTCTACTTGGCTTTTTTTCTAGTCAACTCATCCATATGTATATTCGAATATTGTTATTATTGATATTGCTGAGATCACATCGCATCCACTACTAAATCATCTACATCATCTGTGATTCTTGCGATAATATTCATTTTGGACTTCTGACCATTCTTAAGGTTTGTCACAATATCTGTCTGCAGACGTATTGATACTTATTTCACTACCAACTACATAGAAGTACTCATATATCAGTTCAACTGAATCAATGTTACAGGATCTTATTACGTGTATCCATGCCACTCACGTACATGCAACTATGCACATAGGTATGTTCTATAAATGTACGCATACGCATGCGTGCAATGTGGTGCATTGCGTTACTCTAAATCTCTCTTCTTCCATCGCCGTCTATCTCTTTCTATCACTCACATTTTATCGCTCTCGGTCTTTCATTGCTCATAGAATGAAACGCTGTCACTTTCCGGTTATGAATTTTATGATGTATGATTTATGATCGCATCAATTGAATTTTATTGGTTTTTGTTCACCTTTCCATCAATTGTTGTTGTTATAGTTATTGCTGTTGTATTCTTAAGGATCTCAGATGGTTATGGTTATTGTTATTTGTATTTTTTTTTTGCCAGCAATGTCATCTTCGTTTTTCGCCTTATACTTAATTACTTTGGTCCCTTTGCTGTTGTGCGGTTTTTGCTAATTTTTATGAATTGATTTTTATGATTAGTGATCGTTAAAAATTGAAGAACCTCACACATATGTAAATTTTATTGGCAATTTCATTTACTTCTTGTTGTTGACAATTTAATGATAATCATATTTTTTGCCAAGGCATAAATGTAATTCTCATTTAAGATAGCATAATTTGATGTAATCAAAGTATTTGTCATTACTATTAGTATTACCAGGAAATTTTCACCTATCTTAAATCGGGCTGTTAGTAATGCAGTGTCACCCATCATACGGAGAGCTGAATGAACGACTGAAAAAACGAGGAATCTCCATTTAATTTTTTCTGTCAATGTTTGACACTCATGAATTCTTTTGCGAGCATTTCTTTAATGCCGTTACTGATCTATTAATTACTGACGCGAAGCTAATAACACATTTTATCCAACGATCTCAGCTGTTTAAGCACTAGTTTAGGTTCTTGTTTTAGTTCATTTTTCATCATTTCGGAAGGTTTCGCATTTTCGTCTCTTTTTGTCAGCTTATTTTCTTCCCTTTTCTGCTTCTAACAAGTTCGCGAAGACCTTTAGGCTCACAATGATCCAATCTTTGGGCTAAGTTTGTCACATTGTGGGGAAAATTCAATTAAAGAAACCTTCAAGCAATGCAAAATATAGAGTGTCTCAATAAGTCCCCAGAAGTCAAATAGTTTTGTTGTTAGAGGCATTTGAAACGGAAGAGAATGAAGAGATAGTTGAAGAGATCAGTGATTTTAGTTTTGATTAAATATGCTCATATGAAAAAGCTATTCGTAAGATGGGTCCGCTTTTGCTCACAATTGACAACAAACGCAATCGTTTGGCAACTTCAAGAGAATGTGTGACAATAATGTTCAATCGTAATCCAAACGATTTTTTACACCATTTTGTAATAAAACATGGATCATCATCACAACATACCAGAGATCAAGGAACTATCCAGACGGTGGACTTTTCGTGGTGAATCGAAACAGAAGAAATAAATCAAGTATTAGCATGACAGTAGCCAGGGAAGGGGATCAGGGGGTAGATCCCCCCTTGGCTGATGGAATTTTTAAAAAATAAAAATATATAGATATTTAAAAATCTTTCATTATTCAGAAAATTTTTTTTTTCTTATACATCTTTGTTATCTTATAAGGCTCACTCCCCCTTATCCCTTGCTAAAATCCCTTCTATGCCACTGGAGCAAGACAATATCATGGGATTCATATAGGTAGTTTTGTAATACCCCAATTGAAGAAATTACATTAAGAATGGCTTGAAGGTATACTCTATTCCACAGTTGTGGTTTGTTTTGACTTCCACCTGGCTCCACGCCTTAATATATTTCTCCGCGGCTAGCATTTTCCATCAAACAATAAATCAATAAAACAAGTTTAGAGTGATACCTTAAAAGTCTCCAGCAAAATCACTTCCGAGATGGGAAAAGCTCATTGGAAATTCTTATTAAAGTTAGAGAAGAATATACGAGTAGGTACCAGAATAGTTTCTAAACTACTGAAAGTTGCCACCAATGCCTTAAGTCCATATTTATAAAAATTTGTATTTTGTATTGGTACGTCAAAATATGCACACGCTTATTTCGTTATCAATTATGAAGACTATTGTGTCTCGCTACCTAACAAGCTATGTAAGTCAACTTGGCTGTCAGTTTTTAATGAACCAATTGATCTAGATGAGGTATTTTATGTGAGAAGATTTTAAGCACTTATTCAACATTCAACTTAACCTAATATTATTAAAAATTCAAACCAATAGAAAATCCAATAATACAAGTCTTATTTATTGCTTATTAATAAATATTTAAGTATATGAAAAATTCAATATAAAAACACAAACCTGCGTTGCCGACGGATAACTGCCATATCCGAATTGAGCATATGCGGCCATATTAAATTTTTTATTTGATTTAAATTTGGTTTTCTTGTTGGTAAAAAATTGTAAATATTGCACAATAATTTTTTTATTTATTATTTATTTTATTTTTTGCGATTATAAGCACTTTACCCCGAGATGCAATGTCAACCGCAGAAGAAACAGCATGATTTGCATAAGATTTTAATGTACGAATATCTCGGTTTCTTTTTTTGAATTTGCTTTTATTTCAGAATATGTATTAAGAACTCGATTTAATTCAAATTGTTATTAAGTGTACAAAAGAACAAATTTTTTTGTTGTTTGCATTTAATAATTATGAGGATTATTGGACAAATTAGTAAGCAATCGAATGTCATAATAATTCAGTTATTATTTTTTAATTCAAATGCTTTAATTATTTTTTAAATTGTTTATCTTTATTTTTTATAATAACCAGTTTAGAATAACTAACAACACCACGAAAATGAAACGTCACAAAAGAGTCAGGTATTTCTTCAAGTTTACTCTCAATCAAAGGTTCCTCAAACACCAAACACAGAATATATTTTTGTTTATTTACCTCATTCTCGAGTTTCTGTTGTTTCTCTTTTTTTTTACTTTGAAGAAGAATATTTCAATGACAATCCGTTTTCACTGTCTGCACCGTTGACAGGTCAGATTCGAACTCTCAAACGATTGCGGTTGCAACATTGTTTGACGCACACACAATACGCAAAACACATTATTCGCTGCTCATATTGCGCTCTATTGCTAAAGCATTTTTTTATATGTGAATACCTGCTACTATCATTAGAAAGAATAGCGCCGTCGTCGTACAAAATAAATAACAATCCAATCTTCAATTCCGAAACGAAAATTCCTTAGGTCACCTCAAAGAAGCACAAATACACGAGCGACATTTGAACTACGGACGAACAACGAGTAAATATGTACAATGTATGAATAACGAATTGACGGCTCCTGCGCATTTACAACGAAGTGTACTACTTGACGTTCGAACACGAACTAGTTGCAAGCGTTTTAACAAAGCAAGTTGGATGAGTGCCACCAACAACACAATGTAACAATATGAACACACATTTGCTTGCTCGTGCATATATAAATTTTAAATAAAATATGATACGATACCTGGTAGTGTGTGAAAGAGACAACTATGTTCTTCAAGGGAAGGCCAAGCCTTCACTTGAGTAGCACATATATTGCGTATTGTATATTGAATAGAACGAGTTAAATTACTCGTTATATTGTATGTTAACAAAATAAACTCGTTACTTCAATTAAATTTTCTTTCTCCTTCTTTCAAACGCACATACAAGCAGGCAGTAGAGAATATCTATAATTTCTCCACTCTTCCTTCTTATTCATGGCATAATCGCAACAAGTTTCTTTTCGAAACACGTGCCATGACGACTGGGGAATAGGTTCGCTACTTTTATTGTGAAATCGCCATACAGATGGGCCAATCACACAACACCACTTACTCATTACCGTACATTTTATTACTTGTTATTATTCTTATTGTTGTTGTTGTTGTTGTAGTTAAAGTAGCAGGTGCGAGTTTTCTTATTTCAATGTGTGTAAGCTATCATTATTGTTTTTTCCTTTTTTTTTCACGTATTTGCTAGGGGAAGTAAACGTTTTGTTGTTGCTGGAATTTATATATTCTTTGTTTATTGAACACGCCCATTTGTATTGTATACAGTATATGAAAGGGTTTATATGGATATGTGTACATATTTTATATGACTTTCATATCTTTTGTTGATTCCTTTGTATTCTGCTAGAGTTGCCATATATGTACATATAGTATTCTTTGTTGTCTTTTGTTCACAATTTTCAACCAACCGTCGCTTTGCATTTGTTCAAGGATAAATGCGATTATTACAAAAAGAGCGTGGATCAGAGTGGGTGGAATAAATATGTGTATGCATGCTTTTATTATGATTAATTTTTTGTTTTCAAGCATATGGCTAATATTATAAAATACATAAATAAATAAGTAACTATTGTGCGAATTTTTTTCAATTAAAATTAACATTTTAAATCAAAAGATTTAAACGACAAACTCCGATAGAAAACAATTTTTTGGCATGACACGAATTTGATTTTAAGCAAAAATAATTATAATTTTAATATCATTTGCGTACATTTTTCTTTTTTCTATTTACCTACTACTTTCAAAAGTGCAAAAACTTATTCGAAATCATCACAATTTGCCTTTTATCCAGGCAATAGCTGATTGTTGTTCGTATTATAGGAAATTATCTGCGTTGCAGGGCGGCAAGCCTAACCTGTATACACTGCACGAACGAAAGCACCTTTGAGAGATTTGCCAATTTAGATGACGAGTAGTGAAAGCCAAAGATTTGAAAGCATAAATAAATTGTAATCTATAGGTGATCAGACCTAAACGACCACCAAGTTAATCTTCGATGGGAATACGCAGAACCCCGAAATAAAAAAAAAGTACGTTGTCCGACCCATATTACATATATTTTGAGTCACTCAATCCAAATCCGCATACAGTTTCCCAGCATCAACTCCTGATTTCTTTCTAACCTCGAAAAACTAATATGAGTAAATATCCGAAGTTACCAAATTTTTGAGATTAGGAAGAAATTAGGAGATTTCGGATATTCAACGTATTAGAAAAGTCAAATTCTATAGATTTTGTATCGTTGAATTCGAGGTCAGATTTTCGTCATCATACTCAGTTTTTTTTCTATGCTCAAAAAAACATTTAAAAAAATTCCCGTAAAACTACGTTTTTTATGTTATAAAGAAATTTGATGATGATGTCTGAAATCCGACTACTTATTCGGCCTCAGCAATTCAAAATCTAACTCTGCTCTGCCAAACAATATATTTATTCTTATTGTGGAGCTCAGAAATAATTAAATTCGTGATTTTAATCAAAATTGCAATTGCATCGATTTTGAGCTTTAAGCGAAATCACAGTCTTTAGAAAAAGCCCACGGCTTGTGTGCGAACAATGTTTGGTACTTAATCTTTACCCATTCTTCCCGAATTCTTTAAATATACAATTCCACCAATATGTTGCTTAATTTTTTCGAAAAATCAATCAAATATTATTTTTTTAAAATATGTGGCACTTATAAGCCCCGAAGGAGCGTGTTAAATTTTGGACAGTATAAGAAGCGACCTACTTATTTTAGCCGGTTCCGAACGGCAAAACTCTTGCGACATCACTTTTTCTGAACTTTGTCTCAGAGTTCTTTTAGAAGCTTTTTCATAATAAATTGCTACTGTCGGAAGAATTACCAATTGCTTGCCGACAGGTGGGTACCGTTCGAAAGAAATATCTTTTCGATATTAAATTTGTTATGCTTCAGCCGGGGATTGAACCCACGACCTACAGATCAGAAGGCCAACACACTAATCAGGAATCAAATATTATAGTAACTCATAATCAAAGGGAAGTCATAAAAATTATTTGAAAAAAGCATTAAAATATTCATTCCACAGTTTGACACATTTTTCACACATAAAAATTTGGGCATAGACTATTATAGCCGAGCCGGGTTCGAGTATTGTTGAAATATTCGCTTTTTTGTTCTGTGACTGAGGTTGAAACTTTTTCAAAGAAGTATATTTTTAACGTATCTTTGTATTATTCTTTTTTCTCATAAATAAATGAGATTTGTCAATAATAATTCTGTCGTATTTGTTTTTACTCGCTAATGACTTATCCAATACTTGATAATTCCAACGGAAATTCAACCTTATCATTCATCGGTTGCAATCAGTAAGTGCTCTTGTCATATCTCAATATACTATCAACAATTAATAATTGCGTTCAATGGTGGTGGTTTGACGTCACAACAACTTAAAGTACTATTATGCATATATTGCACTCATTTTAGGATAATTGGTCCTGTTTTTCTTACAGATCTCACATTAAAATTGAATTTTGACTTCTTTTTGGGAACAAGAAAAGTTTTAAACAGTTGCTGACATTTGTTACATTAAAAAAAATCATTTAGAAGTATACAACTTTAAAGAAAAATATATTAATAGATACGCTATAGTACATCAAAGAGCTTCAACATAAACCAAAAATGTTCATAGTCACACTTTACGACTTTATGCATCCATCTAACGTATGAGTAATGTTTTGATGATGATGATGATGATGATGATGATGATGATGGTATTTCAAATTCGTGTGAAAAAGTACGTAAAAATGTACATACATACATATGTGTATATGTATGTATAATGTAATAAATTCACAAAGCATTATATGAGGGTGTACTTACTTTTGTTTTTGTTGTTAGTGACTATGATTTTTTGTTTGTTTGTTAGTTTTTTTTTATGAGATCGTAATAATAAAAACGAATTAACCTATAAAAGTGAGAAAGTAATATATGTATTGTATATAACACACACATCCACATATACACCATATACATCATATAGTATATTATAAGCAAAAAAAAAAACAAATATTACACCATAAGGTTTGGGCGTGCCATTAAGTAACATAAAAGACACAACGCACAGGATATACATACTACAACACGAGAGTGTCACAACAAGTGCCACCTTTTTCGAATTTGTGCAAAGGGAAAGCAAAAAAACAAGTACCTCTAGTAAAACACACAAGCACACTAATGAAGTACCTAACCGCAATCGAAAGGAGGCAAAAAAAAAAGTGTGAAAAACAAAACTGGCAGTAAAAACAACAATGGCAATGAAAACGAAAATTAAAATATAATGTCACCGACAACAAATGACCGATGAGTGTTGTTGCTAAAATACAAATACAACAAACACCAACAAACAAACACACTCAGAAAAAATAATGCCAACATATCCTGCTGCGCGCTTAAGTGTTGACTTTTGTTTTGTTGCTCATGTTGTTGTTCCTTATTTTGTTTTTCTTTCACTCTGTTTGATTTTTACTTTTATTCTTATTTTCATTTTTTCCGTCATCTTATGAATGTGCACTTTTTTGTCGCTCTAACAACACAGCCAACACATACAGTGGTCAACTGAACGAACCGAACCAAATGTAATGAAATTATTGCATACAGCAAACGCATTAAATCACACCACACAGACAAGGATATATGACCGTGAATCAACAGAAAAATAATAAAATTCCTTCCAA
Source organism: Megamerina dolium (assembly GCA_963854835.1). NCBI lineage: Eukaryota > Metazoa > Arthropoda > Insecta > Diptera > Megamerinidae > Megamerina > Megamerina dolium. The sequence goes on along the minus strand of OY978528.1, from coordinate 59,808,198 downwards.
TAACTAAAAAGGATAAACAATTCCAGCACTGCACTTATGGCATTTAGTTCATTGTACGCCCGCTGCCGTAATCAATCAGAGTATATGTATATAAATACATTTACTATGTATGTATATGCATAACATATGGCCACTACTGAGCCACATGGGGTGTATTGGCATTTGTGGCTGGCCACCCATTGCGTGTAGCCGCCACAATGTCATTGCATCACTTCCAAGACACTTGTCATCGCACAACGCACGCAAAATGGAGCAACACTAAAAAGAGCATGTGCATTTACTTAGCCCTTGTAGTTTTTTAAAGGTGCATACGATATATACAAGTGTTTATATTCTACTTTGACAATTGAGTTGTCAGCTCAACTGTCAAAACGGCATTGTCATTTTTCACTATTCGCACATTACATATCACATGGGGTGGTGGTATCATCGTCATCATCATCATCATCATCATCATAATCATCATTAACATTCGCGTAAGCGTCAACATTTCTGCAATTATTAAATGTTTGTGTTGTTGTTGTTGTTTTGTTATCATTGCACTCACATAGTCATCGCACAGCACTACAATGATACGGGTTTTGACATTTAATTTATTTTTATATGCCTCACTACGCTCCATTTGTATACAAAAGCCTTTTAATGTGTCAAAATTAAATTTCAAATTACATATTGCAAGGGTGTGTGTATGTGTACATATCATATGTAGCCAGCAGGCAAGCAATATTAACCCTCATTTTTATCTACGTAACTATGCATTGACTCTCTCTGTATATAACCTATTACCTATGGAAAATGGACCAAAAGCTATTTTATGCCTTTTTAATTGCAACATCTGTTCATGTGGTTTCTTTGCAAATCATTGTCAACGAATGAAGTATACGTGTATGTATACACACGTAACTGTAAAAAAAAAAATAATAAATAAATATGGGGCACTTATGAGCCCTGCAGGGCACTTTGGCCGAGCTTTGCATGTAAAATTTTGAACAGTATCAAAACTAGGGACTACTTACTTTGGCCGGCTCCGAATGGCAGAACCCTTGTGACATCATTTATTCTGAGCTTTGTCACAGAGTTCTTTTAGAAGCTTTTCCAATACAAATAGTTTCAGCCTAAATTTGCTAAATTGACAATTGCTCACCGACTGGTCGGTACCGTTCGAAATAAAACTCTCTTCAATATGAAAGTTGTGCTTCAGCCGGAGATTGGAGACACGACCTGCAGATCAGAAAGCCAACGCACTAACCACTGACCTACGGCTTCACACGTAACTGTAACTTTTACAAAATCTGTCAAAATAATTAGGAACTGCATCAAATGTAATGGGCAAAATCGCAATGCCTAATTTATGTAAACTTGATTGTTAGAGAGAAGAAATTCTTAATTGTACATACAAATTCCTTTCTAATCGAAAAATAATTTGAAAATCTTGAAACGAATAACATGGATTATAATTTTATCCTTATTGCACAGTACAATCGAGTTTTCGTCATTATCAATCATGTACAAGCCTTTTTCATTTTTTCACTTTTGTAAAAAATTATTATAAAAATTTCAAGAACCAAAAATTGAACTAGAACTAAAACGAAAATCTATTCATTTTCGGCATTATAGTAAAAATTTTTGCAATTTTTGCAATTTCAGCAACTTTGATTAACAAATTCTCGACATTATTGGAAATATTTTTTATTTAATTAATTTATTACAGCCTAACTCATTTTTTCGCAGGCTGTTGGAAAAATGATCTAATTTTTTTTAGGTGAAGAACTTTAAGTCGAAATCAAATAATGAGATTACATAATTTCAAACTGATACCATTCGTGTTTGAATATAATTTTGGGACATGTAACCGCCGCCACTGGAGCATACATGGCGTAATGTACAGAACCAATTTTGAGTCACTTTTTCAAGGAATGGGGGTCATATCTCGGCAATTGTGCACACAATGTTGTCTTCCAAGGCGTCCAAAGTTTGGCGGATAAACCAAAATCACAAAGAAAATAATGTGGATTAGTTAAACCGCACCATCTCGGTGACCAATTGACTGGCACATTTCCAGAAACAACGTATTCAACCTTTTTATATAGAGAAGGGCTCTATAGCATTAGACGTTGACGGTAACATTCACATCATTCTCATATTTTAGAGAAGTAATTGCCATCAAGCACACCAAACAGTAAATGTTTACAGATGTGACGGCTCCCCTGAACGTCTCGTGGATTCTGTTTACTGCAAAAATGAACCTCATCACTGAACTGAATATTGCGAAGAAACAGTGGGCTGACTTTCAGTTGATTTTGTGCACATTGCTGTAGACAAATCTAGATCATTTTTCACGCGCAAGCTAATTTTAATTAAATAATCAAATAATAATTTTAATCAAATTTTAATCAAATTTTAATCAAACATTGTATGAGAGAGACTAACTAACTGGTCAACTATTGACGAGTGCATATCAGGTGTAGTAAAAAGAAAACGTATCTCGCGTTGTATAAGTGCGATCGGATTACGCTAGATGGATTTTACAGTTTTTCTTTGATAAAGGCGAAAACGCCAGATGGCTGAAAATGTGAATAGTGTTTATGGTCCTGATACTGTAATGTCAAAGATGCACTGGAAGGCCAATTGTCGAAAATATCGATAAAATAATGGAAATCATCGAGTCTGACCGTCATGTAAGCACTGTTTCTATTGCCCAGGAGCTAAATATTGCACAAAACAACCGTTTGGAACCATTTAAATAAGGCTGGACACAAAAAGGAACTCGATATATGGACGCCACACGAGTTGACGCAAAAAAACCTCATGGACCGAATTTCCATCTGCGAATCGGTGCTGAATCGCAACAAAATCGATCCATTTCTGAAGCGGATGGTTACTGGTGATGAAAAGTGGGTCACTTATGACAACGTCAAGCGAAAACGGTAGTGGTCGAATCGCGGAGAGCCAGTGCAAATGGTGGCAAAGCCAGGATTGACGGTCAGGAAGGTTTTGTTATGTGTTTGGTGGGATTGGCAAGGAATCATCTACTATGAGCTACTCCCCTCCGGCCAAACTCTGTATTCGCCTCAAAAGAAGCTTGTGAAAATCGACTGTCCCAGTTTTTTGCCAATAGGGACGAGGTATTGTGTATATAGAAATTAAATTTAATATTATAAAATTAATAACAAAATTGATATTTTCACTATATTTATACTTTATGAAATTAAAAATTGTAACATTAATATTAATGTGTGATTTTATGATGATTTTATCGATTATGTAAAAAAAGAAGCCATTCAAGTATCATCAAAGAGGATTAAATTAACACTTGTAAATGAAATAGTGTACATGAATGTACCCAATGAATAAATAATGAATTGCATTAATTGTTAAAACGACTTAAATGCAAAAATCGCATAATCTCACACCAAAAGAAATCAAAATAAAATCTGCTGTCAATCAAATGGTACACTATGCGTACATATGTCAAATAGAGCAATGACATAATCTCACTTGGGATGTAAACTAAACTGTAAACACATAGATATACATATAAGCCAAGCTGAGCTAAAACGTACAAAAGGACGTCAAAATTGCAACGTTACGCAATTGAAATCCCGTTGAGAGTTAAAGTGTTCAACCGCAGTGAATAAAACAGATGATAAGATTTTGGTAAATTCGATACTATATATATGTACGAATATATGCAATACATATAAGGTAATAAATAAAATATTATAATAAACGCACTGAAGCACAATTCATTCACTTCAGCCCATAACTAAGGGTGAGCGTAGTACTCGTAATAGGCTAAATGTTAAGATTGCCCTTTCGACAAGTACTCGTATGTAAGGGGTGTTAATGATGGGACGTAGAGTGAGTGGTAAATTGCATTAATCGGCTTTCGAAAGTGCTCAAGCTCAAAAGCGACACAATTTATGTTTTATATTTTTATTTATTATTTACGATGCTCATTTTCTAATACGTTTATAATGATGTTTGACAATGATAATGGTGATATGTCAGATTGACAGCTTTTGCATAAATATATAAATATTGTATGTTATATTCGATGGTAGTGAATAAAACAAGTGTTACGGATTAACAATAGTTGATGTCTAAATTGAGCGTGGAAATTGTAACACCTGAGAATAAAAATGATTGAGCGAATATGTGAGTAAGGATGGTCAATGGGCGGTAAGTATGATCAATGGTATGTGGAATGGGATAATAATATGCAGCATATTGAATTAATCGAATATGTATATGCATATTACTTCTACTTGAGCTTTACCGTTAGAACAATTATTTGTGGTTTATTTTTTATAAAAAAAAAAAAAGAAAAATTTCTCTATTTACATTTTAATTACATTTTTGATCTTACTATCTACCCTATTGACAAATGCATAATAGAGGCACCATATAGTGCAGAAAATAATCTCTAAATAAATTAAAGGATCAACACTTACAACCGTCCACTGTACCCTTAATACACATATGTGCAATATTTTCAGATATTTCGATACGATGAATACAACCCAAAATATAGACACAGCCACACTTAGCAGTCACAATCATGCTGGAGTAATAATACATAGGTACCAGTATATGGAATTACTGGAGGTTTATAAATAGGTGCTTGCAACAACAACAACAGCAACAACAATGTGGTGTCATCATCATAAAACTGATGCCAAAATGCCAATTGCAATTATGTGCATATATGTATGTGCACCGCAAAACAACAACACAACGCCACATCAGACATGCTTTTTGTTATCGCCGTTTTGTGTTGTCATTGTCATGAGTTTTGTTGTTATTGTTCTTGTTGTTGTTATGATCAGTGTGCGCTTTTGGTCATACTCTGGAGATCATCCACTTATTTTTTTTTTCTTTTTATTTTAATGTTTTTTTCTTGTTTTTGATGTCCAATTGAAGACTATTGCAATTTCTCACCATCTTGATACCAATGGCTATGAACGTTCTTGTATATCTACAACTGCTCTTCTGTGGGCAAAATGGTGTCGAATAAAAATAAGAATAAATAACAATAAATAAATAAATGTTGGTAACACATTGGCCAACGTAACGTGCACATTGTGTCATGAATGTCATTCGAATTTTTCTGGCGCTTATTGTTTGTTCTTGTTGTTGTTGTTGTTGTTCATTGCTGCAGTCATTGCATTGATTGTGCTGCTGCTGTTGTTGTGGTTGTTGTTGTTGCTGTTGTTGTTATTAAGTCTTAAATTATTTTTTGAGCAATTTTTGTTTTAATTTAATTTGAGTGTTAATATCAGGCGCCAGACGGTCGTTCAGTCTTTTGTGATCGCATCAATTTTATTGGTCGGAACCTACACGCACACAACAGGGAACAAATAAGCATTCTTATTTTTTTTTTTTATTCTTTATATTGTAGCTTTTTATTTTTTGCAATTATTGCACGCTTACTCTTTTTTTTTTAAAAGGACAGCAAATTTAATTTTCCAAAGCTTTTGATCAAATGATCATCATTACTGGCATATCTCTGTGTCATTATATAGCTTCCTCAAATTCATAGAACATTGAGTAAAAAGAAGATATTTTTAACGACAAATATATACATACATACAATTGTTCAATTAAAAAAAATTTTAGTAGATGTTTGAGGTTTTAAACCAATTATCAGACAAATCTTGGGTAAGGAGTCTATTCTCATCCGAACGGCAGAATAACCAATTCTATCAGTAATATAAGGACATATAATAGTTTATAAAATTTTTGTAAAATATTATCATACTAGTAGTACTTCCTACCACTTACTTGTATTACCAACCACGCAAGGTGGTTGTTGGTGGTTCCTCACTTTATTGTCAGCTTGGCAATCGCTCAAAATGCAAATGTTACACTTCACTTCTGACTGGAGCAATCCACGTTGACATCCCTCTTGCTTCCATATTTCCTTGTCTGAGAAGAAAATATAGAAAAATATATTCTGACTTAGTCAAGTTTTGTTTCAGTGTGAAATGTAAATAAATAAATTATTTCATCAGATATGATCCTGTTCAAATTTTGAATTATATTGAATACTGTCGCATTGGATGAATTATTGGACACTTTTGACGTCATAATTTCAATGTAAACGTATGAAAATTCTATAATAATCTTAGATTTCGCATTGAATTAATCTTAAACACATTTTTACACCTTAAATGGCAACTATGCTCATGCACTTTAATTAATAATTTCCTGCAATTTGAATACACGCACTTTCATGCAATAAGACATCTTCTTATGTACGAGTACATCTACTCGAGTGGAATGCAATGCCTCTATGCCACACACACGCATAGAATGACATTCAACATTTAATTTAGATTTATTCGTTGTAAATGAGGCATGCACACAAATTAATTTGATTGCGTAGCAAAACAAGATCTGAAATTCAAGATTGCTCTGTACTGCATTTATTTTATGTGGATTTAAACAACGTATGAGCATCTATTTATGTTACATATTTAACGAATGATGATCATTTGTCAACTTTGACATTGGCAACATGTGTAATTAAGATATATATATATATATATATATATATATATATATATATATATATATATATATATATATATATATATATATATATATATATATATATATATATATATATATATATATATATGTGTATGTGTGTATGAACATACGTGGAGTAAAAATAAAATTCATTAGATTTGAATCCACAATTTGGTTTATTGTGAACTAATTTGTAATAATTTTATTATCCAATTTCTATGCCAGGTGGATTTGCAAAAGCAATTACAATTCTTCAATATTTCGGAGGACAAAATAACGAAAATGTACTCGTTCGGTTGCGAAGTAAACCAGCGAGTTCACATTTTATTTGTACATTTGGATACAAAAATTTTTTAGATTATATGTAAATATTTATTTATTTGTAAATATAGAATATACACACAGAAAATATACACACAAAAAATATGGTATGTATAAGAAATATTTTACATTTTCTAAGAAGATGGTTATTTATTCTACAATCCGCCTTATTATACTATGTGCAATATTTCTAAAATGTGTAATTGAAAACTTCAATAATTCATTTGCATACATGAAACTGCTAACTTGGAGACAACACATGACATTTGCATCAAGAAATGCAACTGAAATATATGTTTGTATATTTGTTTGTATGTACGTACAATCAAAATCAATGTATCTTCTGTTGCTTCCATCCTGGCGTCCTTACGAAATGCTAGTATACAACAGTTGTCTGCCTCACATGGAGATGATAAATGACGACATTTCGACAATTTCCAACACAATCGTATATGGTAAATTGAAAATGAAATTAACACTTTGCATCACAGTGTTCACATATGAGACGAAGACGACTACGATGACGATGACGATGACGACGACTACAATAGGCGGAAGATAGAAGCGATGGGATTACTTACTGCAACTACTCTAGCACCAGGCATATAAAATGTTTCGTCGTCATCAATGTATTGTGTGTATGATGGTACGATTGCAATTTGTGTTTGTCAAATGGAAATGTCTCCTGCCATTTTCTGTTTACACTTTTTTTTTGTTGACAAATCCAACCCATAAGACAACAAATAATTTCTAAATTCAAGAACATTCAATTTTGCAACATATTAGTATACATACGTGCATATATTTATTTGTATAAATGCATGTCTAGTATTTGGATATACGAATATGTGATATATAAATTCAATGATATACTCAGACATGATGCATGCAAAATACAATATTAAGAAATTCCATAGCCTCATATTTATACCATAACAGTAGTTAACAAAGCAACTAAACAACACTGTTCCACATCCCTTTGTCTTTAGAATAACCTAAATTAACAATTTAACATTTAAATGTTGTGAATAACAGAAATATTAACTGTCATTGCAAGAAAATCAAACACACTGCGTCACGTATGTACCTATAGTGTGTGGCTCTGAGGTTATAATTCATTCCAATAGCAATTTAACGTCAATAATCCATCTAATCAGGTAACCCAATTGTCATTTAGACTCAATCAGGCTCACTGGGATTTTTCAATTATATGATTTTATTTCGTAAATCGCGGTTTTTTTTATCGAAACTTTGTGAAAAACGGTGGTTTATAAATTTTGGCCTTCATCGTGTGGTTTCGGTGAGATGACGCTATATTCTATACAACTATTATTTCCCAATTATATTAAGATAATAGTTATTTAGAAGTCACATGATTATATTTTCGAAAAAAAATAAAATTTTACTTATTTATTCTCAATTGAAATTGCTTTAAAAACGAACATCTTGTTCTAATTTTTTTTTTTTTTTTGCATTCAGTTTGTGTGGTATCCCACTTAAGGGGTGGCGATAGGGAATGACAATGTTAGGGGGAAATATTGGACTCAACAAATGAATGTAGATAAATTACACTATTCCACAATTTGAGGGTCATTGTTTCGGGGTGAACCAAACCAGTCTCAAATGATAGCATTTAAAAAAAAAATTCCAAAAAGACCCATACGAGTGGTAGTTGGAGGGTTAAATGTTCTGAAAAAATAATTTTCAGAAAATTTTAAGCTAAGTGGTTATTTGTCGATTTTCCATTGTTTTTCCATTCATTTTGTATGGCAGCCCCAAGGTGTGTAGTTAAAGGTTATTTAGTAGGTAGGTAGGTAGAATGGATGCGACCCTGGTCGGTCAAGTAGCAAACAAAATGCCGTTTTGAGCCATAAATCTCGCTAAGGCCTACTGAGTGTTGAAGGATATGTTACAACCAGCCGGAGTTGTGAACTGAAGGATATTGGAAATCTCTATTTTAGATACCTGTCCTAGGTTATCAAAGGAAGGGCTACCTAAGGATGTTGATCGGTTTCTTGTGTCCTGGAACCCAGATAACTGATACTTCGGGGTAGGCAGATATTGAGGTTATTATTTTTTTACACTCTCCGACCAGCTTTGAGCTAACAGTTGGCGCGGCTAGCGCCTTTATAGCTGCCTGGCTATCGGAGAGAATTGTTGCCTTTCCAATTATGTTCCTCTGTTGGAGGAATTCGCATGCTTGCAGAATTGCGTATACCTCCGCCTGGAACACACTGCAATAAGAAGGGAGTTTTAAGGACGTTGATATTTCTAAGGATAAAGGTTATTTACATATAAAAAATATATTGAAAAGGAAAAAGTAACGGTGGTTTAAGTTACATTTTACCATCCTAGAGGCTAGTTGTTTGTCGATTTTTATGTGTTTTAAGCAAATTTGTGATGTTTTTAAGTGATGGAGATACGGGAAGAAAAAAATTGAATGAAAGAACTAATACCGATGTCTAACCCCTCTAAAGCCCTTTTGGAATACTGAGAGCGTAATTTTTCATGTCAATTTTGCATGGGAGCAGAGCAAATTTATGTCAGTATTGTGGTTGAATAATAAGAAAAGGGATGAAACCCCGATTTTTTCAAAATTAAGTGCTCATGAGTGAGTTCTAAAAGTTCATCAGTTATCAAATTGAATATTTTTAGCTTATGAGAACTAGAATACACGTTTAAAATGTTTCTCCCATATATTTGGCGGCCACCATAACGTACATATATGAGCTTCTTGCGAAGAATACAGAAATGTCGCCCATTATAACCCTTATATTTTTCTATACAGCAACTTAGTATCAAAAAATAAATAACTAAATACTAAAATAAGATTTTCTTAGACATTTACCTTTGGAACATACATACATATATACATACACTAAGAATAAAGTAATTTGAAAATTCACTAAAGTGGAACTCTGAATTATAAAGGTAATTATGCTGGTAACATTTTTAACTAAATAATAAACGCCGGTTAAGAGGTGAGAAAATTTCGCTGGTAATTAATTTCATAAAGCATCCCGCATAACTATTACAGAATTATTTTTAAATTGTCTTCAAAGAAAAAAACAGCAAATATAAATAAATCTTACATAAATTAGTAAAAAAAAAAAATAACCACGAACAATTGTTTATTTACACATTTTGAAAGAAAAGATTTAAACTCAGCAAAATCATGTTGACATACAAACGAGTTGCTATTTTAAATCGCCTCACAGAACATCCACAGCTCATATAGTTGTTGCATATCTTGCTGAACCTCAAAACGATTCGTTGCTGTTTACTCGTTACTTCATAACAGCTCTCTCACGAGCAAACACTGTCATTCTCATTTGTGAAGTTTGACGTTTGCTTTGTTTGTTATTTCATTCAGTTTTGTTTTTTTTTTACTTGCAATTGTGTGTTTCTGTTCTTTAGGTTTTGGTGTTTTTAGTGAATTTTAAAAAGTTTTATTAAGAATATCGGTGAAAATTTGTGCAATGGAAGCTCCACAAGAATTATCACTTACTGAAATACGTAAATACATGCTAGCAAATGGCTGTAAAGTGACGAATCACGCACTGGTCAAGTACTTTAAGCGCTTTCTGACACATCCAGATACCCAAAGTGAGTCATTTTGTGCTTTTCAGATGATGTGATAAAAATACAACTTGTTGTTGGGAGTGAATTGCTTATCAATGCTTCCTTTCTTTCAGATGAGGCACGTAAACAATTTAAAACGTTTGTCAACATTTTGGCCACAATTAAAACAGAAAACAATCAGAAATACTTGATACTACGCAAAAAATATATGAATGAATGCCCTTCAGATGAAGTTGTGGAACGTGCTGTTGCTGCTGCCGCTAATGAAGCTGCACCCAGCAGTCCTGGTGGTGGATCAATTATATCTGAAAGTGGACTCTCTGCATCACCATTCCGTAATCCACCGCCATATAAGCCACCGCCAGAAGTAGGCAGTACTGCAGCTTTAAAGTCACCAGCAACTCCACCACCGCCACCTCCACCACAAGTAACAGCAGGCACAGCTGTGCTACAAGAGAACGTTGAAAATTACCGTGACTGTGTAAATGAGTTTGCAGATGCTGTCCGACGTATTGATCCAGGACGTGTAGTTCGTCAAATTAGTGCAGATGATATCGAAATAACTACAGAGCCGACGGAAGAGTTAGCTAAAAGTGCTTCACGTTCTAATTCTGTTGATGAAGAACAAAATAATAAAGAGAATATACCACGCGATAATGCAGCTAATGGCAATGATCAATCAATGGGAAAAGAAAATGAAGGAGATGTCACTGAAAATCCGATGAGCGTAAAAGAGGCCACAAGAAAATTCAATCGACTGGCTTCCGAGGAGGAGGCGAAAATTATTTCACCACCCACCAAAAAGAAAGCAGAAAAGGTAAGTAACTTGCTGAATTTCTATTCGATTTAAGAAGATGAAAACTATACACAATGCCAGCAAATCAGACAATGAATAATTTTCGAAAAATGTTTAAGGGCAAAAATCGTTCAAATGAAATTAGCACCAGTATTGCTGGTGCAATTCAAATAGTTAAGCTGACTTGTGTAAAAAGCTAAATATAAATTTTATATTTTGCCTTAAACAAATTTAGTAAGTAGGCGAACCAAAAATACATTATTTATTTATTTGCTTAACCGTCATACATCTGCAAAGCCATATGTACGTAGTACAATAATAACCCCTGTGGTCATAAGTTTGTATACACTCTGGACTCTGATATCAGCAAGATACAAAACAAATCGGTGGCTAACATAGCACACAGATCAGCGCAGCACAAGCAGCGCTTAATTGTGACGACAAACGTCCAAACTGGCTGTCGGCACTGTCTATACCTGTATGTATATTAGTTTGCGTTAGCATATGTGTGTTTGTGTGTGTGTGTGTGTTTTAGTTGGTTGCGCCTCATGGTGCAATGATGAATTGGCAGCCCAACTAAACAAGTGAGAGCAACAAGTTTGAGTAAACGGCCAGCATAAAATGTGTGGGAGATTTTTCAACTGCAGATAAATGAAAAATTTTAATTTTTACCTTTATTCATCGTTGCTTATTTCACATTATTTCTTGCTGTTGTTTTTAGATTGTCTTTTTTTTGTTTGTAATTTGCATTTTGTGTTGTTTTTATTTCTACTTGCACTGTGTACTATAAAATGTTGGCAAGATGCAAAATATGTATATACATACTAATGTATAAGCTATAAGATGCAAATGCAAAATGCTAAATGCCAGTGGGAAGCAAAATGCTAACTGCGAGATTTTATATGGTGCCATATTTTTTTTTTTTTTCTCTTCTTTTTTTTATATATGTGGCGCATGCGCAACATTTCTAGATGAGAAATTGGCATTTAAACTACCGCAGCTAGCAGCAACACTAAAACAAGTTCTTCGTCTGTCTGGTGGTTTGTCTGTCTATATTACCAGAGTCTTTTTTTCTTTCTACTCATCCAATGTAAATATTGTCCATGTTAAATCATAAATATTGCTGCATTTATCGTTGGGAGAATGTCATGTTGAGATGATTAATTAGTGAAATGTACGGGATTTATTAGCGAATTGTTTTGTGGCGTCACAAATTTAAATAAACATATAAAACAAACAAATAAAAAATGCAAAAAAAGACCTCTTACAATTAACGGTAATAACAAAGTAAATGGAATTTTCTAATTGCAAGTGATATTCATAAATTTTGTTGTATTAAGTATTAAGCTGTTTATTTTTTTTTTTTTTTATATATAATTATACCCTGCATAATGCAATATGCATGGTATATTCATTTCGGTCAGATGTTTGTGTCCACTTGAAGGAATCTCCGGAGATATAGACATGGATATATATTCGTGATCAGCGTCGATTAAATTTTCGATTGAACGATGTCCGTCCGTCCGTCCGTCCGTCTGTCTGTCACCTGGTTGGTTCGCACGATAACTTGAGTAAATATTGAGCTATTTCGATGAAATTTGGCATAAGTAATCTATGATCCAAGGGTACGGAGGGGATTGATATTGGGCATGATCGGTCAATAACCACGCCCACACCAAGCATTCAAAGCGACTAACCTCGAAATTTTCAAAATCTTTAACTTGCTATAACTCACACAATATACCACTTGGGACAACAATATTTTGCACATAGAGTTATATTATACTACTGTATAACCTCACTAAAAGTGGTTGAGCCACGCCTACTTTCTAGCGTAGCTCCCATTCAAAGTGTCTGTACTTCTTTCAAATTGAAACTGCTGTAACTTCTACAATCTTCTGTCTAGAATAACCATAATTGACACTTAGATTAACACGGTAGTCGGAAATAATATGGCAGAAAATCAATGTGCCACGCCTACTCCTTTTTGGGTCTCCCATACAAAGTTGCGGAAATTAAAAAAAATGTTACCGGTTATAACTTGCAAACTATTCAGCGTAGAATAACGAGATTTAAGGTGTGGATTAGTATTGTACGAGCAACTAGGCTCACAGAAAATGGGCGCACCACGCCCAGTGTTTATCGTAGCCCCCATACAAATTTTAAATTGAAACAGCTGTAACTTCGGCAATCTTCTATCTAGAATAACCATAATTGACACTTAAATTAATATCGTAGTCGGCAAAAATCTGGCAGAAAATCAGTGTGCCACGCCCACTCCTTCATGGGTCTCCCATACAAAGTCGAGTGAATTAAACTAAAATTTTAAGCTCCATAGCTTACAAACCATTTAGCCTAGGACAACGAGACTTAGGGTATGGATTAGTATTGTACAAGCAACTAGGCTCACAGAAAATGGGCGCACCACGCCCAGTGTTTATCGTAGCCCCCATACAAATTTTAAATTGAAACAGCTGTAACTTAGGCAATCTTATGTCTACAATAACCATAATTGACACTTAAATTAATATCGTAGTCGGAAATAATCTGGCGAAAAATCAGCGTACCACGCCCACTTCTTATTGGGGCTCCCATACAAAGTTGAGGAAATTAAACAAAAATGTTAAACACCATAACTTAGAAACTATTCAACGTAGGACACCAAATTTAAGGTGTGGATTAACATTGAAAAATTAATTGGATTTACTAGAAAGTGGTAAGCCACGCCCACTTTTTATATAGCTCCCATACTAAGCCTCGGAATTATCTTAAAATCCTTTTACTTCGTCAAAGTCAACCATATTTCGGGTGTAAATTAGTAGTATATGCAAAAATTGTTTCTCGAAAAGTGGAAATAAAAGAAAAGTTGGATATTCGAGTAAACTTTTTATATATAAATCTACATATGCAGGGTATAGTTTGGTCGGCCCCAGCCGACTGTAAGGAGATTTTTTTTTTCTGCCTTTTTGTTAAACAGAAAACTTTGCATTTAATGTCACGTAAGAGCATCCATTGTATGTACTTATGAGTTAAAGCCGCCAGTATCAAATTTGAATAGAATAAATTCATTAATTTTATTAATAGACGATAAAAATGTTCTTCATACTAATTTACATGTGTTGTTGTTACATGTTGCTCTTTTCTTTCTAATCTGGTACCAGTATGTATTATATAGAGGGTGTTTTTGGAATAACATCGTTCGAATTAATAGAAAGAATCTTACTTTTGGCTTTATTTGTTAAATATTTTTATTTCATTTAGTATTTGAATATAATGTGTGGTGTATTCGATTACTTTGATGGTATAAGACCCTAAAAATAACACCCTTTATATATAGACTTGCCAATACTCCCTCTATATTAAGAGCTTTGTGTAACTACTTTATAATAATGATGATGTCTCAGAGCAAGTCTTTAGATTTTGGCCTAATTCAAATGTTTATTGTATACATAGGTACTTCTATTGTATATATAACTACTACATACTACTTACTTACTTAAATATTGTCATTCTTGTACTTAAACTTGTTGTAATTTTAGCATATAATTATAGTAAATAGTTGTTGCTATTATTGTTAATGTTTTGTGCTGTTCGTTGGTATGTTTGTAATTCATGTTCTTTTTATTATTGTTGTATTTGTTTTTTTTTTCTCTCTTATTGCATTTGGCGTCTAATCACTTGTTTTTTGTCATGTTTATAATTTAAAAGTTGTTGCATGCATACGACGAGTACATATTGTAGAACAATGTGTAACAAATTTGTTGTTGGTCTTGATCTCCTTACAACTAAGTGTCTACGCCAACAATAACAAGAAAGTATATACATTACAACAACAACAACAACAACGAGAATAATAGTAATAATAATAATAAACAAAATAGTCTAGCTATGTTGTATAACATTTTCTTCACACTTTTACTTCACTGCGAGCGAATGTGTTTTCCCCAAACGTTAATTTGTATGTTTTCCGTCTTGTTTTACAAGATGTACATACATGTTGTTGCTATTGCTGTTGTATGTATTGTACTTTTAGTTGCTAATGTTGTTGTTGTTGTTGGTACTTTTTTTTTTTTTTTTGCAACAAACAACTTTGGCAGCTTGCAAGTATTTTATTATTATTACTATTACTATTATAATGATGATAATGATGTGATAGTCCTTTATTTAGTTTTTGTCATTTTTGTGTGAAATGAATGAAATTTTAAAAAGGCGTTCATATGTTATGAATGTATGACTGAACATATTGAAGAAATTGTGTGAAAAATTCCAATTTTACTTTCTAATTGAAAAAATTATTAGGGGTCGATTATACATTTTACCTCCTTATGAGCATCCTCACAGCCAATTTCATTACTTAAATGTCAATTTTGTAGGAGAGGGTCTAGATGGAAGATGTGTATGTTCGGAAAAATTTTTAGCTAGGAAAAATTAATGGGAGTTGGTCTTACATATGAATCCTCTAGAGGCGATTACTAGGCAACTACAAGGTTATTTGTCGATTTTCTGATGTTTTTGCTTTAATTTTGTATGGCAACACTCTTAAGGGGTAAATATATATTAATGTATGAGAAAAATATTGAGAAGGTAAATCAAAAGGGTGGTCGAAGTTACATTTCAACCTCCTAGAGGCGATTCCTGAGCAGTTAAGAAGATATTTGCTGATTTTCTGGAGCTTTTAAGTTCAGTTTCCATGTGCGCTACCTTAAGGAGTGGAGATATGAGGTAAGCATGTAGGGAAAGAATAATAGGGAGGTAAAAGAAATACAGTTTCGATAAACATTTCATCTTTCTAGGGGTTATTCCTAGGCAATTATGGAATAATTTGTCAATATTCAGGCGATTTTCGTATATTTTACATGGGTGGACCTTTAAGCGATGCAGGTAGGGGTATCTATGATTGGGTGATTGTATGAAGAAAAAATTAGTTACTTATTTTTCTCCTACAGGAGCATCCTCGGAATGCTTAAAGCCGAGTAGATAATAATAATAATAATAATAATTTATTGTTGTAGGATGCCCAAAGGCCGACACTGCGACCTAATAGATATTTTGTGTCACACAACATTTACATTTTTAAATTCTACTATCTACTATACTCTCTTGATGTAGTTGCAATTTATGTCATCAGGTCCTTATATATGTACCTAGATGTTCCTAGTCTAAAGAAAGGAAGTAATTGACACCCATGTCCTTCCAGTATCTTTTCCGCCTTGCAGATGATGTTTAGAATGTCCCTAGCAGAGGCACTTTTTATTACTTCCAGATCCAAATGATAGCGATGGAATATGCTTACCCTTGTTTTTTCCAACGCAACACAGTTACACAATAAGTGATCTGTGGTTTCATCCTCTTCTAGACAGAGCCGGCACACCTTCTCGTTCCTTGATGTACGTAAAAGGCCTTACCAATCGTTTGGCTTGGCGAATTTGTTGTATTTCTTCCCAGTGGGATACCCTAAGATTATGTTTCCAGGTATTTATTCTTCATTTAGCCTCCGCCCAGTTGATACCACAGTATGGCTCTGGGCCTATAAGGTTTGCTTCTGAACCAGCCCTGGCTAATTCAACAGCAATTTCGTTACCTTCGATCCCTGAATGACCAGGAACCCAGGCAAGTACAAGCCGTGTAGATAGAGGGTAAGTATATTTCAGGGAAATATTGGGGATATAAAATTAAAATCAGCTAAAGTCATACATTTTACCCCTATAGTAACCGAACTGAATAAAGTAGAAGAGATAGAAAGTAAATATGTTCTGAGGAAATGTTGGGGAAGAAAAATTCATTTCATACCGCTAGAGGCGAAATATTATTATCAAATAATATTCGGAACACATTTTTGTAACTTTAATGCTCGTGAATGGTTTCTAAAATCTTATCGATCGAAATGATGCTTATTATTTAGTAATTTTTTTAACAAATCGATTAGTTTTTACCTATGAGAGCTTGAAAGAGAATACTACTAAATATCGCGGCCATCGTAATATATATATTTGCATGTTGAAAAACTTAATCATTAACTATTATATCGAAATGAATGCTTATTTAAATGCATACAACTGGGCACATACATATTTACCCGCATTTATATACATGAAGGCACTAAACTAATCATCATATTCAGCAAAACTTGCTTACTAAACACTTGTTTATCTCTATCTCATAAATTTACAAGCTAAATATTTTAATATGAGTATTACTTTAAGTTATTTTTAATTTATTACTGCTGACAGATTTTAATCACATTGCAATTTATAAGCATAATTATAATATTTCTCGCTTTTGCTTAATTACATATTATAAAATTTGTTTTTCTTGTTTATAAATATTTCTGTCTCTTCATTTAAGGTGCTATTTGTTAAGATAATCATTCTTAAATTCTATTAAATGTGAAAAAGAAAAAAATACAAAAATTCAATTCAAATTTATTTATATTTTCCTGACAAACGTAGACAAATGAAAACATCATGCACACCACATGGAGGACATTTGAAGCATGCATAAGCCATTCTACATCAAATTTGTATTACAAATTCAATTATGCATATGTTTGAAAAATTGTTTTTAAAATCCGTTCTCTTTTTGAAGATTCAATTCAGTTGCCTGTGTTGTTTGTGCTGATTAGACAACATCTTCTATCTAATATGGAACATCAATAACGATCAGATTAGAAAATGCATTTTAAATGCAAATGTTGCACAAATACTCGTACACATTGTTGCGTATGCTATGCTATCCTATTTGATTCAAGGAACACACAGTCATTGTGTTGATGATGGTGGAAATTTGTCAAGCGTTACTAGAAAATCGTTTCATTGTGATTTTTGTTGCCTGTTGATGTGCATGTTGAGCCAGAAGAAGATACCATTATACTGTTTCAGTTGTCAAACAATTGTCAACCACTCAGAGCTGTCAATCAAACAATTTACGTAAAACGACAATCACAACGGCAACACAGAATGGACAAACCGATCAACCATATGTGTAAATGCGTGCCCCATTCAGTCGATTTGATAAAAATGTAAATGAAAATAACTCAAATATAGCGTAATAGTATAAGGAAACAGGGTGAGAATCGTATAAATCACTTGTGAGTCCTATCTCAAGGTGTTGGAACTCTAAAAGAGTACTATTATTGCTGAAGCATGGCTTGAAGTTTGCCACCCTGTATATACATACCAACATACATACATATATTGTAGTACCTATAAAAATACTGAAAAGGAAATATATCAGTAGCAATAGTGATTTTATGATTTATGATACATATTCATCGTCATTGTGTACATGTAAATTGGAATGTGTCAAAGTCAACTTGTCAACTGCATGTCAAAATGTTCAAAAATTGCCTAAAAATGCCGACTGAACAAGAAGAGATTTAAGTGCATCGAAAATATATATATATATATATACGCACAGCATGCTTACATTCTATGTATTTTATTATTATGTTTAATGCTGTTGTTATTGTTGTTGTTGTTGTTGCTACTGTTAAGTGCTTGTAAAAGATATATGCTCGCATGTTTTAGCCCATTGTCATTGATAATATTTTAGTAATTCTCACGTTTTTCATGTTTTTCGGATTTATTTGATGAAATTACATGAAATCAACATTTACACAGAGCACATTAAACACATGTAAACAAACACATAGATGCTATATGCACAAAGGAACAAGATATGTACACATGTAGCACCTACAAACATAAATGAGCACGTGCCCAATATATATATATACTTTATATGTAATATATTGTACCTTACACATGTATCCTTGTTATCGTATGGATACATATATGTTTATATACATTCTATATGGCTTGTTAACAAAAAAAAAAAAAACAGTCTACCTTCAATTATTTACATTGTTCTTTCTGCTTGTACTTATTAATTATATTGACCACATGCATAGTACCTATGTATGTGTATGTAGGTACAACAAATTACCCTTCATCGTGTTATTTTATATATCCCTTATCCTATTGAAAGTGCTTACAAATTGTGTTGCTGCAACAAGTTGCTTGCAATTTTATATTGTGATGATGATGTGGTACTTTCATATTTATTACACGATTAAAAAGATCATAGATGTTTTTCATACGATAATCAACAAGAACAACAACAAATACAGCAGCAACAACAATATGTTTCGGTCACTACCATTGTATGCGTATGTAGCAATATAGATGACACTGAACTTAATCGTATACTGTGGTGTTTAACATCAGCAACAAGGCTAACAACAACAACAACAACAACAACAACAAACGTCCAATTGCTATAATCATCAACAGGCCTGACCGTGTTAATAATATACAGTGGCTCCCAGCTTATTTCGTACAGTGATAGTTTAAAAATTGCTGCAGTCGTAATTCCTAATATAGCAAAAATTTGAACAAAATATAAATGCCATTTTTGAAAGGAAGGTTTGTTTTTTATTTTCCAAAATTTACTTTTTCAAAATTTTAGTGTTTGACACTATAAAAAAATAAAATAAGAATAAAATAGGAAAATTCATGTCACAGCTTATTTCGTACAGTCTCTTTAAGTTCAAACTAAAAACAAAGTAAGTTGATTTTAATATTTAGTATGACATCCCTTAGCGTTAATGATAGCCTGGAGTCTATTTGGCATTAAATCCACCAATTTTTGAGTGATGTCTGGTGTGATTTTTTTCCATTCCTCCATCAGTACCTTCTTTAGGTCTTGCTTATTAGAAATCTTGTGTGTTCTTATTTTATTGTCCAAAATAGACCAAAGATTTTCAATCACATTCATGTCAGGTGACTGTGGTGGTGGAGACATCAAGTGTGGGCAGTTCCAAATAAGCCAAGATTGCACAATCCCAGATTTATGTTTTGGGTCATTATCTTGGTAGTACCGAAATTCATCCCGCAAATCCAGTTTGTCTGCACTTTGAAGTAAATTGTTTTTCAGAATCTCGAGGTACTTCATTTTGTCCATTGTCCCCTCAATAAAAACCAATTCACCTACTCCGGCTGCTGACATACAGGCCCAAACCATCACGCTACCGCCACCATGCTTCACTGTGGGCTTAAGGTTCTCCTTGTTTAGCTCGGTATTCGCTTTACGCCAAACATATGACATTCCGTCCGAACCAAAAATATTAAACTTAGACTCATCCGCGAAAATAACGGTATTCCAGAACGCAGGAGTCTTAATAATATGCTCTTTGGCGGAGTCAAGTCGGCGTTGTATATTCATTTTTGAAATGAATGGTTTCTTTCGGGCTACTCGACCGTTCAAGTCATGATTGCGCAGCACACGTCGGACAGTTTCAGCACTGGATGATTTCCTATTTCACGCTGAACCTCTGCAGCCAACTTCGGAGCGGATAACTTTGGATTTTTCTTAATTTTTCGTACAATATAACGCTCGTCTGATGCGTTGAAAATCTTATTAGGTGCTTCTCTGCCCTTGTTCTCCAACCGATTTTCGCGAACGAAGCGTTGAATGATGTATTGGACAGTTGAGGCACTTAAATTTGTCATTTCAGCAATTTTTCGCACACTCTGACCTTTCCTAAAATGGTTAATTACCAGTTTACGCTGTTCCATCGTTGTACGACGCCCATAACGCTAAATGTTTAATTTACAGCACTTTAACTATTTAAAATAATAATAATAAAAATTGTTATAATAGTTAAAAAGGTCCAAAAACTCATACAATTCAAAAAAACTTTGTAACTGCGCGGCAGAATGAAACTTACTTACATTGAAGTTTGTGTACGAAATAAGATGTGAGCTGAAAATCAGCTGATCAATAGTTTTTCTTTCTTGCATGACAAAAAGAACAATTTTTGGGGTTCCCCGTTTTCTTATTAGGTTTACTAAACACATACACAGACATCTACATTCAAAACTTATCGATAAGTTTTTTAGTTTCGATGTTACAGCCATGTACATAAAAATATATACACTGTACGAAATAAGCTGTGAGCCACTGTATATGTATATGTGTAATGTATAGTTAGCTTATACACTAAAGAAGACAGAGAGGAGAAGAAGAAAGATCGATATACAATAGTATGTCTACATTTATATATAGTGGCAACGCGACAATGTAGTCAATTTGTACAACATTAATTTGTTATTAGTTGGTATACAATAATAATATTAACAACAACAGCAACAAGAACAACATTAACATCATTGATTATTGCATTAATAATATGATATGTACTCGTACATATCAACGGAATGAACAATTTTGCAAATTTACATGAATGAAAACATCAAATCAACAACATTATCTACAGCAACAATAATTAATAATGTCAAAATTTAACAAGTTATTGCTGTGTAAAGGTATGGAACAAAATTAGCGGAAAATAAATATAAAATTTGGATAATTTCAAGCATTTCTTTCCAAGAAGGAATAAATAGACAAAAAATCATCTAAAAATTGACAAATAATCCCATAGCTGTTCAGGAGTGACCAATCTCCATTCAAAATTCCTCCTCAACATCTCGTTCAGACATACGTAATCGCTCTCTGCACCTGTTAAGGGGACTCCTATACAAAAAAAACGTAAAAAGGCCTGAAATTCGACAAGTAACTTCAGGAATCGCCGCCAATATCGGTAAAATGTATTAATTTTTCCTTGTCAGCATTTTGTAGGATCATACTTATTTCCTGGTTGGTTGGTTGGTTGAAGTGATGACTCATCCATGAGTCCAAATAGCACCGTTTTGTTACCACATCCTCGTTTCCAACTGTTCGTTAGGTTGTTTGTGTGGGCAGCACGATTAAATACAGTTCGTGCTATTTAGAAACCTTAAGAGGTTGCTGATGGAGGAGTTGGCGTAAATAAACCGCCAACTCCTCAATGTTGTTGAAGAATGGTTTGCCTAGGGTGTTCAGTCTCTGCTTCCAAAGGGCAGGGCATTTACAAGGGAAGTGGAAGACTGTTTCCTTTTCTTCCACTTGGTTACAACTGTGACAGAAATCGTTGTGGGACATTCCCATTTTGGCCTCCTGTTCTCCGATGAGCCAGAAGCCAGTAATGACTGCCGTCAGTCTAGAGACGTCTTTACGGTTCCTGTTTATCAGTAATATTGATTGTTTAGGATTGTATGTAGGCCACAGTGACCTACTGGTTCTACATTTCGTAAGACTTTTCCACCTACAATCCGCTATTTGTAGATATTTTGTGGTGATAGCTCTTTCAGCTACGCTCAGCGGTATGAACACTGGTTGTGCAAGAGCTTCTTGCATGGCAGATCCGTTTCTTGCCAGTTCGTCGGCTTTTTCGTTTACATCTATGTTCCGGTGTCCCAGAACCCAGATCAATGAAACGTTGTGCCGTTCGCTGAGTGTATTGTGACTCCTTCTACTTTGTTCCACTAGGAAGGAAGATAAGACTGCTGAGTTCAAGGCCTTAATTGCAGCTTGGCTGTCCTATATTATAGCATTGTTGAGCTTGAATCTGAAGTATGCGATTAGTATCCTACAAGCTTCCCCGATTGCAAACACTTCCCCCTGGTATACGTTAGATAGGTTAAGGAGGCGCGCAGACTTGTCAACTTTCAATCTCTCGGAATATATTCCTGCCCCTACGCCACAATCCATTTTTTTCTATTTTCATTAGCAATAATATCGAATAATAACGTCAACAAAATTAAGGCAAAAAGTTTTGGCATTTAGTCATTTAGCCTTATTGCTAATGAAAGGCTGTTAATAATGTCAAAACTCTAAAGACGCATCGAAAATTCTTTTACAAGTAAATTTACATTCTTCAACACACTGTACATATTTCCAAAAAAAACCCCAGAAATTTAAGTGTGACTTCACATGAGTGTCGTTTATATATACAATATTCTTTGCATAAAGTTTTCATGAGCCTTTTTTATAGCCTCGTAATTATTAGTGAAACAAATAAATGATTAGCGTGTGCGAAATGAGGTGCAATGAACAATTTTATTATGCTCTTGTAAACATATTAAGAGCTTATTACATTATAAGTAGCTCTCTATTTAAGTCTAGCTTAATTTATCGTATGCTTATGTGCTTATATTTTATGTATTTCTATGTATGTATTTAGTTTTTATATGTATCCACATTAAGGTGGGTCATATTTTTGTAACTGACATTGCGAACATCATTCGATTATGATTCATTATATCATTTTGCCTACAATAGAAAATATTTTTGTGAAGATTATAAATCAAAACTTAAAAATTCAAATTTCCTATCGAAATATCTGTACAAAAATTATACCTAACACATTGAATCGTATAACCAACTCCCGTTAACTTTTCTCCCCAACATTTTCTCCGAACATACTTACTCTCTTCCTCTACTCCTCAATGGGGTACCCCTTAAATATAAAAACTCTTGAAAATGACAAATTGTTGCCCAGGAGCCGACCCTAGAACAGAATAATCGACTTCCATTAATTTTCTTTTTACAATATATCTTCTGAACATACTTGCTTCCATTCTTGCCGAAAACCGACACACAACCCCACTGCTGACTAGGAATCACCCCAGAGGTGTTAAATGTATGATCAATCTCAATAAATTGTTTTCTCCAAACATACTTACCTCCTATCATGAACTCTAAGTGACGTTCCCCTACAAAATGTATGTAAGATCACTTGAAAATTAACAAATAACCCCATAACTGCCCAAGATCCATTCCTAGAGCGACTCTCATACATTTTTCCTTGTAGATATTTTCTCCAAATATCTACAAGTACTTATATTCGATTGTTATCGCCACATAATTAAGTAATATAGTACTTATCATCACTTTCTATCTCTTAGGTGGATTCTCCTTTTTATATTATTATCAGGAAAGGGTTGACTTAAAAGTCAAAATAAAAGATATTTTACTAAGGTATGGTCCACAAAAAAATGCATTTGTAATGACTTCTAGATTAGTCCTTGGGGAAAATGTTTTTAATTATCCAAATTGTACATATTTCACTGAACAAGGGTTGTCTAAATGATGCTTCACACAATTTGTGCTACCTTAGCCTATATACATACTTTAAAACAGTAAAGACAGACTAGAAATTCAAGCGGCTCTTATAGCTCAATAGAAAAAGCGCGAAAAATCACTAACAACAAACATCCAATATTGTAAATAGGTCTATAAATAGGTCACTACACTTAAGTATCGTCGCTGGACAAAATTGTCGTTCGGGAAAATATACATATTATAGGATGGCGCATATGTAACGTTATTATTTGTTTAATGAATAACTGCTCTCTTTCTGATTTTATTTAACTTTGGCATTTATTTAAAATTTAGATTATAGTTGGCAAATATGTTGGCATTATGATTTGAAGGTAATATCTTTCAAATGGTGTCAATTGTTTGCTTCGACCTTACGTGCTCGTCCCAGAGTATTTTCCATAACTTTTCTTGCCCAGTGCAGTTGAGCCATAGTTGGACGAGCTGTGTGTGCTGTCACTTCATCTTATTGGAAGCACAATTTTGAATTGTTCTCTACCTCTGGCCATAAAAATGTTCAATAATTGCTTATTCTTGGATTTTGGGCACCTCTCATCGATAAGATCTTTGTGTCTGAATAACCGAATGCTGACTTTCAAAAGAAAATTGAACAACCTTGGTTGTTTTTTCTATGGTGAGACTTTCCATCATAAATTTCCATATATTTTAAAATTTATATATATAATTATAGGATATATGTCCGGTATATTAAGTTCAGATCTTTTAATTTTAGTATATTATGAGTATATTTTAGTATATAATATTTCAAATAGTCGAATTGGTTTTTTATTGCACACATAGAACGAGCAAAAAAAAAAAAAACAAAGTTGATACTTTTTAAAAACTTGGCTTAGCTTAGTAATAACTATGTATATAGCAAAACAAAAAGTATTCCAGATTTTAATGTTGTTATTTGACTCCGGAAATTATATTTTTGGTCACTCACGCTTTGAATATGTATATTTACAACAAATTCCAACTGTATTGTATAGGTTTGCCTATATATTTAATGCTCACGAAAGCATTATTTCTTACGTATCCGATTGCTTCGATAGTCATTATAAAATTTTAAGAGAAATATTGTATTGCTCTTGGAAAGCATTTACACACATACATAAATTTAAAATGTGTTTTGTGTCTTTGCACAATATACGTGTACATACGAGTTCTCGTATATAAATATGTCATACATATTGGTCAATGACAATTATAACCTGCATTTATTGGTAAGCACATATCTACTACAATATGAAATTAATAGGCAGTTAGTAATAAGCAGTGATGCAGAATACGTCTGCAATAAATTTTTTTTTTTATATTTATTTTATAACAAGCTAATTATGGTGCATATAAACTATATACTTTAAGTGTATATCATATAAAATGGAAAATGTAAGCATTTTAATTGTGATTTTTCTTGTAATTATCTACATATTGTTATGATGATGATAATGATGATGATTATACCAATAGAATGAAAACGTCATTCATTGGCGCCATCAACTTACCACCTATCGATTATCAAATACGTCATACAAAAATTTCTCCCAGTTAAAATAATGATTCTTGTTATTGCTGCTGCTGATTCTAGTTTTCTTTCTTCATTATTTATATATATATATATTTTTTTTTATATAATATTTAGTACAAAAAAAATGTGTCGATTCATGTAAAGAGAAACCCAATTTTTTGTTTTTTTTTTGGTTTTCATAATAATAATGATCGTTAAGGTTAAAGGTTTTTTTCTTTAACAAATCATGAGTTGTGTGCATTTTTAACAATTCATTGAGGTTTAACGCTCTAGTAAAGTAAAAAATTTTCATTTTTTTTTCTATCTGTTTTCTGCTTTTATTTATATTTATTTTTCTTTATTTTTTTTGGGGTGTCAGTGATAATGTTTTCAATCAAATTGAGTAAATCTTAGGCGCCAATCATAGCTGATCAATTAAATTCGTTACGATCGTTATGAGCGTTTGTAATTAATTCAATGATTTTGCAATTTTCAACTAAAACTTAATGAAAACATTGATTGATTAATAAAATTTTTCCATCAATTTTTTTTTTTTTTTTTTGTTTCATGGGAACAATGGAATTTAAATAATTTTTTTTCCGTTGCAGCGAAAAAATGAATAAATAAAAAATTTTAATAATATAAATAATATTTGAACACAATCTTGGTGGTCTTAACAAACAGTTAACATCAACTATTGTTGTTTGTTGATGTTTTTTTTTTTTGACAACAAAATTTTCTGTTAATTTGCTTTTTTTTTATTAATTTTAATTTTTTTTAAATTTTTTTTGTTAATGTCCGTTATTATATTTAACAAAAAAAAAATTGATTATTAAAAGTTCATTTGCTGTTTACACAATTACAATATTTCTTGTTTAAATAATAACATTATGACATTTTTCTTGTTTAGTTTTCAAAATAATTGATGGATTAAATAAATTGACAGATATGCGAAGTAGTACTGCAAAATATGATGAAAGCTAATCGATATTAATCGATCTGAAACTGTAGAATCATTGTTACAATATTTTCAGCAAGCTTTATCACAAAGCTCTTATAAAAGCTCTTTTCTTAAGACGACCTATTATGCTCGCAACAATTCACAATTATTTTCTGACTGATTTTCGAAAAATGAGTAATTCAATTATAATGAAATATGTGAAAGCTTCATCGCCTGAGTCTAAATTCATTTGAAAATATTATTTTTATACTTCACAACAAGAGTTAATCAGTGACATTATGCAAAATCGATTGAGTTTTGCAGGAATACTGAACTCAGACATTGGTGTATAGACGTGGTCCATTACCGGATTGTCGAAGCGGCTGTATTATCGACAAAGAAGGGGTCTATTTTTCTTGGTTCTTTTCCAGGATTTGGAGTAGTGTGAAAATCTGGGCGATAGTAGATTTATTGGATCTGAAACCACACTGAAAAGGTCCAATCTTGCACACAGTTTGCACGATATAACCTACAAATACAGAACTTCTCAAAGAAATCAATGATTTAAAAAATAAAAAGGCTCTGGTTTCGACCTCATCACTTCTGAGGTACTCAAGCAACTTCCGCAAAAAAGTGTTGAACACTTAAAAAAATATAACATAGCGCATCATTTACTCTACGATATGTACCAATATATGGAAAAACGCAGAGGTTATTATGTTACCAAAACCAGGCAAGCCAGCTGAAGATGCATCATCGTATAGACCAATGACACTCTTACCGATAATCTCAAAATTTTTTGAAAAACTTCTGATCAAGCGGCTCATCCCAAAAATGCTGTTGTATTGCTTGATATAGCCAAGGCGTTCGATAAAGTTTGTCACACCGGACTACTACAAAAGGTCGAGTCTATTCTGCCCAAGTGCGAAATTTCAAAGTCGTACTTATCAGATCGCTACTTTCGCCTCAAACAGGATGAAGCATACTCTGACCTCAGAGAAATAAAAACAGGAGTACCACAAGGCTGTATTCGAGACCCTCTTATATTAACTATTCACATACGACTTGAACTATCTGATCCCAGCTGAGTCACAACAACAACAAAGTACAATACCTACCGCTTTATATCGATAATTTACAAATTTCATACTCAAATTCTGCTAAATACCTGGGTATGACGTTCGACTGAAAACTCAGAAGGAAGGAACACGTTAAGAAAAAAAAAAGCAACAACTAGACAAAGAAAAATATGAAGTGGCTCATGGGTAGATGATCAACAATAACAACGCAAAACAAACTGCTCATTTACAAACATTTTTTAAAAGCTGTATGGAGCTATGGAGCTCAACTGTGGGGATGTGCGAGCCAAAGTACGAAAAACGTTATCCAACAATTTCAAAATAAAGTCCTTCGGGATATCGTTAAAGCACCTTGGTACTGCAGAAGTGCTGATATTGAGCTCGACATCGAAATAGCCTCCATCAATGCTGAAATAGCAAAAATTGCAGCGGCTTACAATAAAAAGCTTGCTCAGCACGTAAACGATGAGGCCTCTCTTCTAGCCAGAACCGAAGAACTATCGCGGCGGCTCAACCATAGTAAACCTAGCGACCCCATGCGTCTGTCCAAAAATTCGAATATGTAGCTTTTCTTTTTTTTTTTCCTTTAAAATATTTTATTAAATTTAAATTGCTTGTTGGTCATTATATGAATTTTATGAAGTAGTTGCAATAAAATACTATAATGAAAAAGAAAAAACGATATGACCTTGTTTATGTTGCTGAGAAGCTAATTTGTTGTTGTTCTTCAGCCTCGTTATGACTGCTTTGAAATCGACATGATCGAGTCCGTGGCTTCTACAATATCGAAATTATTCTTAGCGTCACCATTCAGTGACTTGGAGATATGTTTCCTCCATCGACTCAGTACACTCTGGACATCTGTAACTAGATACCCATTTTCGTCACAATGGGAAGCTGTTCCGGGATTCAAAACTCCACTCAGATCTCCGCTTGTTTTCTCAACGAATTTTCGAGTCTCATTCTTGTCGCCACACACAATTAGGACGGCAAGAAATCAGTAAGCGCCAATTTACCGCTTTTTAGTCGTAGTTTCTCAAATCTATTGGCAATACTTAAGTGTTTGGTTGGATTTATTTAAAATTTGATTCAGCGAGGAGTAGTTGGAGTATTCAGCTTGCTAATGTTATCATAACGGATGGTTTTGGAAAAACGTTAGTCAAATTTAGTTGTCCCTTTTGCCTACGTACGAACGTACGTACCTACCTGTCCATCAGAACTAAAGTGACTGTATATGTTTATTTATCCAACTCGATTCCTACCTACAACTAGCCATACCCACATTTATTCAAATGTTATTAACTCTTTTGAAGTAAAGTAAGTAGTATGAGACGGAATTTTGTACAAGGAGTCATTTAAATAAGTGGGAATATGCCTAAAAATATACTAATATCTCTATATTTTGTCCTGCTAACATTCATTTTGCTTTCGAAACACCAAACAAAAGATGAAAGCACTGCCGAAACGAGCAGCAATATTATTTTTTTTACTGTTTTACTGGAATAACAACCAATGAGCAGTAGTAATAAACTAAATGCGTTATGTTATCCCTTTTATTATGCACGAGTATGTAACAACCACAAAGGACCCAATTAGAAATGTAAGGAAAACAAACCAAAACTTGTTACTACTACATTTGTTGCTGTTGTTATTATACATCTTTCAAATATGTCCCGAAGCGGTTAAAATTTACAAATAACATGCTGCTGCAGCAACAACAGTAGCCCCAAATAAAAGACCAACAGCATATATGTATATATGTATGATATGTTCAATGTTGTTGTTGATAAAAATTTATTCATTGTAAGGACAAACAAACCATTTTGTGGGTTTACACAAACACCAATAACAAAAGGACAAAAGGTAAATTGAAGTGAAGCCATAACACAACATAACACAAAGAAATGCTAAGTTGGCTGTTTCATCCTGGCTGTTTCGGGCTCCGCCTGCCTATATGTTGCCATCACTATTGTGATGTGTATAAGTACAAGGCTCTATATATATTCAAATGTATTGTTATTAAGTCTTGTGTATATGTATGTAATTGTGGATGTGCCTATGTAACATACAAAATTTGTAACAAACTGAATTCCAAAAGCAACCCTACCTCATAAGTTCTATCATACAATATACAACGTATTGGCCAAAGAAAATAAGGGACACAGTTACAATGCCCTTTGTTCACTATTAACATGGCTATTTTGCCGATGGGTTTATTTTAATTTTTCTCTCATTTTTTGTTTCCATTTTTTTTTTCTTTACCTTCATTCATTCGCATATTGTTGCTCATTTGAGGTATAATAATTACATTCATTGTTGCTTTTATTGTTCATTTGTTAATGGCCAAATAGAGTTACTATTCTGTAGTATCTATGAAATTTGATTCGATTGCAAAAAACTTTTAATTAATGTTTTAATTAATTTTAGTATTTAAAAAATCCTATTTGTCTCATGTCCTTTTCTGCGACTACTATAATTCACATTCTGAACCCGTATTGATAGCATTAGTGAATGGCCAAAATTACCTGTTCCTAAAAATCTTGTTTTTTTTTTATTGATTTTTGTCTACTAAATTCGAGGATCTCATCGAAAACATTTTTAGTTGATGGGTTTACGAGATTTTTCGAAGATAATTTTCTTATAGTTATATTTTTTACAACTCGTCACTTTACAAAACAAATGAACTATCTACAAATAAAATCGCATGGGCAAATACCCAAGATATGACATGAACAAACCGAAATTTAAATTTTTCTCAATTTCTAACCGAAAATAGAAAAATATTCCCTTAGCTTCTCAGGAATAACCTCTATAGAGGTACAATGTATGACCGACTTCCAATAATTTTATCCAACAACATTTTTTTCAGAGCATACTTGCCTCCCATCTGCAGCTCCTCTACAAAATCTAATTTTTTATATCAAATTGGTCCCCACCACTTTCCCGGTGCCCTGCAAAGCCTCGATTTATTAGCAACATCTATTCATTTTTATTCCCCTGCATTTACCCTAAACATACTCACCCTCTATTTCCACCGTTAGGGCGGCTCCCATAAAAAATTGTAATTTTTACATAAAATTTTCACCCACCGATACACCACCAATCTACAAAGATTGAATGTTTCAGCGAGTCAAATTAATTTTTGCTCCCCAACATTCATCCTAAGCATACTTACCCCTTATATCGACCCCTTGTGGGTGCTTCCGTACGACATTATCCTAAAATCGTTGATACGACAAATATCCCTAGTTACTGCTTAGGGAATGCCTCTAGAAAGATGAAATGTGAAGCCAACCCCCATTAATTTTTCCTTTTCAATATTTTCGCGGAACACACTTCCCCCTTAACTCCTCTCCTTAGGGGACTCCGCTACAAAATGCATATGCTTTTATTAAGTTCGCTCTCCAACATTTCTCCAAATTATTCCAACTTTCTATCTTCACTCTTTAAGGAGCTCCCATACAAAATGTATGAAAAAAGACCTGAATACACTCACGCTTCTTTTTAATACAAATTGAGAATAAATAAGTAATAATTTTAATAATAATAATAGAAATAAAATTTATATTATTTCGAAAATATGAATTCAATAAAAAATACAGCCACATTATGCCCTCATACAGACCCGATATTGGCATCACAACTTCTCTAAGGACATGTAAATACTCTTGAAAGAATGGCTTGACTGCTGGAGAATAAAAGTCAATGAGTCCAAAAGTGTTCACATCACGTTCGCTCTATGCAGGAGTTCTTGTCCACCTGTGCTAATTAACTCCAAGCCGATCCATCAGGCTTCAAGCATAAAATATCTCGCATGCATCTCGATCGTAGACTCACATGGACAAAGCATATAAGTACCAAAGCAACCCAAACAAAGCTCTTAAACAGACAGTCCAAACTCAAATTGGACTACAAAGTAATACTTTAGAAGGCTGACATTAAACCCATATGGACTTACAGTATCCAACTCTGGAATACTGCATGCATCACCATCAAATGTGGAAAAATTCCAAAGAACACAATCTAAACTCCTTCGAATGATTACCAATACTCCTTGGTGCATTAAAAACTCTAATATCCACGAAACCTACACATTCCGATTGTAATTGATGAAGTTTCCACATTTGCTAAGTACTATTTAGCTAAGCTTTTAAAATTGAAGGCCATTTGATTGTATTGTGTATGATTTATATCATATTTTTTCTTTAAAAATAAATAAATATGTGACACTTATAAGCCCCGAAGGGGTCTTGGGCCAATCTTCTCTTCCAGTACTGTTGTACGTGTTAAATTTTGGACAGTATTAGAAGGGACCTACTTATTTTATCCGGCTCCGAACGGCGAAAGAATTGCCAATTGGTTGCCGACAGGTGGGTACCATTCGAAAGAATAGGATTGAACCCACGACCTACAGATCAGAAAGCCAACGCACTAACCACAGAGCTACGGCAACCAATATTTTTTTATACAAACCGTAATAGCCCAAAGCATTGGCAATGAGTATTTGTTATATTAAGTATATACGAGGCGGTACCAGAACTAACCGACCTGACATATAGATGGCGGCAGTAGTTTGAATGAAATTATTTCGGTGAAAAGTGGCAACCTTACAAAACATATGTTTTAAGTTTCAAGGCGCCACGTTGTTTAGTATTTTTTTTTAGAGCCATCGAAAGTTAACGACCTCAGTGAATTTGTAAACATGGAAAAATTGGTCACCGTTATGTAACACAATACTTTCATTTGAAAAGTCTCAGTCCAACGAATATTAAAGCCGAACTAGATTCTACTCTGAGGGGGTCTGCTCCTTCGTTTACGACCATAAAATATTGGGTGGCAGAGTTTAAACGTGGTCGTACGAGCTGCCAAGACGAACAGTGGTCGACAAATTCAGGTGGCCACGCCAGAAACGGTTAAGAAAATCCACAAAAATCCATTGGATGATCGCCGGCTGAAGGTGCGTGGGCTAGGTGAAATTATAGGCATTTCTAAAAGTGCTATACATCGTATATTGATCGAAAATTTGGAGATGAAAAAGCTGTGTGCAAGATGGATGCCGCGTTTGCTCACAATAGAACAAAAACAACGTCTTGAAGATGTTTCTATAGAGCATTTGGCAATGTTTCACAGTAATAAAGCCGAGTTTTTGCGTCGATTCGTAACCATGAATGAGACATGGGTCCACTACTTCACACCTGAAACAAAGAAATAGTCAAAACAGTGGACTGAAAGAGGAGAATCGTGCCCAAGAATACGAAGACAGTTCCATCTGCAGGCAAGTTTATGGTGTCTGTTTTTTGGGATGCACGTGGGATTTTATTGATTATCTTCAAAAAGGAAAAACACAAAAGGTGATGAAATTAAAGAAAAAAGGCCGCATTTGGCGAAAAAGAGTGTTTTTTCATGAAGACAATGCATCAGTTCATAGTCAAATCTCCCCACAGAAGACATCATCAAAAAGTGTCAGCTTATTTATTTAAAGTCATATATTCTCAACACATACTGCGCTAATATTAAACTATTGAAAATGTTTTAAAAAATGTTCAATACTCTATGTGCTATTTTATATATAATAGTAAATTTTTGTGTGTGTTGTTAACTGTTGTATTATTTGTTGTTAATGCTATTGTTATACAAAAGCATGCACTAAAAAAGTCAAGCAGCGTAAAATACGAGTGCACAGTGCACGTGCTTATAATAGAGTCAACATGTACCTATTTATAAAGTTAAGCATACAGTAATACCATCACCGATATATGCATACCGGCAAGAGAATAACATCTTCAAAATTAGTTAATTTTATTTATTATCTAGGTAATTATTGCAACGTTAGAGTTAGCTTATGTTGAGAACGGAATGGGTAACTAACTGATTTTGAAGGTTTACGCCGCGCTACCACCATTGTTTCGCCACTCATTCAAATGCGTTACTTCCCTAAGGTGCAACAATAAGTATCGTATGTAGTAACAGTACAAGAGTACAAAAGTACCTCACGTATGTTTATGTACCTATATTGTATGTATAAACAACATTATACAATGGCATACATGAACATTATGCGAATATAATTAGTTGCCAAAATGTTTACCCATAAATAACACACACACACACACACACACACACACAACACACATGTTAAGAATGCTGGGAAGGAATATGTACTTGTACATATGCGTATGTCTAAAGAGGCTTCATTAAGGCATTTATTATCAGTTTTTTTAATATTTGTCCTCTATCCATTGTTACACATTCACTCGTACTCCAAATAATGCCTATCATTATAATTAGAGGGTGGTTAGCCTAATATGGGCCATGAAAAGTCATCTAATGAAAGTATACAATTTATACATATTCATACATGAAACTTGTGAACTCTACAGCTAATAAATAAAAATTATTACTTTTTATTATTATAATTATGGTACACATATGCATAAACCTAATATAAATATGCTTGTAATGTGTTGTGCTAATGGCAAAGACGATATGGTTTTTAATGGAAATAAGGTATTCCATAAATGTTAATTCAAATGATTTATAACTCAATGTGCTTTTCGTTATTTTTTTTTTTTCTTTTTACTTTCAGCAACTAATTGAAGAAAAAGATCTACCAGAAGTTACATTGGCACATCCAAAGGCAAAAGAATGGATTGTCTCCATGGCTAGGGCTAATTATCATGAATTAGCTAAATTAGCCAATGAATTTCCAGAATTAGTTAAATTACCGGTAAGTTAGTAATACTTGTATGTAAATCATACATTTCTAGTACATAGATACAACCCTACAGTGAAAAAAACTAGTTCGGAACTATGGAATTCACTAGTTCCACTTCTATCCATTTTCCTTTGTTACAACTGGTGAATTTGACATGGAAATGTCATAGGCAGTGTCGATTGACCCGTTTAAGTGAATAAAGAAGAATATGTTTTCATTCATTGCATTATAATTCTCATGTACATATTCATTAGAATTCACTAGTTCCACTTCTATCCACTTTCCCTTATTACAACTGGCGAATTTGACATGGAGATGTCATATGCAGTGTCGATTGACACGTTTAAGTGAATAAAGAATAATCTGTTTTCATTCATTGCATTATAATTCTCATATACTTATTCATTAAAATTATTTTAGAACTAAAAAATGTATTCACCGAGATTCGGACCTGGGTACTCCCTATCGCGTGTCTTGCTATCGTATGTTCTATAACCGTCGCTCTACCAACTACGCCAATCTATAACATATTATTCCTGCGTTAAAAGCGAATCACTTGAAAATTTTTGTATATCATTCATTTTAAATAAACTACGGAATTTAAACATTCAAGCTTGTCTGATTATTAAACTAGGTCGTTTATTCCAGCCACAGAACATAATCGCTCTAGATCTTAGTTTTACTGCAGGGGAGTAATTACTAAGAGCAGAAGTTATAAAATCAAGTTCTCTCCAATAGGCAATAGATTGCTATAAAAAAACGCTAGGATCGTACATTCTGACATCAAAAACCACGATTTACTGCCACAGATCTCTTGACGAGAGCATACTCTGCAACTTACGTGACATTCCAGACAATTACAGAGAACATGAACTAGCGAAAAATTACACGAATTTGGTGTACTCTCTCCTGAATTTATAATCTTGGACACCTATACACCAGCAATAAGGTCTAGAATGACAAACGACCTCTAAGTACGCTCCATCATGGGCAAGACAGCGTAACAGATCTGACCACCGTACAAAAAGTCGATTCAGTCTAGACAGAAGCATATTGTGGGTCGAGACAGTAGTAATTACAGACCCCGAATCAAGTGTGCGGCCTATGCCTTGACGCAAATCTCTTGTCTGCTTGACGCCACAGGATCTGCTGCGATTTCTTCGGAAATCAGGAAGATTTAAAGCAAATCAAGATGGACCTCAAGGGCAGTACAATAGACGTAATATGCCTGCGCTTGCTTTAGCGTACCAAAAAAAAAACAAAAATTGCAGACCATTTAGTTCTCGCATGACTTCTGAAGGAGTTTCAGAGATAACGTAGAAGAAGAGACAATTCTGCATTTAAGTTTCACGTGCCCGGCGCTTTGCCGTAGATGCAAGTTGCATTTTGGTTTCTTTAATTCAGCCACCACGAGTAAGATCGGTGTCAGGGATCTCATAAGCTACATTCTAGCCAGTTAGAGAGCGCGACGGTGTATTAACACAATAGATCTCTGTTGACCTAAGTATGCACCCTCCGCGCAACCATCACATGAGCCCAAAACTCAACTAAGCGCTCTTAGATGCAAGGTTCAAGTTGCAGCTTGGTTTCTTTAATTCAGATACCATGAGTAAGATCGATGTGAAGGATCTCATAAGCAATATTCTAGTAAGTTAGAGATCGCGACGGTATGTTAACACAATGGGTCTCTGTTGACCTAAGTTTGCACGCTCCGCGCAACCATCACATGAGCCCAAAACTGATCTAGGCCTTGTTATATAAACTTCTCATGGAGACAAGTTTAGCGCTCTAAGTATGGCTCTATGATGCGTTAGACAGACCTATTTTAGCCACAAACTACTTAGATTAACCGACTCCAAAAGGCAGAACCCTTGTGATATCAGTTTTTCTGAGCTTTGTCATAGAGCACTTACAGAAGCTTTTTCATGGCAAATTATTACTGCCAGAAGAATCAGCAATTGGACAGATGTGGGCTGTTCGAAAGAAACATTTTTTCGATATTAACCTTACGTTTCAGCCTGAGCTCGAACCCACGACTTACAACTCAATAGAGCAAGGTATTAACCACTGAGCTACGGCACTCACAATAAGCAATATTTTACAAATTGTCCAGGTCTTTGACCTCATATCTCGAATACAGTGTGTTGCATAGTGTTGTCGAAAAGCAATCTAACTTGAAAACTATTAAAATGCAATCCAATTATATTTTTCCCGCATCTCTATAGGAATGAAGTTTGTTTTTATACTTTTTACATATTTCACATGTTCAATTATGTAAATATAAAGATCAGAAATAACACTTGAAATGACATTAAACTAATTGTAATAAATCCCTACACAAAGTTATGACATTTCAAAAATCAAAAAAAAAAAAAGAAAACCAAAAAATTATTCGAATCTTGCATTCACGTGACATTTATTACTCTTACGACAAATGATTTATACACATTTCCGTTTCGTTGCGATTGCAATGATTCGAAGAATTGCAAGCGCCGCTTAAATGATGTTGTACGAACCACTCATCTTTTCTTCTTCGTTCTTTTATTATAATTCTTCTAGGAAGTGCAACCCGAAAATTCGCTGCTCTTGATTAATTGCGAAATTCTTCTTTCCGATATTCAATGTGTATTTAAATTGCATACAGTTTGTTGTATTGTAGGGACTATCATCAAGCAAGTTGTATTTTATTTTACTTGCAACAGCATACACTTCACATAAGTATAGCACAATTAATTCAATGTTTGAATATACGATATTGTGTAGAATTTCCCCATATTCATATGTCATGCATTTGCCATAGCATGATGCTCGAAGCATCATCATAATTCCTGCAAATGCTATAAATCACATGACAATGAGACTCCAAATTGAGAAATATGCGTAAAAAATGAAATTATATGTATATTTAGTGTGGAGCTGGTGCCATAAAATCAAAAACAAAGACCAAACACGAGTATTTATTCGTCGTATTTTATGGAGAAAGTTAGAATGTTGGATTGGTGACAATTTTTGTGTCGCAAGTGAGATAGAGAGAGAGAGAGAGAGAGAGATAGTGTGATCAAGGAAGGGCATACTATTGAAGAAGATTTATAGCACAGTCCACATGTATAAGGTGAAGCAATAACACATTATCTTAATATTGCAGACAGTATTTTAATATATTTTTTTCTTGTAGTGGATGTCATAAAATCATGAATAGATTGCATTTAATTTATTGATTTAAAAATGATTTTTATTACATTCTATTCGTGTATGAAAACATTCTAATGAATAGAGCAGGCAAAGAAGTCCCCTATCGTACAAGGCATTTTTCATAAAAGAGCAAATCAATGCAATATTTAAAAAATAGGAAAATTTCTAAAGTCATAAAACGCTCCTATATTCATCCGATGTGATATATATACATGTTTAAACATAATTATGAGCTCATAATACCAGAATTCTGGTGAAAATTGGCATTGTGCACTTAAATATATTTAAATCGAACTGCTACTCTCTACATATATTTATTTTGGGCAATAAATACTGTGACTCCTAAAACCGATCACAATATAAGAGCATAATTTAACGTAATGAGGCCGCTGCGCTTCTTCTGGTGTTTTCCAAACCCATTCTCGGTTTATTTTGGATTCATCTGACCATATCACCTTGACCCAGTCCTCTGAAGTCCATTAAGAATAAGTTTTGGCGAAATTGAGACAAAGTTAAACCAACATTGAAGTTTGGCGGTGGTTTCATCATGCTGTAGGACTGTATGATGACGAAAGGCGTCTGAAATATGTAAAAAAACTTTCGGAAATATAACGGCGTCGTCGTACATTGACATTTTGAGATCCGTGCTGGTTGGTTTCATGCAGGAGTTGGAGGCAGTTGTTTCGGACATTGTCTTCCAGTACGACAATGATCCGAAGCAAACCGCGAGGGTGACTAAGCAGTGACTGTAAGAGCATAGTTTTGTATTGGCCCCCGCAATCCCCTGATCTAAACCCTATAGAACATCTCGGGGGCATCCTAAAAAGATCGATCACAGGAGATAGCTGCAACATGAAGCAGCTTTGGAGGAAAGTACGTACCGCTTGGCACCCGTAGTATACAGGCGGTTTTGAAAGGAAAAGGTAGATACACCAAATATTAAACTACTCATTAGTTCCATCTGCCCGAGTTTGTAGGGAAACTCACAAAAGTGATCACTTCATTTTAAGTCAAAGAAAAAATTAAATAAATGGGACTAAAGGCACCAATTACAAGAGCGTTATTTCTTCCGTTACTTTATAAGGTTATAAGCATTAAAACAAGAAATCAAGCTTCTCAGTTTAGCTACGCATTCTTCTATACAAGGAACTTAAATTGCCTTGCCCTTATAACGTGATCGGTTCTGTTCTGATGACAGCGAATATATTTTTTCTGTCTTCTTGCAATGTAAGATTAAGTTATCGAGCTGAAAATCGACCCGAAAGTTTATTTTCACTAACGAATGGATAATTTTAAGGATGGACGTAATCTGATTATAATCACACCTACCTTTCGCACAAAAATATTCTTTCGAATTTATATATTCTGAATTTTCCCATATAAATATAAAGCTATTGAGCTGAAGATCGGCCCAAAAATTTATTTTTATCGCCGAATGGATGAATTCAAATTTGGACAATTTCGCTTGATATTCGCGACTATCTATCTCTCATACAAAACTATGGTTTTGAATGAATATTTT
The DNA here is from genome assembly GCA_963854835.1 of Megamerina dolium. Lineage (NCBI taxonomy): Eukaryota > Metazoa > Arthropoda > Insecta > Diptera > Megamerinidae > Megamerina > Megamerina dolium. The sequence continues at coordinate 59,769,029 of OY978528.1, read as the reverse complement.
GTCATTTTTCGCACAGTAATATGAAGCTAATGAGCTAAAACTCTGTCCATAAAATTATTTTTAACAATGAAAAGCTGAGTGGAAGAATGGACATAACCGATTGAAAAGCACAATTACTTCCGATACAAAAATACATTTTTTAATGATAATTTCAGACTTTTCGCACAAAAATATATTGTTTTCGGACGGAACGTCTATTATTTTCCAGCAAGCCTATTAAATTATGAATGGACATAATCGGTTGAAAATCACAAATACTTCCCATAACAAAGAAAACAACAAATTTGGGACAATTTTTCTTTATTTCTCAACATAATCTCCTTTTAGCTCTATACACTTTTCCCAGCGATATTCTATAGTTTCGATACTCTGTTTATAGTATGAACTGTCTAGCTCATTAAAATAGCCATCGAACGCAGACTCCACCTCCTTATTGTTTGCAAATTGTCTACCACCAAGCCATTTTTTTAAATTTGGAAATAGAAAATAATCAGAAGGAACTAAATTTAGCGAATAAGGTGCGTGCTGAAGCAATTCGAGCTTTAACTCATTGATTTTGGCCATCGCCATAGCGGATGTGTGAACTGGTGCATAGTCTTGATGAAACCACATTTTCTTTTTCGCTAAATGCTGCCTTTTTTCATTAATTTCATCACTTAAACTCTGCAATAAATTAGCATAATACTCCCCGTTGATTGTCGTCGTTGAAGATAATCAATAAAAATTATCCCACGTGCATCCCAAAAAACAGACGCCACAACCTTGCCTGCAGATGGAACTGTCTTCGCATTCTTGGGCACGATTCTCCCCTTTCAGTCCACTGTTTTGACTGCTCCTTTGCCTCAAGTGTGAAGTGGTGGACCCATGTCTCATCCATTGTTACGAATCGACGCAAAAACTCAGCTTTATTGCTGTGAAACATCGCCGAACACTCTATAGAAACATCTTCACGACGTTTGTTCTAATGTGAGCAAACGCGGCACCTAGCTCACGCATCTTCAGCCGGCAATTATCCAATACCATTTTGCAGATTTTCTTAACCGTTTCTGGCGTGGCCACCTCAATTGGTTGACCACTACGGTGTTCGTCTTGGCAGCTCGTACGACCTCGTTTAAACTCTGCCACCCAATATTTTATGGTCGTAAACGAAGGAGCAGACTCCCCCAGAGTAGAATCTAGTTCGGATTTAATATTCGTTGGACATAACGGTGACCAATTTTTTCAATGTTTACAAATTCATTGAGGTCGTTAATTTTCGATGGCTCCAAAAAGAATACTAAACAACGTGCCGCCTTGAAACTTAAAACATGTGTTTTATAATGTTGCCATTTTTCACCAAAGTAATTTTTTTCAAACTACTGCTTCCATCTATATGTAAGGTCGGGTAGTTTTGGGACCGCCCTCGTATATGTAGATTTCACAAAGTAGCGCTGGTTTTACATGCATATATACTGCTTCTATTTGATTTCAATAAAGAACATACGCTAAGACATTTTGTTAATATTCCTTGTTTAAATTATGGAAATTCTTCAATATTCATCACAGTCAAAATCAATTCTGATTCTACGTACTTACAAAAAAGAACGAAAAAATTATTTATTTTGCTAGAGTTGCCCTTTAAGAGATGTACGAGTATAGTGTATGATTTTACATATTCAAAATTCAGAAAATTTACATTACCCACCCAAAAAAAAAAAAAATTGGGTATAATAAATATTCGAAATTAAAAATCTTTCCCAATTACTAAGGCCATAAATAAATATACCGTTGTACATACATATATGCATGTATTGTAAATATTTCGTTTTATAAGTTAGTGGGCGTTGCTGCTTTTCCGAATTTGTTTTTTTTTTGTTTTTTTTTTTTTCGTTCATTTGAATTCACACCCCATTTATATATTTAGTATATGGAAGAGTCTGTACATGTATGTACACACACTTTACATATGTACGCGTACTAACAATACGATGAATGTATAGACTGAATGTAAAACATGTGTTTTTCATTTTGTTCAAATTGAATTTTATTTCTTTTGTCTCTATCTCGCTATCTTTCTACTATGTCTGTATTTTTAAGTTGATTCCGTTCATTTTTTTGTGTGTTTGTGTCTGTTTTTGTTACTCAAATTAACCAAAATGGAACAAGATGAAGACACGTGTATTATAGTGAGTACACTATGTACACATGATCCACATTTATGTATAAAAAATCACAACAAAAAGAAAATAATAACATCAAGTACCTGTGCAATGAATATGGACAAGCATGTAAGTAACAACTGATACTTATACGCTTGTCAACAACAAGGTGTAAAATGTAAAACAAGAACAACGCGTAAATAAAATTAAGGTACCTACAACTGTAAAATTTGTGCAAAATCCTTTTAATTTATTATCTCATTTGTACTGTCAACATTAAAATTGATCAGCCAAGGGACACGGAACTTATGATACTAATAATAATGATGACTATAATGATTATGACGATGACGATGACAAATATTAAGTCAATCTGAAGTGAAAATATATATATTTCTGTTTTAAGAAAGTTCACAACGTCTTGTTCCATGCCAATTGCCTCTCCATCGTCTCCTTTGCATGTATTTAGCATCAGCAATTATTTTTTGCAATACGTTAACGCCCACAAGACATTATTAATGCCAGCGAATGATGTTAAAAATATATTTCGAAATTAATTTTTGACATAATTCAGCACGAAATAACACAATTTCACGATGTAATTTTTTTTTTTTAATTATTAGCATAAGATTATGTCTGCGTTGTGGTCATTTTACAATAATTAATTAGTCAATGGATAAAACAAATTTATAAGGCATTTTTTTTTTTTTTTTTGCGAAGGAGGTACTCCTTCATTATACTTACTTACTTACTTATGTGGTCATAACAACCGAATATCGATTTAGGCCGAAAATAACCTGCTTCGCCAGCCATCTCTGCTCTTCGCTAGCTGGCGCCAGTTCGAAATTCCAAGCACCATCAGGTTCTCCAGTACTTGGTCTTTCCACCGGAGGTAAGGTCTTCCTCTTCTGCGTAGTCCTCCAGCGGGTTCCGAATATAACACCTTCTTAGCTAGAGCGTGTTCTTCCATTCGCTCGACATGACCTAGCCAGCGCAGCCGCTGGATTTTGATACACTTTACTATGTCGATATCGGCATACAGCTCGTACTGCTCATGGTTGTACCTTATTCGATACTCGCCACCAACGCAAATAGGTCCAAAGATCTTGTGTAGGACTTTTCTCTCGTAAACTCCAAGCATTCTGAGGTGGAAATTGTCCAGGCTTCAGCGCCATATGTTAGGACAGGCATGATGAGAGACTTGTAGAGTGTAGTTTTCGTTCTTCGAGAGAGGGCTCGACTACTCAATTGCTTACTCAGGCCAAAGTAACTCCTGTTAGCAAGAGTTATCCTACCCCTGATCTCCAGGCTGACGTCATTACAGTTGTTGATACTGGTTCCAAGATAGACAAAGTCCCTTACTAATTCAAAAGCGTATTTGTCAACAGTAACGTGCTGTCCGAGACGCCGGGACTCTTTGTTTGTTGACACTAGATACTTCATCTTGCCCTCGTTCTCCGTAAGACCCATCCGACGCGATTCTCTTTCCAATTCTGAGAATGCTGCACTGACTGCTCGCGTGTTCATGCCGATTATGTCAATATCGTCGGCATACGCTAACAGCATGACACTTTTGTTGAAGATAGTGCCATTATGTCGTAGATCAGCAGCTCGTATTAGAGGACTAGAGTAGATCTACTTATGAGTATACGAATACTTTTCCCCTAATTGGTAAAAATAATGCAAAAGATTTCTTGTGGCAAAAGGAGACCTGTCTTTCCAACGGAAATTTTTTTGATTTTATTACGGATGAACCAATTTTTGAACTTGTGACTTAATGCACAATATCTCCAATGCACTATGACAGCCCTAACCACATCCTCGACCAACCAAAATCGAATAATAGACCCAGTTATCAACATTTCAACCCAGTAAATATAAATTTTTCTCATAAAATTTACTATATTTACTACTTGCCTAAAGTAAAATCGTAGATCTACTAAGCCTTAGAGTTATAATTTGGTGCTTGCAGACTCCTCTTTAACGATTTGAATTAGCGAATATATAAAATTGGAAGGTCGGATATCAAATAACAAAATTATATCGAAAAAACATGTTAGGGCGTGATTACGACAATAATTTTATGTCGCTGAAACGCTCGAAGTTATTGAGACAGGCCGCGGACCGCGGGCCAGTGTTCCCCACCGTTGCTTTATGTACCAAATATTGTTATCCTAAATGGAATATTATTTAAATTATGGCAGTTTAATTTTTTTTTTTCATGGCTTTGTAAAGGCTAGCCCACTTCTTGCAGAATTATTAATCACAACAATCTTAACCTACTTGCAAAATATTATTAACCTACATGGGATACAAAGTAAGTTATATGAGAACTCCAATAACTGGTAGGAGTGGCTCACACATTTCATGGAAAACTATTACCCACTATAATATCAGTCTACGTACCATATATTGTTGTCCTAGATAAACTAACAGGCCATTCAATAAGTAAGGAAAAGTATGGAAAAAAAACCAAATTTTGACAAAACTCGATTTTATTATTCAACATAGTTGCCTACGAGGGCAATACAACGAGTATAGCAATTTTCCAACTTTTCGATACCACTTTTATAGTACGATTCCTCTTTCTCGTCAAAGTAGGCCTCAGTTTCAGCGATTACTGCATCATTGGACTTAAATTTCTTTCTAGAAAGCATTATCTTGAGGTCTGAAAACAGAGAAAAGTCGCGGGGGGCCAAATTTGGAGAATATGGTGGGTGGAGAAGCAATTCGAATTCCAATTCATCCAATTTTGCCATCGTTTTTATCGATTTGTGACACGGTGTATTATCTTGATGACACAACACTTTTTTCTTTTGCAAATGTGGCCGTTTCTTTGCGATTTCAGCCTTCGACTGTGAGCTCACGCGGCACCCACTTTGCACAGCGCTTTCACATACCCAAATGTTCGTGTAAAATGGTAAAAATACTACCTGATCTGATATCTTTACAATGTCAGCTACCTCGTACACTTTCAATTTGCGATCGTTCATAACCAATTTGTGAATTTTGTTTGATGTTTTATGGAATAACAGGCTCACTTGGGTGTCCATTGCAGTCTGCATCTTTTAAACCACTTTTAAATTCAGCAATCCACTTTTCTACCATTTGTCCCGATGGAGCAGTGGATTCTACTGTATTTTTTTTTTTTTTTTTTCATCAAAAAGCAAAGCTTTATCAAAACATGAAATTCACTTTTATCCATTTTTTTTTTCCAATAACAAAAGTTGCTTCACACAAAATGCTAAAATCACGAACCAATTGTCAAATTGTAAATTTTATACACGTGTCGTTTGAAAGTTAATAAAATAAAAATCATATGGAAAAAATTCTACTAACGCTATCTATGTGTCATCCTACACACTTATTGAATGGCCTATTATTATGTAAGTTATAATGGATTAATTAGTAAAAAAGAAAATTGCGGAATTAGTATCTTTCATTGATCTGTATCAACTGTAGGTCCTTTATGCCAAATTTCTTCAGAATATTTCAATACTAGTTGCAAGTTCAAGTCACAAACCTCTGACCGAAATTTAAATGACCATTGTGCACTTGTATGCAGAGTACTAACGCTGATGGTGATGGTCAAACTAGGGGACGCATAATGTAAACATTAATCAAATTGATGTACATTCACTTGAACTCATAGATGTACGATGGCAAATATGTACAAGAACCAATGAACTACGCGGTTGCATGGACAACCGCGAACAAAAAAAATATGTACTAAGCCCCACAAAACATACCGAAATAGAAAAAGAACACATCGAATGAGAAATAGTATTGTTTGTTGTAGTAAAACAAAATGAAATTAAAATAATCAAGTAGCAACAAACCAGGAAAAAAAAAATTTGAATTTAGTTACACACACATGCATACATATGGGCATATGCATAATCAAATATATGTCTATGTACCTACATGTTGAAGGTTTTAATTAATTCGAAACTTGTTACATTTTATAAGCTGCCGCTACCTTACTCGTAAGTAGTTGGGAATGATGGAAATTCTGAAATTACAGCTACAGTAGCAGGTTAATCAACAGAGTATGTGCATATATGAATATACGTAACAATCCCAAATACGATATTCATGTATGTATATATTTATTTGTATCCGTATCCATACTTTTGTATGGATGTTTGAAGCTATACTCATCATTCCATCGTCCACAGCACATGGAAAATCTATGCATATTCAATATTCCATATTTACATATATACGAGTATATACACGTATACATATCATAGTTACCTGCAAAGTTGGATGAACACTTGGACTGGATGAAAATTCAAATCAACAATACTATCCACAAGTGCCTGAGTGCGTGTATCAACATATACTATGTTGTTGCTCTTGTGCTGCTATTACCATAACTAGTCAAGCTGTTGATGCGACTATTGCTGACGATGATGATGAGAATGAATTCTAATATTGTTATGTACAAATGTATATGATACACTCATATATGAGTATATAGTATAACTTACATTACATGTATATTACCATTGTAGTTGTTATTGTTATTACTAACAACATTGTCGATTGACTGTCAGCGTGTTAACTGAAAATTTAATTAAACTTTTGAAAAACAGAAAAGAGTTTCAAATTATTACAAAAATAACATGGCTATGATGAATGTTTTTGATCATGTTGTATGCCATTGTTACATTGTTACATTTTTCCAACCTCTGCTTCCATCACCATCAGTTTTAAAACATTCCGATTAGTATGTGCTACTGGCACTAGCTACTATGTATATATTGAGCTACAAATATACACAATGTGTTGACCATGATTATGATGATTAGAATTTGATTGCACTTTTTGGGAACCTTTTCTTAATATACCTAGTCAAGTCATAAATATTGGTACACAAAAAAATCGACGCCAAATGAAAACGAATTAATATTTTTCAATTTACCTCCATTTGCCTTCCAGCACGACTTGAGACGATCTGGCCACTCATCGATCGCCAGACGTACTTCATGGATGGGGAAATTGTCCACTGCACGAACAAGGGCTCGCTTCAACGACTCAATATTTGGGTGTCGAGTAGAGCAAGCCATGTCCTCTAATACGGACTACAACTTGTAATCCAATGGGTTGAGGTCTGGACTACCAGCTGGCCAATCATACGTTGATATGAAGTCCGAAATGTTGTTTTTTAGCCACAGTTGAGTCGTTTTTGCCTTATGAACCGGAGCAGAGGCCTCTTTAGATCCTCGGGATAAGTTGTGATGCTTCTCTGGATGACCGAGCATACACACGATTGTTCTGTTTACTGAATGATTCTTCTACGATGAAGATTTTCTCGTTAGTAAACAGAGTTTGTCTGTGAGCATACCGACTGCGTAACGCTTTCGATTTTCGCTTGCGTTTTCCATCCAATGCGGCCGTGAGCAGGTGTCCAAAATATCGCTTGTAAGCGCTGAGTCCCAAATCGTCATGGACATGGATTTTTGCTAAATTTGCATTTCCCGCGACAAGATTTTCTGTTTTCGCAGCGGTTTTCAGTCGATTCACGGCTTGAATCGCTTTCGGAGTCCTCACAATGCGTGGACGGCTGGATCTTTGACGGTCTCATACTCCACCAGAATCCTCAAACCACTTCACAGCACAATACACATAATTGCGAGTGATTCCAAGCGGTCGCATCATCCTATCGACGTTTAGTACTAATTTTGCAGAGAAATTTTTTGTTGAACCCAAGCACATAAGGGCATATTCACTTAGATCAAAAGGAGCATTTGAGAAGATTTAAACAGATCCGTCTGTCTAATCGTTTGTGCATCGGTCTGTTGCATGGCTGGCTCCCACGTTGAAATTTATTTACGAAGTTTAGCCTGAGATACCCTGAGACCAAGGGCACGGACACTATTAATAACAGAAGTATGTACAATTTTGGACCTAAAGTTTCTACGTTGATCTATGGTGCTTAATTCGATCTTCAATCCCTTTTTTAAAATTGATTCTAGTTATCGAGATATTCAATAAACAATTTTTTTTTTTTTTTTACAATTTTCGGCAAATAATTGAAATTTTGTTTAATAAAAAGTGATAAATCAAAACTGAAGAGAAAGTCGTTTGTAATTTTTCGAACCTCTCTTACGCATTAGGTTAGGTTAGGTTAGGTTATGTGGCTGCCCTTTCTCTGAGAGGACACACTTAGGCCAGAAAGGCCCATTGTTATACCATCGAGCTCCTCTTCGAATACTGTTGTGCGTGTTAAATTTGGACAGCATTCCGAACCGGCTAATATAAGTACCCTTGTGACATCACTTTAACTTAGTTTTGCCGCAGTGTTCTTTTAGGAAGCATTTTTGTCAAATTGTTACTGCCGGAAAAATTTTTGTCGGCACGTGGGTACCGTTCGAAAGAAAGATCTTTTGGATATTAAATTTTGTTATGCTTCAGCCGGGGATTGAACCCACGACCTACAGATCGGAATGCCAACGCACTAACCACTGAGCTACGGCACGTTTTTGCGTTTTTGCGATTTCCGGATAATCTTGCTTATGGCTCATTTTTCGTATCACCCCAGTTTTCATGGAAAAATCGGGTGAGGAATGTAGTATTTACTTTCGAGCTCCAATATAGATTTAATTTTGCATCAAAGTACCGATTATTTGCTTGAAATCTGGGAATTTTTGATGACCAAGGAACCTGTGCTCACTACGCGACACATGAGCCCATGGGGCTTTTTCCTGTCACCGCTTCTCATAAAATTTGAGCTTATCAAGAATTTTGTCGAGATGCTCAACCTGAAAGCCTGAAAACCAACTTAATTATGTTACTTATGTTATGGCCAAGTTTTATATGAAGAGGTGGCAGGAAGACATCTTAGATTAATATTTCAGTGCGTTTCGATCGTTTCGACCAGCTTATCATTTCTCATAGCATCCATACAAAATGACTCCTGTGATCCGCTAAAAAATGTCGCCATATTCTCCCTAAAATTGACTATAGGGCAATCAGATTTGGTATGTGGATCAATAATTCATCATCTCAAAGTTTACTTAAAAATTGAAGTACCACAGCCACTATTTCATATGCCTCCCATACAAAGTCACTAGTTTGATTCACTCCAAAATGTTCCTAAGTTCCTCCTGAGAATTATTATACTACAGTCATATTGTTTACATATTCCCATGTTTTGACTGTTAAAGAATTCGTGAGAAATTGGTGAGCCCCGCTACTTATTTTATATGTTCTCATACGAAATAGCTGCCATGATGTCGGTATATTTCCCTTAAAATTAGTCTGAGGAAGTCATTTTTATTATGAATGAATCCACAATTTAGAGCATAAAGCTTATGTAGTATTCATATATAATTCGATGTTATTAAACTTGATTTGCTATGAAAATTAGCTTCTACTAAAATAGTATAGAAACATTGATTGCCTTCCGAACCTTCTTTTTTTTGTTTTTGGCTTTACTATGAATATTTGAATCAAAATATTGAATATCAAAACTTTAATGAAATCTTTTGAATACGAAAAATTGTTCAATACTCAAATGTTTATACATATTTTCTAATTAAAATGTTTGTATATTTTTTCTAACACAAATACAAGGCTACCCCATACCACCTGCTTCCCATATGACCATTCTCATTAACACTGGCAAATTGAACTCTTTGTGCATATGCATGTGTATGTGTGTTTTGGAGAGTTTTCCAATTAAACTTCTCCATATCAGCCACAATGCTCAATATGTTTTGACTCATTTCCAGGTAAATATTGTCATAAAATCCCTTAAATTCCTCTAATGGGGATCTCTAGTATACGATACAACAATGGTCAAGTGTACGTCCATAAATATGTACATGCATACATGAGTTTACGAGTATTCCCAAAAATAACATGGTGTATGGCATACAACGACCAATGAACAACAAGTCTCTGGAGTGCAATTTTGGAAACTTTTTTTTTGCACACACTCACACACACACAACCACACCAATATAGTACATGCACGAGCGATGTATGGATATTATTAGTTGAGGCCAGTAGTTGGTATTGGTATGATGATACAAATACTCGTATTATATGAATATGGTTCAATATGTAATGGAGGTAACACTTTTGCCTTTGTTATGCTTGCTGCTTTGGCTTAAAACTACATACAAATGTGAATAGAAACTGGAAATGGATACATGTCCAGCTTCTCTTCATCTAAACTTTTCTATACCAGGAATATGTTTAAAATCTCTAAACGTATCTGATTAATCTCTAAACACATTTCTCTCTAAGAAAAAAAGAAAATTTTAACTCAATTTAATGTAAATGTTGGTTTACTTGTTCATTAAACTAGCTCATAATAGAAATTTATAAGCCCATGGTGTATTGTATTGCCTTTACTTTAAATCCAAATACAAATATATATAGACAAAAGGGTTATTTAAAGTTAAAGTTGTTAATTATGAAAATTATGAAAATGTAAGATAATTTGTTTACGACTTTGTCTGAAAAAGAGTACACAATTCGGTCAGTATTACTCATGATGTATGTTTCAATGATTCTTTTTGTTTTCGATAGGTAATACTTCAACTTAATTCAAACACAGAGAGTTAGGTTAGGTTATGTGACTGCCCTCTCTCTGAGAGAACACACTTAGGCCAGAAATGCCCATTGTGATACAACCGAGCTTCTCTTCCAATACGGTTGTACGTGTTAAATTTGGACAGCATTAGAAAGGACCTACTTATATTAGCCGGTTCCGAACGGCAGAACCCTTGTGACATCATTCTAACTTAGTTTTGTCACAAAGCTCTTTTAAGAAGCATTTTTGGCAAATTGATACTGCTGCAGAGAGCCTTACCTACAAAATTAGCGTTTTCATAAATTTCTATTTTCATTCCTTATGGGAAGGTTCCCCTACAAAATGCATTTAAAAACACCTAAAAATTGCAAAAAAAAACCATATAGCTACCTAAGGATCGTCTCCAGGAGGTTAAAATCTTAGACCGACCACCACTAATTTCAACATTTTTTCTGAACAGTCTTACACCCTAAGAGGCGTACCCTTATTGGAGCTCCCATACAAAATGCGTATAAAAACACATGCCAACACTTGACGCACTTAACCAACACCCACTTAATATTTGCTAAATAAAAAATAAATACATATGTGCTACTTATAGGCCCCGAACGGCCCTTTGGCCGAACTACTCTTCCAATACTTTCGATATTAAATCGGTGCTTCAGCCAGGAATTGAACCCACGACCTACAGATCAGAAGCCCAACGCACTAATTAACAGTTTTTCTTACCCCCTGTATTTACAGGGTGATTTTTTAGCAACTTTCTTTTTGGCAACACTGTTTTTGGCAGCTCAGCTGTTTTCGTGTAACATGTTGCTGTCAAACATGTTCAGTTTGGTCTATAATTTAACCATGAATCGACTTACAAACGAACAACGCTTGAAGATTATTGAATTTTATTATCAAAATTCATGCTCGGTTAAGAAAGAGCATCGTGCACTTTCTTGTGTTCAGGTGTTCAGCGACGAAGCTCATTTCTGGTTGAATGGATACGTGAACAAGAAAAATGGCCGTATTTGGTGTGAAGAGTAGCCAGAAGCAAGAACTGCCAATGCATCCCGAAAAATGCACTGTTTGGTGTGGATTATGGGCCGGTGGCATCATTGGACCTTACTTTTTCAAAGAAGAAGGCTGGAACGTTACTGTGAATGGCGAGCGCTATCGTGCGATGATTACAAACTTTCTTTTGCCCAAAATAGAAGATCTGGATTTGGCTGACATGTGGTTTCAACAAGACGGTGCCACATGCCACACAGCACGCGAAACAATGGCCCGATTGAGAGGCGAGTTCGGTGAACAGGTTATTTAACGTTTGAGACCGGTCACTTGTCCGCCTAGATCGTGCGATTTGACGCCTTTAAGCTATTTTTTATGGGGCTATGTTAAGGCTCATGTCTATAGCAGCGACAAGTTCGCAACGGTTGACGTACTGGAAGCCAATATTGGAAAATTTATTCGTGAGATACTGGACCACCCGAAAATCGACTAATATCCCACTAGTTGCCTAGAAATCGCCGCAAAAGTGGAGAAGTACAAATCTCCACTAATTTTCCCTCACCTCCAAAATGTATTCTCATACAATTTGACATCGAAATATTCATAGACATCTGTATTTAAAAATTCACATAATTATGATATTTTTATTCTAGCCTATTCTCTCATGCCATATGGGAATACATGTGTGTCTGTGTGTGTGTGGGCAAATCTTTCGGCAAGTACAAATAATTAAAAAAACTATTAAGAAAGGAAGAAGATGATGAAAATAGTCTGTCACCATAAGAAATATTATGACATTTTCAAAGATCATGTAGTAAGCACTATTAAAACCACACACATTCATATCTAAAAATATTGTAAAACACTGTCATTGGCGGCGGCAAATAAAGACAATTCAATCAACAACCAACCGTCAGCTATCATGCCATCAACCACTAACTGCTGGCGACGAGCGTATGAGTGAGAGTGTCGCTCACACAGTAGAAGTGAGAAACGCTATATCCCACCACAATGATAATCCTTTCAAGAAATGCAATCAAAATGTGCATTTACGACCTAATATTCTTGTTGTTGCAGTTGTTGTTTTTGTTCTTGTGTGTGCACATCTCACTGACGTTGCTGATAATAATTATTATTATTGTATTTGGAGTATGTTGGTGTCGCGCTGGCAATCCCACAATTTAATTAGCACTCTCAATCGGTTACTAAAAGAGATCAACGCATAAATGAGAATCAATTGTACCTTGTAATTAGTTACAGAATTAGTTTCAGCAACTAAATAAAATTATTTGACATAGGAAATGTACAATATAAATTGTATTATACTTGCAAATGTAAAATCGAATTAATCATAAAGCTAAGCCTTAATATTAGCTCCATGGAACTAGTTCATAATCTAGTTACTACAGTAACCAGTACCAGTACCAGTACCAATGCATAGACAAACATTAAAAAAATTAAACAGTCAAGCGCATAAAATGTAAATTAAAGAGGGAACTCATCACTGCTTCCAAGAGAACTAGTACAACTACCATTACTAGATCGGTTCCATAGCACTGCAGCGTATGCTATACACACTACCCAAGCCACGGACGTACTCTCATAAATACAGTAGCAACAGCAATAATAATTAAAGTCATTCACAATTCCTTTGATGTCATTCGACAATATTCAACATACACATACATACTATAAATGGCAGACGATGAAAAGTGACACAATTTAAAGGTGCATACATACCTCCATACATACGATTATGCACGGATGCATGTGAAGTTAGAAACAAAGACATTAGCGCACAGTAGCAATGAACAACAAGAAAATTTGACAAAAGTTATTACCAGTTGACATGCGAAAGGATTTCCAAAGAAATAATATTTATCGTTGTATGAGAGTTTATTCAGTATTATTGCTGTTGTCATCATAAAATAGCAAAAAGGTGATTTCTCTTCTTTTTTTTTGTCTCACATAAAATTCAAATTAAATAATTTATATTGCAATAAAAATATCAATTTCTGGGTGGTATCTGTACGTTGACAAATAGCTAAGTAAGACACAACAACTGAGCGCAACATTTCCTTTATATTTTATAATAATTTTTATTATTTTTCCTATTTCTTAAATATCTAATCTTATTGTGAAATACAAGAATGTCTTTATTAGGTCACTATTTTCGTTAAACTATCGTATCGTCCATTTAGTATGGGAAGCCCTTAAAAAGGTGGAGATTGAGAGTTAATATCTTCCGAAGAATTGTTGCAGAACAACAATGAATGGGAGTCTGCAATATATTTGATCTTTTCAGCGGCAATCTGATAGAATTTTAACCAAATAAATTTCAATTTTATAAAGGAGCCACCCTCAAAATCGCAGATCGAAAGTAAGTTTGTTTGGGAGAAATGTTGCTGAGACAAAATTAATGGAAATTGATCTTACATTCAAGCACTATAAAAGCGATTCCTGGGCAGTTATGTGGTGTTTTATTAATTTTCAAGTGTTTTTTTACCATCATTTTGTATGGCAGCACGCTTTGAGCGTGGATATAGAGGATAAGTATTAGGGCTATCGATTAATTTTAAAGGATTTTTTGGCAAAAATATCTCTTTATTTCAATAACAAAATGTAATTGGCCATCGTTAGCACATGAATTCCGTCTCAAAAGAACTGCTCATTTTTTTAGACCAAAAATGAATCAAGCCAATTTGTATGGACATTCTGCATCGTTCGAAACAAATAGTAATAACACGGAGCAATGTCTGGGCTAAAAGACAGGTGAGGTAAAACTTCCCAGCCGCTGTTTTCCAAATAATTTCTTATCGGTCTTGCAACATGAGGCCAAGCGGTATCGTGATAGAATCTTATACACTTGTGTCTAGTCGCATATTCTGGTCGTTTTTTTGGCGATTTCTCTCTTCAAACGAATCAATTGTGTTCGGTACAGGACCCCTGTGATCGTCTGACCCTATTTAAACAGCTCATAATACAGCCTTCTGATTCCACCAAATGCAGAGCATTACCTTCGCGCTATCAATATTCTGTATTGCCGTTCATTTCGGTGGCTGTACTTTACATACAATTTCTTGCGCTTCGGATTGTCGTAATGGATCCATTTTTCGTCACCAGTAATAGCCTAGACAGACGGCAGCCTAATTCCGGATTACCGAGTTAATTCGAATTAACTCGGGCATTAACTGCAGCTAATCCGCATAAACTCTATGAGTTAATTCTCAAAATAAAAGAGGATTAGGGCAATTTGCTATGGCAACACTGCTGAAAATTGTCTATTGTGAATTTTTCTCCATCCATTTTACAAAATATTAGGTGTGTTCGCTAACTTTCAACAATTGTTAACAGTTTTCAACATGAAAAGTGTTGGCGAACAAATAAATCCAGCTGTCAATTACGAATGGTGAATGTCAATTTACAAGTTTCTGATAGTTTTCAGTTCACGTACTTCTTGTAGATTTTCTCATATCGAGAGTGATGGACGACAGAAATTGATGGTGATAGTAATGTAAGTGGACAGACTTAATAAAACAGCAATCAGCTGTTTAGTTAATCCGCAATACTGCCGTCTGTCAGGTTATTATTTTATTCGGATTAAGTGCGTCGGTAATCCGGAATTAGGCTGTCGTCTGTCTAGGCTATAACAATCCGATGCAAAAACTACTTTTTTTTTTGTATCGGTCGAGCAACATTTCTGTCATGCAAAATCGCCTTTCGATGTCTCTTGGCTTCAGTTCATGTGGCACCCAATTTCCTTGCTTTTGAATGAATTCTGCTGCTTTTAAACGTTCGGAAATGGTTGATTGGGTCACTTCCAAGGATTCTGCGAAATCTTTTTGCGTTTGACAACAATCTTGGTCGAGCAATGCCTTTTTTTAGATTTGCATCCTTTAAAATTAATCGTTAGTCCAAATATATTTGGAAAAAATAATGAAGAGGTAAACTAATGTGGGTTGGGGTAACATTTCACTACCCCAGCTGCGATTCCTGGGCATCTACAAAGTTATTTGTCGATTTTCAGTTGTTTTTCACTTAAGTTCATATGACAGCATCCTCAAAGAGTGGAGATCGGGAATAAGTATGCTTGATAAATATTGGGCTGGTAAAATTAATTGGGGTCGGAGTTACATTTCACCTCCCTAGATACGATTCATAGGCATTTATGAGCTATTTGATAATTTTCATGAGTTAAGTTTATTTTATATAGCGGCGCCCTAAAGTATTTTGTAGGAAATAACAGGTGTTTTTTTTTTTTTGCTGCATGAGATCTTTCGATTGAGATATTTATGGTTTGACAGATGAGAATTGTCAAACTGTGTAGACATTTCATCATGAATCGTTGTACACCAGAACTATGCTTCCAAATTGTGGAATTTTATTTTCCAAAAAATAATTCTGGTCTCGAAATTCATAGAGCAATTCGTTCATTTTATAATCGGCTTAACTTCTGGTTGAACGGTTACGTTAATAAACAAAATTGCATTATATGGAGCGAAGACAGTCGTCAAGCTGTCATTGAATCGCCATTAAAATTGACTGTTTGTTGTGCTTTACATGCTGGCGGCATCATCGATCCTTATTTCTTTCGAAATGAGGAAGAAACTGGCGTTACGGCGATTGGCGGGCATTATCGAGCCATGCTAACGGACTTTTTGTTTCCACAAATTGATCAGCTAAACATCAATAACATTTGGTTTCAACAAGATGAGGCTACATGCCATAAAGCGTGTGCAAGAATCGAGTTATTGCAAAATCAATTTGGCGACAATTTTCTTTCCAGAGGCGGCCCTTAAATTGACCTCGTTCGTGCGTTATAACGCCTACTTTTTAAGGGGCTATGTTAAGTCAATGGTTTATGAAGACAAATTCGAAACTCTTGAAGCGTTGGATCCCAATATGCAAGCCACCAATGACCAAATACAGCCAGAATTATTGGAAAAAATTGTGAAAAATTGAAGTGATTGAATGGAGCATGTAACTCGAAGTCGTGGCGGACATAAATATAATAAAATTATCTAATAGATTAAAATAAAAAAAAAAAAGTTCCTTCCAATAATTTGGCATTTCATTCTTTTATTTTGTTTCAAAGTTCTCAAGCTCTTAAAAAAACACCCGTTATAATAAAAAAAATTTATGGAGATCGACAATTTATTTTACTCTGAAGGTACACCATGAGAGAGTTTGGAGCATATTTTATAAAAATGTCATTTTTGTATAGGGGAAGTATGTTTCAGAAAAATGTTGAGGGAGGAAAATTAATAGGGGTATGTCATACATAGTGGGTGCCGTAGCTCAATGGTTAGTGTGTTGGCCTTCTGATCTGTAGGTCGCGGGTTCAATCCCCGGCTGAAGCATAAAAAAACCGGCTAATATAAGTACAACACGCACAACAGTATTGGAGGAGAAGCTCGGTGGTATCACAATGACCCTTTCTGAACTAAGTGTGTCCTGTCAGAGAGTGGACAGCCACATAACCTAACCTAATCTATGTCATACATACATTTGATCCGGTTAGAAGCAAGATGTTATACATAGATAATAATGAAAATCGTTAACTTTTTCATATTTAGAGCTCGCGGGCCAGTTCTATATTTTCATAATCGGCGCGAAACTTTCTATTTTGAAGTTTTTTATCAAATCTTATATTTTTATCATGTGAGAAACTAAAGAGCAATGCCCTATTTGCAGAATATATTATATTTAAGTCCAAATTCAATTACTAAAAACATATAAGGTATCTGCTAAAGAATATCATTGACAATATCAACCTCATCATAATGAGTAGATATATTTTTTCGTAACATTGACAATCATGATAATCTATGCACATATCCTAAACAATGTCCAAAAATGGTCACTTCATCAAAAGATTAAATACTAGGTACAAAAATACAATACAACTTGACTCTGTAAAATGCAAAATATTCGTACACACTAAAAATCAATGCAATGCGAGAATCAAGTCCTTAATCGAATTCATGAGCGCCAGTCATTTGACGGAATTAACAAAACAATGCAATAGCAATCAATCGTTGCAATTGAGAATTCGTCTTCGTCTTCGTCAATTGCCGCCAAAACAATCAATGCCATACAATGTGCAGTGGTTAACATGGCGCCTTCATATGTCGTTGTTGGGGAATTGCCATCACATCAACGATGACAATGTGTGTCCTGCTTATTGTATTGTTCTTGTTGTTATTGCCTTTGCTGTTGATTGCCTTTGCTGTTATTGCCTTTGCTATTGATGATGGCACATCAATCACATGGACCATAAATTGTGTACAAGATAAGCGTCAAAACGATCGCAACGCAGAGAATTCGCATGCGTATGATGGTGGAAGTGAAGTTGGCGCTCTCGAAACAATTTAATCGGACATGTGAATAAATCACTTCAATGATATTGTTTGATATTGGGTGATTGTGAATTCGGATTGAAGATGTCGAAAATCAGGCGCTGAATACGACACAGGCTTTATTTATGGATCAGTCACATCTCACATAACAACGAAGAGATGAATATACAATAGTCGAAATTCACGTAAAATCAATTTGAATTTCTTATGGATCAATTTTTTTTTTTATATATTATTGAACAGTATCCAGAGCAGATGCACAAGATGAAAACCACAATCAATATCCAAAATCAATTTGGAAGAATCTATTTTTGAAAATATTAAAAAAAAAAAATAATTTCCAGAGCATTTACACAAGATGAGAACCACAAGAGATCAATCAGCCCTGGTATACCAACAGTCCAAATTGGGTTAAACAACTTTTTTTTTCTCATCGATAACACAGCAGTCAGATTTTATAGGTTCCGGTGGCGACAGCCTCACAAAAAAGTATGATGTTCGGTGGACCAGAGGTAGATCTTTAGTAGCTGGTCTGTATGTTTCACTCAGATTTCTTTCTAACCTCAAAAACCCTGCAAAAAACGGCGATGCAGGGTTTTTGGAAGTATTTTGGTTGCTGAATCCGAATCCATAATCGGCATTTCAACATCACTCAGGTTTCTTTCTTACCTAAAAAAAAAAACATGTATAATAAATAATTATCAGAAAATTTGTTTTTTTTTTTGGAAGTGCGAAAAAAATTTAAAAATTTTAGGATGATTACAGAAATCCGAATCGAATTCGGATTCGGTATCCCAAAACCCATAGACTGTGAACACCTTGGGTTATAGGATTCTTACTTTTACTAATTTTAAAAAATTTTTTAGGTTGGGCAGTGGTATCGACAACGGATTCGTATTCAACGACCCATAAACCAAAGAATCAGTCCGTCGGATATTCTACTATTTTTGTAAAGCTCTCACAGTCCAACAAAGTAAAATTAAATTAAGATGTCCGACCAGCCAGACCAGCTAAAACTATGAATGATATTTAAGATCCCAAGGCTATAACAGCCAATTTTACTTTCGTTCATTCCGTTCCGATATTTTTTACGTTAAAGGCACACTTCGCAAATTTAACACCATCGGCGAAAGTGAAATCCTAGAACTAACAATTAGCTAAAGGTCTAACACAAAACCCAGAGCTGTATGCAAAAGAGAAGCTCGATATTTGGGTGCAATACGAATTAATGAAAGCAATCATATAATCGATTTTACATCTTTTTATCTGCGGAACCTTGGCCAAAGGCAACTTTCCTTCAAGGGATAGTGACTGGGAATGAAGAATGAGTCACATGCAATAGTATTGTGCAAAAATGATTGTATTCAAAGGACGCTGAAGCAGCTGAAACAATGGCCAAACTAAGACTGAAAGGAAAGGCTAGCGCTGAAAAGGAATTATCCATTATAAGCTGCTTACATACACTAAATTCTGACAACTACTGATAATAATTTGACCATTTGAAGTTTTGAACTACCTCATAGTCCGAGCTTGACACCAAGCGATTGCCTTCTTCCTTAGTAATAAGAATTTGAATTCAAGACCAGATTATGAAAATCGCATAGTCAAGTTTTTTCCCCAGTAGGGACCAGGCCTATAGCGAGTCTCATAGAAGGCCTTCAGCGGGCCTTTTTTTCTTCAGCGGGCCTATGGAAGTAAATTATAAAACAACTCAAAATTGAATAATCCAAACCATATTTCAAAAAGTCATGAAACCAATATATTTTACAAAATTAAAATCGAAAACTGAGTTAAATTAACAACTTTGGAAATTTCAACTTTCAACTGTAAAGCTGGCAACACAATATATTGCCAACTATGTGCAAGTTTTTTAAGGGATGCAATAGATAGTTATTGTGCTCGCGGTTCGTAATATATATTTGAGTTCATAGCAATTTCTACCATTGTATTTATGTATGTATAACGACTATTAGGCTTACTTCTGGTATTGTATAGCTCAATGTTGATTTCATTAAGTAATTCGGATTTAAAATTCGCCACTTGACGAATTCACGATCTGTGAGATGAGAACGTGGGGATGTATTGTTTCGTTCACATTGTAATTTTGTTTTATTTTTTGTATTTTGTTTGTTTTTAGTTTGGTTTTGCTGCATTTCAACTGACTATCATTGCAGTAGCCATATTCTCATGCGTTATTGCAAAGTTTCGATGTTAAGTGCAGATAAGGTTGGCTTTATAGTTTTTTATTTTTTTTTTTTATATATTTTTTATTGGTAGCAATCTTGAAGCTGTATTCTCTTTGTGTCGCATTTATTACATACATAGTTTATAGAGAATGTGCACAGGCGCGCACGTTTAAATAAATGTCAGGAAGAATCAAGCAACGATTGTCGATCCCGGTGGGCATGAAAATGAAAATTGTTGTAACTTAGTCACGGAGAAAAAAAAATGGAAAGATTCCTTGTTTTTGAAATCGCGTGCTTTCGTTTTTTTTTTCTGCCTCTTTTGTATTTATTATTTTTGTGATGCACAACAGCCACCACCAGTGTAACAGTGCAACAGGATGACAATAATTATGGTCGTTGAGATCGAGTGGTTGTAATATTGTTTTGTGTTTTTTGTCAATGTTGGTTGGAACGTGCAAAGTGTTGGCGCCAATAACGCCACCCAATAAATGTTTCTGGCAAACAATCACATGCCCTATAGCAATAACAGCAATAACAAGTGTGATGATATATCCAAATGATGAAATCCAAAAGGGTAAAATCTTAAATTGCTTGTCCCAGGTGGTTTCATGGTATCTGAGATATTTTTGTGCACACAAATGAACGAACAGAATATTAAGCCAGGCAGTGCGACAGAGTAAGAGCGAGGCTCCATCATTCTCACAACCCTTTGAGCTAGCCCATACAATGGCTATTAATTTCAACTACCACTACTATGTACCTATGTACCTATGTACAAATATGTTGTGTATCCTCCCAGTATTTAATAGCATTCAGCTTAATTCATGTATGCTGTCAACTTGGCGATTTTTCATAATTAAACCTCGAATTGGCAATAGCAACAAGCAAGATAAGCAGCCAAACCAAACAGAGATGACGAACAAGAAAAAATCCGCAACACAACAAGTAAAAGATGAGAGAAAAATCGGAGGCGGTCAAGTTATTTAGGTTGGTACACTGTACACATAGATATACACCCAACACGTTGATAGGTCATTTTGTTCATTATTAAAAATCAATTTTACTTGCATACATACGTACATAATAACTATTAGGTACTTGCTGATCATATATGAAATTGTATTCGATCATGGCGATCGCTACTACCATATTCTCGACAATGTTGCTTCTTGTAAGAAGGGAGATGATTTGGT
The DNA here is from genome assembly GCA_963854835.1 of Megamerina dolium. NCBI lineage: Eukaryota > Metazoa > Arthropoda > Insecta > Diptera > Megamerinidae > Megamerina > Megamerina dolium. The sequence goes on along the minus strand of OY978528.1, from coordinate 59,747,609 downwards.
CGTACGTGGCAATTCTTGTTCTATCTACAGCAGCCGAACAGCAGCAGAATAAAAAAAAATTATTGATGTAGATGTTGATGTTGTTGTTGTTGCGATCGTAAATATCTGCACAATGTACTGGAACTTCAACTAAGTGCGATCGTGCTAGGAATTCATAAATCATATCACTTGTCGACAAGTCAATAAATTTGTTCGTTAGTCAAACAACCATACATACATATTGTATGTATATTATATTTACAAGTTCATACTACATACGCGCGAAAAAATATTCACTGTTGTCTCAAGAATCCTCTTTTCTTTTTTTTTGAGATCGGCATTTAATCAAAAGGAAGTTTGCATGCCGTAAGCAAACAGCAGCAACAACATTTTAATAATTCTAACGACAGCAATAATCATCTGATATGTATACAACAACAACAAATAACTTCAATATATCGAAACTTTAATATCATACACTTGGAAAAATATCTTTGGAATGATAATTTTGTATGAGAGCTAGGTTTGGTTGTGATCTGATAACATCCTTTCCCGAAAACGCATAAAAAAAAATAAATATGTGGCACTTAAAGCCCCAAAGGGCTCATTGGCCGAGCTTCTCTTCCATTACTGTTGTGCGTCTTAAATTTTGGACAGTATTAGAAGGGACCTACTTATTTTAGCCGGTTCCGAACGGCAGAGCACTTGTGACATCACTTTTTCTGAGCTCAGTCACAGAGTTCTTTTAGAAGCTTTTTCATGGCAAGTTGTTACTGTCGAAAGAATTGCCAATTGCTTGCCGACAGGTGGGCACCGTTCGAAAGAAACATCTTATCGATATTAAATTTGTTATGCATCAGCCGGGGATTGAACCACGACCTACAGATCAGAAGGCGAACACTCTAACCACTGAGCTACGGCACCCGAAAACGCATGTTTCTTGTTAAAAAATAACTTCATGTGCCGTGTTTTACGTGAATAGTATTGCATTTAAGTGCAAAAAATGTGAAAACCTACACTTTAAATCATATTTTTGTATGGGACAATAACGTTCGTACCTTCTTAATCTCAAAAATAACTTGGCAGCTCAATGGCAATGCATTTCAGTCCAAAAAGTCCGAGAGCTAACAATTGTTTTCATCCGATTCTTGAAGAGGCTTGTTCGTTGATAAAAATATGATTATATGCGGAGTTTCAACTCTGTAACTCTATGAGCCTGCGCCAGGTCCGATAATTTACTTTCGAAATCAACTTTTTGTTTTATGCGGGGTAGGTTTAGTTTTGATAATGGTAATGGTAGTACGGAGCATTTGAAGGTCTTCATCTTCTAGTAGGTATTAACTTAGGATTTTGTGCCTCTTGTGGCCTAATGGATCACAGGTTGTGATTGTTGTTGTTCCATGGACTCTTCCTCATTCTCTTCCTGGATGCTCCTGTTTTGTATAGGTGTTGATTGCATACGTGGCCCATTAGTGCTCCGGAGAGTAATCTAAGATTCTTTTTGTTTAAGTAGAGAGTGGTGTTTGCTCTTTTGGCGTCAAAGCTCAGGAATTTTTTTGGGGTGGTTGAGACCGCCAGTGTTATTCCAATATTCTCTGATTTTATGTTGGATCCATTTCTTGGTATCCTGTTTTATTTTGTTTTTATTGAATCGGGGTTGGACCGATAAATGGCCCTTCATTCCCTTTTTTGGCATAAAGGTCCGACTTTTCATTACCTTCGTCTCGTTCATGTCCTGGCACCCAGATCAGAGAGACCTGATTGTGGATGGCCAGTTTGTTGAGTGCATTGTTACACTCTGTGAGGACTTTTGATGTGAATATGTAGCTTTTAAGAGTTTTGAGAACTGATTGACTGTCTGAGAGTATTTTTATTTTGACTCTTTGGAGTCCTCTTTTGGATAGCATTTCCAGTGTTTCCATTATAGCATAAAACTCTGCATGGAAAATTGTAGTGTCCGCACTTAGTGTTATTGATTTGTGTATTCTAGGTCCCACTATTCCTGCTCCTACACCCTGAAGCGTTTTGGATCCATTTGCGAATCGTCGCGTATCCATGTTGGGCAAGCGTTCCACTCATGACTTTATATAACCTGGTGAAATTGAGTACTTGGTCTGTGTGGTCACTTGTCTGGGTCATATGTGTAACATTTCCGACCTTGTTTAAGATCTCTAAGTGTCCAGCCAGATTATCTGGTTTGAATTTTTCTTTCATATGAATTGAGAGTGCTTGCATTACAGCAGCCTCTCGCTATATGCAGCGATGGTAAATTTAACAACGCTTCCATGCCAGCAATTGGGGTAGTTTCCATAGCCCCTGTGATGCTTTTTGATATAGCTGTTGTTTGGTTGGTTTTTAACCACCATACCAATGACCCATATAGTATAATGGGTCTAACCACTTGGGTGTAAATTACAGAAGGTTATTTTGGAGACCCCAGAGTTTCCCTAGAAGTTGCTTTGTGAAATCCTGAGGTTCACCTCGATTGCTCTAGATTTTCTGCAGTTCTACATACAGGAAGTCCTGACAAAATCGATGTTTCTGATATTAACTTATTGTACAGCACAATTCAATATACCCTTGACTCTTTGAGTGTAGGATATAATAAACAAACAAAAATGGCGAATGAATAGCATGTAATGAAAGTCGCCTATGAGACAGACCAGCTTGTAAATTTAATCACCGATCTGTACTCAGGTGTATCGAATGCAATCTAATATGAGTATGTATTCGTGCATATAATATATTGTATATTATAAATAACAGCAAGTCTTGAGAATTTACAACAACAAAAAAGAGTATCGATAAAAGAAGAAGAAGAAAGAAATGTCCTCTTCAGATTGGTAATTACTTGTATTTATGTGAAGAGAATATCGACAATTTGTTGCCTATTGAACACACGTAACGAACGTGTGATAGGAATCGATGTTTATAATATTTTATTATATGCAAATAGCCTTCAGTTACTCGTACAAGTATTTGCAGAATTCATTTTATATTGGCATCTAATAATTGATAATGGTGATGTTTCTACTTGACTACTTGAACTACTTTGACTGCTTATAGTGTACTACGAATAAAAATTTCAAAATTGCAGAACTCGAACTTGAAAAATAATGGTACTTTCCTTAGAAATATGCCCAATTTTGTGCTTAAAATGTAATTTCTTACATGGGGACTATATATAATTTTCAATGGAATGGCTTCAAATGTTTTGTGGTGTACTATTTTGATGAGAATATAAAATTTCCAAAGTTTTAAAATTATGCAACTAAAACTAATGGTAGCTTCCATACAAGTTTATCGATTTTCGTTTCAAAAATGCACATTTCGTATGGGGGCTATGTCAATTTTTTAGCAGAATGATTTCAAATCTTTTGTGTTGTACTATTTTGGTTAAAAAATACAAATTTCAAAGTTTCTGATGTATGGATTGAGAAATAATGGAGCTTTCCATACAAATTTATTGATTTTCTTTTAAAAAATGAACATTTTATATGGGAGCTATGTTTAATTTTAAACGGAATGACTTCAAAGAATTGAGAGTGTACTATTTTGGTAAATAAGAAATCATATTTCAACTGCTTTAATAATTGTGCTGTGAAAAATAATTATTTATTCCATACAAATATGTTGCTTTTCATATAAAAAAAATTATTGTAGTACAGCGACTATAGTTATTTTAGAGCAGACTGACTTAGTGGTGTCACTATTTTGAAAATTGAAAATTATATGTTAGAAAATAATGCTGCATTCCATACAAATGTTTCGATATTCCTTTCAAAAGATGTTATTTCATATGGGGACTATGTTTACTTTTGAACATAATGACTTCCAATTTTCAGAGGAATACTATTTTGATAAAAAAAAAAAAAAATCCGAAGTTTTGGAGTTATGCACTGAAAAATAACGGTACTTTCCCTACAAATTCGTCGATTTTTATTGAAGTCCTTGAAATTATTTGTTTAAAATTTCCAGTCAAATATTATTTTGATGAAGAAATAAAATTTTAAATAGATCAAAATTATGTGTCAAAAGTTAGCTATGCATTCCATATAAATTTGATGATTTTTCGTTTGAAAACTGCTTGGAAAAATAACGGTACGTTTATCTTTTTGGGTAGGTGCCGTGGCTAAGTGGTTAGTTTCTTTGGTCTTCTGATTCGTAAGTTGTGAGCTCAATCCCCGACCGTGACATCTTTAATATCGAAAAAAAAAATTTCTTTCGAACGGAGCTCACCTGTCGGCAAGTAATTGGCAATTCTTCCGGCAGTATCGATTTGCCATGAAAAAGCTTCTAAAAGAACTATCTTACAAAACTCAGAAAGAGTTATGCCGTTCGGAGCCGGCTAAAATAAGTAGATCCAGTAATGGAAGAGAAGCTTGGCCAAAGAGCCCTTCTAGGCTTATAAGTGCCACATACATATATTTTTTTTTTAACTTTTTGATATTTATTCAATAAAATAAAATTTTATTTGAGTACTGCGTTTATTTGTTAATGGAATAGCTTCAAATTATGGTAAACATGGTAATTATGTTTACAATTTGTGTTTTTTATTTTTTTGGTATGAAATAAAAATTAATTTTTGAGTTCATTTTTACCCTTTCACACGTCAACCCCATGAACATCATGAACTTCATATCTGAGTTATAAAATAGGCAAAGAAAGTCAAAATATAATTTATATTTTTGAGTACTTATTTTTGGTTTTTGATTAAAAATTATTCATTCTGAGCAGAAATGAACCGAAAATAATTATAAAATTTCAATTTTTTTTATATGTCTTTTAATGACTGCAATCACATTGCATTCAATACAGTGTGAAACGAGGTTTTCAAACATGTTTGAATGCAAATGTAAAAAAATACAAAAAATTATAAGCCATTTCAACAACCATGTATTGACAACATACGAGTAAAATAACCAATTCAATGATAATCGATTTTAATCTGCATAAGTTGCTTCATTTATGCATATACGAAATGCATTCTGCATCTGCTACACTAGGAAACCTCATGACTGCTATGCTATGCTAACCAACTCAACAAAATAGCCGCAGGTTTTAAAAAAATTATTGTTTGATTTGATTTCTATTTAGCAATGCATGTTTCTGTCTTTATGGCTGCCACTGTTCTGTGTACAATTTGGCAGCTACCGTACGTAAGGCGCTTCATTGAAATATGTAATCAATGTACTCATTCATATACTCGAAAGGTGTTTGTTGTTCTTCTGCTTTACCATTTTGTCAAATGATTTAAACCACGATCATACGACTACTACTACAGCAACAAATATAAATGCATACAAAAAAAAAGCAAAAAGTAATAAATTAATAGAAAACAAGTTGAAGCAGCGCATATGTAATAAATTGCAAATGAATAAATACATAAATTTTCTTCGATTGGTTTCATCCTGCGATGCATTTAGTGGGTGTGCATGTGTGTATTATGTCTGGAGGCCAATTATTATGTACCACACACAGAAAATCGCATACAATCACACATGGAAAATAAAAATTCACACACACACACAAAACAAATAAACAAACAACAAAAACAAAGAAGGTGTTTCCAAGTTGTTATGAGTTTTAAAATCACAAAAAGCCAATCGCTTACATTTATTTGATTTTAATCGATTTTCATATTGCAAATGGAAGGCTAAGAAAGAACTATGCAATTCCACAAATGTTATTAAGTACTACTACTACTACACACGCGCATTCCTATAAGCAGAAAGCATTGTGTCTTCTGCATTTGTCTGTCTGTCTGTCTGTCTGTCTACGTTATAATTACAATTCGAATTTTTGACGCCTCTCAAACCTCCCAATGTTTGTTTAAAAGAAATTGCCACATTTAATTAAAATAAAATATAGTGAGGCTTAAGCATACATACGAGTACATATGTAGTTAGTCACCACATTTGTTTATTTTCATTAAATACATCCATTTACCTTGCAATAATTTGTTTACTCTTACGCACACGCAAAAGAGGGTGTCAATACAAGACCACACCATGAGTTGCAGAGAAAATTTTTAATGTTGCAGATTAGTGATCTTCTGTATAAGGTACATTTTACTCTGCATTACACTAGATTTAATAGTTGGCGCCACAGAAAATATTTTGTATTGTTTAACATTGGATACTACAGGGTGGCGCATATTTTATTATTTTTTTTTTTATTCGAAGGGGGAATCTTTCATAGATACCGTCAGCCATAGACGGCATGTACGATTCATACTGTCCGCTAAGGACACACCTCATTCGGGACCACGCCCAGTCAGTATTATCTTACTATGCTGGACTTGCGAACCAGTACGCCTACGTAATAAACCCTTAACTCCGACTTCTGTAGCTTGTATTTTATTTGGCTCTGCGAGACCGCCGTTAAGCACTACTTCGCAGGACCGAGCTAGCCCAAAAAGGCTCTTCACACACGCCCTACAGGGTTATTCATCCGTTGCATGTATATTTCTACTTCTACGCTCCCTTTCTTTCGTCCTGAGCTCCTGGGGCGCTATTGCGGACCATTCCTTCATCTTAGCCCACACCAATCTCGATTGCAGCATGTGGCTCACAATGTTATCGGTTGTCATCCTTTCGTTTATTAATCTCTCTATATCCCCTCTCTCTGCTACATATCTCGAACAAGAGAAAAAGATATGCTCTATGTTTTCACCGACACTGCGCATATATGGCGCATATGTAACGAACGAACTGTGTGAGCTGTGGCTCCATCTTGTTGAAACCACAATTGTGGATTGCACTCTACCTTTGGCCTTAAAAAATTATCAATCATTACCCGGTATTGAATGCCGTGCCTATTAACCCGAACTTGTTCGCCGTTTTCGTAAAAAGATGATCGAATTATCCTTTCTGAAGTTATTCCACTCCATACTGTGCATCTAAGTGGGTGCATTTGATGTTCAATAATTACTCTTGGAGTTTACTTACTTACTGACTTACTTATGTGGCCGTAACAACCGAATATCGATTTAGGCCGAATATAACATGCTTCGCCAGCCATCTCTGTTCTTCGCTAGCTGGCGCCAGTTAGAAATTCCAAGCGCCATCAGGTTCTCCAGTACTTGGTCTTTCCACCGGAGGTTAGGTCTTCCTCTTCTGCGTCGTCCACCAGTGGGTTCCGAATATAACACCTTCTTAGCTGAAGCGTGTTCTTCCATTCGCTCGACATGACCTAGCCAGCGCAGCCGCTGGATTTTGATGAGCTTTACTATGTCAATATCGGCATACAGCTCGTACAGCTGATGGTTGTACCTTATTCGGTACTCGCCACCAACGCAAATAGGTCCAAAGATCTTGCGTAGGACTTTTCTCTCGAAAACTCCAAGCATTCGCTCATCCGAGGTGGAAATTGTCCAGGCTTCAGCGCCATATGTTAGGACAGGCATGATGAGAGACTTGTAGAGTGTAGTTTTCGTTCTTCGAGAGAGGGCTCGACTTCTCAATTGCTTACTCAGCCCAAAGTAACACCTGTTAGCAAGAGTTATCCTACGCATGATCTCCAAGCTGACGTCATTACTGCTGTTAATGCTGGTTCCAAGATAGACAAAGTCCCTTACTACTTCAAAAGCGTAGTTGTCAACAGTGACGTGCTGTCCAAGACGCCGGGACTCTTTGTTTGTTGACACTAGATACTTCGTCTTGCCCTCGTTCACCGTGAGACCCATCCGACGCGACTCTCTTTCGAACTCTGAGAATGCTGCACTGACTGCTCGCGTGTTCATGCCGATTATGTCAATATCGTCGGCATACGCTAACAGCATGACACTTTTGTTGAAGATAGTGCCATTATGTCGTAGATCAGCAGCTCGTATTATTTTCTCCATAATAAGACTGAAGAAGTCGCACGATAACGAATCACCTTGTCTGAAACCCCGTTCGGTATTGAACGGTGCGGAGAGGTCCTTCCCAATTTTCACTGCACAACGGGAGTTATGCAGTGTCATTCTACAAAGTCGAATGAGCTTTGCAGGAATACCGAACTCAGACATTGTTGCGTAGAGGTAATCCCTTACCGGATTGTCGAAAGCGGCTTTATAATCAACAAATATTAAATATATAGTGTGATTAACTTTACGCACAAAGTTTTAGCTTCAGAGCTTTATATGTTCATGCTCAAAGTGAGAAACCGGGCATTCAACAACATATTTTTGTATGGAAAGTAGGCGTGGTTTTCATCTGATTTTGGCCATTCCCGAACTCATACGTTTGTTGATCAAAATAGTCAATATTTAGCTTGGTCGCTCTATATGAATATTAAAATTGTAATTATAAATATAATACGACCTCTGAACAATGGGTATAAAAGCCACAATTTAAAATTGAAAATGTTTAACATTTTAAATTTCAAAACTATCTAGGATATTGCATGAGTATATACCATCATTTATATGACTCACTGTATATACAGTACTTGTACTTGTACATATATTTCATATTTCAACAAATTTTCAAGTGGAGTGTGGTGAATTAGTGAACAATTTATAAACAATACCTTTTCATAGATTAGATGCAAAAATTTGTCTCAAAGTTGTGCATAATTAATGAGAGAATCTAAACAGGTGTGTGCACCATCACTACCAACAACAATTACAAGAAATATATTGAAAACACTTGCTATCAAATATGAAAACATAAAAGATTAAGTTTCACAACTATGTACTATTTTGCAACAACAACAACAACAACAAATTACACTTTTTGGCAATTTGCATAAGAGCCGTGTAAGGGTAGCTAACAAACATACACACACACACATACATATATATGCTCACGTACGTTTATAACTATTCGTACAAACGAGTAGATTGTAGGCCTGTTTTTATTTTAATATATATTAGTATACTACATCTTGCATGAAAAGTATCCTTGTTTTCGAAAATATTCTGTATTTTAAAATTGTTTATATATATGACGAGATAATTAGCTTTCAACGCAATCTTGACTAATTTCAAGCTGTATGAAACCCTCCACGAAAATAACCTCGTAAGAAGAGATCATCATGGGTGAATCTGGGAATCATCGGGAGAAGATTTTAAATAAATTTAGACAAATGTCATTTAATGAAACTCTTCAAAGCACAGATACTTTTCATACACTCCACCTAACTATAATACTTGATTTATTAAACTTATATATGAAAACAATGGAGGATGTATGTAGTTTAGTGTGAAATTCGACGTCATAAATTAACAAGTACGCAAAATAAAAATACCAACAACAAGAAACTAAGTAATACAATGCACTAATGACAAGAGTTGGCTGAAATGCGAATGAAAGTGGGCATATTTAGTTTTTTTTTTGTATCAAAATATACCTATACAATGCTTTCAAACATAGTCTGTTGAGTGCATTTGCTTGTCAATGGAAAAAGGTTCTTTCCAAACACCAAAATATTACGCCAACAAGAAAACGTGAAGAGAAGAGAAACAAAACCAATGCAAAAACTATATGCAAGCAATAAGCTAAGAAGAGTTACATTTTTTTTTTTGTGATGTTGTAATGGAGTTAGCCAACCTCAGCATGCGTTAAGTCCTTTTTAGCCAACAACCGAAAAAGAAAACTAAGAAAAAAGCAAGCTGTTGCTTTTTCAGCCCAAACCATCTGAATATATGTATAAGAATGTATGTATGTACTAGCAGTGGTGACCACTTTCTGGCGGAAACATTTGTTTCGAATTCCTCATCATAAGTCATAGGGTTTTTACCGAAATAAATATACAGGAATAATATGCACGCGTATGCACTAACTAAAGTGACGGCAACACTACGGCAGCTTACATTGGCTGACCATACTCTATAAAAGTATAAATAATGGGTGTTTTTTTAGAGCAAATGATTGATGATCAATTTGAAATTAAAAGTAATTTTATTTTTAGTGCAAATAAATTTTAAACATTAAAATATCATTTCGATTACGCAACCCCTCGATTAAAGTATATAAAGTTAATCTAATGGCAGAATAAATATCTTAAAAAATGGTCGAAATCAGATGTAAACCACTCTTGTCCTCCATACAAAAGTATGTCGCTGTATGTGTTTTTCCACATTTTGCTAGCAAAAATATAAAGTTATGAAGCTGGATAAGTTCCCATTACATACGATTATATTTACTAATTGATAGATATTTTTTAAAATTATCTCGATCGAATAAAAACCAAGCCTACTTCCCTGCACAAATTTCCAACTTTTGTGCGCGAAAATATAAAGTTATCATGCTGAAACTTGGTTCAAAAGATTATAATGGCTAAATAATAGACATATTCGAAAATGGGCTGAATCGGATAAAAATCTAGCTTATCTCCCATACAAAAATATGCTTCCATTTACATAGTTTAATACTTTGTGACCGAAATTGCAAAGTTATCAGGCTGAACCTCGGTACATACCATATGCTACAATACATATATTCTAATGAATGGGGATTGCAAATATGGTAAATTATATATTTTAGGGATTAGCCGAATCAAACCACTTATATGGATCTCTTTTCGTCCCTCAAATCGTGTGTTAATTATTTGTTCGGTTGCAGAATTCTTCTACTTCCTTCCTCATATTAATATCACGCGTTATTTCAAGCATGTCTCTGTGGGGTATGTTCCACATTTCGAGTTCATCAATAAATTGGGGACCCAGTGTGGACATCCTCCTGCTTGCCAATGCAGGTCACTGGCACACTATGTGCGCCTCTGTCTCTGCCTCTTCCATGCATAATCTGCAAATGTCAGCATCCTCCCCATCAGCAAGTCCCATCTCGCTGAGGTGGTACCTGAAATTGCCATGCCCAGTTATTAATGCAGTCAACCAGCTTAGAGTCAATCGTCCTAAACTGAGAGCCCTACCCGATTTACTGCCCTTTGATAGCCTCAACGAAGCCTTTGCCTTTTTACAAGTGGATAAGTTCTCCCATCTCGTGAGATGGTGTGTCTTTATCCACTCTTCGACCTTTGCCTTCACTATCCCGCTGCTAAGCGTAACTACTGGTTCCGGTCCATAAAATTCGGCTTCAGATCCTTGTCTAGCCAAGGCGTCTGCAGCTTCATGTTGTTTTATACTAATGTGTCCCTTCACCAACATAAGAGTAATCGCATTACTACACTGAACACATTCGAGCGCCAACTTAGAAGATACCTTAGCATCCGGCTGACTACCGCCTGGTTATCAAGTGTTAGCATCCAGTAGATGATCTAGCGCATGCATTAAACCAAACATTTCTGCTTGATAGACCGATACGTATCTTCCCAAATTCAGAGTGCATGCCAGTCCCAACTCTTTAGAGAAGATTCCAGCACCCGCTCTGCCATCCATTAATGAACCATCTGTAAAAATACTGATGTCATTTTCCTCATATACATCATGTGTCTTGTGTCATGTGGCCGTCTTCAATGAGTGCTCTGTGTGACTTTTCAGTCATCTTCAGCCTACCTACTCCTTCCGTTGGCATTTGCGCCTCCTTTACACTGCTATATAACAGTGACAGGATGCCCCTGTGCCCTATCTCCGCGCCGAATCCATACCAATTATTGGTTGTCTTCAGACGTAATGCTGTTAATGCCGCCGACTTCATAATATGCAAGTCCAACGGCAGCAGCCCCAGAAAGATTTCCAATGCTGCTACTAGGGTCGTCCGGATAGCTGCGGTAATCCCAATACAAGCCATTCTTTACACCCTATCTAACTTGCTTTTCGCGGTATTTTGGGTGTCCTTAGGCCACCAGACCACGGCAGCATACGCTATTATGGGCCTTACCATCGTTGTGTAGATCCAGTGCGCTGCTCTGGGAGTAATTCTCCACATGAGACCGAACACTCTCTTACACTGCTGCAATACCCGCTTGCCCCTCTGGATCTTGTCATCGACATGACTATTCCAATTCAGCTTGTTATCCAGGATGACACCTAAATACTTTACTTCCTTGAAGACGTTGATGTTCGATCCAAAAAGCCTAAGAGGGTCTATTGTTTGTAAAGAGTACTGTTTCCGACTTACTAGCATTTACAGAGAGACTTTGTGCAAAATGGTTAGATTCATATAAAAACCCTTCCTGCGTCTCATACAAAAGAATATTCTCGGCTGTACTTTTCTGATAACCCCAATTACAGATGATGGTGTTGATGTTCCACCACCCGACTATGACGAGGTTGAAACGGCCATTTTAAGGCTGAAGAACAACAAAGCTGCAGGTGCTGATGGCCTGCCTGCCGAGTTGTTTAAGACCGGAGGCGATGAGCTGCTCACCCGCATGCACCAGCTCATAAGCAGAATATGGTCGGATGAAAGCATGCCTGATGATTGGAGGGTCAGTGTTCTCTGTCCTGTACATAAAAAAGGAGACCCCACAATTTGCGCCAACTACCGTGGAATAAGTCTCCTGAGTATCGCGTACAAGGTTCTATCGAGCGTACTCTGTGAAAGATTGAAGCCTATGCTCAGCAACCTGATTGGACCTTATCAGTGTGGCTTCAGACCTGGTAAATCCACCATCGACCAGATTTTCACACTGCGCCAAATCCTGGAGAAGACCCAAGAAAAACAGATCGACACACACCACCTATTTGTTGATTATAAAGCCGCTTTCGACAGTCCGGTAAGGGATTACCTCTACGCAACAATGTCTGAGTTCGGTATCCTGCAAAGCTCATTCGACTTTGTAGAATGACACTGCATAACTCCCGTTGTGCAGTGAAAATTGGGAAGGACCTCTCCGCACCGTTTAATACCGAACGGGGTTTCAGACAAGGTGATTCGTTATCGTGCGACTTCTTCAATCTTATTATGGAGAAAATAATACGAGCTGCTGATCTACGACATAATGGCACTATCTTCAACAAAAGTGTCATGCTGTTAGCGTATGCCGACGATATTGACATAATCGGCATGAACACGCGAGCAGTCAGTGCAGCATTCTCAGAGTTGGAAAGAGAGTCGCGTCGGATGGGTCTCACGGTGAACGAGGGCAAGACGAAGTATCTAGTGTCAACAAACAAAGAGTCCCGGCGTCTTGGACAGCACGTCACTGTTGACAACTACGCTTTTGAAGTAGTAAGGGACTTTGTCTATCTTGGAACCAGCATTAACATCAGTAATGACGTCAGCTTGGAGATCATGCGTAGGATAACTCTTGCTAACAGGTGTTACTTTGGGCTGAGTAAGCAATTGAGAAGTCGAGCCCTCTCTCGAAGAACGAAAACTACACTCTACAAGTCTCTCATCATGCCTGTCCTAACATATGGCGCTGAAGCCTGGACAATTTCCACCTCGGATGAGCGAATACTTGGAGTTTTCGAGAGAAAAGTCCTACGCAAGATCTTTGGACCTATTTGCGTTGGTGGCGAGTACCGAATAAGGTACAACCATGAGCTGTACGAGCTGTATGCCGATATTGACATAGTAAAGCGCATCAAAATCCAGCGGCTGCGCTGGCTAGGTCATGTCGAGCGAATGGAAGAACACGCTCCAGCTAAGAAGGTGTTATATTCGGAACCCGCTGGAGGACGACGCAAAAGAGGAAGACCAAACCTCCGGTGGAAAGACCAAGTACTGGAGAACCTGACGGCGCTTGGAATTTCTAACTGGCGCCAGCTAGCGAAGAACAGAGATGGCTGGCGAAGCATGTTATTTTCGGCCTAAATCGATATTCGGTTGTTATGGCCACATAAGTAAGTAAGTAAGTACTTTTCTGTACGAACATAGTGAAATGAAGATCGGGGCATACGATTATTTATATGAGTGGTATCGGATGACAAATGCCTATCATCAGCATATTTTTATTAAGTATATCTATCTGATGAAAGGTTCTGAAGTTTAGCATAATTTAAAGCCTTTTCATGCCAAACGTTGTTAACTTCCACTACAAACCATTATTATTCTTAAACAAACACCCTTTATGTATTCGATGCAATTTACCAGTGTGAATTGGATATGTGAATTAAATCCACGTGAATCCTTTTTTTTTTTTGTTTGTTTTTGAATAACGCAATATTATGTGTGTCTTCTGTTATGGGGCTTTTTTACGCTCTTACTGCGATGAAAATAAATTAACTTGAAAGTATTGAGGAAGAAGAAATTACATACGATGTCATCGTATATTGGCTGCTGCCTCATTAATGGCACTCTACAATACTAAACATGTTGACTTGAAGTTGACTATTGACGATGAAGAGGAATTTTAACAAAAGATATGCTATTGTTGTTTTACACATTTTTATAAACACATTGAACTATTGAACTCTCGATTTTCTTGGTTAAACAGCAAACGCATATGCCTTAAGCTTCTAAATATAAACTATATGAAAAGGCGTAAGTAAAGCGCCTACATTTACCTCATTTTATACGACAAATGTACTATCAAGAATCAGCAATTATTCATTAAATGTTTATCTCAGAAGGTAGTAATTAATTACATTAAATTAACCAACGATTAATAAAATAAAAACGAATTTTTCAAGTCACGCATGCAAATTTTCGTGCATTTTTTTTTTTTTTGTTTGCTGCTTGTTTCTTTGGCAATGCCTTGCAAGCGATTCAAACATAGCATAGCGCAGACCTCACGTATTACACGTTCTCCTATATATTTGTATATTTATATATGCAGTGAAGTTGCATTATACGTTGCCATTCTACGAATATGTATTGTTGTACATAAGATTGAGACCAATCACGCTTTGAAAGGAAAACTTCAAAACATGGCCCATGATTATGGTTGGCAAAGCACAATGCATGTCCATGTGCAGGTTGTAACTTTATTTATGACATAGATGATGATGATGATGATGATGATGATGATGATGATGATGATGATGATTTCGCAATTATAAATGAAAATATTACACTACCATCACTGTCGACCATTCTGTAATCAAGAATTTTCTCTTAACCATTTCACGATGCATTGTCAATACAAAAATGGCTTTCGAATGTTACCGCCTTCTGTACTGGTGGAAATTGAAAAGCGGCGACCAATTGTCGTCGCCAATTTGATCTGCATCAAAAACACGGCCAACAACAATACTATGGCTGCCAACATAATCGATAACATCGCCACCAGGTTGTTAATCTCTGCTGCAATGTAACGATGGAGACAGGTTTCATGCTCTTGCTCTCCTATTCCTGCTTACGTATGCTCCTGTGTGACTTGATCGATGTACTTATATGTACATAGTTCCTTTAGCTTGTCTATCAGCCAGTTTAAATGTATTTTTGTACTTGTTGTCACATTAAACTTGTAAAATGTTGTTTTTCCCACATAGCTGATGGCCTGTATAAGTACAATCTATAGGTGGGGAAAAAGTATTGGGTTGAAAATTGATGCCTATGATTATTTTTACTAGCAAACGCATGAGTAAAATGTAAATCGGCAAAATTGAGCGAAACCCAAGTTCACCTCCAATACAAAAGTATATTTTGAATGTATCTTCTCAAACTCTGCACACGAAAATATAAAGCTATCGAACTAAAACGTGATACATATAGTTGGCTTGAGCATAGAAATGATATATTGGGTGTTCGAAAAAGTTGGGTTTCACAATTTGACCAAAAATTAAACACTTTTCTTAAGCGAGCTTTATTAGACCAAATTTTTGGGATAAAGACATTCTTAAATCTCTACAGAATTTTAATTTACACCATTAAGAGAGTTCTGCAGAGATCAAAGCAAATGATAATCTGCAGGTACAAAGTCCGGGCTATATGGTGGATGCATCAAAAGTACCCAGCCAAATGGAAATTCGATCCATTAAATTTTTCACTGTTAATTTATGTGGCACCCAAGCATCGGGTTTCTTTGTGTATCCAGCATTCTACAAATGGTTGATAACTATTTGGTGATGAATGCCTAGCTCCCTAGCCACGTCCACACTGCTTATGTCCCGGTCTTGATCAATTTTGACCATGTTTTCGTCGACTTTTCAGTGATTGGTCGACCAAGGCGAGGTGCATCTTTAACATCAAAATTATCAGATCGATAACGAGCAAACCGCTTCCCTGCTGTTTTTCTAGCACCGTCTTCGTAAAGTTCACAAATTTTTTCAACAGCCTACAACGCAATCTTACCTTTTCTATAGTACGATACAAGAGCAAAATATGACGATAATATCAGGTCAGTCCATAAGTTCGTGCATTATACTTTCAATAGTTTCACAGTAGGCGCATCTTGTACGCAAGAAGCGCCTACTGTGATTCATGGGTGATAAAGGAATTATTTTTATTTTATTTTATGTATTGTGCATTCAACAAGTGATTTTAATCGCGGATAGAAGTACGCGTTTATAGGTAGGAGGCATATTTTGTATTTTTTTTTACGTTGAGGATGCCCCACGCTCTGCTCGTCCTGAGGTCTTTAACCCCGACGCCTGGCTGGAACTCGTGGAAGCTGAGCCAAGTTTGACAGTCGATATGATGGCTGGAAGGAAGGTTAAATTCATCACATGGAACAGTTTTCAGGCACCTGGTTCAATTGAGCAAGGTTCCATAGCTGGGAAAATGGGTTCCGCATAAAGTTTCCGTCGCAAACCTTCAGCAGAGAGTGAATGTGTGTTCTCAGCTTGAAAATGAGAGTTTCTAAAACGACGAAAAATGGATTCTTTACAATAATCCTGTTCGCAAACGCCAATGGTTAGATAAAGATGAAACATCAGAACCAACTCCCAGAGATGGCCTCCTGTTGGTGCGATATAGCCGGTATAATTTATTTTGATCTGCTGGAACCAAACCAGACGATCACAGCTGATTATTATTGCTATCAACTATTCAAACTGAATGAAGCACTTGAAAAATTCGACCGTCTTTAGTCAATAGACGCAAAGTTTTGTTTCACCACGACAACGCAAGACCGCATACTGCAAAAGAGACCTTAGGCAAGCTGAACGAGCTCGGATGGGAGCTAATGCCACATCCACCATACTCTCCGGATATTGCACCTTGCGATTATCACCTTTTCCGCGGACTTTAGTCTCATTTAAGTAATACGAACTATGTAATCGAATAAAAACTGAAGCTGAAACTCATTACTTACAATTGCATTTCCTAATGAAAATGAACGCCACCAGATAAATACGACGCCTTGCACTCATAAAAAAGGAACAAATTACTGAACCTGAACCAAATACTTTTTCCCCAATTCAATTTACATATATCGATGCATTCGTTGATGCTACTGCATAATGAGTGTGCTTTACCTACCATAATTTTGTAGAGGAAAGCCATCCATTGGTAGAAAATACAATGTCATTTTGATTGAAACAATAATAAACCAACCGGAATAGCGAACCATCATCAGATTAGAAACATTCCCAATGGATTTCCGCATACAACTAAACTTGGCTACTATTTATATGTTAACAAATTAATTATTGCAATTTAAGTGGTCTGATTCTATGTAAGAGAAAAAGAGAGCGAAAGAGAGATGATGCTGAAAAATTGCACTGCCAACTATTTACTTCAATCTGCTGAAAAGTTAATTAGTGTTTTTCCTCTTTCATATTCGTATTTACATACGAGTTTGTCTCATAACTTGTGTGTTAGCAAATGCTATATCGCATCTCAGCTCCACTGGCCACCGTTGTTCGTCTTTATCGAGCATGTAGACAATAAAATTAAGTTAGTGGTCATTATCGGATGAGCTTCTGGAAGTTTTACTTAAGCATGTCATTCTAAAATTAATCCAATGCTGTATGCAAAACAGGCTCAAACACATACTCGTAGTACATGAACAGACAGCGACACTGATGTTGGCTGTACTCCTTGTCGTGTTAAACGAGAGGCCACACACAAAGTTCTACGTGGCGGCATAACTGACTGGCTGGTTGGCTACTGGCATTTCTTGGCATTTGCTTTTGATTACAAACAACAATAATAAATACAACACACAAAATCACAGATTATCATAAATAATGTGGAGCACAGAAGTCAACAGGATAGGAGCCATAGTAGATCACACAATACATAAAGAAACAAACAATCCAACCAAGCAACATGCTTAATGCAATGTAAGTAATAATAGAGCGCGAGTAGTAGCGGAATGGCACGTTTAGTCGCCTTCTTAGAAGGGATGAGGTCAGAATAAAAAAACAACAAAAACACACACAACTAAAGGTTCATTTATAAGTGTCAGTTGAAATACCAAATATTCAAAAACTCAATTCAGTTGTTGAACGACTGAATGACGGACTGACTGGCTGACTATCTTTGCATCATCGCAGCAAGCGCCGTTATCGTTGTAGTTTATCACGCACATTTGCATGAAGAACTCCTCAGTCAGCCTAATAACATCGAATTTGTCATCGTTGAAGAGCTAATTTTTCTTAACAGATACCGTCAAATTTTGTGGCTACTAGTTTTCAATGAGCAGGTTTTTATGTTCTGTATTTGTTGTTGTTATTTTTATTCATTTAGTTTTTGACATAAATGTGGACAGGTAACAGACAAAATATTAAGTATTGTATCATAAGTGCGACTTACAAAAAGATTATGCTCACACAAGTAGTATGTATGGATGTTTATAACTAAAAAATATAGAGAGGGATCTTCGATATTCCCACGAAAATAGTCACTTTTGATTACAGTTTCCAAGAAACGATTGGCATGTGTTGAACTCATGCTAAAGTGTTTCTTAAGAAATTATTCTCTTATTCAAAAATATTTTTTATATTTTTAAGGGAATTTTTGGTTTTTTTTTTTTTTTTTTTTTTACCAGAATTACTATTAGCTAAATGATCTGATATATCGTGAAGTATTTTTTATAGCATACAAGCACATCAATTTACATCATAATATCTTTATCATCTCAATCATTGAGTAAAAAAAAAAAACAAAAACAACGACAAAATATAGAAATCAGTAATAGGCGTTATTACGCGTACCATTTAAATATTGTTTTATTTTGTATTAAATTCAATGACTAAAATACAAAAAGACATTTCTTATGCTTAATTTCAATATTACAAGGGGTAATATACAATACATTATGAATATTTATGTGATAACATACACCCGGAAGCATACTTTTGTATGGGAGGTGGGCATGATTTTTATCCGATTCAGCCCATTTTAGTATATATCTATTAATTAGTAAATATAATCGTATGACCCAAATTTCAACGTGATAACTTGCTATTTTCATGAGCAAAGTGTGAAAACATACAATTAACAACATACTTTTGTATGGGAGATAGGCGTAATTTTCATCGAACTATGTCTATTTTCCAAAATATCGAATCTGTGATCAGTCTCACTTTATATACTAGACTTTAGTTTGATAGCGTTATATTTTGAAGAGCAAAGGCATGGTTTTCGTCCGATTTCACCCATTGGTGGACTTGGTGAGAATAGCATTATACGTCGATTTTCAGCTCGATCGCTCTATAATTTCATCATTTATCGTTCACACAGACAGCCCAGCATGACTAAATTGACACTGATCGTAATTCTGTGGAAGCTTAAACTCAGTATACCTTTGACCTTTGAATTTTGACTTTAGGGTAAAATTTAAAAAGTACAAAATTAACGCCTAGTCTACCAGAAGCAGATGGTAGCTTATTCGAGTCACAATATGTTTGAAAACAGATTTACCAACACTGCCCTAGATTAGGTTAGGTTATTGTGGCTGCCCACTTTCTGAGAGGACACACTTAAGCCAGAAAGGCCCACTATGATAACACCGAGCTTCTCTTCCAATACTGTTCTGCGTGTTAAATTTGGACAACATTAGAAGGGACTTACTTATATTAGCCGATTTCGAACGGCAGAAACCTTGTGACATCACTTCAACTTCGTTTTGACACAGAGCTCTTTGATAAAGCATTTTTAGCAAATTGTTACTACCGGAACCGGTAGTTACCGTTAGAAAGAAAAATCTGTTCGATATTAAACTTTGTTATACTTCAGCCGAGGATTCAACCCACGACCTACAGATCAGAAGACCAACGCCCTACCCACTGAGCTACGGCACCCACAACAACTCCTCTAAAAGCGTTATGCAATCAACAGAAAATCAGTACCTAGGAAATCACCACAGGCAAAGTGGTCTCTCTAGTGTTGTGAAGCCAAAATGAATGGTGCGGAAGTAAATCCCGAGAAACCGTACATGTTCTGTTCGCACGTACTGGACATCTGCGGTCAAGATACCATCTCAAAGTGGAAGTACGTTGAATCTTGTGATAAATGAAAGAAATGTTCAAGGTTTCTCTACGTACTGTATATTGTACACGAGATTTACAAAGTCATTAACAGATCCTCGTTTAAGAGGATCTGTTAGTGCGGTAGATTACCGCTGATACTATATCGATTGTAGGCAAGTTCCGTAGCGTTCAAAATAAGGTTGATGCCACTAGCAGAGCTCGAAATTCAAATTTTACCAATTCATCTAAATATATTAGCAATATGCCCCGGATACTGCGAAATTACTTATATTAGCCGGTTCCGAACAGCAGATCCCTTTTAACATCACTTTAACTTAATTTTGTCACAGAGCTTCCTTTAAGAAGCATTGTTGGCAAATTGTTACTCTCGGAAAAATTGCCAATTCTTACCGGCAGGTGGGTACCGTTCGAAAGAAAAATATTTTCGATATTAAGTTTGGTTATGCTTCAGCCGGGGATTGAACCCACGACCTACAGATCAGAAGGCCCACCAGATAGCCAAGACAACCAATAGCTAATTATTTCGTTCGTTCCGACATCATATTATTCAGCTGTGCTAAATCAGCGGTCAGTGCTGACAAGCATTTCAAAACATGTGGCCCACATTAAATCATAGGGTAACTGATACTCTGAACTCACTCTGAACTACTCCTCGAACCCTGGCGAATTTTGTAGCTGAGAGCCCTTAAGAAATGGGGATAGGGGGAAATATTGGAGCAAACGAATTAATAGGGGTCAATTATACATTTATAGTTGCAATTTCTTGATAAATGTTGAATCGTTTTGCTGATTTTCAGGTGATTTTAAGTCAATTTTGTACGAAAGCCTCCTTAATGAGTATGTTCAGGAATACCTAATGAGTCTAGGTCATATAATTTAACTCTCTAGAAGTGTTCTCAGTATTTTAATCATTTCTTGGAGGTTTGTTATGAAATGCTAGCTTTCAAGATTTCTTTCTAAGACCTGACATTCTGATAATACTTAAATTCTCATACAACAACTTTGTAGACGAAAGATTCCACTAAACAGCACGCTATTGGCCAAATCAATTGCAATAAAATCACATCTTTTACATTTTTTATTCAATTCTTTGTTTCTTTTCTTTTTTTTTTAAATATCATTGCATTTAACTAAAAGGCTAAATAGAACAAGAAGAATAATAAAATTATGAATAGCAAATGTAACATATCCGGCGCCTAAATGTGTGCTCACTATCCCTCTCTCCAGCATATATGTTTAACGATGCATCACATGTGGTTGTAATTTTGTTGTTTTGTTTTAGTTGTGTTTTTTTTTTTTTGCATGCACCATATTGATAGACATTCATTTTAATAATTTTCGAAATGTTTTATTGATTTAGAGCGCATTTAAAGCGCGAACGTTCACATTAATAATTTTCTTAGCAATTTTATTGTGCATACATTTCATTAATTTATAATTTTGCTGATTTTCAACAACAACAACAACAACAAAAAAAGGTTGTTTGTTTGTTTGTTGCTCATATTGGTCATCTGGTTCTCTGTTTTTCTGGCGTGCTGGCGTTTTTATGATGATATTGCACGCTGGTTGAATGGTGTGCGCATGTTGTGCCAATATGTTGCATTTCATCTGGTCGAATGTTGTGGCATAAATTATTTCCCATTGGCTTTTGAGGTTGTTCTCGCTTGTTGCTACGTATATTGATGATACGATTGTGATTCTTTCTTATATTGCATCTCATGTAGAAATATCCAATATATACGATACATAAGGTGAGGGTAGTTACCTAGTATGTAGTAATATGCAAACATACTTAGCATTTATTTATGTATGACCAAGAAGTAGTATTTATTTTTATTAACTGTGTTAATCTTGGTTTTGCTTCATTGAGAAATTTTGCATTTTGACTGGCATTTAATGCAGGTTCTCGATTTGGTTTGCTGCTTGTTGCTTAATAATGGCAGGTACTTACTTGGACTAAGTAAACTGTTGGCGCTATTTTATAAACATATGAACATATGAGGGACCTGCTTTGCCCAATAGCATTTAAACATACGTACAAAACGCATATGGCTGCGCAGATATGAAGGTGCAGATTGTACTACCCGCGCGTAGTTAATTATGAATACGCTTGGACATTTTCGTTCGCTGATGCAGCAGATTACATTATGATTTATGCAAACTAGTATAGTCGAATGATGTGCAACATGCGCCCGCCAAGTTAAGCTAAAACAACATCTTATGCTTACGTGTCGTCGTAGATGCTTTAGAGGACCCTTTTTTAAGATGTCCATACATTTACCTCTTTCTTCACTTTTATATTCTCTGAATCTTTGACTTCATATCTTTATTTGGTAATCTGTTTCTAATTTTTGAAATAATCTCCCATGCATCCCATATATTCATATCTCCATGATACATGCTTACTTAATTCATAAATATAGGTATGAGTATCTCTACCTACCTATACATACAGTCATACATATTTAGATATAACGAATAATTTACTAAAATTACGTTGCGTGACTACGATGCTTCTGTTTAAATCCTTAAACAAACGAATATACTCGTACCTTGAGAAATGCGAAATTGAAATGCAATATCAATGTTTTAACATACCTGTAGCCAGTTGTCCACATAATATTTATTATATATGTACGTATGGAAATTTTAGGTACAAACTCATAATTTTTAAAATATGACTATGCCCTTTTTTTAACAAAAATTCACGTGAGAGTGCAACGAATCGAATGCTTTTGAGTGGATCGAATAACAAATTACCTCAACTCAAATTTGTTTACTACGATAACGAGTAGGAAATTTGACGATAATAGCGATTGGGCGAAAATGTATCGCGTAAAGTCATCCGTCATATGTTGCGTTATATGACGGACAGCTAAGTTGAAATGCTTACGTTTGTATGAAGTCCTTCCATGCTCTTTCCTTCACATAACGATTATAGTTTAACATATGTATAGACATATTCTCTTTTCCACAGTTTCAGTTAATTTAAAAAAAAAAAGTTTCTTCGCCTTCGTACTTCATTGCTATTTTCATATTATATAAAGTCTAGTAAAAAGAAATCCATTATTTTTGCATTAAATGAAAGGTTTTATTTAGCATAGTTAGAATGATCCGATTTAGGTCAAATATGCACCGTTTTGTTCGATAACATGTTGCCGTTTTGAAGGTAATTTCATAATGCCACTCTCATAGAAACCTTCGTCCCTATTGGCAAAAAACTGAGACAGTCGATTTCACAAGCTTCTCTTGAGGCGAATTTATCACCAGCAAAATCATTCGCCATAGACAGGAACAGGTAGTAATCACTTGGTGCCAGTTCCGGACTATAAGATGTGTGTGGCCTTTCGTTGTCCTGCTGGAACACAATTCCTCTCCTATTGGCCGCTTCTGGGCTATTGCTTTCTTCAGACGGTCCAATTGTTGACAGTAGAGGTCCGAATAAAGAGTTTGGCCGTAGATGATTCCCTGTCAATAGCACCAAACACATAGGAAAACCTTCCTGATCGTCAATCCTGGCTTGGCCACCGTTTGCGCCGGCTCACCGCGATTCGAAGACGACCGTTTTCACTTGACATTGTCGTAAGTCACCCATTTTTTATCACCAGTAACCATCCGCTTCAAAAATGGATCGATTTTGTTGCGATTCAGCATCGATTCGCAGGTGGAAATTCGTGTGGCGCCCATACATCGAGTTTCTTTTTGTATCCAGCCTTATTTAAATGATTTCAAACGGTTTTTTGTGTAATGTTTAGCTCCTGGGCAATAGAGACCGTGCATACATGAGGGTCAGTCTCGACGATTTCCATTATTTTAACGATATTTTCGACAATTAGCCTTCCAGAGCGTGGTGCATCTTTGACATCAAAATTACCGGAACGCAATCGACGAAACCAAAATTGCACGTGATTGGCTGTTACAATATCAGGACCATAAACACTATTCACATTTTCAGCCGTCTGGCTTGCGTTTTCGCCTTTATCGAAGAAAAACTGTAAAATATGTCGCATTTTCTCTTTACTGGTGTCCATCTTTGACGCGTGCTCAAGCAATACTGAGTCAAGCAATCACAAAACTGCCTGAAAAGTTTATTTAGTACGAAATGCTATCTTTGTAGCCTAACCCGATCGCACTTATACAACACGAGATACATATTACTAAAGCCATCTATTGAGGGTCATGGCTCTGCCCCATCACCCTCAATCCTGGTCCTGGTCCGTCCGATATTATATTCTTTTGTGAGGATTTCACATTCTATGTGCCGGAGATTGAACCCGCGACCTACAGATCAGAAGGTCAACACACAAACCAGTGAGCTACGGCACAATTTACATTTACGGATATACATATATTATCCCTTTTTGAAAATTCCATTTCGTTATTATTCCTTTAGTTTTATAGTTATCTACACACTTCGAAAGGACCAATAAACCCATATTGGTTTTTAAAAAGGGTTTAATTTTATGATGGAAAAAATGCTTGATTAGGAGGAGAAATCAGGGGAACTAAATATGATTTTTTTGAGGCTCGTTCATTTTCAAAGTCTTGTATGAAGGAATTATGGTCCTCATTG
This sequence comes from Megamerina dolium, assembly GCA_963854835.1. NCBI lineage: Eukaryota > Metazoa > Arthropoda > Insecta > Diptera > Megamerinidae > Megamerina > Megamerina dolium. The sequence goes on along the minus strand of OY978528.1, from coordinate 59,722,902 downwards.
ACAGCTTTTCAACAAGCTATAATCGGACAATCAACAACTGTGTTATCATAAAAAAATCATTTTGGCGGTTCTAAAAGGGTTAAGAAAAAAATGTTTCCGAGAACATTTCAAACTAGGGGTGAAACTTTGAAGCTCTTCTATATTGTATAGGGAGCGATCCACCTTAATGTTATCCCTTTGCCCTCTTGAACAATATTAGTCAAAATAGAGCCGATTTGCACTACATAATTAGATTTATATTTTGTGTATACAGTTCGATCTTTTACAAAGAAAACAAATGTTGTCGATGAAGAAAATCTATTAATAAATACGTCAGTTATAAGCAATGGCGTGAAAAGTTTCGAAATTTAACTTTCACACCACTTTTAACCGAACCGGAATCGGATGGGGATTATGTAGCTATGTCAGGTACACGTTAGTGCACGTCTTTTTGATTTTGATGAGAGTAAATTCGATCAATAACCCCACAGCTTTCCAGATGTCGCCCCTAGAGTAGTAAAATATATTACCGACCTCATTAAGTTTTTCTTCCCAGCCTTGTGTTTGAACTATATCTGCAACCTAACTGCTCTCCTAAGAAGAAATCTCCTATAAAATAGACAATGGCGAGCGCTACCGTGCGATGATTACAAACTTTTTTTTTTGTCCAAAATGGAAGAGCTGGACTTGGCTGACATGTGGTTTCAATAAGACGGTGTCACATGCCACACAGCACGCGAAACAATGGCCCAATTGAGAGGCGAGTTCGGTGAATAGTTTATTTCACGTTTGGGGCCGGTCAATTGGCCGCCTCGATCGTGCGATTTAACACATTTAGACTATTTTTTGTGAGGCTATGTTAAGGATAATAAGCGTATGAACCATTTGAGGCTCAGCCGAGGTCAACATTTACATAAAATCATCTTTAAACATTCGACTATATAGATCGTTCTATCGACTCAAGGAAAGGTTTCATACATCTCTCTAAATTTTATGTGTTTTTTTTTTAATCAAATCCGAAGGCCCTTAAAAAGTCACCCTGTATTTTATAGAACAGTAAAATCTTTAGACTTACTTATGCCTCTAGACATGACTTATTATTCGTTTTATTTTGTGTATTTAGTTTTTTCCCCCATAAAACTGTCAACAAACAATTACTGCACGATCTAGACGAGGTCACCACCACCATTGTCGAACACATATTGCATTGATAGTTCAATGTGCGGCACAATCAATATATGCAAATAGAAATATCGTTGCCAATTTGTAGGCACGAATATACTTCCTGCAATAAAATTCAATCCATATCCATAGCACCAACTACCAACTTAATAAAAACTTAGCCCATTGGACTATTTGCCGTAGCTGCAGAGCACGTTTATATATTCACGAGTAATTGTCGAAAAAAAATAAATTTTTGAATATATCGTTCATTTCTTTATTTGAAATGCACATTCAATAGAAAATTCGTGATTTGAACATAAAACAATTCAATTTTAACCATTCACTATGTGGACAGGTAATGAAAAATTAATTATAATCGTGATTTAATTGAAATAGAAATACTTAAATAGAATCAACTTACTTGAAAAAAGAATATATTGTAGTAAATTGTTAAAAGAGCAATAAATACGTTTATGTATTGTATGACTTACAATGCCATGAAATGGCAGAATGGCACTACTAAGGCATTGTTTAACAAATTGGCTATATTCTGTTGATAGCTTCTTATAAAAATTGTGGTCATGAACAAAATTCCAATCTCATACTCGTACTAGTTATATTCGTTACCATTGTTCTTATACATTGATTTGTATAGCAATTTAAAAGGGATTCGCTATTTGTACTTATGTATACAAGTATAATATTTTACAAGCTACTCTATAAACCTCCCATAATGCTGTTGTTACAGCTGCTGGCTGGGTGCTTGAGCCAATTTCATTAATGAGTCGCATTGGTTGACCTGTTACATTTGCAACTGAACAGACAATGGCGTAAACGTGAATATATCCATCAATAATTTCACTAACATCAGCAAATGATGCGTTCCTAATTTCTTTTATAGCTACTTAAAATGATCATAAAGCATCAGGTTACAATATTTTTACATATGTACATGTACATAAACGCAAAGCGATCCAAGATATATTGGAAGTACATAGTAAAGTATGAATCACATAAAATGAATACGCGCAGAAGTTAAGATATGATGGCAAAAATTTTAATTTTACCTCAAAATTGCTGAGGTCGGTAAGAAATTTCGTTCGGGTGTTTTTTCTACAAATTCAGATGCGTTCTTCAGTAACACGCAGTACGTTTTAGTCAGAAAGACTTTAAAGATATTGTTATTCTAGAGTATTCAGTAGAGTTCATACTGCCGCGTTCATGAAAGATCTTCCATTTACCATTGATTAGAATTTGTAACGACCTGTATGGTCGTTAAGTTGCTGCCAAAAAAAGAGGATATTAGTCTGATTTTCTGTGTTATTGAGGCTTCAAAGAACCTTGACAGAGATCCACGATCTGAATCGACTTAGATGCCTACTCTTTTTCTGTACACTCAATAACTACCGTAATTTTAATACATCGTTAAAAGAAAAGCATAAATTCGTGAATGGACGAAATCTTCGCCTAACTCCCATACAAAGTTTGTTCTCAAATTTTTATTTTCGCACTTTTCGGACAAAAATATGTTTTTAAACTAAAATTTTATATGTAGAGCTAATTTTTCCACGATAAAGAATGAGCGGTATCGGATGAATGCCCTAACTCCTCTATATAACTCCTATTTAGAAGCATAGGTGGTCAACAACTCCCGCCAGATAATGCGCGGCCTTTCAACGTTGGATCATGTTTGTTGGAAAGGGTTCCATCGTAATGCGTGCTTTGAAACCCTTTCATCGTTCTTTCTCAGTGTGTGACCAATGCATTGGCATTTCCTCGTCCTGATTTCAGTCGCAACCGCCATCTCGGCATATACCATAACTTTTATTAATGAATGAGCATCTATGAAAATGGGCATGATCAGTACAAAAGCATGGTTCTTCGAAAGTTTGTTCATCTATCTGTCAGAGTGTAGGTTATCTAAACTTCGTTATTATCGAAGTTATACCTTCGAATTTTTTTAGCTTTCTAACGTAACGCTTGTGAGTGCTGTAGCTCAGTGGTTAGTGTGTTGGCCTTCTGATCTGCAGCTCGTGGGTTCAATCCCCGACTGAAGCATAACAAAATTTAATATCGAAAAGATTTTTCTTTCTAACGGTGCCCACCTGCCGGCAAGAATTGGCAATTTTTCCGGTAGTAACAACTTGCCAAAAATGCTTCTTAAAAGAGCTCTGTGGCAAAACTAAGCTAAAGTGATGTCGGAAGGGCTCTGCCGCTCGGAACCGGTTAACATAAGTAGGTCCCTTCTAATGCTGTCCAAATTTAACACGCAAAACAGTACTGGAAGAGAAGCTCGGTGGTATCACAATGGGCCTTTCTGGTCTAAGTGTGTCCCCTCTGAGAGAGGGCAGCCACATAACCTAACCTAACGTAACACTCTTAGAAGTTTTTTCGTGACAAATTTTTATTCCATTTCAAACCGCAAGATTTGTCTTTCTGAAACAAATGTTGCATAATCTGCAGAAACAACTAATAAAAAGGTGAACTAATAACCAATTTCGATAAAAAAATATCTTTGGTTCCTTACGCAAAACATTATGAAGCGATCGCTGCAGTGTGTATCAATTTTATGTGCACCATGCTTTATAGTATAAACGACGATCATGATAAAATTGCTCTCCGCGCTGACACTTGTTTTAAAACAAAAAGAGTAAAAAGTTTAAAAAAAAAATTAACTCTCCTTCACTATGTGATCACAATCCTCGCTGTCATCGTCGTCGTCGTCGTTGATGTCATACCCATAAACTTCTCTTCTAAAACCGACAAATAATAAATCAATGGAGTAATGAAAAGGCATCGTAAATGTGCTTAAATTAATCATCTTAAATGTTTTATTTGTTATTTAAACCATTCGCTTTATGCGATTCATACACACGGCAGCAGCAGCAGCAACAGTCATAAGGATTTGTAACTGACCACCCGTTTGTACGTCACCACATGCCATAACATCGTCATCGTCATTATTATTTTAAGGCAGACATCATGTTGCCAACTGTAGAACTTCTATATACTCGTACTATATCTCTTCCTTGTTTATTTAGCACAGTATTTAAGCGCCACCAGCGATAAATGTCTGTCTGTCTATCTGACTGTCCATTTAAAAACGTACAAAACACACTCGACCAGCTTCAGTGATCACTAGTCGTGTCAACAATGCGGTCGCTACTCTACTCCCCTTCAATCCACCATTTAGGTATACATATGTATATTATCTATGGCCTTTGGAGAAATTCAACATGTGTATCATAAAATTTTTATCATAAACATGGTAAAAAATTAAGTGGGCAAATTGCTCATTAACTTATAAACTTTGGCAACAATGGGCGCAATGTTGCACAACACATCTTAAAGGCAGATACCAAACGTGAAAAAATACAAACAAAACAAAACCAAAGTAAACAGACAAATAGTAAATAAATTAATAAAATTTAAGCAGCAAAAACAATCGAGACATGGTAAGAAATAAGTAGATCTTCAATACGAATACACGAATAGATTTTCTCTTAAGAGTAATAAAATAAAATAAAATAAAATCCAATTAGTTGAAAAAATCGATTAACTATTTATTTGCTATTACATATCGTTATTAATGACTATTGTAGAACATGAAAATTCTAATTCTAATATTTGAAATGGGTAAAATAATTAGAAATATTAGTTTTAGGCGATAATATTAATGTGTAGCATAGAGATACTTCAATTCCATGTGTAGTAATAAAGTTCTCATTTGAAGAGATTTTTTTTTTTTTCATTTTCCATTTGTCAAATATGCTGTCAAAAGAGGCCTATCTCTTGGAATCGACAAAAACTCCATCGGCGAAATCACCAATCACATTAATCCTGCAAACATTAGGGGATTTTTTTGGAGTTGAATGCCCTTTGGGGCTTCCTTTGGGGTTTTGTTTGGCGCAAAAATGTCTAAGCAACATTTCAACATTTTGTTTGTTATTATTTTAATAAAATTAAAATATCAAAAAGTGGAAAGCATTAAAATACGCTATGTACAGGATATGATTTTTTTAGAGCCTTCGGATTTAATTTTTTAAAAAACACAAAATTTAGAGAAATGTGTGAAATTTTTATTTGAATCGATAGAACGATCTCTATAATTCAATGTTTAAAGTAGGGTATGGGGATTTCATGTAAATGCTGACCGCGGCTGCGCCTCAAATGGTTCATACGCTGGATCGAAATTTGGCATACTCTCTCCAACATATCGGCCGATATCTTACGAATGAATTCTTCAATATTGGCTTCCAGACCGTCAACCTTTGCGGACTTGTCGCTTTAGACATGAGTCTTAATGTAGCTCCACAAAAAATAGTCTAAAGGCGTTAAATCGCACGATCTAGGCGGCCAATTGACCGGCCACAAACGTGAAATAAATTGTTCGTCGAACTCGCCTCTTAATTGGGCCATTGTTTCGCGCGCTGTGTGGCATGTAGCCACCGTCTTGTTGAAACCACATGTCAGCCAAGTGCAGCTCTTCCATTTTGCATAAAAAAAAGTTTGTAATCATCACACGGTAGCGCTCCGTCATTCATAGTAACGTTCCTGCCTTCGTCATCTTTGAAAAAGTACGGTCCAATGATGCCACTGGCCCATAAACCACATAATCCACACCAAACAGTACATTTTTCAGGATTCATTGGGAGCTCTTGCAATGCTTCTGGCTGCTCTTCACACCAAACACGGCAATTTTGATTGTTCACTTATCCATTCAATCATAAATGAGCTTCGTCGCTGAACACAATTTTCCGTTAAAAAAGTAGATCTTTATCCAACTTTGCCGGCGGCCCATTCACCAAAAGTTAGCCGTTGTATTTTAGAAGGTTTTACACCCAAATCCTTCCGCAAAATTTTCCACGTAGTGGAGTAACAGAGGCCCAATTGCTGCAAACGGCACCATATCGATAATTCACGGTCATCAACAACACTGGCGGATACAGCTACGATATATTACTCTGTCCGCACTCTACGTATGCGTGTTGGTGGTTTAATGTACAATAATGTAAATTTGGTGCGAAATTTAGCCACAAGATTCTGAATAGTCGCCTCAGAAGGTCGCCCAAACTGACCATAAAATGGAAGATTTTGCACTTTCTTAACCGAGCATGAATTTTGATAATAAAATTCAATAATCTTCAAGCGTTGTTCGTTTGTAAGTCGATTAATGGTTAAATTATAGACCAAACTGAACATGTTTGACAGTAAGATGTTACACGAAAACAGCTGAGCTGCCAAAAACAGTGTTGCCAAAAAGAAATTTGCTAAAAAATCACCTTGTATTATTTATTATTTTTATATATTTTATAATAATAATAATAAAACATATGGTATATTCAATTTATACTCTAATTTAGGCAACTTGAATTTCATTTAAATTGAAACAATCCCGCGTCCAGACCAACTGACAACTCATACCAGCCCTGGGGAATCCCGTACAGGGTTTTAAAAGCCCGTCAAACTTATCGAGTATCGAGTATAAGTAAACCTATTATTTACTTACGCTCATTTAAACTTTTTCTATCATTTCTAATAGACATGGACTGACGCAAAGCCCGCATTCCACTGTGCAATCACTACTGTGATTAACATTTCTTTCGAAGTAATGTGTGCGTAAATTGAATTGTTCGCAAGCACTAAACATCACTGAGATGTTCATATAGTACCTAGTAATCTATTTTAATACGAGTACATGTGCTTATATTGAATTTTATTAAACGTTTCACTGGACACTAGTAGACAATATGTACTCATGCACGCATGCCTTTACATTCTATCTAAATTACATTGTTATTACTTGTATCGTAATTCTCAAATTAAATTCCGCATATAAAAAGTAATTTGGAATTTAATGAAAATGTAGAATGTAATTCATTATTTATTTATGTTTTTTTTTTTTGTTTAATTTTTCATTCAATATCTATTAACTTCCGGGCCCAGCAACTCTACCACATTTGGTTAGTACGTGACACCAACAGTAAAATTGCTTAGACATGACAATAACAATCATAATAAATACATATGTATGTATACTTTATACATCATGCTACATTGCAATATGAAGATGACCATATGAAAAAATGATTATAATGTTGTTGCAACGCCATCAAATGAATGTACATATTCATGTAGTACAACATTGATTTTACACAAGCAAGCAGCAACAAGTTCATTGACGGCCGCCTATGTGGCGCACGTCAATTTTTTTGGTTTTTTTCAAGAATGAAAGAATGAATCCTTGTATTCCTTCGTTGATAGTCTTTGAAGCCAATTCTCAATCGATTTTAAATTAGTTTAGTAGCATTTAACTTAATCGCCTACATGGGAGCTAAAGTGGTTACGCAAAATGATGGGCACGTGATTCGATTGTTCGATTTTCGAAGAAGCCACTACGTCACTACGATCGATATACAAGTATCGTGGATGTGTATGTAATTTACTGAAAATTGCTGAAAAATGATTGCAGCAATGATTGATTACAAAAACGCCGACTTAAATGAAATTTATTAAAAGTAATTTTGCTTCTATCGAATCCAGAAACTCATCACATTGATGAGAACATACGATTACACCTGCGTGCTTCCAAATCGTCTCGTATTCATTTACTATATTTTCATCTCTCTATAACAAGCATTAAAATTAAGTTGTGATTCAAAATGTATGCTAATTGAAGACTTGAAACACTTGATCTGCACTCGCAAGACATCATCTGTGCAACAATGCAACTACGTATATACAGAATATTGTGCATTAAGATGGGTCAATATTTGAAGTAACTTGACTAAGCGAAAATCATTAAACTTGGGGTGTACCATTCAAAATGAATGCAAAAAACATAAAAATTGTCAAATAACCACATAGCTGGCCAGTAATCGCCCATTATTTTTGTAGCCCTGTAATTTCCTCTAACCATTCGTAATCCATTAAGGGTGCTCATATACAAAGTGAACGTATAAACTCTTAAAAATAACATCATACTCTCCAAACATTGCCCATAGAAACTATCTGCATTAGTTTATATCCCCAAAACTTCCTCTGAACACGCTTACTCCCTATCGACATCCCTTAAGGAGACAAAATGAGCGTTAAAATTCCTGAAAATCGACACATATCCTCATATCTGTCCATGAATCGCCTCTTGTGCTGTGAAGTATATGATCGACTTTCATTAATTTCATCTCCCCAACTTTTTCTCTGACCATCCTTACCTAATATCATCACTCCTTAAGGGGACTGCCCTACAAAATGAACGTAATAACACCTGAAAATCAGTAAATAATCCCATAGATTCCCAAAAATATACACAAGAACAGTGAAATATATGAGCGACCTCCATTAATTTTTTCTCGCCAGCATTTCCCTCAAATGTCATTCCCCCTATACCCAAATCTTAAGGGGGCTTCTCTACAATATTGACAATTTTATAAGGACTGCAAAACACTGAACTTGGTCATCATAATACCTGTGAATAAAAATACCCATAAATAAAAAAAAATATGTGGCACTTAAAGCCCCAAAGGACTCATTGGCTGAGCTTCTCTTCCATTACTGTTGTGCGTCTTAAATTTGGACAGTATTAGAAGGGACCTACTTATTTTAGCCGGTTCCGAACGGCAGAACACTTGTGACATCACTTTTTCTAAGCTTTGTCACAGAGTTCTTTAAGAAGCTTTTTCATGGCAAGTTGTTACTGTCGGAAGAATTGCCAATTGCTTGCCGACAGGTGGGTACCATTCGAAAGAAAAATCTTTTCGATATTAAATTTGTTATGCATCAGCCGGGGATTGAACCCACGACCTACAGATCAGAAGGCGAACACACTAACCACTGAGCTACGGCACCCACATATACCCATATTGCACTGTAATACTCCGACATCTCAGAGAAGGCAGTAGAGTTTCTGAACAAAACAATACTCGCAAACAAGCTAGGGAAGATATATTAACCAGACTTCTTTCTAAAATAAACGACTAAGCTTGTCGAATTTACCCCATCACCCTAAGGTTTCTTCCTAACCTCAAAAGTAGTCACTTGCATGAGTTAAATACTTTGGATTTTTTGTTGTTGAATCTGGATCTTTGATCGAATTTCAGCCATCGGCTTTAGGTGTGTTTCTAACCTCAATGAAAATCGTTTACTCGACTATTTTGGTAGATTGTTTTCATGTTGGAAAGAACCTGAGGCTGATGGGATGGCATACAGCGCATGCAACAATCCAGTTATTGCAAGACCAATTTTCCTTTCCATAGGCCTGTTGTTGACCTCCTCGTTCATTCGATTTAACTCCTCTAGACTACTTTTTATGGAGCTATGTTAAGTCATTGCTTTATGCCGACAAACCAGCAACTCTTGAAGCGTTGGAAGCCAATATTCAAGCCACCATTGACGAAATATGGTTAGATTTATTAGAAAAAGTTGTCAAAAATTGGACTGATCTCATGGAGCATGTAACTTGTAGCCGTGGTCGCCATATGCCCGACATCATATTTAAAAAAATAAATTATTTGAAATTAAAAATAAAAATAAATTAATATGTGGCATTTAAAGCCCCAAAGGGATCTTTGGTCTCTTTGGCCGAGCGATAGTATTAGGAAGGAAATACTTATTTTAGCCGGTTCCGAACGGCAGAACTCTTGCGACATCACCATTTCTGAGCTTTGTCACAGAGTTCTTTTAGAAGCTTTTCCATGGCAAATTGTTACTGCCGGAAGAATTGCCAATTGCTTGCCGACAGGTGGGTACCGTTCGAAACAAAAATCTTTTCGATATTAAATTTGTTAAGCTTCAGCCGGGGTTTGAACCCACGACCTACAGATCAGAAAGCCAACACACTAACCACTGAGCTACGGTACCCACATTATTTGAAATTACAGATTAAAATAAGAATAATTTCATTCCAATAATATTTATTTCTTTTATTTCGGTTAAAAATTCTCAAGCTCTTAAAAAACACCCATTGCTAGTTATCATCTAACTGTTGTGTGGTTTATGTTTGTGTGTGAATGCACGTATCTCAATGAAATTCCTGAGCACCTCCATCACGAGAGGATGATACCATATTAACACATTGCTTCTGTGTGTCCTCATCTTGTCTAAGAAGACGTCAACTGCTGGTTAAGTAATGCACAAAAAGAAAAATTGTACAGCTCCAAAACGAAATGAAAAAGAGTCATCGTGATATATGTTGTTGCTGTTGTTGTTGGCAACAACTTGTGCGGTTCTTGAATCCTTGCAGTTAATTAATTCTCAACAAGTCTAAAAAGTTTTTGTTTTTATTTTAGCTCTGTACGACTCATTAGGCGAAACTCATTGTCGCCGCAATGCCGGCCTTATTGGCGACAATTTTAGTTTACTTGTTGTATTTCGACCAATTTGGCTTAATCAAAAAGATGCTATCATTATATACACACGTACACACAGTGAATCATATTGTCTATACAAGTAGAATATACTGGATTCACTCTCAGTTAACCAAATCAAGTCATTACGATCAGAGTGCCAAATACGACAAAACTTACAAGACTGCAGCTGACATACTTGAATACACTGGTGGGAGATCATCAAGCATATTGAGTGAGTGCAAAAGTGACTACATACAATATATGTTGTAGTTAATAATGACATGAAATAAGATCGAAATGTGAATGAGCGAGTGAAGCATAGAAACACACAAAAAAAATCTGAAAATCTCTCAATTAGTCAAACAATTAAATCAGCGATCGAAATTAAATAGTCAATTTCATTGGAAGTGCATTTAAAATTCCGTTCCATTGACAGTGATACCAATGGGAATTCGATTGAATTGCTTAACTGGTGGTTTGCTGTTTGTTAATACTCACATGGTACATATGAAATTTACCGATTGTCGTCTAGTGTTTAACTGACATTGTTGTCGCATGGTGGCAACGAACAAAACCACCCGCAGCTTTTGCAGATATTTCTCTTTTTTTCTTGTCATTTAAAATTCAACTCACAAAACGTAGTATTTTTAAAAGTGAACCACAAAGAAAAATTGAGTTCATAATACAGATATATTTTCAAGGGAACCAACAATTAAATAATTCCTTTAGCTTCCGGTTAAGAAATTTATTTTTTATAAATTGTGCATAAATTTGTTTACTCTTTAAATATAGTAATTGTAATGAAATATTCATATTATTTATAAATTCATTTTCTTTTGTCTTTCTTTTCAGGATCCAGCTACGGTATGTATAAATATGTATATTATTTATGGACTAATAGTCAGCAGTCAGTTCGATGAAACTATAACATTACATCAAGTCGACGAGATGGATATAATCAAAAATCCTGTCGTCTAGTTATCTTGGGGACTTTTTTCGTAGACTATGGTTCTAAAATGGTAGCCAATGCTAATTGTGTGGCATTGTAGAGTCTCTGTAGAATAGCCACTGCAACCAATCAAACGTGATATTGCATCCGGCGTTGAATAAACTCTATTCGGCCTCAGACCGGCCTCTAGGAGGTTTTAATATAAGTCCTACTTCAATTAAGTTTTCCTCCTCAACGTTTTTCCGAACATTTTTTTTCCTTGTTCACTCCTCTTCGAAGCATAGGGCCTCAACTCTTCCATCGTACACAGTTCTGTGCTGTTATTTTTTAGCCGTCCGATGTTGTGTTGATATCGGCTAGCTCGCGCAATATCGACCTACTCCAAGTATTTTTTGGCCGGCCTCGACCTCTGCTCCCTTGTGGGTTCTAATCTAGTGCCATTCTTGTCATCTGTAATCTGGCTATCTGAAGGCTTTCTTAGCATGTGACCCATCAATCGCCACTTTCTATTTTTGATTTGCAACAGGACGAATTCTTCATTACTTAGTCTCCACAGCGCATCGTTGCTGATAGTGTTCGTCCAGAATATTCTACAGATAATATGGAGGCATCTGTTGACGAAAGTTTGTAGCTTTTGTTTGATGATGTTAGAGATCAGCCATGTTTCACTTCCGTACAACAATACTAACTTCATACATGCGCTGAATATTCGCAGTTTTGTGGGCCTGGAGATTCGCAAGTTCCCCCACACAGCATGCAGTCACCCGAACGCCGCCCTTGCTTTGTTTAACCTGTAGTTGACATCTTTATTAGCTCCGCCGTCTGCCGTAATAATGCAGCCGAAGTAGCAGAAGCTTTCACCAATTTCCACAGGGCATCCGTCGACCATTGTATGGCTCGAGTTTTTTTGATTAACTCTCATGGCCTTGGAACATACTTATCCCCTATTTCTGCACATTTCTATACATATTTGATGCCGCGAAAGTGTTATTGGATTGACTAAATTGACATTGCATTTCGTTGCTAAAAAGAAAAAAACGGAAAAAAATTACGAAAATTGAAAAATTTAAATACCTAGAATCCACTCTGGGGGGTTGAATTGTAAAGCCAACCCCAATTAATTTCTCCCTCCCAACATTTTTCCCGAACATATTTACACACTTTCTCCATCCCTTGGATATATTCCCTTACAAAGCTGACATTTTTGTAAAATTCTCTCCTACCGCTCCCACGGTGCCCGGTGGTAAAATTTGTGTTGAGAAACTTGCCCCACAAAAGTTATACATAGAGCAACACATACTCGCAGAGTGCCCGTAGAGCGCTAAAATATATTTGCTAACAAACATTTTCATTGAAAAGCCATCGGAAATCCCATTATTGCCCAGAAATCACTCCTAAAACAAAATTTCATCTACATATTGAACTTACACCCCATCTCTAAAACTAAACAACTCTGTAATGTAGATTTTACTGGCTTCACTTTAAGGCTATAGTATACACTATACACTACATTGTTAATCGCATGTTCCATCAAATCTTTCCAAACAAGCTTTCTAAATTTTGCACTGATTATTAAAAATGTGTGTAACGCCTTTTCTGTTGATCAACCTCGATCGTTTGAACTTATCAGTGCCGAGTCGTCTTCTACTACGAAAACAATTTATTTTTTTTAAATGTAACTTAACGAAGTTCTATAGTGTCTTGACGAAGTTCTAAAGTAACTTAAATTCTATATTAGCTTAACGAAGTTCCTTAACAGCTTAACGAGGCTCTGTAGCAGGTTAACGACGTTTTATAGTCACTTGACAAAGTTCTTTAGTATGAAAATACAATCATTCCCTCTTCCATATTACTTTTATTTGATCTGATATTTATATAGACTCGTCGAATCGACTGTTCTTTATTTTTATCACTCATTGATCACTCGTTGATCCTTCATATGAGTAAATTGTTTGTATTGCTGGCGATAATTGATGTAAAAACAACACATCATAAAATTAAAATACTTAAATTGTTAAATCTCACTGGAGGCGCTTCAATTGACTTGACAATACTCATTATGACAATGTTTTAACAACTTCATAATAGTTAATAATCGCACTCAATGAAAGATCAGCTGCTGAATGTTGAATGAAACCCTAAAAAACCCCTGAATATCCATCCATGTGTGAATACAATAACGGGCGAACGATACACGTCAAATTTATTATTGCCCCAAAGTCAGATACAATTAAGCCTTTCCACCTGTCTAAAATATTTTATCGATCGCTTCACTGACAAATGTGTCTCACCACAACACAGTTATGAAACACCAATTAAAGAGATACGAGTATGCATTGAATATCGTATAAATATATTCGACTGGCTGCAAAGTAATACATAAATACAATATAAATGAATAGTCGTTTTAAATAAGTCAATAAACAGACAGGCAGACAAACAGATCAGAAGTCAGCAGAGGCTGGCCAATAGCCCAGCAATACAGACAATTATTTGATGTGAATAAATATGCGACGCGTGCTCAAATACCATAATTACATCGTAGGTATGCATTTCATCAGACAAAAATGCCATGAACATGATCTTATTAAATATAAATATCTATATAACTACCTTTTCATAATCGCAAGTGCACGAAGTAATAAATCATAGTGCAACTCTACCTGTTCTTCAAATTTCATAGGAGAACATATTTCATAAACATATTGGATTGAGGAAAAACTTGCAGACCCTTTTCAGTCAGAATGCAAATATATGTTTATATTTACGGCTATTTTTATTCAGCCAAGTTCATGAAGTTTTCTTCTGGTAGAATGATTGTTGTAGAACTCAGTACAATGCCAGGAATATACTCATCATCACCCATCCTTTACCGAGTCATCAAAAATGATTGTGGGCGGATGTAACCCTGATGGGATAATGTGCAACATTGATCAATTTTCATAATCGCTCGGCGCAATCGTACTAGTTGTCCATAATATAGGGTATTTTAAGAAGAGCTGTCACATTATTTTTTCAGGTGTCAACATACAACTAGAACTAGAACTCGTTGGCAAGAACTAAAGATTTTCAGATATGGAACAGAACGCAATGCACAACGCATTGAAATAGTGAAAAAGAATGTCATGATTTCTCAAATTAAATTATTCTGAGTGATGAGGCTCATTTACATCTGTCTGAGTACTTGAATAAGCAAAATTGTCGCATCTGGGGCTCCGAAAAACAAAGAGAAATGATCGGACCATCTCTCCATTCACAACGAGTGACACTTTGGTGTGGTTTTTGGAGTGGCGGTGTCATTGGGCTTCAGTGAATGGATTGCATTACCGAACGATGTTGGCTGAGTCCTTTTTGGCCTGAAATTGATGCTTTGGATGTGGATTAAGTTTATTTTCAGCAGGACCACTACACACAGCTGGTGAAACAATGGCTCCATTGCATGAAAATTTTCTTGGACGTATCATTTCTCGACTTGGAGACTTTCCCGCGCCACTTAAAGATACGGATGCCGTAGCTCAGTGGTTAGTGCGTTTGCCTTCTAATCTGCAGGTCGTGGGTTCAATCCCCGGCTGAAGCATAACAAAATTTGATATAGAAAAGTATTTCTTTCGAACGATACACACCTGCCGGCAAGAATTGGCAATTTTTCCGACAGTTACAATTTGCCAAAAATGCTTCTTAAAAGAGCTCTGTGACAAAACTAAGTTAAAGTGATGTCACAAGAGTTCTGCCGTTCGGAACCGGCTAATATAAGTAGGTCCCTTCTAATGCTGTCCAAATTTAACACGCACAACAGTATTGGAAGAGAAGCTCAGTGGTATCACAATGAGCCTTTCTGGCCTAAGTGTGTCCTCTCAGAGAGAGGGCAGCCATATAACCTAACCTATTAAAGATCTACGCGCAAGCTCTAGCAAATATTAAAGTAATCCAAGACAATATTAGAGCTGTTATTAACGTGATATAGCCGCAATTATGCGAAGATGTGACGAACGATTTCACCAAAAGAATGGCCATATATAGAAAGAGTCGCGGTGGACATTTGACGGATATTGTGTGCCATTACTAACCTCTGAGTTTGTACTTTAGAATACTGTAGAATACAGAACCGATCTCTTCGTCAATCGATAATACTTATATCTTTTCAATACCGCCAAACACACTGTGCTCGGTCTATTCTCCGGGACTTGACCTAGTTACGACGACGATATTATGAGTGCAGCCAAAGGTATCGAGCTCGATCCAAATACTTCGTGCTGTATAAAATGTCGCATACTTTTTACCCAAACCAATACATAGCTTTCTGCTCGTGATGAACTGTGGTTATCAAAAGTTTTCTTAATATGCGAAACATTGTGACAGAATGCACCTGCCAATGACTACCAACCAAAAGTGATGCCAAACAAACCAAAGAAAAAGAAAAACAGGAGTGCAACCACGCAAAATAATAAAGTCACAAAAAATAGAATTTCAACATCATTATGATCAAACTCGCATCATCGTCATCATCAACATCATCATTATTACCATTATCATTATTATTGTTGTTATGATTATTGTCATTAATTTGAATTGATAGTTAGCCGTGTTATTATATGACTCAAATACATAATAACCACGATTAAAGTAAACAAGCTCAATTGTCGGTTAAATGACAAGTTTTGACAACTTGTGAAATGCGAACAACTGTCACTGGCGACAAAAAGAAGCAATGTGGAGGAATGGACATACGAATATATACAAATATTAGCCTGTATACGAGTGATACCCTTGATGGTCTACATTCTCGTACATAAATTAATAATGAGCATAATTTTGGGTTTCTACCTTATTCTACCTTAATTCAGAGTGGTAGTGAGTGAACGAATTAATGAATGTGATAAGCGGGGCAACAATAAATAGGAGAGCATTTGTTTTGCGCTTAATATGTCATTTAGATTGTTTGCCTTCGATAAACACGTCACGCAGATTGTGCTTTTGTCTCTGGCAATTCATAATTTGAGCGTGCCGTATTTTGGGGTCACGTTAGAGTTGTTGTTGTTGTCGTTGTAGTGGCCAAAATCGCGTTTCTTTTGGGGGGGGGGAGGGGGAATTGTTATCTTCGCCTCTACGCTCACGTATGATATGTATATGTATTTTTGTAGTAAAAACGATGTAAGCGGAAATGTTTGTTGGTAATTTCTAATCAATTAAATTCTATCGTTAGCGATAAATAGAAAATAATTATTTTAGTAAATATGTAGATACTCACATGCGTAGATGAGTATAGGTAGATAAATTATTGGGAATATATGCATATTTTCGAAAATTGTAAGAAGTTGAAAAGATTTAGGCTATTGATTGAATATATTAAAGTGCTGATTTATAAAGAGATTGTGCCGTCATAATGTCAAATGAATTATTGTCGAAAAATGTGTGGAATAATGCCGAAATTTTATTTATAAATGAATACATATGACAAACAAAGAAAAAAGAGAGGGCAAATTTGTTTTTTTTTTTATTAGAAAACTACACAATTGTCTGCAAACTTTTCCTAATATTTTGTGTTTGAATTTTCAGAGGGTTTGAAAGAAAGCTGAATATTCACTGCAGCATTTGCCACTAGGCATTTTCACCAAATTCTCATATAATTCTGCGATTGGTTGTCATCAAATATTTTCATATTTTTTATGAGATTTTATTCACGAAAACTTGTCGAAAGTTACGATTCGTTCGGAATCATTGATTCTATTTTCCGAATATTCGAATTATTCGGCACCGTTTTGTGGTCGCGTTGAAATTAATAACGTAATAATTATAATTTCCTGACATATCCCGGTTGTAATTAATGATGAACACGATGGGAATTCTACCTGATAGTCAGACTGCTGCAAAATCCACACAAAAATTCGACTCAGTCTCTGTAAAAGCATGTTCATGGTCGCAATATGAGTAATTACAGTTCACTGCACATGACTTTTACTAAAGTTGCAGATATGAAGAAGAAAAGGAATCAGTCGTCTATCTAATGAACGTGTGCCCGATGCTTTAGTTTGGACACATCTAGATTTCTAGAACTCAGATTTTTTTTTCCTTGTTCACTCCTCTTGGAAGCATAGAGCCTCAACAAGACTCTTCCATCGTACACGGTTCTGTATCGATCTACTCCAAGTATATTTTGGCCGACCTCGACCCTTGCGGGTTCCAGTCTGGTGCCATTCTTGTAATGCTATCTGAAGGTTTTCTAAGCGTGTAACCGATCCATCGCCACTTTCTATTTTTGGTGTGCAACAGGACGCTTTCTTTATTCGTTAGTCTCCACAGCGCGTTGTTGCTGATGGTGTTCGGCCAGAATATTCTACAGATGATACGGAGGCATCTGTTGACGAAAGTTTGTAGCTTTTGTGTGATGGTGTTAGAGATCAGCCATGTTTCATTTCCGTACAACAATACTGACTTCACACATGCTCTGAATATTCGCATTTTTGTGCGCCTCGATATTCGCGAGCTCGCCCACACTGCATGCAATCGCCCGAATGCCGTCCTTGCTTTGTTTAACCTGCAGTTGACATCTTCATTAGTTCCGCCGTCTGCCGCAAAAATGCAGTCGAGGTAACAGAAGCTTTCAACAAATTCCGTCGACCATTATATGGCTTGCGTTTTCGTGGTTAACTCTCATGGTCTTTGCGATGTTAACCTCCAGTCCGAAAGTATGTGCCAGCGCGACTAAGCTGTCCGATTTCGCTTGCATGTCGATGAGTTTGCGTGAGAGGAAGCAGATGTCATCGGCGAAGTCCAAATCCTCCAGGTGCCTGCTAAAACTCCATACGATGCCTCTCCTGTGCAAGGTAAATTGACACATGACGTCGTCCAGGACGATGGCAAAGAGAAGGGCGACAGGGGGCAGATTAGCTCTTCTGGTTCCATTTGGTTCAAGTTAGTATATTAAGAATCGGTATAGTGCGAGAGCAAAATGGATCTGTGTTGGCCTAAGTATACCCCTTTCGCTTTCGTTTTGTGGCAAATTAGAAGAACATTTTTCGCGTCGCACATTGTAATCATTGTAGTATAGTCCAAAACCTTTTACGTATATTATTTTAAATATTTATTTATGCCTGCCTAATAACAATATTTTTTCTCATTTCTTTTCATAATTTACTTAATTTCGAATACATACTGGCTGGTTTACCCATGGACTATACGAAACAAAATTGAATCTGCTGCCATAATGGATATCTGGATGCAATTTGGTGTACGTGCGCGGTCAATTGTCATGGTCTGGGGCATCATGTGCCATATCTTGATTATTTCATCATTACATCACTTGTTTTTCCCACGTGGATGACACTTTGGATGCCATATGGATTAAATGAAAAATGATATTCATTTAAAATCTGGAAATGTATGCAAATATTATGGAAAATTTATTGCATGACAATAACAAATGACTGATACAATGATGATCTTATACTCTAATTTTATTACTGAATATTTCAACATATGTTTGTATACGGATAATGGTGCATAACAATAACAATGGTGTTAATGGCGCTCAACTATAATATGAAACACAGGGTGTAAGTATAAATTATATACAGTAGCTCGTAATCTAATTAAAGTCTCATTAGTTAGTTAGTTAGTTGGACGGTTCTAGTGAATTTACATAATTTGCTTAAATTGTTTAATGAGTCTCGTTGATCAACATATCCCCAAAATAAATGAGAAAATGAAAAATAATTGCTACCCAGTAGATAGGTATAATATACAATAGGAATTTTTCATTCGTTACATTTTTGGTAGCGTAGGCGTTAATCAATGATCTTTATCTTATGGAAATGTATTTTAAAATACATTAATCAAAAGGGAATTCGTGCCATATGTACGAATATGTGTATGTCATTTGTGCTGACACGTCTGTCGATCGTTAGCAAAACTAACAAAATAAATGGAATACAAATACGTTGAATGGGTAAAATCAAATTAACGTGTTGGGCGTGTTGCAGCAGCAGCAGCAGCAGCAGTTTGACAGTTGTTGACAGTATTCTCGGTTTGGTAGGATTTGGAATGCTAAAGATCTACATATAAATATGTATACGAATGTATTGTGTCTTTATATGTTGCATAAATGTGTACAATATATGCTGCACAATGATTGATGATGCCTCTTGCATATGCTGCGTATGGTAGGACTGTTGTATTCTCTTTGTTATTTTAGTGCAAGCAAAAGAGAAGATCATAAATATCATTTGCGATCACTTGTTGATGATTTTTTTCACTTCTTTTTCTTCTTCTCTACTGCTTTATCTTCTCATACTACTATGTAGATATATAGTGTCCTTTATAAATTTTATTTCTACTAATTTGAAACTAATAAAGGCTTGACAGTTTAACATTATCTACAATCTGTAATCAGTGATCCGTGATCAGAGAAGATCGTCGTTGGGCAGACGATTCGTTAAATTGTTTTGTTTTAATAAAACTTGTGTTGTGTACTCATTGTACTCAATGAAAAGGTACACACGAAAGTGAGTTCGCTTTAATAGACTTTTAGCACAAATTAAATAGCTTTATAATATCAATTTAAAGTTTAAAAAGATCGTTAGATGATTATAAAAAAAATTGATCAAAAATTCTATTTATTTCCTTACACTAGACTATTATTACCTAGGTAACCAAGTCTAAGTGTTGCCACCGCTGGGCAATTGCATAGAATATGTTCCGATGTTTCCTGCTCTTCATGACAGAGTCGACAGGTACCGTTTTCTACCACACCTATTTTCTTCATATGGTAGATGAGTCTACAGTGCCCAGTAAGCAGCTCTGTGTAGAGTTTTATGTCATTTCTGCTGAGGTTAAGAACAGCATCCACCTTAACATGTGCGGGATCAATAAGTCCCTTCAACTGCCGCATGCCCGTTTGACTCTCCAGTAGTCGAGTAGATCCCGTTTCTCCCTTTCACATATCAAGTTGTTTATGAAGCTGTTTGTAACCCCGCCGAAAGGCTCCGGGCCAATAAAAGGAACGCTTGCGCCCTCTTTTGCAAGGGAGTCGGCCATTTCGTGTCTGTCATGTCCCGGCATCCACATGAGGGTGACAGGATTCTTTGCTGCCAGGGCATTGAAAAGTTTAAAACATTCCCAAAACAGTTTTGATTGAAACGCGAGTTTTGCAAGGAATTTTAAAGCCACTTGCCTGTCCGAGAGGATCCATATTTTAGTACCACGGGTGCCCCTACGTATGCATATTCTCGCACATACCTCTAAGGCATAGACCTCCGCCTGAAAGTTGGAAGCTGCCTGAAAGATGGAAACTACCTGAAAGATGGAAGCTGATTTCGAAAAGCGATTGCTTTCCGAAATTTTGGTCCAACAATTCCAACCCCCTCACAGCCATCTTCCATCTTAAACCCATCAGAGTACTACAACTGTGAGTATGCTTTTGGGACCATATCGCTATTCCTCCAACCCGAACGGTCGTTGATGACCACTTCAAAGTGATTGGAGAAGACTAGCTTTCTTGTCCATCCATCTTGTCGAAGACCACAACACATGGAGAGCCCTTGTCTTCTTTAAGGTTAGATAGATTGGGCAGCCTTAGTGCTGCACTGGTTGCCGTCCTTTTGACCATGAGGTGTGGAGGAGTGAGTCCAGTCAGAATTCCTAGGGCTGTAGTGGGACTCGTGCGCATTGCTCCCGTGACAAGCAAACAGGCTATTCGATGAAACTTGCTAATTATCATTCTAGCCTTTGTTTGATCTACCTTCGGCCACCACGCCAAGGAGGCATAGGTGATCATTAGCACTATTACGGTCCTATACGACCATGCCACCATTTTTAGTAGCAGACCCCATCCTTTACCGTTTACTCTCTGGCACGCATAGCTCGCCCTTAGGGCTTTACCAGTTATATACGATAAATGGTTATTCCAAGTCAGGGTTTTATCTAGAATTACTCCTAGATATTTCATTTCCTCGGATAGAATTAAGTCTGTGTCCCCTAGGGTTACACTAGACTAATTTTATAAAAGGTCAATCTGAAACAAAAGTATATCAAACTTCCAAAAATGCAATCTAGATCTATTCTTTTCCACTAATCTGCAGCCAATTTCAATTCTGGACGCTCTAGATTAGAGTTTGGCGATAGCGCATTTCATTTTAGCAGCTCTTTTCATACGAAGAACATATTTTAGAGTTTAGAAATATTTTTATACTTTATAAATATAAAACTATTAGGCTTAAACTCTATATATGATGTTGATTTTACCAGAGAACATGTTTCCGCGTGTATTTTTTCACATTTTTTGCAAGAAAATGTAAAGCTTTTATGCTGAAATTTAGTACATACGCTTATTTTTGCTAATAAATATTCAAGTTTGAAAATGGGCATTATTGGATAAAAACCACGCCTACCTCCCATACAATAGCATGTTCTTGTAAGTATCTTTTTACATTTTGAGTACAAAAATATAAAACTATAATTATGAAACTTGGTACATACGCTTATTTTGGCTAATAAATAAATATATGTATTCTATATCCCATACAAGAGTAGATTTCCATACGTATGGTTGTCGCACTGCACTCGAAAAGCTTCATTACATACGAAACTGATTATGAATTGATTCTAACTTCTTTGGAAATTCTTTTAGAATTCACAAAATTTTCATCAAATTTCCCGCGATTCCAATTCACTTGTTAATCTAGCACTACAAATTTTATTACACATCTGTCAATCGTTTGAAAGCTAACTTGATGTAAATTTTTACATGTTCTTGGATGCAGTCCTTAAATTATTTATGTTTTATATCTATTCTAAATACATTACAATATTAAATGCATGTTTGACATGAAATTTGCAATGTCCAGGCTATCAATCAAAAAATAGACTCCACACAGTTGCACCTTCAGCAATAAGAATAAAATAAATGTTAAATATAATACTTGCACAAGTGGCAAAAGAGGCCGCAACACACACCAATTTGTGATGTGAATAGAGGCTAGTCAAGAAAGTCACAACCGCAGACACATCCATAGCCACACTGTATGAGCACTGTATACATTGGGGCACAGTGTGCAAAAGTCTTATCAGCGAAATATCAAATTTCGATCAAAAACGCCTCCAAGCGACTGACTTTACGTATTTATCCGTATGTATTGAGTTTGACTGAAAGCCAGTTTATTCAGGCTGACGATTCACGCGAAAAGCGGTTACCACAAACGGCACCTACATATCGTACTTCGGACATACAATAAGTTGAGGTGAAGTGAGTGAATGTGTTCCTTCTGCTGCTAGAGGCAGCAACCATATCCTTACATGGATGAATGTATAAACATAGTGCCTAGTATCTACATGTATATATATTTGATATCATATGACCCTCATTATCATACTTGGCACCATTAAGGCAATTTATTTCCTACGCCACTGTGCTGTTATTTCTTTTTTTTATACTCATTTAAAAAATTTTTTTTCTCTCTCTTTTTCTTTTATATTTTATGTTTTGGTTTCTTCGAACTTGACTTAAATACACAACAAGGACATTTATTATAGGCTGCAGCCTCATAAATACAGCTGCTGCTGCTACTACTGCTAAAGCAGTAGCTGCAGTTACAGCGGCTGCTCTAAGTCCAACTGAAAATTAATCAGCCCGCACTAAAACTGTACTTGAAGTGCAAGTACATAATTGTAGCATAAATGTAGATCAACCGCCAATGAGTGGTATTAACTTGTTTGCGTAATTGGAAGCTAGTTAGTTCTGTATAGCAAATAATTACATACAATGTACGTGTAAATAAGTAAAATCGAAAGAAATGATGAATCACCTGCATTAAAAGGTTTTTATTATTATTTGAATTTGAACGAATTGATGTATTTTCTCGGTATTTTGAAGTCGACATTAGAAATGTTACAAAGACATAAAAGAAGTTCTTCTTTTGGAAGTAGTAGGCATTTGGTATTTCCTTCTTTCTCTTTTTTGTATGACATGAACCGATTTGGATGACGTTCTTTCTCAGTTTTCCCTTTCACCCATGAAGTCTTGTTCGAAAATCACTTTAGAATATCTTCCACTGGCCAGTTTTCACTTTCAGTCATATTGTTCGTGGTAGTAGTTCCGAACGACAGAACTCTTTCAGTCATCCCTCCACTTTTTCTGAGGTCTAGTGCAAAAATTACTTCCAACAGTTTTGACTTCCAGTCATATTTTTCGTGACAGTAATTCCTGTCAGTTTTCCGTTCACTTTTTTTAGAATATCCCTATCAGCCAGTTTTAAGTTCTAGTCATATTGTTAGTGACAGTAATTCCAAACGATAGAACTCTTTCACTTTTCTTACTTACTTACTTATGTGGCCATAACAACCGAATATCGATTTAGGCCGAATATAACATGCTTCCCCCGACATCTCTGTTCTTCGCCAGCTGGCGCCAGTTAGAAATTCCAAGCGCCGTCAGGTTCTCCAGTACTTGGTCCTTCCACCGGAGGTTAGGCCTTCCTTTTCTGCGTCGTCCTCCAGCGGTTTCCGAATATAACACCTTCTTATCTGGAGCGTGTTCTTCCATTCGCTCGACATGATCTAGCCAGCGCAGCCGCTGGATTTTGATGCGCTTTACTATGTCAATATCGGCATAAAGCTCGTACAGCTCATGGTTGTACCTTATTCGGTACTCGTCACCAACGCGAATAGGTCCAAAGATCTTTCAACTTTCACTTCAATATTTTCTAAGAGAAATAGGTGATTAGTGCAACGGGTCGGTCTTCAACGAAAAAAACCCTTTAACTTGTGAAAGTTTCAGAGCTATTAACATCTTTCCTTGATAAAAATTCGACACGTACCATTTTTCAATTATTATTTCGCTTGATCAAAAGTATAAGGCACATGTTACAAGATAGGCATTCATGCAGCAAACCATTGTACCTGAATCCAAAAACAAAGGAACTAGAAAAACAATACAGATACTAACAAGGAAGAAAGTCACATATTACTTCCAACAAAAAGCGTCCCAAAAATGTCAGAGGGTCTACACCTACCCTGTAGCAACATTTATGCGCGTAGCATCACTTCTTTTAAGCTTTATCACAGAGCTCTTTTAGAAGTTTTCTTTTTTTTTATGTAATTACTATCTGAAGAATTGTCAATTATTTGCCTGCAAGTGCAGAGCGCTGAAAGCTAATTTCCCCCTTGCTATTGAGTTGATCAAGACCGAGGTTCGATCTCATTCACAACAATGCCACCACACCAACCAACTGATCTCCGCACATTACAATTATTTATAGAATACAATTTCAAGACTTTCAGACTTTTTTGACTGTTTCTGACTATCTCGAGATTGGCTTGGACGATATACACATTAAAGGTCTGAATCATTTGTGGTTTGTCCACATGAAATGAAACTTTCACGGCACCTCACAAAATAAAAATCCAATGGGGTGATTGAATTAAAGCTCTGAGGCGTCAAATTGACATCCCTAACGCAGGTGATAACAGGATTACCGAACTTGAAACTAAAAATCGTCCACATCCATATTTTCAATTTCAGAACACAAAAAGTCGATAATCGTAGTCATATCGATGAGGTTAGAATCGGGAATGTGTGGTTAGTGTGTTGACCTTCTGATCTGTAGGTCGTGGGTTCAATCTCCAGCTGAAGCATAACAAATTTAATATCGAAAAGATTTTCTTTCGAACGGTACCCACTGTCAGCAAGCAATTGGCAATTCTTCCGGCAGTAATAATTTGCCATGGAAAAAAGAACTCTGTGACAAAGCTCAGAAATGGTGATGTCGCAAGAGTTCTGCCGTTCGGAACCGGCTAAAATAAGTAGATCCTTCCTAATACTATCGCTTGGCCAAAGAGACCAAAGATCCCTTTGGGGCTTTAAATGCCACATATTTATTTTTTTAATTTTTTTATAAATATTATTAATTATTAATAATCTATTTCTATACACAGTTTCATATTAAATTAATAATAATATTCTTATTACAATTTTATTTTCATATTACGTTGCTGCTCATATATGGAACGAATTACGCATAACAATAACTTCAAAAATCTTGGCAACATAACAAAATTCAGTATGTAAGTATATTTATTGGAATTTGAAATACTTCTGCTGCGTAATTATTCTAGTATTTTCTGATTTCTTGTTATACTTCCTATGTATATGTGTAAAAACACATAGAATATTCAGTATCTAGTGGTTGTAATTACATCGAATAATAATCATTATAATATCTTAGAATTGTACATACAAATAATTAGTACTAATAATAATAATAATAATAATAATAATAATGTAAACACGCTATTGATACATGTACCCATATTAATTTTATTAGTTACTGATACAAATTGAACAATACAAAATCAATACGACAATATTAATGTCGCATTCGAGTACCAATTAGTACTCAGTCATTCACATTTTAATTCATAGATCTCCATAAGATATCGTACATTCGTATACAGACAATACACAATTGTTGGTTGTTTAACACAACAACTATTTACATTATGTACTACATACATATATAAGTACTATATGTATGTATTAATGTGGTGGTTGTACATAAATAAGTATGTGAGTACATTTATAGACACTGAGACACAATGTCGTGTCAAATACATATTGGGTGCGAATGGCGGCATTTTGTGGGATTTATGTAAAACATCGAAACATGTTTGTTCAACAAAAGTGCGACAAAATTTGCAGTAGTTTGTCATTTTTCCATTGTGATTTGTTAACTTTGAATGCAGCACCAAGCGAAAAATGATTATGACAGCGCGACAAAAGAAGAAATGTCGCAGTCAACTGTTGTTGATTATTGTTGTTGCGTTGTTGTGATAATAAAGGCTATATGTAGTATATAGTGTGAAAACAATGGATATGCGGCAAACATTACCCGCACTCACTTACTTATTGGCAAGAATTATTGTTCTTGACAGAAATCCCCAGATGGAAATAGTTAATGAACA
Source organism: Megamerina dolium (assembly GCA_963854835.1). Taxonomy (NCBI): domain Eukaryota; kingdom Metazoa; phylum Arthropoda; class Insecta; order Diptera; family Megamerinidae; genus Megamerina; species Megamerina dolium. The sequence goes on along the minus strand of OY978528.1, from coordinate 59,696,511 downwards.
AAAGTAAGTCGAGAATTATTCAAGAATCAAGTTGATTCGCTTAGGTCAAAGGCTTAGAATAGAACTCCTGGCGCACGAAGGAATTTCCCGGTTCAAAAATAAATTTTGTATTTTTAGCCTTCATCGAGCCTTCAGACAGGATTACACCTTATCGAGGGACTTTTCGATGACTGTATCGCCAGCATCGACAATATTTTCTTCAAATATCCATTCCTAAAATTTTAGGGTTTTTTCGGCTTGGTTTACCGGTCAAAGGTTTTTGTCGCATCTACCAAGACGAGGAAGAGGTGAAAACTTTTTGCCACTTCCTCTGTAGATGGCCCGCCTTGGCACGCAGAAGGGATACGAGCTAGCACCTGTGGATGTCAGGGACACTGCTTTTTTCAATAGGAAATCCCAATGATTCCATTCGACAGAGGGAACAGAAGATATAGCATCATTGATAGACGGTAACATAATGGGCAAATTTTGTCCGCTAAACCTAACCTAACCTAGGTTTTTTTTTTCTCTTTAAATCATCAAATGAAGACCAATAACTGGAAAACACTTGGTTCTCTATATATTCTTTCAACGTATTGAAACCCAAGTCAAAATAGAACGTCCGTCGGCACATTTCACTGCTTTAAAAACTCACATTAATTTTATGGGATCAAAAAGTCTTAAAAAGTGATATTTCTATACGATTTTTCAAAAACCCAATTCTGTATTACGGAAATAGTTGAAAATTTCACACTGTTTTCTTTAGCTTGAAGACTAAGGAGTGAGTCTTCGTTAGCGAAATCTTGAAATTCGCAATAATTTTCGAAATATGAGATTTGATCTTGAAAAATCTGACATGGCTCCAAAATATGGTTAGTATGTGGTATGAAAAAATTGTAAATCCTTTTCTTAAAAGAGCCAAAATTTGCCTGTGGTTGTTGTTAAAGAACTAACGAGTCGTCTTTTTTGCTTTACTATAAAGACCCAATTGAACTTTTGGCTAAATACCCACGCTATACCTATTTAAATAATAAAGATACTAACTTTTTTCATTTACCATACGTTATAATTTCCTTCTGGGATCCCGTGCTCATAAATACATCAACGTGTTACTGTTGTTGTTGTTGTTGGCAATCGGGCAAGCTAACAAATGAAAATGCTATATCTTAAAATTATGCGGTTAAATCTTAATTCGCACATGATTATAATATGTCATGTTAAACAGCTGCATATAAATATGCATATGTAGGTACTCCTCTATCGTCTTTTGGCATCCCACTCTTTGCATTTCATCTTCTCTTTACTATTGTTATTGCATTGTTGCATTCAACAGTTCCATATTATGGCGCCAAGAAAATTGTGTTTCATTGCTGTAAGATGATTTCTCTCATTGTTTTGTAAGTTCTGCTCTGATTGAAGAATTTAATCATCATCCACACACATACAAATGTTATTTACTCTTTATTATTGCACCATTAATATCACCACCACAACCACCGCCAACACCAGCAAATTCACTAACAAATAGTAATAAATCAAATTAAAATACAGCTACATGTATGCTGTTAGTACATATACATAAATTGGCAGTAATGCGTTTGTTATTTAGCTTATTAAGTCAATCAAGCAATCATTATAATGCATCTTATTAAGATTTTCTTTTTTTTTGTAATTCAACTAAGTATTTCAGAGTACTTTCAACACTCTCCTCATACATATGGTATCAATATGATCAATATTTGTATCGGAACGAAGACTTTTTGAAAGGTTTACATGAGGTCTGTTTCAGAACGATATATTGTTAAAAGACCATCTTCTAAACTTCGTTGCCAAGGTTTTTATTTGACTTTTTCAAAAAATTGCTCTTGGCAATACCATTGTAGAGGCCTGTCAAAACAGAAGATTGATTTTACTTTAAACAATTTTAGAAATAGAACTTCAGTGCGAACAACATCATTATGTGGCACCTATAAGCTCGAAGTGCTCTTGGGCGAAACTTCTCTGCCAGTGCTGTTGTGCGTGTTAAATTTGAACAGACAGTCTAGAGTGTACTTATGAAGGGAATACTTCTCCACGTTATTGAATGGCGACGCTTCGAACAATTCCACCAGTGGAGGAGATCTGCTCAACTCCGCACCACCTAACCATGACCAGATTAGAGAAGCCATTTTTACGTTAAAAAACAATAAAGCTGCAGGTGCTGATAACCTGCCCGCTGAGTTATTTAACACCGGAGGCGATGATCTGCTCACCATCGTACACCAACTCATAAGCAGAATATGGTCGGATGAAAGCATGCCCGATGATTGGAGGCTCAGTGTTCTTTGTCCCATACATAAGAAAGGACACCCCACAATTTGCGTCAATTACTGTGGAATAAGTCTTCTTAACATCGCGTACAAGGTCCTATCGAGCATATTGTGTAAAAGATTGAAGCCTATGCTTAACAAACTGATCGGACCTTATCAGTATGGCTTCAGACCTGGTAAATCTACCATCGACCAGATTTTTACACTACGCCAAATCGTGGAGTAGACCCAAGAAAAACAGATCGACACACACCATCTATTTGTTGATTATAAAGTCGCTTTCGACAGTCCGGTAAGGGATTACCTCTACACAAGAATGTATGAATTCGGCGCTGCGTCGAATGAATCTTACTGTGAACGTGGGCAAGGCGAAGTAGCTAGTGTCAATAAACAAAGAGTCCCGGCATCTTAGACAGCACGTCACTGTTGATAACTATGCTTTAGAAGTAGTAAAAGACTTTATCTATCTTGGAACCAACATTAACACCAGTAATGGCATCAGCCTGAAGATATTCCGATGGATCACTCTTGCTAACATGTGCTACTTTGGGCTAAGTAAGCAATTAAGGGATTACCTCTACGCAACAATGTCTGAGTTCGGTATTCCTGCAAAGCTCATTCGACTTTGTAGAATGACACTGCATAACTCCCGTTGTGCAGTGAAAATTGGGAAGGACCTCTCCGCACCGTTTAATACCGAATGGGGTTTCAGACAAGGTGATTCGTTATCGTGCGACTTCTTCAATCTTATTATGGAGAAAATAATACGAGCTGCTGATCTACGACATAATGGCACTATCTTCAACAAAAGTGTCATGCTGTTAGCGTATGCCGACGATATTGACATAATCGACATGAACACGCGAGCAGTCAGTGCAGCATTCTCAGAGTTGGAAAGAGAGTCGCGTCGGATGGGTCTCACGGTGAACGAGGGCAAGACGAAGTATCTAGTGTCAACAAACAAAGAGTCCCGGCGTCTTGGACAGCACGTCACTGTTGACAACTACGCTTTTGAAGTAGTAAGGGACTTTGTCTATCTTGGAACCAGCATTAACAGCAGTAATGACGTCAGCTTGGAGATCATGCGTAGGATAACTCTTGCTAACAGGTGTTACTTTGGGTTGAGTAAGCAATTGAGAAGTCCAGCCCTCTCTCGAAGAACGAAAACTACACTCTACAAGTCTCTCATCATGCCTGTCCTAACATATGGAGCTGAATCCTGGACAATTTCCACTCCGATGAGCGAATGCTTGGAGTTTTCGAGAGAAAAGTCCTACGCAAGATCTTTGGACCTATTTGCGTTGGTGGCGAGTATCGAATAAGGTACAACCATGAGCTGTACGAGCTGTATGCCGATATCGACATAGTAAAGCGCATCAAAATCCAGCGGCTGCGCTGGCTAGGTCATGTCTGTCGAGCGAATGGAAGAACACGCTCCAGCTAAGAAGGTGTTATATTCGGAACCCGCTGGAGGACGGCGCAGAAGAGGAAGACCAAACCTCCGTTGGAAAGACCAAGTACTGGAGAACTTGACGGCGCTTGGAATTTCTAACTGGCGCCAGCTAGCGAAGAACAGAGATGGCTGGCGAAGCATGTTATTTTCGGCCTAAATCGATATTCGGTTGTTATGGCCACATAAGTAAGTAAGTAAGTAAGCAATTAAGAAGTCGAGCTCTCTCTCGAGAAATGAAAACCACACTCTATAAGTCTCTCATCATGACTGTTCTTTTACATAAGGCGCCGAAGCTTGGACAATTTCCAACCCAGAAAAGACAATTCTCATCAAGAGATCTTCGGATCTATTTGCGTTAGTGGCGAGTATCGAATAAGCTACAACCATGAGCTTTATGTCGACACTGACATAGTAAAATGCATTAAAATACAGCGATTGCGCTGGAAAGGTCATGTCGAGGGAATGGAAGAATACGCTCCGGCTAAGAAAATATTATATTTGGAACCCGCAGATGGACGATGCAGAAGAGCTTGTCCGAACCTCCAGTGGAAAGACCAAGTACTGGATAACTTGTCAGCGCTTGGAATCTCTAACTGGTGCCAGTTAGCGAAGAAAAGAGTTAGCTGTTGGCTAGATAAGCCATAAATCGATTATCGGTTGTAATGGCCACGTAAACTAAAACAAAAAATATCAAAAATAAGTAAATAGCAAAACCCTAGTGACTTTATTATAAATAAATTTATATTTTCGCGAGAACATACATGCAACAACATATTATACTTTTGATTTTCATTTTCTTCCGATTCCGCGTATTTTTGAATATACCAGTACTTCGACAAAGTTAACTCTACATACTAAGTTTTAATTCGATAGCTTTATATTTTCTCGTTCAAGGTTGGAAAACACAAAAAAAATTAACAAATACGTGGCACTTGAAGCCCCAAAAGACTCTTTGGCCGAGCTTCTCCTTCCATTACTGTTGCGCGGTTTAAATTTTGGGCAGTATTAGATGGGACCAACTTATTTTAGCTGGTTCCGAACGGCAGAACTTTTTGCGACATCCAATTTTTCTTTGTCACAAAGGTTTTTTTAGAAGCTAGAAATAATCAAATATTACAATTTTCAGCTCGAGTATTCTATAATTAAGCTAAGCTTTATATAATTGAAATATTTTGATAAATTTCTTTAAATTTTAAACAAATTCTCAACACCAATACAATTGATTTGAAGAAAATTCATATACTCATATATGTACGCATACAGAGACAACATATTCCATGGGAACGGTGGCTGGAATGTATTCTTTAAACATGCAAATATTTCATCAGCAATAAGTAGTAAGCAGCAAAAGATATTTATCAGCAGCTTGCAATCTTTATCATCAATACGAAGTAAACAAAGGAAAAGTAAAAGTCAGGATTCGATTCGATTCACATAATTCACCAGTGATCATCAACGAAATCACATGAACATACGCATATATGTACATATTTACATTCGAGGACAATCTCAAAATTCTTACTATCAACAATAGCACCTTGCTACCACAGCAACACCACACTATGTACTATGTTTCAGAACATGAGTACCTACCCCAAATATGCTGATCATTCTTGTGTTGTGATCACGACGAAACACAACTTGTTGGCATCGCTTTGCGCAGGTGGGGTAAATGGGAAGTGTGGGCATGGTGAATAGCTTTTGTCACAAGAACAACAAAAACAATCGAAACGATTTGCCATTTGCTATGTTAGTTTTTTTCTTTCTGTTATTCGCAGGGCTTGTTTACGAAAAAAAAAAAAAACACAAAACTTCCACTGACCAACATTCAGCCAAAAGCGTTCTTTGCTTGCATAAAATAAAATATGAAATAAAAACAAACAAATTCCTTCTCAGTCTTCTTGCAAGCATTCCTAAACAATAAATTTTATTTCGTAAACGTGACACTGCCTCCATATCGAATATTGAAGAATAAGAAATAGAAAAACTTCAATAATTTTATGTACATTTCAAATGTATGCGATCTTAGTAAAGGGTTTCTAAAGCAAAATTAACAAATTATAAGTTATATTATTATTGATAAATACTAGTATCACATAATCATAAACACTTTTAACTAAAGTACGTACCATTTCAAATATGTGCAAAGAGCAAACCAAGTCATAGACAGACTGTACACATACAAATAGACTTCTGCACGAGTTTCACATATTCGTCATGACTTTTTGACTCGTTGGAACACAATGAATGCCAACACGATTATATATATGCAAAGACAATGGTCAATAGTCGCCAATCATTTTTTTTGTGGGCACATACTAGTCTGCAGACAGTGATGAAAATCCATATAAACACAAAATAATTTCCTATGAAAAAATTTCTTAAATAAAAAATGAAAATAAAAAGTTATCAAGCTGAAAATCGGTACATATGATTATATTTATCAATTAACTTAAGGGGCTACATAGATCTTTTCATTGCAACATGCATATAACAAAGGCAAATCCGTTGAGGCAGCCCTCCACTCACTTGTACCTCATGTATTAGTAGATTTCCGATTAAAGGCACCCCTCAAGGGGTGTGTTATCGCCTCTTCTCTGTAACTTAACCATCAATGAAGTTTTCATATCATTGCAGGACACGGGCTGCAAAGCGGTGGCACTTGTGACGTCAAGAAAATATTTAAATACACTCACCGAAGTGATGAACCATACCTTAGCAATCCTGTTCAAATGGGCTTCAAACTCTGATCTGGCATCAACCCTGCCAAAACTGAGCTAGTCCTCTTTACTAGAAATCATAAAATACCTATTTTTACCTTACTGAGAATTGAGAGAACTAGCCTCATGGCTATACTGCGTGGTCGTCAGACCAATTCTTTTTTACGGAATGATAGTCTGGTGGAAATCCTTAAATAAGGAGGTACACGGCTAATAGACAAGGTTCAAAGGACATCTGCGGTGTTGAGAACAGGTGCTCTAAGAACCACCCCGTCAAAAGCAGTCTACTCGCTATTGCATCTACTCCCTGTAGATTTATTTGGCAAGCAGAGAGTGCTTATATCAGCAATTAGACTAAACATGACTTCACGCTGGGCTCAACCAGGATACAGGCAATCAAAGATCCTGGGATAGTGCACTACAATTCCGAATGCCATCGGATTCACTACAATTCCCATACCATGCTTTCACAATAGATGATCAACCCATATACCCTGAAAGGAAGAATGGAATAGGGGTATTGTCATGTCAACGAAACTGGAGTTCAATCGGTACAATTGTACACAGACGACTCGAAATTAGAGGGAAGCGTAGGAAGTGGTGTCTTTTCTGATTTTTTACGTGTTAAGCCTAAGTTCCGATTACCCAAATTTTGCAGTGTTTTTCAAGCAGAGAATTTGGCTATAAAGGAGACGGCAATGTGGCTTCGCTGTAATACAATGATGTTTATATCTACACCGACCGTCAAGCCGCCATTAAATCTCTCGCAGGAACGTTTGTCAAATCGGTACTTGCCCTTCAATGCCGCTCATCTCTTAACGAGCTAGCTTAGCACTACAATGTACACATTGTATGAGTACCGGGGCATATGGATATTCCAGGGAACTGTGAGGCAGATGAATTGGCGAGATCGGGCACTAGGTTGCTAGAGATCTAACCATCTCATCAAGCAGAAATTCCGCTTGCAACATGCAAGCTTCTTATCACAGAACATTACCTCACTATAACCAACAGAAGATGCCGGGATGAGAGCTCTTGTGTTACTACCACAGAAATCTGGCCAACTCTTGAGTATAGAAGAACTGGTTCACTGTTGTCAATGAGTAGGAAAACTATAAGTAATGTATTTGCCGTACTCACGGGCCACTGGCTTGTGGGTAGGCATGCTACCAGGCTTGGTTTACCGGCCAACGATTTTTGTCGTAGCTGCAAAGACGAGGATGAGTAGGAAACTGTTTGCCACTTCCTCCGTAGATGCCCCGCCTTGGCACGTAGAAGGCACACCCTATTGGGGAGTACCTTTTTTACAGATACCACTAAGCTAGTACCCATGGATGTCAGGGACATTGCTCTATTCATTAGGAAATCCCAATGGTTCCGTTCAACATAGGGAGCAGGATAGAAAGCATCCTTGATGCACGGTAACACAATGGGCGAATTTTTGGCCTACGTGCCAAAAGGGGGCGGCCTTATAACCTAACCTAACCTATCAATTAATATACGAGTTTGAGAATGGACGGAATCGGATTGAAGACTCCCACACAAAATATATTTCCCTATGGATGTTTCCCACGTTCTGTACGAAAATACAAAACTGTGGAGCAAAAATTTGGCACAAATTATCATATTACAATTGCTGGACGAATTGACGAGTCTGTAATTGAAGTGTTTCCAGAGAAAAACAAGTCTCACCAAAGGTGTTTTAGCTTCGGTATTGCCGAAAAAAACATGTTCCATTTACCATTCCAGCTGGCCACAACTTTATAGAAAAGTTGCACGATTTATACCTATTTTAAAGTGGAAGACTCCAGAAAGCTGTCGAGTATAATAACTTTGCACGAAAATAATAAATTTGTTTTCTAAAAATGCAGCAGCAGCAGCAGCAGCATCCAATCGCAGCATTAAAATTCACCCGAAAACTTCAGTTGTGGCAACAAGAGTGACACAAAGCCCTTTTTTTGGCAAGTTTACTTAATTTAAGAAAATAAATTGGGCGCATATCAGTGTTACCGTACTAATTTGCTTCCAAGTTTAAGTCTGGATGAATCGAATGGATCTGCGTCGGAGCTTAGAAGAATAAACTTGATTGGATTCTATCCAAAATGAATTTAGGCTTGAGTTCCATAAAAAATTTTGTTATATTTTTTTTTTTTTTGAAAGAAAACTTGAAAAATTATTTGAAATGTGTGTTGCTTATCATTTCGATCACTGTGTGCAAAGTGTAGCATAGAATAATATACATGAGGTCATCGGTATATCATTCAATCCATCAAGCAGTCAATAACTTTCGACTGTAATAGACTGTAAACTCTATAATGGAGTCATAACACTTTAAAAAATATTATCACACGTCATTCATATCATTCAATATGAACTCAAATGATTGTTTTTTTTATTGTTACAACATTTTTTACCCATTTCAACAGGTTTGACAAACTCTTTCTTCTTGCGTTCGAAATCGTTTGTGCGTGTTTAATGTACATCACCTTGTTGTTTGTACTTACCAGTATGTTGATTAATAACTTTGATAAGGCCATGGTATAATTTTTTCTTCGCCAACTTGTTGAAGTGTAACATATTGTGCCTTTTTTTTGCGCTAGTTTCACAGTATTGATAACAATTCAGTTATTTGCTATATACCTAGTATGATTGTATGATAGTAAAGTACGTACATATTTACATACAATATATTTACATATTTATGCATTTAACTTAAGCATGCTTAAGTATACTTAGATATTAATTACTGAGTGCATACGTAGTGTATTATTAAAATAATAATAGCTAAGCATTTTATGTTTACAATATATGTAAATGTTGCATGTACATCTAGCAACAACAATAGCAATTACAATGTATGTTTTACATGGACAAATAGGTACAATAGGCATATATGTACTACAAATATGGTATGCAGATGAAAGGTGTATTTAAGTTACAATAAATATATTCTCACATTCATAAAATAAGTGCATTCCTCAAGAGGTACTCTCATTTTCAATGTCATTCAATTGGATTTGGTGCAAAAGTTTTAGGTATTTCTCACATTTTCCATTGACATTGGCATTGACTTGCTTTAGGTATGAGTAGAATTTGAAAAATGTCATTACATAGAGCACATTCGAGTACAAATATATACAAGAAAGATAGGTTTGAAGGTAGCATCTTCTTTGATTCTCTAAATCTTAGGCTCCATGTTTTCACCATGTTCATCACCATGCGTTGACGATTAATCCTCCACACGCATTCATTATAGATAAGAGTGGACTGAAGAAACTTTACTTACTTACTTATGTGGCCATAACAACCGATTTAGGCCGGATATAACATGCTTCGCCAGCCATCTCTGTTCTTCGCTAGCTGGCGCCAGTTACAAAATCCCAGCGCAGTCAGGTTCTCCAATACTTTGTCTTTCCGCCGGAGATTAGGTCTTCCTCTTCTGCGTCGTCCTCCAGCGGCTTCCGAATACAACACCTTCTTAGCTGGAGCGTGTTCTTCCATTCGCTCGACATAACCTAGCCAGCACAGCCGCTGGATTTTAATGCGCTTTACTATGTCAATATCGACATGCCGCTCGTACAGCTCATGGTTGTACTTTATTCGGTACACGCCACCAAAACAAATAGTTTCAAAGATCCTAAGTAGGAATGTTCTCTCGAAAACTCCAAGCATTCGTTTTCTGATGTGAAAATTGTCCAGGCTTCAGCGCTATATGTAAGGACAGACATGATGAGAGACTTGCAGAGTGTAGTTTCGTTCTTCGAGACAGGACTTGACTTCTCAATTGCTTACTTAGCCCAAAGTAGCACCTGTTTGCGAGAGTGACCCTTCGCAATATCTCCAGGCTGACGTCATTATTACTGTTAATGCTGGTTCCAAGATAGACAAATTCCCTTACTACTTCAAAAGCGTAGTCGCCAACAGTGACGTGCTGTCCAAGACGCCGGGACTCTTTGTTTGTTGACACTACGTACGTTGTCTTGCCCTCGTTCTCCATAAGACCCATTCGACGCGACTCTCTTTCCAACTCTGAGAATGCTGCACTGACTGCCGATTATGTCATTATCGTCGGCATACGCCAACAGCATAACACTTCTGTTAAAGACAGTGCCATTATGTCGTAGATCAGCAGCTCGTATTTCTCCATAATAAGATTGAAGAAGTCGCACGATAACGAACACCGTTCGGTATTAAACGGTGCGGAGAGGTCCTTCCCAATTTTCACTGCACAACGGGAGTTATCCAGCGTGATTTTACAAAGTCGAATGAGCTTTGCAAGAATACCGAACTCAGACATTGTTGCGTAGAGGTAATCCCTTGCCGAACTGTGGACAGCGGTTTTATAATCAACAAATAGGTGGTGTGTGTCGATCTATTTTTCTTGGGTCTTCTACAGGATTTAGCGCAGTGTCAAAATCTGGTCAATGGTATATTTACCAGGTCTGAAGCCACACTGATAGGGTCCAATCAGGTTCTTGAGCATGGACTTCAGTCTTTCACACAGTACGCTCGAGAGAACCGCAGGAGACTTATTCAACGGTATTTGGCGCAAATTGTGGGGTCTCCTTTTTATGTACGGGACAGAGAACACTGAGCCTCCAATCATCAGGCAAGATTTCATCCAATATCTACATGAAGATATATTTATATTTTCACCGACAACCAGGCCGCGATAAAACCTCTTGCAGGAACTATAATGAACATCAGCACGTGCCCTCAAATCCCCTAATTTTTCAACTAGATATAGGATCGCAACGGAACGATTTTTTCGGGAAATTGCAAAACTGGTGAGTTGACCAGATTGGGGACAATACTACCACACACAACTTAAACTTACGAGTTCGTAATTGTACTCACAAGGCTTGTGAGTATGCATGCTACCACTCTAGGCTTATCAGCAAAAGCCTAGATATAGACTTAGCGCTCAGATATAGATGACCCATTTTTTTTTTCATTAGAATCCCAGGGCTACTTCCAATATGGGACCGACCGCATATTCTTAAATAATCATGATAGAAAAATCCCAGCGGTTCTAATTAACGGGCTGAGACCTGGATAGCTAATCGCATCACAGATCCACGACATCACAAATGGCAGTTCTCTGGCTTGCGTAAAGGCCCATTATAGCAGCGGCCGCATAATTCATAATCGAATACTTCTTTGAAATAGTAAAACTTATGCAAGATTGTTGTTTAAGCAGTCATCCTTTGGCAATAGAACATAAAATCGATCCCAAAATATATGCTGTATACGAAAAGAAACTCAACTTTTAGGTGTCACTTGAATTGACTGCAAAATATATAGTGATTGGCATTTCCATCTGGAATTTTTGACTGAAACACAATTAATTAGTGTAAATTTTAATGCAGTTTTCAGGTGCTTTTAAGTTCATTTTGTATAGAGGACTCTCTAAGTCGTAAGAATGGGAAATATATGTGTTCAGAAAAAATTTTTCGAGCCTGAGGCTTGGTAAAACATTTGATCACCACTTTGTGCACTGTGGGAATAGGGGAGGGGAGTTCTTCCAACAGGTTGAAGTTAGAGGTTGGTATTTTCAGAAGATAGATTGAGGAGAATAAATTAATTGAGAACGTTCATATATTTTAGCACTCTAAATCGATTCTGAGTACTATTAATGCACATTTCAACTTTCATCCACTTTTTTTTAAGTTACGAACGAAATGCAACCCAACTGACTCAAAGCATCTCCTGCTTCGAGTTCAGCGACCCTCTCTATCGCGAACAATTAGTGGGTATGAAGCGTGCGAGTGGATAAAAACGAATAAAGAATAGATCAAAAGAAAATGTATTAAATAAATTTAAATGGCTTAACATGGGAATTTTCAAGCATCACTGGATTAACACAATTAAATCAAAAATCTGTTAAAGCTTCATTTTGTCGAAGAGCCCCTCTAAAATATGAAGATGTTCGAAGGAAAGTTTCGAAGGAAGGTTTCGCCGCCTTGTCGATTTCCAGGTTTTCTTTGATTTCACTTTGTAAGCCACTATGGTCAGTGATGAAATCGATCTACTTACTCATGTATTAGCCACTTTCGAGCAGCGGAACTCTTTTGACAGCGCTTTTTCAGGGCTTACATAGTTCTTTCGTATTTTCTTTCTTGTCTTTTTTATTTTTACTTCATGGACAATTTTTTACTCTCGGAAAAGCTCAAGCTTATGAGCTTAAGCTCATATGGGCATCGTTTGAAAATTCCGATTTTTGACGTGCTGACAAAAATTATTATGGATTTATCTAAACCGGTAGTCGAAAAAGTGACTATATGCGCAAAAGGACAACGAACTGATCAATAGAATATGTCAAGCTTTCAACGTTGGTCTATGAAAAATAAAATTTTTTATTGTTTTGCCCATCAAACATTTTTCACACTCCTCGATCATTGTGATCATTGTATCAAGAACGCGTCTTTTTCCCCCCAACCCTTGGAAATACTTAAAGATTTACTTTTGCGATGCTTTAATGCTATCTGAATGCATACCATAGATATTAAACTTTTGGATAAACAATAAATTTCACATAGCTTCAGCACAAATATCGCCGCGCAACAGCATCTGCCTTTGTAGCCAACCAACCAACCAGCCAGGCTGCAGTCTTATCTTGAGAAAATGTCGGCAACTCAAAATTATTTGCCGGTATCTTGTACGCTAGCTATATATATAGTATATAAAACGATATTTGCAGCATTTTGTTGCAATATCAGATGCAGCAATGGCAACAGCAACAGCATCAGCATCAACAGTAAATGCTACCGATAGGATAATACCGCTGCCATTGCAAGTAACCAAAAAGCAGCACATCAGCTCAGATGAAGAGGACAATGGAATGAGATTAAATACCAACAACAGAGCAGATGAAGCGATATCATCATACCAATGGCAACGACAATCGATACAAGTAACTATGTTGATGATCGTGGTACTAGTGATGACGGTAGCAAATACTTTATACTACTATATATGAGAGTAAGTACGAACCGTTTAAACTCAGAAACCACCACCAACAACAACAACAACAACAATAGCATTAACTACTCGTAAGCATGAACTTAACTTGGTCAATTGTTGATTATAATGTCCTTGCCGATCTAACTGCATATGTACATACCGACAGATGTCCATACATTTACTTCAAGACACAATCAAGATGAAGAGGGGTTTGCAGAGAGATGGAGAGCAAGAGAACAAATTGCTAAAGAGATTATTCTGCGTAAAGTCACCATTAGTATAAATCGGTAGAACAAAAACAACAACAACACATAATCGTTCGCTTTTGGTTTCACTAAATTATTATGTTAACATGAAAATAATTGAAACAAGAATTTACTTATGCAAGACAATTTTGTTATTTATATGGTAGCTGTTGCTTCTGCTATTTGATGATATTGTAACAAAAGGAATTCTTTGTGAACGGGCATATGCCCATGGATGCGGATGGAGATGCCCACTACTACTTAGTTCGTTTGGTTGGTTGTTTGCTCTTTTGAATTGATGGCCAAACAAATATGTTGTGAAGCATAGCAGATTGTTACCATTTAAGGTAATCTACAGACAGTCAAAGTGGCGGTCAGATGAGATTCTGATGATACGAAGCTATTGTTTTATATAGTTAGTTGATTTAGAACAACAACAAGAAAAAATCATAATAACAAATAATATAAAAATAAACGGTATCAAATCACAAAACAAAAACGAAGCAGAGCAGCGCGTTGCATTGTTTTGTTCAACGATTTGTTCTCGTTCTTGTAATTTTTGTTGCCAACACGCATTGAGACACTTTACTCTGACACGCCTTGCTTTAGGACCTAACATACACACAGCTGGCCGCAAGTATGTTATTCACACACTCACACATGCACGTCTCTATTGTACTTTGTAAAATGGTTTCACATAAAACAAATCGAATATTAGAGACAAATGAATGAAATTTAAAAAAAAAAGAAATTAAAAATTTGAATAATTTCAAGTATTTTTCCCCCCAATGAAAGAAATAGAAATCCCTGATTTGGATCCGACTAATTTTTAGTTCTTATGGTCATTATAATGACATCACAATTGTAGATGAACCACCCTATATAAATAGATAGAAATAGGGGGTAAGTATGTTTGGAGGAAATGTTGGCAAGGAAAATTTAATAGGGGTTGGTCATAGATTTCACCACTCTAGGAGCGATTCCTGGAAGCTATTGAGTTTATTTGTCGATTTTCAAGTGTTTTTACGTTTATTTTGTATGCGATCCCCCTCAACGGACGGTGATAGGGTTAAGTAATTATGGACGAAATATTGTGTAGGAAAATCTAATGGGAGTCAATGATACATTTGACCACTCTAGAGGCGATTCTTTGGCAGCTATTGGGTTATTTATAGATTTTCAAGTGTTTTTACGTTCATTTTCCAGAGAAGCCCTCCTAAGGGTTGGAGATAGGGAATCAGTAATTTTGAAGAGAATGTAGATGCGGAAAGACCAATTGGAGTTTGTCATACATTTCATCATTCTAAGATCAATGTATGGGCAGCTGAGATTTTTGTCGATTTTCAGGGGTTTTTGCGTTTCTTTTGTAAAACGCGAAGAGTAGGATAAACATGCGCCAGTTAGAATTAAAGTTAGAGTTAGAGTTAGAGGTTAGGTCTTCCTCTTCTGCGTCGTCCTCCAGCGGGTTCTGAATATAACACCTTCTTAGCTGGAGCGTGTTCTTCCATTCGCTCGACATGACCTAGCCAGCGCAGCCGCTGGATTTTGATGCACTTTACTATGTCAATATCGGCATACAGCTCGTACAGCTCATGGTTGTTCCTTATTCGGTACTCGCCACCAACGCAAATAGATCCAAAAATCTTGCGTAGGACTTTTCTCTCGAAAACTCCAAGCATTCGCTCATCCGAGGTGGCTATTTTATGATCATAAATGTTCAGCTAAAAAATTATCGGAGATCGGTTATAAATTTCATCGTTTTATTGGCGATTCCTCATTAATTATATGGGAATTTTTTGATTTTTATATGTTTTTACGTTCATACCGTGGACGAACACCCTCAAGGCACAGAAATAACGAGTATGTATATTGGCGAGGAAAAATAAATGCGGATAGGTCATACATTTCATCACTCTATGGGCGATTTCTGAACAGCTATTTTGTAATTTTCAGGTTTTTTACGTTCATTTTGTAAGGAAGTTCCCCTAAGAGATGCAAATATTAAGTATAAGTGCTGGGAAAAGAAATTAGCGGCGATCGTTTATAAATTTCACTGCTTTATATGGCCTATTTCTGAGTAATTTTAGGGATATTTGTCGGTTTTCGTGTACTTTTACGTTCATTTTTTAAGTTATTATACTTTAAGAGGTGGTAGCAGGGAGTAAGGATGTTTAGAGGAAATGTTGGAGGGAAAAAAAAATTAATGATAGTTGATCATACATTTCACCGTTCTAAAGGCGATTTCCGATTTCGATTTCGAAATCCAAATTTCGTTGGTATATTTTATCTTTGACTTTGTAACTACACCTTTGAAAACGGTTTTAATTTATTATATGAATAAATAGATGCTTATAGATCCTGAAGTGCCCTTTGGCGACAGAACCCTTGTGACATCACTTTTTAGAGCTTTGTCAAAGAGCTCTTTATTATTGCCGAATTGCCCTTATTGCCGATTTGCCAATTGCTTGGCGACAGGTGGGTAGCCTAAAAAAAAATAAATATGTGGCACTTAAAGCCCCAAAGGGCTCATTGGCCGAACTTCTCTTCCATTACTGTTGTGCGTCTTAAATTTGGACAGTACTACCTTACCTACTTATTTTAGCCGGTTCCGAACGGCAGAACACTTGTGACATCACTTTTTCTGAGCTTTGTCACAGAGTTCATTAAGAAGCTTTTTCATGGCAAGTTGTTACTGTCGGAAGAATTGCCAATTGCTTGCCGACAGGTGGGTACCATTCGAAAGAAAAATCTTATCGATATTAAATTTGTTATGCATTAGCCGGGGATTGAACCACGACCTACAGATCAGAAGGCGAACACACTAACCACTGAGCTACGGCACCCATCCAAAGGTGGGTAGCTTGTACAAGTGCCAGCCGGGGATTGAACCCACGACCTACAGGTCAACAGGCCAACGCACTAACTACTGAACTACGGCACTCAGGTTATTATGTAAAATAAATTCTACACCAAGCCATTTTATACCTCAGACTGAGAGACTAGTTTCAAAATACCGCCATTTTAAGCAAGTAGCTAGTCCATATCTAGCATTTATTATGGTTTCCTTTGAAAAAAATGCTAAAAATGTATCACACTATTTCTTACTCACCTCAATGAACATATACAAACTCCTGCTCTATTATTTCATGTCTTTTTGATTTCTTCCATAGACCGCCTTACATTGGGCAGCCAAACATGGTAATGAAGATGTTGTCAAGCTAATCGCTGGCACCTATAAGGCTGATGTAAATGCTCGAACGGTAAGTGGCAACATTTTGTAATATTTTTTAACATATTTGCATATTTCAATTTGATTTCAATATGTTTTTCTTTTCAATTTCATATAATTTACATGGTGGAAAATTCAATTCAGAATGGCGTAAGTAATATAAGTAGTATTGCTATATAGATATGTATATTATATAGTTGTATAGCTACATTTATTTCATAATATTGTATGTAGTAATAGCAGCAGATGCGATTTCCAAGTGTCTCATAGACAAGGCGAATTATTGGCAACATTGCTGCCATTCATTTAGAAGTTGTAAAGAAAATTTCAATTTTAAACTGATTTTTTTTTTTTCACTCTTTGACGTCGAACTTTTGTTACACAATAGAATAATATGTATGTATTGTATATGTATCATATGTGCCACCATCAATGCATAGCATATTCCTCTAGCATATGGATGTACATTATTTTGACAACCCTTTACTACTAAGAGTGATGTGAGGGAAAGTTAAGTTTATGCATGAAACAAACGCGTTATAAACAAAACCACCATAGCGAATCACAATTGTACGTATCATTGATTTAGATGTCTTTCGAATCCTTTTGAATTATAACTCGACTTGCAAGCAATACCTTCATGTTGATTTCATTACAGTTGAGGCAGGAGGCAGGCAGAAACATTTGTCAAAACAAATGAAATGTTTTCCCAAATAAATAGTGCTTCTCTATGTGTTATGTGATTGACACTTTTTAGATTAAGTTTGTGCCATTCTCTTTACCGACGTACCTAATCGTTAATGCTATTGCCATCTATTGTTTCACATTCGATACACATTTTAAATTTACAATACATCTTAAAATATTCAATTAATAATTAAATTTATAGTAGGTAGATATTTTAATTTTTAAATATACCTTACACATATGTACAAACAATTTAATTTAATTTATATGTAATTGACTTATTCATTATTTTCAGGGTTACACTCCACTGCATATAGCCATGCAATTTGGACGAGTTAATATCTTTGAATTACTTTGCAATGTTTACAGTAAGTATCACCGATTTTAGTAACTTAGATAAAAAATAAAAAAAAAAATAAATATGTGGCACTTAAAGCCCCAAAGGGCTCATTGGCCGAGCTTCTCTTCTATTACTGTTGTGCGTCTTAAATTTTGGACAGTATTAGAATGGACCTACTTATTTTAGCCGGTTCCGAACGGCAGAACACTTGTGACATCACTTTTCTGAGCTTTGTCACAGGGTTCTTTTTAGAAGCTTTTTCATGGCAAGTTGTTACTGTCGGAAGAATTGCCAATTGCTTGCCGACAGGTGGGTACCATTCGAAAGAAAAATCTTTTCGATATAAAATTTGTTATGCATCAGCCGGGTATTGAACCACGACCTACAGATACGTTACACTATAACCGAAAAATAGAAATACATTTGAAAAAACATATTTTTGTATAGGAGGTAGGCATGATTTTCATACGTCTTTCATTTATTAATAAATATAATCGCAATATACTGAATTTCAGCTTCATAGCTTTATATAGGGTGATTTTTTAAGAGCCTTCGGATTTGATTTAAAAAGAAAAAACACATAAAATTTAGAGAAATGTATGAAATCTTTATTTGAGTCGATAGAACGATCCATATAATTCAATGTTTAAAGGTGATTTGATGTAATATGAATAAATTCTTCAATATTGGCTTCCAGTGCGTCAACCATTGCGGGCTTGTCGTTATAGATATGAGCCTTAACATAGCCCCACAAAGGGGCGTCAAATCGCACGATCTAGGCGGCCAATTGACTAGCCCCAAACATGTAATAAGCTGTTCACCGAACTCGCTTCTGAATTGGGCCATTGTTTCGCGTGCTGTGTGGCATGTGGCACCGTCTTTTTGAAACCATATGTCAGCCAAGTCCAGCTCTTCCATTCTGGGCCAAATAAAAGTTGGTAATCATCTCACTTTAGCGCTCGCCATTCACAGTAACGTTCCTGCCGTCGACATCTTTGAAAAAGTACCGTCCAATGATGCCACCGGCCTATAATCCACACCAAACAGTGCATTTTTCGGGATGCATTTTCAGTTCTTGCAATGCTACTGGCTGCTCTTCACACCAAACACGGCAATTTTGATTGTTCATGTATCCATTCAATCAGAAATGAGCTTCGTTGCTGAACACAATTTTCCAATAAAAAAGTGGATCTTCATCCAACTTTGCTAGCGCCCATTCACAAAAAGTTAGCCGTTGTGGTAGGTCGTGTGGCTTCAATTCTTGCACCAGCTGTATTTTAAAAGGTTTTACACCCAAATCCTTCCGCAAAATTTTCCACGTAGTAGAGTAACAGAGGTCGAATTACTGCGAACGGCGCCGAATCGATAATTCACGGTCATCAACAACACTGGCGGATACAGCTGCGATATTTTCCTCTGTCTGCACCCTACATATACGTGTTGGTGGTTTAATGTCCAATACTGTAAATTTGGTGCGAAATTCAGTCACAAGATTCCCAAAGCCGCCTCAGGAGGTCGTCCAAACTGACCATAAAATGGAAGAAGTGCACTTTCTTAATCGAACATGAATTTTGATAATAAAATTCATTAATCTGCAAGCGTTGTTCGTTTCGAAGTCGATTCATGGTTAAATTATTGACCAAACTGAACATGTTTGACAGTAACATACTACACGAAAACAGCTGAGCTGCCAAAAACAGTGTTGCCAAAAATAAAGTTGCTAAAAAATCGCCATATATTTTCGTGCGCCTAGTGTGAAAATATACATACGATAGCATGCTTTTGTGTGGCCAATAGGCCACTCATCGATCGCGAAACGCACTTCATGCATGAGGAAATTGTCCACTGCACGGACAAGGGCTCGCTTCAAAGACTCAATATTTGCGTGTCGAGTAGAGAAAGCCATGCCCTCTAATACGAACCACAACTTGTAATCTAACGGGTTGAGGTCTGGACTAACAGCTGGCCAATCGTCCGTTGATATGAAGTTCGGAGTGTTGTTTTTTAGCCACAATTGAGTCGTTTTTGCCTTGTGAGCTGGAGCAGAGCCCTCTTTGGATCCTCGGGATGAGTTGGAATGCTTTTCTGGATGACCGAGCATACACATCATCGTTCTGTTTATTGAACGATTCTTCTACGGTAAAGATTTTCTCGTCAGTAAACAGAGTTTGTCTATCAGCGTACCGGCTGCGTAACGCTTTCAAATTTCCCTTGCGTTTTCCCCCAAATGCGGCCGTTAGCAGGTGTCCAATGTGTCGCTTGTACGCGCTGAGTCCCAAATCTTCATGGGCATGGATTTTTGCGAAATTTGCATTTCCCGCGACAAGATTTTCTATTTTCGCAGTGGTTTTCGGTCGATTTGTTTCTTCACGGCTTTGATCGCTTGCAAAGTTCTCACAGTGCCTGGACGACCGGATATTTGCAGTAAATATGACATGTATGCGCCCAATATTGCATTCGTTTAAGCGTTTAGTTGTGTACCAATATTTATGACTTGACTAGGTACTTACTCGTAAATCAATTGCATAATTGAAGAAAATTTGTCTAACGAAATACCAGGGCGGATCAACACAAACCCGTGTGCTGATGGAAGAAATTGACATTAAATCAAAACTTATGAAAATTTTTGTGTACAGAAAAGTGCTATTAATGCACATATCTATCTATCATTTGAGTTGAGTGTATAACAAACAATTAACCCTCTAGTTTGACTAATATATGGTAATATCAAACAAAAAAAAAATATAAAAACTGACATAAACAATATAATACCCCTTGTAGTAATGAGTTCTCATCTCTTTCTCTCTTCTATGTATATCCACCTATTTCTCTCTCGTTCATCAAACCTACAACTAATTCTTATCAGCTGTCAATCACATCAATTGAAACATTTACAGTGATTTTATCGATTGTTTTCCTAAGGTACTCCATTCTAATTGGCGGCAAAATGTTATTTTACTTAAAAAATCATCATTATTGTCAAATAATCATTGTTGAATTTATTGTCGGAAGAACTAACATTGTTGACTGTTTACTGTTGACTTACTGTAACAATTTTATCATTGTTAGTATAGGTGGTTGATGAGAATATCATGCAATATATGCATACTCGTTGTATTTGCTCGGAAGTCGATAAATTTATTATTTAATTACATATTTACAAATTTTTTGTTTTTATTGGCTTTAGTTAACATTTTATTGCGGCTATCACAAAGAATATTTATCAAATATACGAGTACATAATATTATGTATGAATCACATTCTGTAAATATTACTGTAATGTATGGCGCATTGTGTGAGGAGGGTTAATTGATCATGATTTATACAATTATCTATACTCTATCGATTTTTTGTTTTACTAATTACTATCAATATTACATATACTTACAGAGGCTAATCGCGACCTAATGGACTGGAGTGGTAACAAGCCATTGGACTATAGCAAACAGCGTACCACTGTGTCTCAGGCAACATACAGCAGTGAGTATAATGATTTATTTCTCATCACGGCCATTGAGCATAACAACAACAACAACAACAACAACAATAATAATAATACACGGAATATATTTGCCACTAATGGTGGCGGCTTTGTTGGCGGCACAATTAGCAGTGCTCTTACGCGCAATAAGAAACGTTCACAATTACGATATTCAACAATTCTGGATTCCACCAGTCCCAGCAATGTTGGTGGCGATACATTGACACGAAGTCAATCGTTGATGACATTAACGAAACGACGTGATATAAAGAATATGCCATCGTCAATAAGACAATCAAATGTATTTACTAATGCTAATGCCAATTCTGATGCTGGTGCTGATTTAATTCCAGCAAAATTCTCACCTACAATACAAGTCACTTCACCAGAAACTACAAACAGGAATATCAGAGCAGGCATTGATGAGCATTATGCCCACTATAAAGGCAACATATCCACAACGGACAATTATGGCACTTTAGCATCGGTTCGCCGCAAAAAGAGTTTCTTGCGTAAAGCACTGCATAATGCCGCCACGGCCAACAAGCACACTAGTGATGTTGTTACTAACCAAACGCTAATGGAATGATTATTTTGCATGCTTTCGAATGCTTCTTGGAACATGTGCTATATATGATGAGTTTAGAAGGAATAAAACAATGTTATAGGATACCTTACTACGAGTACTCCATATGAATATCTTCTTTCTTCTGAACTCGTCATGTGTACATCATAAGCTTCATGAAAAAAACTTGCTATTAACATTGAAAGTTGAATATTGGAGTAGTATGAAATTTGTATAACTAATGTAAATAGATACAAACATGTATTAAAAAAAAGTGTGACAGCTAGATTTGTTGCTTTCCTCACGAATTGTCATAAAATATTTTTCTCTAAAATAAAGGTAAGCCTTGTATGACTGAACCTAATCTAAATTGTTCAACTAAAACTACTTGATTATTATGCTTTAAAATGCAAATAAAAAATGCCAGAAGAATGTGTTACAATTTACTTTTTTTTCTCAATCAGACCTGCTGGCACACTTTTTTAGAATATTCTTGGTTGGGTACTATGATTTTTCTTTACTATTTCATATTTCTTGAATTTTTTAAAAAAATTTTTACCTTTTCTGTTATTTTATAATTTTTATTTTTATTTTACTTTATTTATATATATTTTTTGCTCCTTTTTATTTGGTAAATTTGGTAATTGGCCATCAAAATTATACTAAACTATCTACAAATATTTTTGATTTTATTAATTATTTATGTAATGGAATGAATTTTTTTTTTTTTTTTTTTTTGTTAATAATATATATTAAATAAATAAATAAGTATTAAGTGTTTGAGCAAGTCCGAGATTAAAAGTGTACATAATTTAAGTGTTAAAAAGTGAAGGAAAATACTTTTTTAGCAAATTTCTCAAATTTAAATATTATGGAGTGTTCTGAATCGCAGAGAGTATTGGTTGGATAATGCTGATTTATTTCAAAATTATTGAAATATGGAATTTAATTTGTCATTATAAAAAGTTAATCGCGTTTTTATTCAATCATATACTAAATATTTACGTTAGGGTGGATCACGAAAAAAAAGTATCAAAATTTCATCACTAGTTTGAAAAATTATATTGAAACGTTCTCTAGACAAACAAATTTTTTTTCTTAAGCCTTTTAGAACCCCGAAAATAGTTTTTTTTATCAAAGCAAAGTTCTTGATTGTTCGCTCTTAAAAAATCATATTCTACCCCTCTAATAAAGAATGTTTCCATTAAAAAATTAAAACCCTTAAAAACCCAACAAACTCTTCCTATTGAAGTGTGTAGCTAACTCTAAAACTAAACGACTAATGACGAAATTAAATTTTCAATAGTTTGCTTTGAATCTATTGTTTTCAAAAAGTAGCGTTACTGAAACCTCTGTAACTTGTTAACTAATAATCGGATTGTCATCAAAGGTATCGTTTGAAGGTTGGTACCTCCAACAAATCATGTGAATTTTTCATTAGTTGCGCTATATATTTGTCATACTACTTTTTAGCCGAAAATGTAAATGACAATAGCAATTATTATTATTATTATTATTATTATTCAGGCTATTCAATGCACTGCGACCTAAAAGATCTTTTGTGCGCCTATTGCCCAACTAAAACAATTCTACTCTATAAATAAATCTTATAATTGGTATGGGCTTAATTTTACCTATGTGGTTTAGAATCAAGATTCCATTACCTAGATAACCAAGTGAATATGTTCCGATGTTTCCTACTCCTCATGACAGAATCGACAGGAATCGTTTTCTACCACACCTATTTTCTTCATATGGTAGTTGAATTTACAGCGCCCAGTGAGCAGCTCTGCGTAGAGTTTTATATAATTTCTGCTAAGGTTAAGAACAGCATCCACCTTAATATGTGCGGGATTCATAAGTCCCTTCGACTGCGTCATGCCCATTTGGGCTCTCCAGTAATCGAGTAGATCCCGTTTCTCTCTTTCACAATAGCAATTAATAATGCTCATATAAAATCTGATCCACCTTATCGTAATTCTCAATTTTAATGACTGCAAAATTTTATTCATTTAATTTAAAACAATTATTTTTTTTTTTTTTGGTTTTAGAGAAAATTTTATGTAAGTTCTTTAAATTTAAATGTTGTTGACAATTATACTTTAAAAATTTGACACTACTTTGTTCAGCTCACGAAATTTGTGTGTAAAACTTTACACTTAATTGTTTACACTTTTATTTTAGGCCTTGTGAAACCCCTCATTTTTATTTTCTTAAAAGAGGTATTCGCTCAATTTTCATATGGTTAAATTGTATACTGAAAATAATAACTTGCACACAAATATTACCTAAATCATTCTCAACACAAAAAAAAAATGTATGCAATTCAACAAAAACATGTGTGCTTAACCCTAGCTAGATATTTTTTACAGTTATATCAAATAAGGTAATAAATACATTGGAAGAATATTAAATAAATCGTTGGAAATTCAATTGCCGATGCCGTAGATTGATGCAAATCGAATAGTTCTGAACCGTCAAGACTTTTTTTTACAATGTACATTGGGCCGTAGTTATAGTCAAGAAGTCAATAATCAATTTCAGATGAATCTTAATTATGACTATAAGTGCGGACCAGCATGTTTACATTCTAAAACTTTGAATTTGTTGCATGTAATTGTTTAATTTTGAAAAAAAAAATATTGTTCCTAATTTTAATAATACATTTTACTACATACACGTAAAAAAAAAATATCAATAATTACATATTTACATACACATACTAAATATATATCAAAAATTCATCGCAAGAACAAAACTAAGTAAAAAAAAAACAAAAATATATAAAATCATACACATTGCCATGCATACTTACGCATCCAAATAACGTATGTAAAAGTAAATTTGAAGAGATTACAATTTTTTTAAATGCAATTCTTAAATATTTCATTTATACGCTGCATTGTCCATGGAACCAGAAATTCAAGCGATGCGTCTACAATTGATGAACAGTGGCTACGGTACCTGGAGGCAAGTTGATACTGCTCATGATCATGATGTCGATATTCATTGCTCACAACCATTAAATGCTGCTGAGTGATACTGCTATTATTGCTATTATTTTTTCTTTATACTTGGATATATTTTTTATATATTTTTTTTTTTAATAACGCATATAATTAAAATTATAAAATTTTAGAACAAATGAAATTTTTCGCAATTTTATTATTATTTTTTTTTTTTTTGTAAATAGTTAAATATGTATGTATGTACGAGTATATACAAGTGGAAAAAACATGAAATGTTTTTCAATCCTGTAAAAATGTAAAAGAAAGGGAATTTAAATGAATTTATTTTCAATTTAATATGTAAATTTTATTTTTCTTTTTATGCTTTGGCAACTTTTTTTATTTTTCTAACTCTCTTGAGAGGATGGTAAGTTTTTCTTTATTTGTTGCTTGCATGTTGTATTTACTTTTATTATCTATATAAGTTGTCATTAATTCATGGTCCTCTCACATTGAAATTACATCAAACATAGAAACCTCATTAAATTCATTTTGTATTTGAATTTGATTTGAATTATATATTATTAATATTATGTTTCTATCTCCCTTTCTCCCTCTTTTTTTCATACTCACAGAAATCAAAGCAAGGAGAAAACATACAGGTAAATAACTGAACTGAATAAAATGGCGTCACTCTGATAAGACTAAATTATCATGAAAAAATAGATTTTTTAAATTTAGGACAATTTAATTTTCGGCTATATTTATGATGAAAATGCTTATATTGATTTTCTATGTAAATATTTTGGTTTTGTGCCCAAGTAGGCACAAACTACTTTTGGGTTACTCCTCAGACTTTTAATAAGAAGAGTTTATATGTTATCGGTTTACTTTCAAATCTCCAAGCACAATGCTTTTAATTAGTTCCATCTCAAATTTAAAAAATTTTGATTTTTTAATTCACTTTTATACAATCTCAAATTTGTGCCAAATTTGCGATGTATGTCTGTAATTTATAGATTTATCGATAAGTTTAAAATATTTTAAATTCTAAACCACGAACAACATTTCTCCTAGAACCTTAAAATACATAAAGATCTACAGATTTCCCAAATTGCATGTTGCCTTGTAATGTATAGACAACATTTATACGGCTATCCCATGGCACCCCAATTAAGTTGCTCGCTCTCTCATTCTCTTAAACTCTAATAAAAGTAATTCGCAATCACATACCATACAACATTTTGAGAGCGAATTACCACATTAGCAAGTAATTCATTTTGAATTATGATACGAATTACGAACAACTCTTTGTCTTCCCTAATTTTATCGGAAATTTATCGAAATCAGGTGACAAATCGAAATGAAAAAACTGTCAAATAAAAGAAAATAACAGGCAAATAATGCTACAGCAAACATAATAGTGGGATTCATGCAATCGTATAAAATCCGCGTAAACCTTATGAAAATGTACGCTCATAAATCAGCTACCATCTATTTGTATGAAAAAGATCAGAGTTTACGCGATGATTTCACCATGTAAAATATCGATAAAATTATACGGTATGAAATACAAATGTGTTGAACACACTTTTGTTCAGTAATACGTTAAATTATAGGTTGAATTTATTTAATTTATATTAGTGAGATTCATGCAATCATATAACCATATCACCGCTTCCACACATTGTTATATGAACACATCAACAAATTATCGTGTAAAGACCCTAAATAAATCAGCAATTGTAACGACTATAGCTGGTTATTCATCACAAATTGTGAATAGCATCGAAACGAATGTCAACAAGAAGGAATAGGCGATAAACTGAACTGTTGGCTTGGTATGCTTAAAGCCTATTCCTTTTTGCTCAATGAGAATGAGTACAAACTAGATAACGATAAAATAAAATTCTAGGCAACAGCACATGATAGCAAGTTAAATTAGCAAGTACATTAAAAAGCGATTGGAAATAGAAGTATCGCTTAAATAAATAAATCAACCCTGTTTGATCACTGGATTCTGTAAATAATAATTACTACACTTATTTGGTATTAACAATATACAACAACAATTTATTTAATCAACTCTAATCAACCATTTGCAATCACTCTTTAATTTAACTTGTTATCGTGAGACCACACTATCACTTGATGACGTTATGTTGTCTCTATCATTTTCGGAATTGAATTGATCCATTTCTGAACAATCTCGCCCTATTTATACTCTGTGGCAACACTCCAGAATCTTCACAGTGCCGTGGGAAAGCAAGCCATATTACATTGTTAGCTGCTTTGTTTCAGTTTGAGCATCATCAAAATTAGTTATGCACCATGTAGCTGTTTTATGCGTATCGATCACGTATTAAATACATATAGAAACACGATAATACCATAAGTATGTTACATTCAGGAACTCGATACTTTATACAACTACAAGGAAACATGCAATTTGGTACTCGCCCGTTATATAAAGCTGAAATATATTTACAAAAATTTTTTTTTATTTTCTTTCTTAGTCGAAAAAGATTTGGGATTCCTACGGATTGGCTCTTTGAATGTTCGCGTGAAGAAGACAACCGAAGCATTCAGCAACTTCTTGGGAGTGGGCAATGGGAATTCAATGGCTCCGATGGTTGGCAATACAACAGCAGCAGCGGCATCAGCGACAACGAAAAGTCTACCCCACCAGCGGTCTCACCGACACCATCATCATCCTCATCATCATCTGCACGGTGGTACGACGCGGAGTCTACATCCGAGAATGATGACGACGACACCATTAGGGGTGAACAGCCAAATGGGCTCGAGAGCGAGTGTACCAATTAATGCTGGTAAATTTGATATGCTACACAAATCTTGGGGATCAGCAGATAATATACCACACAATGGTAATGCAAATGATATGATGATGCCACCACCTAAAAGTGTTGATACAATTAAAAAACGTCAAAAGTGTTCAAAGCGTTCTTCTGCCGCTTCGAATATAACCGATTCACCGCGTGATTCAATTTCATCATCAAATTCAAGCTCGAATCTCAATGGCGGCTACAGTAGTATGCCTACAACACCCAATCAGTTGCGTGCACCAATTGGTATTGGCCTTAATAATGTATGCCAGTTGGCCGACTCAGATTCGGATTCTGCATGCGGTTTCGACTCAAATTGGTCTGTAGGTGGTCGCTCTTCTTTAAGTAGTGGAAATTTGCCAGTCTCCAAATTTGGTTAGTTATATCGTTCCTTGTCCTTTTTTCAGTTCTTGTGTATTATAACTTGAAATATTTTTAAGCCATTGCTTATATAATATTAAACAATCAATGTGGTTTTGTTCATTTTATTATTATTCAATATTAAAATAAATTATTCATATATGTACATAATTGTGTACGCAGTAGAAACAAAGCAACGCGTTTTCATTCCATCATTAAGAAGATATTTTAAAAAATAAAAACTAAAAATGTTAAATGAATATTTCTAACTTCATCTGCACATACTTTTATTCTAATAAAGTTTATTCTATTCAATATGAAATATTAAATTTGTTAAAATTTCGTTTAACATACTGTAACGAGTATCGATAGTTGATTACTCATCACTATTGTGACTGACTCTATTGGCAGCATCGAAACGAATGTCAACAAAAAGAAATAAGCGATAACCAGAACAAGCCAACGAGAAAGGAAGAGAAGAATCTCGATAAAGGAAGATTCTGGGGTGTTGCCAACAGAGTATAAATAGAGCCAGTGTTGAGAATTAACAATCAATCGAATTCCGAACGTGTCTGCGCAAACATCTATACAGAGGCAAAAGTTGCTAGTACATTAAAGTGTTATTGTAAATAGTTGATTATAAACAGAGTTGATTGTAAATAGAGTTTATTAAATAAATTGTTGCTGTATATAGTTGTATAAAATAAGTGTTGCAGTTATTATTAACAGAATCCAGTGATCGAACAAGGTAATTCAAATAGAATTAAACGCTCACAGAATAAAAACGTAACAATTGGTGTCAGAAGTGAGATTCTGTAAAGATGGTGAAAATTGACCAACTAAAAGTGGACCAGCTTAAAAAGCTGTTGGTAGAGATGAATCTATCATCATCAGGTGCAAAGGCGGAACTGCTGGTGAGGCTGAGGCAAGCTATGGAGGCTAAGGGAATTAGTGTAGAAGAACATGAGTTCTTCGAGGAAGCCGATATACAAGCAGTTGTGCACGCTGAGGAAGAGAGCAAAATAGATTCGAGTGGTCAACTCATGGAATTCATGAAAACCATGATGCAACAACAGCTACAAGAAAATGCGTCTCGCATTGACTCCAAGCTTCAAGAACATTCGGCTGAATTGCGTATGGAAATTCAAGAAGGTTCGTCTCGCCAAGAAAACTTCATTGGAGAATTCCAGAAGACAATTAACTACAAACTACAAGAAATTTCTGGGGCTATTAATGAGAAAGTTGCAGAACTAAAAGAACATGTAGATGAAATTTCCGGAGCCATTAATGAAAAAGTTACAGATCTAAAGGAACATGTAGATGATTTGGAACATAAGTTCGAGAAATTACAACACGATCTCAACCAACTAAAAATAAATGGGCCAGCCACATCAGTGATTAGAGATTCAAGCACAATCAAACTAAAGCCACCAACATTTGACGGAAGCACGCCATTCAATATCTTCAAGCTTCAATTCGAGACAACCGCTTCGAAGAATCAATGGGATGATAGCGACAAGACTGCAGCTTTAATAGTCGCATTAAAAGGTAATGCTTCCGAGGTGTTACAGATGATTCCAGAGAAAGATCGTGGTAGCTACCAATCACTGATGGACACACTCCAGCGGAAATATGGAAATGAATACAAGAGTCAATTACATCGAGTGGAATTGAGATCGCGAGTGCAACGGAGTAATGAGAGCCTTCAGGAATTCGCTTCCGATATTGAGCGTTTATGTCATCTAGCGTTCTCCGGTAATTCGGAAAAGTTCGTCGAAAAAATGAAAATAGAGGCATTCATAGATGGCATACGTGACGGAGAGACAAAGCGTGCCCTAGTCATGTCACCAAGAAATACTTATGCCGAAACAGTCAGTAGTGCCTTGACATTTGAAGCCGCCAGTTTGATATGCCGACCAATGCCACGGGGACGCCAACTAGAAACAGAAACAGCAGATCTGGTTGAAGCAGTGTGTCAGGCAGTTAAGTCAGTAGTGCAGCCTGAAGGAAGAACAACAGGTCGACGTGAAAACAAATTTAATGGTAAGTGCTTCATTTGCGATCAAAGAGGACACATGGCGCGTAATTGCCGCCTACGACGCAAGCAACAAAGATCGAATTCACCAGGACAACGAAAGGAAGATCGTGATGTCATTCATTGTGGTAAAGCTGATACTCCATATCGTCGTACTTGCACCGTAGATAGTAAACATTGTTCTCGGGTAGGAAGCCAGAATCACATTGTCGACATACGACTTACGAATATATTGCCGGAGGAGTCATGGACCACCGAACGAGTGCAAGAAGATCAGCGGAACGACCCAGATCTCGTAAAGATTATGGAATACAAGGAGCAGGGCATACGTCCAGATTGGCAAGAAATGGCTAATGAGAGTCCAATAGCAAAGGCATACTGGGCGCAGTGGCAAAGCCTGCACTTACGAGAAGGATGTTTATTCCGAACATGGGAAAGTGAAGATGGAAAAATCACTTATGATCTTCTAGTGGTACCCAAGGCAAGAATAAATGAAGTGATAGCTGAGTATCACAATGCCTCCAGTGGAGGGCATTTGGGAATCACCAAAACCGTCGAGAAAATAAAGAAACGATTTTATTGGGTTGGATGTCATGACCATGTCGCTGATTGGATTCGGAAATGTAAGCAATGTGCAATGGCCAAAAGTCCCACTAAGAAAAGTCGAGCTAAGATGCACCAATACACCGTGGGTGCTCCATTTGAGCGAATTGCTATGGACATAGCTGGGCCATTTCCAATAAGCAACGCAGGAAACAAGTATGTTCTGGTGGTTATAGATTACTTCAGTAAATGGCCTGAAGTATACCCCATTCCAAATCAGGAAGCTAGTAAAGTTGCGAATGTATTCGTCAACCAATGGGTTACTCGTTTTGGTGTACTGATGGAGTTACACTCAGACCAAGGTCGAAATTTCGAATCAGTTGTATTCCAAGAGATATGCCGTATGCTGGGTATATACAAAACTCGTACAACACCTTTGCATCCACAATCTGATGGCATGGTAGAACGATTTAACCGTACCTTGGAGGAATATTTGAGAAAAGTCGTAGATAAATACCAAAGAGACTGGGATGTACATATACCAATGTTCCTCATGGCATATAGATGCGCACAACATGATACGACGGCTACTACACCGGCAATGGCAATTTTTGGAAACGAGTTAAGACTGCCAGCTGATTTAAAATTTGGAGTCGTAACACCAACGAGATCAACCGAAGGTAATTATACTAGCGAAAAGCGGGAACAGTTGGATGAAGTACATCGGTTCATCAGAGAGCGGTCGCAGATGATAAGCGATAAGATGAAGGCCAGGTATGACTTGAAAGCAAATTCAAAAGGGTTCTATGAAGGAGAGCTTGTAATGCTTCATAATCCACAACGAAAGAAAGGCCTGTCTCCTAAACTACAGACTCATTGGGAAGGACCATATGAGATTATAGCAAAGATAAATGATGTAGTGTATCGCATTCAACGTGCCTGGAATAAAAGAGCAAAGTTTAAAGTAGTGCACTTGGAGCGACTTGCGCCATATCGAGGGGAAGTATAAAACCTTGTTCGGGACGAACAAGGTTAAGAGGAGGGCAGTGTAACGAGTATCGATAGTTGATTACTCATCACTATTGTGACTGACTCTATTGGCAGCATCGAAACGAATGTCAACAAAAAGAAATAAGCGATAACCAGAACAAGCCAACGAGAAAGGAAGAGAAGAATCTCGATAAAGGAAGATTCTGGGGTGTTGCCAACAGAGTATAAATAGAGCCAGTGTTGAGAATTAACAATCAATCGAATTCCGAACGTGTCTGCGCAAACATCTATACAGAGGCAAAAGTTGCTAGTACATTAAAGTGTTATTGTAAATAGTTGATTATAAACAGAGTTGATTGTAAATAGAGTTTATTAAATAAATTGTTGCTGTATATAGTTGTATAAAATAAGTGTTGCAGTTATTATTAACAGAATCCAGTGATCGAACAAGGTAATTCAAATAGAATTAAACGCTCACAGAATAAAAACGTAACAATACGAAAAATTTATCATAAATTACTACATAAGCACACGAATTGCCGCTTTAATTATCGATAACCGATATATCGCCCATCTCTATTTAGTACTGTTTGAGAAAAAACGTGCGGTTCTTTTGACATTTGATTTAATTTATTTATTCCTTGAATTTTTATTAAAGTACGTGAATAAAACCTTTAAAATAAAAAAGTATGGGTAAAAAAGATAAGAATAAGAAAAAAGGCAAAGGTGCTGAAAAAACAGCTATGAAAACTGATAAAAAGCAAGCGGCTAAAACCAAAAGAATGTTGGAAAAGCTAGGAGAAGTAAGTAAAGTAACACGCGCCAATTGTATACATCTTCCTTACAATTATATTGTATTTTAGGCTGATATAACAGAAGTTGTTGCCAAGCTAGAAGAGGAGGAAGCCCGTATAAAAACTGTCACTGAAAACACATGCACTCCACCCAGCCCACGATCTAGTTTTACACTGGTATCACATCCCGAAAAGGATGAAATTATACTTTTCGGGGGAGAGTTTTACAATGGTCAAAAAGTGTGTGTCTATAATGAATTATTCTTTTATAACATCCAAAAGAAGGAATGGAAACAACTGCGGTCACCATCCGGACCTGCTGCACGCAGTGGTCATCAAATGGTCGCAACAGCAACTGATGGTGGTCAATTATGGGTAATTGGACAAAAATTGAAATTGAAAGAATTGAATTGATTTTTATATTTTTTCTGAAGGTATTCGGAGGTGAATACGCCAGTCCATCACAATTGCAATTTTATCACTTTAAGGATCTATGGTATCTGAGCCTTAAAACGAAAAAATGGGAAAAGGTTAATGCACCCAATGGACCCAGTGCTCGAAGCGGACATCGTATGGTGTTGTGCAAGAAACGTCTTATTGTATTTGGAGGTTTCCATGATAACAACCAGAGCTACCGATATTTTAATGATCTTCACATGTTCTCTCTTGAAACATTTGAGTGGCTTAAAATTGATGTGAGCAGTGTAATAATGCCGCCACCTCGTTCAGGATGCTGCATGTCAGCATGTCCTGACGGCAAAATACTTATATGGGGTGGATACTCTAAAGCACAAGTAAAGAAAGATGTCGACCGAGGAGTTACACACACAGACATGTATGCGTTATCGCCTGATAGTAAGTTTTCAAACTAATTTGAGAAAGCAGTATCTTACAACTCTTTTTTTTTACAGAAAGTAATCCTAATGGCAAATTTAAATGGACATGTATAAGACCAGGTGGATACAAACCATTACCACGTAGTAGTGTAGGATGTACCACAGCGCCTAATGGAAAAGCTTACTGTTTTGGTGGTGTGATGGATATTAAGGAAGATGAAGAAGATGTCGAAGGTCAATTTGGTGATGAATTGCTTTCACTAGACTTGGCAACACAAACATGGCGCCTAATGGAAATCACTAGAAAATCAAGATATGAAAAATATGAGGAAAAAACATCATCTGAAGATCTAGAAATGGAAACCAACGATACGTCATCCGCTGCACCTACTGTTAGCACCGATGGTATTTTTACAGTAACCGTTGCTGGACCCAGCAATTCGAGTAATGTCGTCCATCCCAAGGTGCCTTCTCTTTTTCCAGTTAAACTGCCGTGGCAATTTCCAACTCCTCGAATGAATCCAGGTTTATGCGTTTGTAAGGGAACGTTATACCTGTATGGCGGTCTTTATGAAGAGGATAACAAACAATTTACACTCAATGACTTCTATGCTCTTGATTTGCATCGAATGGACGATTGGGATATTCTTATTCCGAATGACATGAGTGCACATGATTGGGTTCACAGTGACAGCAGTGATTCAGAAAATGAAAATGGAAGTGGCGATGAAATTACCGATGATGATGATGATGATGATGATGATGGACAAAGCTCTGACATGGATACTGATTAAGATATTTAAAATTTTTATATATTATTTTTTATTGTAGTACTATATTTTTTGCTTAAGAAAAGTATGTCTATAATTTGAAAATTACAAGCAAAGAATGAAAGGATACAAAAAATGCATATTATTTACATATATGGATGTACTTTGGTCACAAATTAAACATTTCGCTGAGTATACGACGAGTATCATTCGGCGTCTCTACTTTGTGTCCAATGGTGCGTGGATCAATGAAAATTTCATGATCATTACCACCGAGTTCAGTTTTATCGCCAAAGAAATGAATTTCTTTGAATTTATAATGTGCTTCTATGTGCCGCAGTGAATATGTTTTATCCCAGCCATGTGGAAAGACATCAAAGCTAATTTGTCCACCAATACTGTAAGTTAAATCAATATCGGAAAATTCCTTTTTCAAAGTCTCAATCATTTTGTTACGCACTTGATGCTCTTGATCATAACTGGCAAACATATTACGTTCTTCTCGCGTACACTGCCTACCAATAGGACAGATATTCATCATACCATTGCGGAATTCAATAAATGTACCTCTCTTTATGGGCACTTCTAATTCCGATAGGTATCGCAACACAAAATTGATAAAACGCTGTAGTGTCTTCTCTCCCAAATGCTGAATAATGTTTTGTTTGCCAACTTCTTTGCCATTTACGATCTGTACTAGACCATTCTCAGGGAATATAAAATCAAATTGATTTAAAATTTTACGTCCATTCAGTTGTTCAAACATTTTCTCTAAATCTGATCCACCAACAATGCCAATGGTGGCACGCGGCTTTATGTTGGTATAGAAGAACTCTTCAAACTCTGGCTGTACACAAGTACGTGGAAATGTTAGTGTTCCATCAACGTCAAACAGCAGAAGAATTTCATCACGTTTCAGGTTTGCCATTTTGCTACCGCTACTATAGGAATGTATAATTCTAGGACGAGTCTTTGGTATAAATACTGACACTGATAATTTCGTTATCAATTGCTGGTAGGCAAACATACACGTAGGTCGATAAAAATTAGCGGTATTCACGATCTTGTACAATCGTAACATTTTTCCTAAGAATTTTACAATTTTCACAACAGATTCTGAATACACTAGTAATGAAACGTTTTATATTTAAACACGTCATGAAATTTTGAAAATTCCTTCTCATACTTTCCTTCGTATGAGGTGTCAATTACAAAAATAAGAAAAGCAAATGCCAGCAACATTTATTTTTATATAATAAAGCAGTTGTTTTGATATAGCAGGTAGTTCAGTAAAAAATTATTGCTGCTAGAAAATTTTCACTGGGAAAGTAAATTGATTGCGGAGTTTATTGAATTTAATTAGCAATTGCTATGTATTGTTACTGCTTTTATAAGTGAAAGTTATAGTAGAAAAGCTCAAAAATTATTTATTTTTATTTATTACAAGAAATAAAGTGATAAATCACCTTACTACTACAAACTAGGAGCACTAGTAACAAGACCTTCGGTTCACTTATTCTAAAGTTAAATTAAATCAAGCTCAAAAATTATATCAGACGAGTTCGTCATTTCAGAATCGTTAAATAGAAGCAATACAAATTTAAAAAGCACGTCAAGATTGTTCGAGAAGTTCGGCCAAGATGTCTTTACAACTAAAGTGCAAAATACTAATTCTTTTCAATTGTAAAAAAGTCATTATGATATGAAAAACTGTCTACTTAACATCATAAGGTATAGCAATTGAAAAATATTTCTCTTAGAGTCGACTTATAATGTCAAAAACGTTTTCCTTATAGTGTCATATTCGTATGTTTGTGGATTTTTTATTTGGTTTTTCTTCTTCCCGTATGAGTTCGTTTAAGAGTTCGCGTACACAAAAATTCAACCAAACTTGGGGAAATTTTGTTTGCTGGACAAATTTTTACCAGCAAGAAAACAGCAACTGACCGCAATTTGAGTAAATAACAACAATTTTATTTGTAAATAGAAAACGGACTACAAGCAAATATTTTCAGTAATTAATAAAATTTACACGAAACGTAACACTTCTAGCTTTCTTAAATATTCCCTTTTTTCTTCTTTTTAATTCTTCTTCTTCATCAAAATAGAAACAAGCATCAGATTTGTGTAAAATATGCCAATTTTTTTTTGCTAATTTTGCGTTCGCGTACGACTAATGATATTTTTCTTTTTGAGAGCAAATAGTTTTTTATTCTCCGGTAATTTGGTTATGGGTAATTATTGCTAAAAAAAGTTGACAATTGCTCGACCACTGAATACTCACAATGTTGAGGACTATGAATGCCACCATTGTGTTCTAAAACAGCTGTTGGATGACATGGTTGTAATTGAAAGTATTAAATAAATTTGTATGGGTTTCTGTGTCATCGCTTTTGACACTTATACTCATTCTCTGCTTTCACACCATTCATAGTGCTTGTGTTTACGTCGTTTTGCTTCAATTTTTGTTTCTTTTGGGTGTGTCATTATTTTAAATTAATTTTTAGAATAATTAGAGTATCTTTTTCAAATACATTCGGAAAAAGAAACAATATGTTAAAAATACCATTGCTAGGTATTTGTTTAGGTTTCCTGTACACACAACAAATATATGGTAAGTGCGAAGAAACTCTCGTTGGGCGTTGTAGTAGTTGCTAAAGTTTACTCATGGTTAATGAATTTATTTTATACTGTTCCTATTAAAGAAATGATACAATATAGTTTTTAACTAAAATTTGGAAATAATTGATAAACATGTAATGTGATTTTCAATTATTTTAAATACAACAGGTGGTGCTAATTACCTGACTAAACTTTTATTATTGTAGTTACAAGAAAAATATTAATATTTCTCACTTAAATGAATTTGCAGCGCAATATGATTTTAGTGAGCAAAAAGTCAATCACATGGTATGGTGTTCCAAAAACCAAGAGGAGCAGTACAAATGTCAGAACTTAACGGTTGCTATCGAACGTGATCGTGCCCTCTTCGATGATGCCATCTTAAACCTAACGTGTTTCAAAGCGTTTAGCGCCGATGAATGCATACATCACATTGACCGCGAAAAAGCGCACGTTACTACACTGGATGCAGGAGATGTATTTACGGCCGGACGTTATAATTCGCTGATACCGATTATGCAAGAAAAATTCGAAGGCGGTTTCACAAACTATTATGCAGTGGCCGTCATAAATAAAGGTACACTCAACGATGTATATAGTCTGCGTGAGTTGCGGAATAAACGAGCTTGCTTCCCTTGGGTAGGCTCTCTAGCCGGATGGATCATTCCGATTTATACGGTGAGTATATAAAAATGCAATAGATTTAATCAATAAAAAATAATATTTATTTCAGCTACAACGTGAAGGTGGTATGGAAGTAGTTGACTGCAATAATCAAGTAAAGACGGCAGCTAATTATTTCAACAACTCATGTGCCGTATATTCGTTAATAGATAAATACAATCCTATTGGTGACAATTCGGATAAGTATGATTTAAATTGTCATTAAATAGGCATAAGCAAACATTCAATTCAATTCAATTCAAATAGACTCTGCACACTTTGTACTGGCAAAATACCCGGTGGACGTTGCTCAGCTAAAGATCCTTATTTCGGTTATGATGGAGCATTCCGTTGTCTGCTGGAAGCAGGCGAAGTTGCCTTTTTACGTCATTCTACCGTATTCGAAATGTTGCAAAGCGATGAATTTAGTGAGTTTTGAACTTCTTAAACTTTCCACTTTGATCAACCAACTAATATATTTTACCGAATATATTTACTATACAGAGAGTCTAACACCTGAACGATTTGAATTATTATGTCGAGATGGACGTCGTGTACCCATAACTGAATTCCGTCAATGCAATTGGGGTTTAATACCATCGGATGCTGTTGTCACTTCATCTGCACGCTCGTTGCAAGAACGCAAAAAGTACCAACAATTTCTTAAGCGTGTTGTAGAATTGTATTCGGATGGTTTGCATATAGATCCCAATCAGCAGCATATGACAAATAACAGCTATTTTGGTGGTAATAATCCATACGATCGCAATTATTTGAACGACGGTCGAAACAATCCATACGATAATTACAATAATAACAACAACAACAACAATAATAATAATAATAAGAGTCCCTTTGATGTTTACGGCAATAATAATAATAATAATCCATATGACACTTACAATCGTAATAATGATCAATTTGGCCGATCTGGTGTTGATGGTTTTCGCAACGATCGTCTGGATAGTAGTTTTACCACTGAACGCACAAATATGGATGGTACAAATGAAACGATTCTTTATGAAAAGTTCCGCATATTCGAGTCAAGAAGATATGGAAAAATGAATTTATTATTTCAAGTGAGTTAACATTAATTCTTTTATCTAAATTATTTTATTTAAAATACACGTTTCGTCTTGCAGGATGTAGCCAAAGCGCTTGCAGTTATACCCGAAGATGAGCAATCATTTAGCAAATATCTACAGAATTCAATTGAATACATTTATGGTATACGTGAATGCCCGGTTCCAAGTGTCACATTGTGCGTAACATCCGATCCAGAGTTGGAAAAATGCATTAAAATGAGGGTGATTATATGATGCTGATGCTGTTGTTGGTTATAATTTCATAATTTCTTAAAATTAATTTCTGATGATAGATCGCATTAAAGGCGCAGATACTTAAACCTGAGCTTATTTGCAAGAAAATGCACTCGCATATTAACTGCATGCAATGGATACAATCGGGCAAAGCAGATATTGCTGTATTCGATGCTGGCGACGTCTATACCGGTGGTCTCAATTACGAATTAATACCATTCATGTCAGAGGTGTATAATCTTGGTGAACCAGAATATTATGTTGTCGCTGTAGCGAAAGAGGAGGATCCTGATACTGAACTCACCTATCTGAAAGGTAAATATACCTGCCATACGGGTATAAATACAGCCGCCGGGTGGACTTATCCCATGGCATTCCTAATCTCCAATGGCTGGATACGACCATACGGGTGTGACTCGGTGCGTGCTGCAGCTGAATATTTTACCAAATCGTGTGTGCCTGGTGCAATTAGTAACGAATACAATACTGGCGTACCCTATGACAGTATGTGCGATCTGTGCCATGGCACCAGCTATCGCTATTGTCGACGTGACGCATCCGAAGATTATTATGGTCATACAGGAGCTTTTCGATGTCTGGTAGAAGGTGGCGGTCAGGTGGCATTTGTTAAACATACCACTGTTATGGAAAATACAGGCGGCAAACGTAAGGAATGGTGGGCCAGAAATGCATTAAATGATGACTTCGAATTATTATGTACTGATGGTAAGTACCAAATATCAAATACCCTCAAATACCAACGATTGTTTAATTATTTTTCTTTGTCTATTAGGAACTCGTGCTGAATTACAAGACTACAAAAGATGTAATTTGGGTAAGGTGAAAGCAAATGCAATTGTCACACGTGGTGGCATCAATTACAATGAGACACAAGTAAATGCCTACATCAACTTACTAACATATGCTCAGCAACTTTATGGTCGCAAAGATGTTGACACATTCAGTTTTAGTATGTTTTCATCGCCAATTGGTTTTTACGATCTAATCTTTCAAGACGCTACACGCCAACTACAAGTAATACCCAAAGAACAACGTTCTTATGACATTTATTTAGGTGGCAATTATATGCGTGCTCGCCGCATTACAGATTGTTATGCCGGTTCAAGTCAATTGCACGTCTCCCTATCATTGTTGTTCATCACGACCGCTTTTGTTTTACGAATCTCAACGTAAATGTACGTAAATCATACGAGTACATTAATCAATGTGTAACATTCCAAATATGAAATAGGTTAACATTTAAGTTCGGTCTGCATGCAGTCTAAAGAGGATTCTAGTGTGTTCACCGAAGAGTCATGGTCAAAAATGAAAGAAGAAAAAACAATGTCTTTACGTACAAATCATTAAATCACATTCGTCCAAAACTGTGTTTATATTAATTTAAGCACAAATTTTTATTATGAAGTATATGCATTTCTAGTAGGAATGTATACAATGTATTATTTGCGTTTTTTTTTTGTTTATGTTATCATTAATTTAAATTCAAGCGATCCATAGTCCGTAAGATTAATACGAAAGAATAATTAATTCTCGAATCTTTAAGCATATAGTGCCTTTAAATGTATTTACATTCCGTCCATATTTAAAAATATTGAAGCCTATATGTATATTTTATATTTTATACAAATTTTATAAATAAACATATCAATTTTGAGTTATTTGTTTCTTTTCATTAATTAGAAGAATTAAAACGTTGATCTCTACAATTTAGTCACTGATAATACCTTCCGAACTTGCTTTACGAATGAAATTAAACTGTTTCATTAACGTTATAAAAATGTTTTTTTTTTTAATTTTTCAAATATGATAAGCTTTTGTTAACTTCAGTATCAAAAATTTGCAATAATAAATAATTTTATGTTCATTTGCATCGGTTAAAGCGCTACAAACTAGAAATGTTTTTTTCTGGTTCTTAAACATGTCCAATGTTCAACAAAGCTACGTAGTGTGTTCGAATTTAACCGTAAAAATCTGTTTGTAGAAGCAACCGCTAAGGTCGATTTTATGACAAAGAATATTGGGATCAAAACTAGGCAATGACAAGCTCAAACAAATCCTGAAAGCTTGGACGAATATCTAAAAATTTCAAAAATATCTCTTTTTTTTCTCAGAGAAAAATTCGCTTAAATGATTTGTTTTTTGATTCTTCGATAACGCTGTCAATTCAAATAAAAAATTTTTTAAATAAATATGTGTCACTTAAAGCCCCTATGGGCTCTTTGGCAGAGCTTCTCTTCCATTACTGTTGTGCGTCTTAAATTTTGGACAGTATTAAAAGGGACCTACTTATTTTAGCCGGTTCCGAACAGCAGAACCCTTGTGAGATCACTTTTCTGAGCTTTGTCACAGAGTTTTTTCAGAAGCTTTTTCATGGCAAATTGTTACTGCCGGAAGAATTTCCAATTGCTTGCCGACAGGTGGGTACCGTTTGAAAGAAAAATCTTTTCGATATTAAATTTGTTATGCTTCAGCCGGGGATTGAACCCAAGACCTACAGATCAGAAGGCCAACACACTAACCACTGAGCTACGGTACCCACCCAGTCAATTCAAATACAAGGTGATTTGTTAAGAGCCTTCAGAATTGATTTAAAAAAAACATAAAATTTAGAGAAATGTATGAAAGGGAGAAAGAGGTCTTTCCTAGGAAAGACCTCTCCCTGCCGATGAATATCGAACGAGGTTTCAGACAAGGTAATTCGTTATCGTGCGACTTCTTCAATCTTATTATGAAGAAAATATTACGAACTGTTGATCGACGATATAATAACACTACTTTCAACAAAAGTGTCATGCTGTTGGCGTATGACATTTCCATAATCGGCATGAACACGTGAGCAGTCAGTGCAGCATTCTCAGAGTTGGATAGAGAGTCGCGTCGAAAGAGTCTTACGGTGAACGAGGGCAAGACGAAGCACCTAGTGTCAACAAAGAAAGAATCCCGACGTTTTGGAGAGCACGTTACTGTTGATAACACGCTCTTGAAGTGGTGAAGGACTTTGTCTATCTTCGAACCAACATTAACACCAGTAATGATGCAATGAGGTATTGCGAAGGATCACTCTTGTTAACAGGTGCTACTTTGGGCTGACTAACCAATTGAGAAGTCGAGCCTTAGCAGGCCAAATCTAGCATGCTTCGCCAGCCAACTCTTTCCTTCGCTAGCTGGCGCCAGTTAGAGATTCTAAGCGCTGACAAATTCTCCAGTACTTGGTCCTTCCACCGGAGGTTAGGTCTGTCTCTTTTGCGTCGTCCACTAGGGGATTCAGAATATAACACCTCCTTAGCGGGAGCGTGTTCTTCCATTCGCTCGACATGACCTAGCCAACGCAGCCGCTGTATTTTAATGCGCATTACTATGTCGGTGTCGGCATACAGCTCATACAGCTCATGATTGTACCTTATTCGATACTCTCCGCCGATGTAGGACTTTTCTCTCAAAAACACTGACCATTCTTTCATCTGAGGTGAAAATTGTTCAAGCTTCGGCGCCATATGTAAGGGCAGGCATGATAAGAGACTTGTAAAATGTGGGTTTCGTTGCTCGAGAGATGGCGCGACTTCTCAAGTGCTTACTTAGCCCAAAGTAGCAAGAGTGATCCTTCGCAAAATCTCCAGGCTGACGTCATTACTGGTGTTAATGCTGGTTCCAAGATAGATAAAGTCCTTCACTACTTCAAAAGCATAGTTATCAACAGTGACGTGCTATCCTAGACGCTTATGTTTGTGTTCTTTTAATTAATATAGGAACTTGGTTACGCGTGAGGTATGTACAATGCAGTGACTTCAATTTGATACATGGAAACTACTTAAAGAATAACCTACATTTTTTATTAATTATTACAATTTAACGCTATTGGCCAGTTTCTATCAACAAAGCAGCCAACTCCAAGAAAGAAGCATAGTGATGGCACATGCTTAACATAATTAAATAACAAAGGTCTAAAAACCGACGAAAATTAAATGACAGTTAAATAAGA
This sequence comes from Megamerina dolium, assembly GCA_963854835.1. NCBI lineage: Eukaryota > Metazoa > Arthropoda > Insecta > Diptera > Megamerinidae > Megamerina > Megamerina dolium. The sequence goes on along the minus strand of OY978528.1, from coordinate 59,653,813 downwards.
ACTCATAATCAAATCCATTTAATATTTGATTTGAAATTCGCCCTAACATTATAAGCCGAAGACGGTGGTGTAATAATATAAGGTAGAACCATTAGGGAGAGTTCTTACGAATGAGGGAGAAAAAGTAAATAAACAACAACAAATACACGGGAAAAAAAGAAGAAAAATAGAAAAAAAAAAAAAAAAAACAACAAACATACTAGTTTGATATTATATGGCGCAGCCAAGTGGAACCCTTTAAAATTGCTCTACCTCTATTAATATACGTTGACCGAAGCCAAAATAAAGCTTTTTCAATTTCTTTACCCAGCAATTTCGACAAACCATTTCTGATTGCTTGCAATTGCCATTTTCAAGCAAATTGCCAATCGAGACAGTAAATTACATCAAGTTGGAAATTTATGCTTTGAGATATTTAAAGTTATAAATTGCCAACATGTTGCGTTGCAATGAGCTGTCATTTGGTTTCTTGTTTGACAGTAATTATTTTCATTTTTTCGTGACGCTCAGCATCGTCGATTTGAAAGAATCAAGAGCGCGGAAACAGCGTATTAGTTTGCTTGACGATATTCTCAAAAGGCGATAGCATAACATTGCAATGCCCACTACTAAAATATTGCCATCCTTTTCAATGAAATTTGACAGTTGTTATGAAATGAACAATTGCGTGTCGAGACGTCGGGTTATATTCGGTTACAATGATGGTTATTACTCACTTTATGCGGAAGTAGCTGCACTCCCGATATGAATCATAGAAATAGTAGAAATGTTGTTATCTGAGCAACCCTGTTAATATGCAATTCGTTTCAGTTGGATTTTCTTATTTTTCTATCTCTTTCGAATCTCACTTTCATTTCATCAGGTGCTGTGAGTGCGGTTGAATTGTGGGGTGTCTTCGTTGGTCGTGCCCTTATAAATTCATTATTCATTCATTAACGTGCTGATAAACATTAATTGTCGTGAATCACAAACATAGTGAAAGAAAAGATATACTTCCGTTAATTTCATTCCTTCAATACAGAAAGCACTGACAGACAACATGTCCATTAATCTACGAACTGTTTACGCCTTTGCCAGGGAAATGTACCCCAAAACAACTATGGACCACATTCAATATGGAACAGCTGGATTTCGTGGAAAGTAAGTAATATTTTTAAATATTATTACACACCTTATCACATTGATTGGTCTATATTGCATTCAAGGAAGTAGCTACTAACGCCTGATATTCATATTTATTTTTAGAAATATTTTGCACTCTTACTTGATCAAAATTAAGGAGTGTACATAAGTACCTATCTACATGTTAGAAGTGATATAAATTTCTTATAATAGTTTACTACTGTAGCATAAGCAACAACAACAAGAAGAAGAACTAAAGCATTTGACCGACATGTAAATCGATTTTAGCATTTGATTCGTAAGCCACGAAGACATGCATTCCAACGTTATTGTCACAACATACCCATTTAACAAAACAACAAGAAAAACCTGATTTAACAACGTACCAACTAGATATTTGAACACAGAAATATACGAGATTCATATTTGAACTCGTGTAACAAATAAATCTACCCTCTACTGTTTGTTGTTATACAAAAAAAAAAACATTTTAATACATAACATATTAATAATGACCTGTTCGTTGAACTAAAATCGACTTGAAGATGTGGGTCAAAGCTAAGACCTATGTACGTATGTCTGCACCATTTTAAACACAGTGAATACATACATACATATATCGCTAATTTAGAGCATGCAATTTAATTTATAAAGAAGTAATTTATTTTTATGTATACTCGTACCTTATCTTATCTCAATGTTATTTACATTTTTTTCTTTTATTTGTTGACAGGGCGGAGAATCTCGACAGTGTTATGTTCCGTATGGGGGTGCTAGCCACATTGCGTTCACGTAAACGAGGTGGTGAGACTATTGGTGTCATGGTTACCGCTTCACATAATCCAGAACCTGATAATGGTGTTAAGCTGATAGATCCCAAGGGAGAGATGCTAGAGTCCAGTTGGGAATCGATTGCCACAAAATTGGCAAACGTAAGTGATCAGGAATTGGAGCAGCATGTTAGGCAGATAATACAAGAAAACAATATCGATATTGGCTCATCGTCCTATGTGATTGTTGGCATGGACAATCGTTATCACAGTCCACGGCTGCTGAAAGCTGTGGCTGATGGTGTTATTGCCATAAAGGGGAATGTTCGTGAATTTGGCATTGTTACAACGCCAATGGTGCATTACTTTGTAGTTTGCGCCAATACCAGAGGTGCTTATGGTCTGCCATCAGAGGAGGGATACTACAACAAGCTGATAACAGCTTTCGAATTGCTTCGTGGCAATCAACTGGAGAATGGCAATTATCGAAATCGCTTAATATTTGATGGCGCCAATGGCGTGGGTGCGAGAAAAATGCTACAGTTTCTTAAACGAATGAACAACTCACTGAATGTCGAGGTCTTCAATAAGGGCGATGGTAAAATCAATCACGAATGTGGTGCAGATCATGTGAAAGTCGCACAATGTCCTCCAACTGGAATGCCAATTGTGGAACCATATACAAGATGCGTCAGTGTAGATGGTGATGCAGATAGAGTGGTTTATTTTTTTACAGACGCCGACAATCAGTTTCAGCTGCTTGACGGTGATCGCATTGCAACATTAGTTGCCAGCTTTCTAATCGATCTGGTTAAACAATGTGGCTTGGATCTTAGTATGGGTATTGTACAAACAGCCTATGCTAATGGTGCTTCCACCGACTACATTGTTAATGAGTTGAATGTACCTGTCGCCTGCGTGCCTACCGGCGTCAAGCACTTGCATCACAAAGCACTCGAATACGATATTGGTGTATATTTTGAAGCAAATGGTCATGGTACTATTGTTTTCAGCGATCATGCGAAACGAACTATTGCCGAATTTGCCGCTGGTAACGCCAATGCCAAGAGGATGTTACGCGTTATCGATCTCATCAATGAAACTGTAGGAGATGCTATCTCAGATATGTTGTTAGTTGAAACGATCCTCAACCACAAAGGATGGGATGTGAAAGAGTGGTTCAACACATACGAAGACTTGCCGAATTTACAGCTTAAAATCAAAGTACAAGATCGAAATGTTATAACGACAACCGATGCGGAGCGTGTGTGTGTAACACCTTTGGGCTTGCAGGAGGCAATTGAAAAAGCAACAACGAACTATAAACGAGGACGGGCATTTGTGAGACCTTCGGGAACAGAGGATGTGGTACGTGTTTACGCTGAAGCTGCATCCAAGGAGGTAAATAATCGCAAATTTATATACCTTCAGTTCATTAATGGATTCATTATTTATACATTTTCAGGATGCCGAAAGTCTTGCTTATGAAGTTGGCATTTTAGTGCAAAAAATGGCAGGCGGTGTTGGTCCTGAACTTACGCATCCCGCAAAGAAAATAAACTCTCATATATAATTGCTCCCAATCGCTTATTCACGCCTAAATGATGTACAAAAGAACTTGCTTTATGATGGAAACTAAATGAGATTTATAATTTATATTTGAAAATATTCTCTTTCGGCAATACTATTGTGTTCGTTCTTGCAAATGCATTTATCTATAATTTTTACTGCCTTAATCAACGACCAACCGGAAACGCCTTAACCCTATACATACGAAATAATAATTTATTGAATTGATTATTCTAAAGTTGCATTAGATTGATTTGTGTATGTATACTTTATTAATTACATATACTTAAGTATAAAAAAAAAAATGTTAATAAATTATGCTTTAAAATTTTATTGAACCAATGATACGGAAACTCAAAGCTTACGTTTGTTTTTTGAAGTAATTTGATTCAATTGTAATATTCGTTAAACTTAATTTTGGTTGTGAATACGCGCTAATATTTTCATTTCTTCCTCATGGAATGGATTTTTTGTTTTGTATGCTTATCAAATTCAGAAATTCCATGGTCCAATTACAGAAGGTCACGTAATCAATGCAGAAAAAAAATGTCTGTAATAGTCACTTAGCTTTTGTTCTGTGAATCAGCTGATTCAAACATTGGTTTTATTTACATTTGAAGAGAAGTAAACCAATACGATTTTGTGACACCACATCGAATCAGAATTGGTTTGCAATTCTGACAAAAAGCAAAACCGACTGGGTTTCTATGACAGCCCTGAATATTTCTAACGGTAAAATAGTTTTGTTGTTTTTATCGCTCAAAAGAATAAGAATGAATTAATTTGTGAAACATTTAGTGAAAGTTATTGCCTTGTATTGCTGCGTGTGGCTCGAAAAAAAATGGGTATGTCAAATGGTAAATGTACATAAGATGATTTTGCCCATCACTGGTTTGTGTCCATGCTTAAACGTGCGTGCTATGTTAAGTGACGTCACTAATAACTGTTAACGAAAGGTAATCTGTGTTAACATTAGTGATGGTAGTGATATTACGGTGTAAATTAAGAGTAATAGAATGAAACTTATGTGTTCTCATTTGAACTGTTGTGTCTGTTGGCAGCTGGAAATGTCCAGTTTTAGAAAAAAAAACATACAGTTCATGTCGGTCCGTTTTAAAAACTTAATGTTGAATTGATTGGAGCTATTGGTGAAAAGAAGTTGTCCGTTTTCAAATTTAAAAAGTGATGTGTGATAGTGGACAGTGTGATTGAATACATGTCTGTATATTTGTGTGCGGTAATCTGGCGATTGCATTTTCGGTGGAAGGAAACTCACAGTGCAGTTGGAGGAATTATATATGCCAGCACCGCATAACGCATAGATATGGAAACGAATATAAGAGTCAATTACATTGACAGGAATCAAGATCGCGTGTGCAACGTAGTAATGAGTCTTCTGGATTTCGCTTCCGATATTGAGAGCTTGCGTTCTCCGGAAGAGTTCCTCGAAAAAATAAAAATAGAGGCATTCATCGACGGAATACGTGATGTAGAGACTAAGCGCACCCTAGTAATGTCACCAAGAAGTACATATGCCGACACAGTTAGTAGTGCCTTGACGTATAAAGCCGCCAGTTTGATGTGTCCACCAATGCCACAAGTACGCCAACTAGAAGAAAAAACATCAGATCTGATTGAAGCAGTGTGTCAGGCATTCAAGTAAGAAGTGAAACACGAACAGGTCGACGTGAAAACAAATTTACTGATAAGTGCTTCATTTGCGACAAACCAGGATACATGGTGCGTGGCTGCGGTCTACGACGAAAGCGATCAAGATCGAATTCTCCAGGAAGACAAAAGAAGGAGAATAAGGTGGACATCGTTAAACTAAATCGAGTCAGTTCACGCCCTGCTAATAACAGTGGGTTGTCCCATCATCATTCACATTTCACAACTACAGCGTGTGCCAAGTAGCTTGAATATTGATGGAAAACTGTGAAAATATGGAGTTCATGTTAACCCTGGATACTGGTGCATCTCATTTGGTAAAGAGGTTTGAGCCTTTAATGGGAATAAAATTGCGTACAGCAACGGGTGAACATGAATTCATTGTGGTCGACATCATCGATGACGTCATAATTGGTGTTGGTTTTATAATTTACAATGGATTTACGTTAGATTTAAATGAACGGATACTACGTTATGCAAATATCGAGTTACCATTGAACATCGGTCACAAGTGTAGTGGAAACATCAAACGAATACTGGCATGTCAACGCCAAGAGTCAGAAGCGGTGATCTGGTCACAGATGAATGTGGATGATGGGACAGGCAAGTTGTGAGTAGTGTAAGCGAATAAAGAAATAACGCATAAAAACATCATACTTGGTAAGACGCTGGTGGAACCAAAAGAAAATAGAATAGTGCCGGTGCGAATACTAAATCCAACTAATTCATCCACAGTTGTAAAGAAAGGAATGGTGATTGGTCATTGCCAGGAAGTTACTGTCGTTGTAGACTGCGAAAACGGTTTGTCGATGAAAAGTAGAAGATCAGGAACTATTAGAGCAGAATTAAAAGTACAGATAGAAGAATGGGCAGGTGTGCTTACCAAAGAGCAAAAAGAAAAAGTTATTCCTATTGGAGAAGTAGAGTTCAATCTAATCATCAAATGGAAAAACTGGTGGACGAACAACCTCCGTGAAACATCACATTGACACCGATGATTCTAGACCAATTCGTCAAGCACCACGACGAGTTCCATTGGCCAAAAGAGATGAAGCCATAAAGCTTATTACCGATATGCAGAAACAAATGGAGCAAATAAGAAGGATGGAAGTACTCGATTCTTACCCAAGCCAAGAATAAATGAAGTGATAGCTGAGTATCACTATGCTTCCAGTGAAGGGCATTTGGACATCACCAAAACCGTCGAGAAAATAAAGAAGGGATTTTATTGGGTTGGTTGCCACGACCATGTTGCTGATTGGACTCGGAAGTAGAAGTAATGTGCAATAGCCAAAGTTCCCACTAGATGACAAGTAGAGGCAAGATGCATCAATACATCGTGGGTGCTCCATTTAAGCGAATTGCTATGGATATTGCTGAACCATTTCTATTAAGCAAAGCAGGGAACAAGTATGTTCTGGTGATTATAGATTACTTCAGTAAATGGTCTGAAGTATACCCCATTCCAAATCAAGAAGCTAGTACAGTTGCGGATGTATTTGTCAACCAATGGATTATTCGTTTTGGTGTACCGATGAGTTACACTCAGACTAATATCGAAATTTCGAATCAGTTGTATTCCAAGAGACCTCGTATAACACCTTTGCTTCCACAATCTGACGACATGGTAGAACGATTTAACCGTACCTTGGAGGAATATTTGAGAAATATCGTAGATAAATAGCAAAAATACTGGTATGTAGATATACTAATGTTCCTCATGACATATCGATGAGCACAACATGATACGACGGCTACTACACCAGCAATGGCTGCTAGCTGATTTAAATTTTGTAGCCGCAATACCAACGAGATCAACCCAAGGCAACTACACTAGCAAAAAGCGGGAACAGTTGGATGAAGTACATCAGTTCATTAGAGAGCGATCGCAGTTAATACGCGATAAGATGAAGCCCAGGTATAACTTGAAAGCAAATTCAAAAGGGTTCTATGAAGAAGAGCTTGTAATGCTTCATAATCCACAACGAAAGAAAGGCCTGTCCACTTATCTACAGGCTCATTGGGAAGGACCACATGAGATTATAGCAAAGATAAATGAAGTAGTGTATCGTATTCAACGTGCTGGAATAAAAGACCAAAGTTTGAAGTAGTGCACTTGGAGCGACTTGCGCCATATCAAGGGGAAGTATAAAAACTTGTTCGGGACGAACAAGGTTAAGAGGAGGGCAGTGTAATAGCCTAGACAGACGGCAGTCTAATTCCGGATTACCGAGTTAATTCGAATTAAATCGGGCATTAACTGCAGCTAATCCTCATAAACTCGATGAATTAATTCTCAAAGTAAAAGAGGATTAGGGCAATTTGCAATGGCAACACTGCTGAAAATTTTCTATTGTGAATTTTTCTCGATCCATTTTACAAAATATTAGGTATATTCGCTTGCAAAAAACTTTCAACAATTGTTAACAGTTTTCAACATGAAAAGCGTTGGCGAACAAATAAATCCAGCTGTCAATTACGAACTGCGAATGTCAATTTACAAGTTTCTGATAGTTTTCAGTTCACGTACTTCTTGTAGATTTTTTCATCTCAAGAGTGACAGATGACAGAAATTGATAGTGATAGTAATGTAAGTGAGCAGACCTAATAAAACAGCAATCAGCCGTTTAGTTAATCCGCAATACTGCCGTCTGTCAGGTTAATATTTTATTTGGATTAAGTGCGCCGGTAATCCGGAATTAGGCTGCCGTCTGTCTAGGCTATAACGAGTATCGATGGTTGGTTATTCATCATTAATTGTGAATAGCATGAGTAATTTTAGCATCGAGAGGAATGTCAACAAAAAGGAATAGGCGATAACTAGAACAAGCCAACTAGATAGAAAGAAAAGAAACTCGATTACAATACGAAAGATTCTGGAGTGTTGTCACAGAGTATAAATATGGCTAGTTTGTTGACAAATGAATCAATTCTATTCCGAAAGTGATCGAGGCAATATCACACGGCAGCAAGTACATTAAAGAGTAAATAGAGTTAATTAAATAAATTGTTGTTGTATATAGTTAGTACAGTGTAAGTTACAATTGTTATTGACAGAATCCAGTGATTGAACAGGGTTGATTCGAGTACAACGAAACGTCCACAAAATAAAAACGTAACAGTATAATGAAGGTAGAGCATTTTTAATATTCCTCTTGGCGGCGCCATATAATATCAGAAACTACCTTCTAATAGCGGCAAGCTAGTGTGTTTTCTTACTACTTCGTCTTCTTCTTTTCTTGTTGTTGTTTTATTTACTTCTTCTCCTTCATTCATGGCAACTTTCCCTAATGGCTCTACCTTATATTAGAATCCCATGAGTTGCATCTATCTCGTACCACTAATCGGCTCTCAGGGAATTTGACGCAATCAGCTGTGTATGTGACGGCGCACTGGTGTAATGATCGTTTTCTTTATTCATCATTGCACATTGTTTACATTTTCTTTTTCAATTTATTAGTCATTTTGTAATTTCTCTCGCGCCAGTGTTATGTCACAGTGCTCACAAATCCTCTCTGATAGGTGCAATCTTCTTATTCGATCATTCTTGCAATTACATATTATTACAATGTCAACGTCTTGTGCTGTCGAATTAATGAAATTGTTGTTGTTTTGAGAAATAAATTCTAAGCGAAAAAAATGTTAATTCCCTTTCTTGTATCATATTTTTATTTGCTAATTTGCCCATTAGCGCCCTCCGATCTTTCAAATAAATACGATAGGATTTAATACTTAAATAAACGACAATGGCCCGTAGTTACAGTGAAAGTTAGAATCGCCTTTTTGACTGATTTTTGTATGTGAAATATGTCAAGCAAGTCGATTCTAACTTTAACATGATTCTAACAGTGAGAATAACTACGAGCCAGTCAGTTTGTATATTTTATGTCATTTATAATTTGAACAATATATCGGTCAAATGTTCTCTACAAAATTCAAATAATAATTACTGTTGCAAGTAATTGGAAATAACAGTATTGTTAACAGTATTAATAACAATGTGCCGTAGCTCAGTGGTTAGTGTGTTCGCCTTCTGATCTGTAGGTCGTGGTTCAATACCCGGCTGATGCATAACAAATTTAATATCGAAAAGATTTTTCTTTCGAACGGTACCCACCTGTCGAACTCTGTGACAAAGCTCAGAAAAAGTGATGTCACAAGTGTTCTGCCGTTCGGAACCGGTTAAAATAAGTAGGTCCATTCTAATACTGTCCAAAATTTAAGACGCACAACAGTAATAGAAGAGAAGCTCGGCCAATGAGCCCTTTGCGGCTTTAAGTGCCACATATTTATTTTTTTTTTATTATTAACAATTGAATTGAATTGTAGATATTATGTGAGAAAATATTCTGGATTTACACTTTCAACACTTTCGCTCAATTGCTTGATATTTTAATTTGATATTCGCCTTAGTCAACAGCAATTATTGGCAAGCATGCGATTATTTTTCATTTTGTATTGAAAAATTCAATTCAATTAAATAAATATGGCAACCTAGACAGAATTTAAGTGCGAAAGGTGACAGATAATTGTTCTTTTGCCATTGCATTCATTTATGTATTTCTGAAATATCTGAGCAATTTGCTGAGGTTTTCGCTAAAATCGAGTGCTTGTAATAATTTGGAAAAAATTTTAAATTAGCGTTGCAATAAAAAACTTAATATTCCAATATGGACGCTGAAGATGTAAGTAAATTTTGTATGATATTACTTTTGATAAATAATATACTATGCTATTAGACTTTTATTGAGGTTATGTTTAAGCAGGTGGGGTTTGCAAAAAAAAAAATTTTTACACATTGGAATATTTCTTTCTATTTTTTTTATATCAGGGGTTCGATCCGAATTTGATGAAAAAGAAAAAGAAGAAGAAGACCTTCGATTTGGATGCTGCGTTGGGTCTAGATGATGGCGTCAAAAAAGAGGAATCAAAAGAAGAACCAGTGGCTGATGTGGCAAATGATTTAGAAGATAGTCTTGATTTAGAAAGTTTTGGAAAGAAGAAGAAAAAGAAGAAGAAGCCCTTCAATTTGGATGAAATAGAGGGTGCTTTGCCCACGGCGTTAGAAGGTGCTGAGGAAGGAGGTGCTGCTCTAGATGAACCCGAGGATGATGATATTAATTTAGATATGGACTTCTCAATGGCAAAAAAGAAGAAGAAAAGTAAAAAGAAGGATCTTGATGAATTATTTGCCGATAAGTTGGATGAAGATAAATTTGATGACAAAGAAAACGGTATGTACATACATATATGAGTTACTCTTATAGATGTGAGAGCAATAAAGACACCATTCTATTATAGTGGATGACAACAGTACAACATGGGCTGGATCCGATCGCGATTACACGTATGATGAACTTTTAAAACGCGTTTTCGAAATCATCCTAGATAAAAATCCCGATATGGCTGCTGGCCGTAAGCCTAAATTTGTTATGAGACCACCACAAGTATTGCGTGTTGGAACTAAAAAGACCTCTTTTGCTAATTTCATTGATATCGCAAAAACGTTGCATCGCCTGCCTAAACATTTACTAGATTTCTTACTTGCTGAATTGGGTACCAGCGGTTCGATGGATGGTAACCAACAATTGATCATTAAGGGGCGCTTCCAACCTAAACAAATTGAAAATGTGCTACGTCGTTACATTAAGGAGTATGTGACGTGCCATACCTGCCGTTCACCTGAGACAATTTTGCAAAAGGATACTCGTCTGTTTTTCTTACAATGCGAATCCTGTGGATCACGTTGTTCTGTCGCTAGTATCAAATCTGGTTTCCAGGCTGTTACTGGCAAACGTGCAGCCATTAGGGCGAAAACCACTTAAAACGTTTTGTTTTTTCTAGTTACTATATTGGTAGACATAGATACATTCAACAAATTCAACATATTTAGCAAATCATTCGATAAAAAGAGAAACAACAGAATACATACACATTTTGAAAAGCAGTGCCGCAGAACATTTAATTTGGACAACTTATATACTTTACATATTACATGCATAATAAAAAAAAAACGAAAATTTATAAATAAATTTCTATAATACCTACATATATTAGAACGGAAACAAATTATTTCACGGCGTATTTATTGTAAAATTGAATTAGATGATCCTTGAATGCTATTTCCATATCGCGATTAGTTTGAGAATCATCAGTAATACTAAATGCATCAATGCTTACATTGCCATAACATACAGACGGTTTCCCATATATAAAAATCCTACTACCGGGTAATATGTTAGATCTATCTAACTGCTGTGAAGTTTTAGCCAACAACCGTCGAAGGCAACCATAAATAATTTCCTTATTTTTACATGTTTGTGCCTCCAAGGCGTCAACTTCCGTTTGCATATGACATATATCCTGCAAATCCTGAGAGCGTCGCGCTATTTTTAATACAAGTACCTCAGTACCATCATCAATCATGTATTTATAATATGCATCGGTACAAGGATGCCGGTGTACAATTTGAGCATGCAATATACAGTTTCGAAAAAATATAGCACCATTAAAGGCTTGAAATGTGTCTGCATTGTTCTGTGCAACTATTGCATGCTTAATATCACGAAGCAATAGTGGTATTGTGTTAAGGAATGTCGCACCATTAGTACTTTTCTGCTTAATATTTTTTTGGATGTTTGTTCTATCCTCCGCATCATTATTCTTGCTTTTACGTATGAGATGGATATCTAGCTCTTCTTCTATATCTTCCACGAATTTAATACATCCACTGTTTGACGATGGCGAACGGTTGGACATCTATAAGAAACAAACTTTAAGTAAGCCAAATCATTGGCGGTTGTTTATGTTTAGTTTCCGTCATTTATTCAAATGTGTCTAAAAATATTATCATACCAATGCTGCAAATTATAGCGAATTTTTTAGTGACACTACTTATGTTCTTTCATTTACGGTTAGCAGCGACCCTCAACAAGTGTCTTCGCTTACAAACGACTTGGAATAAGTGTCGTTATGAAAGTCCTCCTAAATGAAATAAAGCTGATAGTTTGTGATTGTAAAACTTTGCCATAAAATGCTATTATCTATTGAAAAAAATTTAACTCGATTATGAATTGTCAATGTCAATTTTTCAACTTGTGATATTTCTCAATCACGAGTGTAATTTGGCATTAACCTTTTAATGACAAAAACGTAAGGTGTCTCTTACCTTTCAGTAACAATCACGTTTCGCGTTGTTTATCTTTTCAATGTAAAATTAAAAATTGAGAGCGAAAGCAAGAGAGTAAGAAATGTCAGAAAAGATCACGGGAGATTTGGCTATCGACACTAAATAATATTATATAAATGCGATGAATAAATTGCACTATTTATACTCTGTGGCAACACTCCAGAATCTTTCTTTATCGTAATCATTGCGATGCTACCATTATTCGTTGTATTATTAGTGATCAAATAACAACCGATACTCGTTCCAATAACGTGGTTACACATAGGGATTACCACAACTAGATTACTAAAATCTATCTATTTGTTTACACAGTAAGATTCTCTACTAAAGGGATTGTTAGCTATCAAAGTTATTTTGAAGTTTTTCTTTGATTATTATTACATTTGGTTAACATGGTTAAATATGGATACTAATATGAAAGAAAGGCAAAGAAGTGCTTTAATTTATTTAATAAATCAATTGGCCGCCAGTAGTAAGGAATTGGCAGAACGTAATTTTGCTGAACTATTAAAGTAACGATGAACCTATCTTCAAGGCTTTCTCTTCGTGAGAAAGGATGAGTAGGATAGAAAAAAGTTCTGAACTAGACCGATGAAACTAATAAAATTGTTGTCATTATGCAATACCGTCTAGTCTTAGTCATAATAAAGTCGATTTTAAAGCCAGGTTTGACTTTTTGACAGACATGTATTAGAATTTAATAAAAACAAATTTCATTGGCGCGTATGCATAGTCAAAATTAAGTTCCCACTTATATTTATCGATTAGTAGTAGTAGACTTTTTTGACAAATTACCCACACACAAATCGGTCAAAAAGCCGATACTTAATTTAAGTTGGAATTTAATATTGACTATGAATATGCGCTATTATTTTTAAATTCGACTTAATTTTGACTATTCGACGAACCATTAAAAAATAAATATTCCAAAAATTACGTACTACATCGGACGTATTGTAGTCACAACTTAAAAAGGCGTCTGCAAAGGGAAATTTTTAGCTTTCTCATTTGACAGCAATAAGTGTCAGCAATAAAAACGACAACAACAAACATTCGCCAGAGGAAAAAGTACCCTTTGCTTTGTTTATGCTTTTTGGAGTAGAATTGTGAAATAGATATTTTGGTTCAAAAGCATACAAATTTCACAATTGCAACTAAATTGTCATGTCTGGCGGATCGTTAATAACGTTGAAGGAGGAGGCAATAGATGCAGCCGGCAGTGGTGGCGCAAGTAGTCAACATTCTTCCGCAGCATCGCAATCGCATGGTAATGCAAATGGGGCAACGAGTACAAACGGTACAGCACCTCCAGAGGGTACGCGTCAAAATAGTTTACAACGCATCCAGCAACGTAAGCAAAAAGTATTCAATCTACCCGTATCCCAGAAATTGGCCAAACTCTCCATGTACTCGGCCTGCCAAGCTGAAGGTTGTCGTTGCACTGGATGGAAAACGCCACAAGAGAACCGACACCGAGACGTCGAATCATCGTATTGTCCAGAGTTTAGTGAAGAGTGTCGCAATGTCAGTTGCAGACATACGCTGCAAAGTCACATCACGCATCTTGACGGTATATCTGCTGCTCAGATGAACGAACTACTTGGTGCAATCATAGATATGGAGAATCTCTTTATGTCTATGCAACGCGTAGAAGATGAAGACACAAAAAAAGTATACCTCTATTTGTTTCGTCTGTTGCGTCAGTGTGTGATAACACGTCAACAGGCTGTAATTCGCGGTCCTCTTGGTGATCCACCATTTGAATCGCCATGCATTGCTAAGGCTGTATCGTCTTTTGTATTTTATAAATACAACCATTTAAGTCAGACAGAACTGCAAACAATGACTGAAGTGGCAAAGACATTTTTGAATTTTCTGAATCATTACAATTTCGAGCCACCATCAACGCGACGAGCCGACTTAACACACGAAGATGCATCAACGTATAAAATTAACTATACGCGTTGGTTAGTCTTCTGTCATGTGCCTGCATTCTGTAACTCGCTGCGACATTTTGAAACATCTTTAGTGTTCGGACGCACTCTATTGCGTACTGTTTTCCAATATATGGCTCAGCAACTGAAGAAAAAATGTATATCGGAACGTGATCGCTTTCCTGTAGATAAACGTTCAATTATAACTCAAATGCCCAAGTTTCTGGAGGCCCTGAAGGGAGAACTACTCAAGGACGATTCTCCGATCTGGGATCAATCTTATCGACCACCCACGGCATTTCTAATGCAACAGCGCAAACGGCAACAGGAAGCCGCTTCAAGTAGTACTGCATCGGCTGCTGGAACTAAACGTACTGGTAGTGGAGAACCAGCGCATAAAAAAGCCAAAAAAGAAACCGTCGAACGCACAACTGGGTAACAATAATTATTTCCAATCAGTTAGTTTGTGTAATATAATTTTCTTTTGTATTGTAGTGACCATCATTATGACGACATTTCTGATGATGCAGTTCTGCGTGCAATGAAAGCGGTTTCAGAATCGAAAGCGATTAACAAGACAGAAATTCTATTTCCAGCATATGTTTCGCGCGATGCAAATGTCAAAGCACAGGAACAACAGCGTGTCATTGAGTTTCATATAGTCGGCAATTCGCTAACCAAGCCAGTAAAGAAACAAACAATGCTATGGCTGCTTGGCCTACAGATTGTCTTTGCAAATCAATTGCCCGAAATGCCAAGAGAATACATCAGTCAATTAGTATTCGATACCAAGCATAAAACATTAGCGCTAATTAAGAAGAATCAACCGATTGGTGGTATTTGCTTTCGACCATTTCCGAGTCAAGGATTTACGGAAATTGTCTTCTGTGCCGTTACCACACCTGAGCAAGTCGAAGGTTATGGCACACATTTGATGAATCATTTGAAAGATTATAGCATTCAACGGGGTATCCGGCATATACTTACATATGCCGATTGTGATGCTATTGGGTATTTTAAGAAACAGGGATTCACAGAGGAAATCAAATTGGCAAGACCTGTCTATGCTGGCTTTTTAAAAGAGTATGATGGTGCTTCGCTGATGCATTGTGAACTACATCCGAGTATTGTGAATACACAATTTATTTCAGGTCGGTATCTATGTACAATCTTCATTCGCAATAATAATTGTCGTGTCTCTTCTATAGTTGTACGAAAGCAAAGCGAAATACTGAAAGAGCTTATAGCCCAACGGCACAATGAGGTGCAAAAAGTGCGTCCCGGTCTGACATGTTTCAAGGAGGGATTACCATCGATTCCAGTCGAGTCAATACCAGGTCTACGTGAAATCGGTTGGAAGCCACAAATGCGTGCTCAACGCACGTCGCGTCCGTTGGAGGAATCATCTGATCCCGACAAATTGGCCACTTCATTTGCCGCCGTATTGCAATCGGTGCGCAAACACACATCTGCTTGGCCCTTCTTGCGGCCCGTAGATCCAGCTGAAGTTACCGATTACTATGACAACATCAAATATCCAATGGACTTGAAGACGATGGGTGAACGTCTCAAAAAGGGCTACTATGTGACACGTCGTCTCTTCATGGCCGATATGGCGCGTATATTTTCCAATTGTCGTGTCTATAATTCACCCGAGACTCAATACTATCGTTGTGCCAATTCGTTGGAGCGATATTTTCAGACTAAAATGCGCGAACTTGGCCTTTGGGATAAATGATGTTTTGCCCTAAATGCAGCCGTTGAAACATTGCATGGTGCCGTTACCGTCGAACATGATAATAAAAATGATATTGGCGATTTAGCAGCTCCAGCTACATATTCAAACACAACAATCGTCGACACACATGCAACAGCCACCACATTAAATATGAACTTGAATACAATTGCAGCATTGCCAGATGATATATTCAAAAATTAAAAAAAGAAAATTCGTTACTCAAGTTACAATTCGATTGTACTATCTCTATTAATTGTTGTTGTGTATTTGTATATATTTCAGAATTCTCCAAAGCGTGCGCACTTGTGACATCAACACTAGCAGCAGCTACAGCGGCAATGAAATTTTATCATATACCTACCTATATATTCTATATTAAAAGTAAATCCTCATTCTACTATTCATACTCACAATTTATTCGTTATTTATAAGTCCTGATGAAATCAATAACTGGAATTATATCGCCACATTATTAATTACATCATGTTTCTTAGGTAGTACCAGTATGCCTTCAACAATTGCATTCACCAATAACCCCCATAATATAACTCGTAAATAAATAAAGCATAGTTGCTTACAAATTTCAAAATTTTCACTTTCAGTATTTGTATGGAATTTTTATTTTTGAATAAATTAGAGAAGATGCAAAAAGAAAAAAAAAAAAGAACAGAAGTAACAATAATAAACATACGTCTGTTAGAATCGATCGCAATGATATAATAAAATGTCCGCTTTGAAAATGATGTGAAGGATTCTATCATTACACAGATGAATATTTTATTTTACATATGTACATATTATATGTATATAAATATGTAATCATAATATACATACATAGACACTGAGAAATCTCCGAAAATTCCAAATTTGTGTTTTTATTTTGTTTCTTTTGTTTTCGATATTTAATAATCATAATAAAATTTAAACGATTAAATTTATTAATCAATTAAGAGCAATCATGATATCATGAAAAATAACTACATGTACACATATGTACTTGTAAGTTTATTAATAAATCTATTGGTATTTTATTTTTTTACTTATTTCTTTTTGATTATATGTATTCATACTCATATTCATAATCACTAATATAGCGTATATATTTATATGTATATGCTGTTATTTATTTATTAGCACATTATTATTATGTGTATGTTTAAACTACTCAGTGGGCTGATTCGGATAAATTGTTTCTTTTGCATAGGATTAACATTTATACTCTGTGTGTGTTGATTTTTATATTTTACCTTTTATCTAGTAATTTAATAATCTCTGTTTCATCTCATCTAAGTACTATGTATGCATATTTTTTAAATTCCAGATTTTTTCCATTTTGTTGTTGTTTTACATTCGAAATATTTCATAATTTCTTTTTTTCTTTGTCATACCATGCAAATGGTATTAAATACAAATATTATTGTAATTCTATTCACAATACATCAAGCAATTAATTAATAATAAACAAAATTCAAGTATTCAAAATTATTACAAATCTTTGAGCTTATTCACTTTAGCCTCAGTGCACAGACTCATTTTGACGTCTGTATGCGAAGTGTGGAATGGAAGAAGTTACAGAAATTTGTAATTTTACCAACTCATTTTGATATTTTTTGATTTAACAATTCTATCAAATGGGACAAATTTAATTCATTCGTAGAAATATCAAAATATGAAAGGCAAATGTATATTGCTAAAATGTTGCCATGATGTTTAGGCAACATTCTAGTTTAAACATGACGGCATCAACATTTCAAAATCAACCTGGGCAACCAAGGCTAATGTGAACAGGGTCACAATTTTTTGACATTTCATTCGTAAAACTATTTTGTCATATTCAAATTTATTTGATATCTTTAAGGTGTCAACTATAATTTGCATAATTGGAGTGGGGGGTTAACTAAAACAATTTTCGAAATGTTTACGATGATCATGCGAATTACTCTATAATTCTCATGAGAACATTCTCAGAAGCGCCTTTATTTGTGTCAGCAATGTTTAAATTCAGGAAATCATAGACAAATTATTGATTTTAACAGATTAGATTCATTATATCACTGTGTCACCATTTTTTTTTTCAAATAAAAAAGCAATTCAAATTAGTTTCGACTGCTTTGCAAATAATTAACGAATAACAATAGGTGTGTTTGTTTAAAGAAATTTCGTACAAATTATAATTTTTTCTCAATTGGTGTTTGTTAACACCAAAAAACTTGCAACGATAGAGAACATGAGAGCGTAAATAGACAGCTCGCTGTGAGAAAACTTAGAGGTTTTTACTGGATATATTTTTACTTGCAAGAATATGCAAGAAAGAAAAACATATGATTGAAACACATATGACAACAACAAAATATTCTTAAATAGTGCATAAATTTAAAATTATAGAAAAATAACAAATTACCAATGGATTATGTTTTAGATTTAGGTTTTATTAATTAATTGAAGTCGTTTGGATCAGTATTCAGCAAAAAAAAAAAAGTCCGTTGTAGCGGCAAATTGCTTGGAATCGCTTTCTTTTGATATTGATTTTATATTGAAATTGATATTCACAGTCAACTATTTGTGTTAACTTCCAAATTTTTGCAAATTGCTGTTTACTTTTTTTTGAATATTTTTCTGCTTGACAGTAAATACTTTCGTACTCTCCAAAAATTTCCTTACTGTATAATTCTTACTGGGAAAGTATACAATCAGCCCTAATAGATGTGTTTGTTTAAAGAAAATTCGTACACATTTGTACAAATTAACATCATTTTTTTTCAAATGGTGTCAATTCGCAACGAAAGAGAAAATGAGAGCGTAAAATGACAGTTCGCTGTGAGAGAACTTACAAGTACAAGTAGGAAAAACATATGACGACAAAAAATATTTTTGAAGTTTGCATAAATTTAAAATTTTAAAAAGACAACTATCATCAATGGATGAAGAAAGTAAATAACAAATAAATTAGGTTTTATTGTTAATTGAAGTTGTTTGAACCAGTAACAAAAATGTGCCTTCGTGAGGCAAGTGGCTTAGAACTTTCCATGCCATTTCGCTGCTTTTATTATTTTTTAAAATTTATATTCACAATTAGCTGTTTCTGTTAACTTTCAAATTTTTGCAAATTGCTGTTTGTTTTCTTTTTTTTTTTGAACTTTTCTGTTTGAGAGCGTTGCTGGGAATAGGTGTGTTTTCGTACTTTTCCAGTAACAATTATCCAGTAAACAAATTTCTGAGAATTTGACAGCATTCGCTCTCAAAGAGAAAAATATGCCAAAAAGTACAAGAACGCAAAACCAGCAAAAACCTGTAAGTTTCACGATCAGCTGATATTCCACTAAGTAAATTGCAATTGTCCGTTTGCTTGTTAGTTTCTTTTGCTTATGATCACCTGTTTTTCTTACTTGTAAGTCTTTACTGACATAAATTTGTCCAGTGACAATTTGCAACTTCCCCTCAAAATGATATGTCATTTCGCTTTCTCAATTTCACCATCTTTCCAAGTTTTTTGGGTGCGAGAACGCCAAAACGTGATAGTTTGTAACAATTATCACAAACTATTGCGTACGAGAACACTCCTAATGTAAACAATCAATCCTTTTAAAGATTTGTACTAATTTCGAATGTTTGAAAAGTGTTCGTTTTTTTAATATTCCCATGTGACGCTACATTAGAATAGGGCTATTTATGCATGAACAATTTCAATTTGTTCTCTTTCTCCTATACGCATAGTAGGTATGTATTGTATGTTGGTACTTATATTTAGTATATACTTTTTGTGTGTTTTGCATATGCATATTTCTGAATTTCCTTAACATAAAGAGCACTTGAAAGTTTTTAAATGCACATAAATAACAAATCAATAAAATTCAAATTTAAATGAAATCTACTGTGTGTCAAAGTGATTTACAGCATTTTGTGGTGTTTTTGTTTTCAATTGTTTTTCTTTTTTAATTATTTTTTATTTTTATAATATTTTTTTCTTTGCAAGATGTAATTTTAGATAATTTTAGAATGATTGTCTTATTTCATATTTATTTTACATACATTTTAATCATTTAATTATTTTTTATGGTGCTGGGATTTACTTATATTAGTTAATTGAATTAATTCTCTGCTGACGATATTGTATAATAATCATGTCGTACATTACAAATCAATTAAAAAAGCATTTGAATAAAATATCAATCATGTCATTTTGAAGCGCAAAGTGAATTATATGCTTCTACGTGAATAACATACTGAAATACAATATTATCGATTTTACACTTGATCAAAATCGATTTCAATAATCGCTCCGAAATTCACTCAACTCTCTATATTTTCAATTGTTTTCTTATTATATAATTCAACAATTGAAAGTTGAAAGAATATTACATACTAATGTTTTCACAAATTTTCAAGTCGATTTCGATCAGAGGTAAAACGTAAAACATTCCTGATATCGTACATTTATCGTTTAATAAAATATTTAGAAGATTAAATCTGAGTGATTTTAATTAATTGCAATATGTAATTTTTTTCCCATGGAAAAATGATGAAATCTTATTAACGTTGCATTTGATTGATAGTAAAAAAAAAATCGTATACGGGGAGACTTAAAAAATGTATACAATTTTGAGTATAACACAACACTAAAACTCCACACCAGGTTTTTCAAGCGTTGCAGCTTTCGAATTGGTTCAGGCTTTTCAAGCGATCAAATCCACAACATATTTTTTGCGCTAGACGTTTCTTCAAAGTTTTGACATTTTGCAGTAAACATTTGGAAATATTTTCATTATAAAAATCATCATCATAATTTCATTGAAAGTTAACGAAAGATAATGGAAAACATTTTGATGGCATTCAAGGATTTTATCGATTTCATGGAGTTTGTAAATATAACTTTATGTGTAGCGACGATATTTTCAACAAATTTTCATATAATTTTCCATATAATAAATAATTTTTCCTTGTGTTTTATTGTCTGAAATTTGTGTTTATCGATTACACCATCACCATAATCATATATTTACTAGCACTAATGCTCGAACCAGTTTAGTATCAGACGGCGGATTCAGGCATCTTTCAGACTTTTCACGCTTTTCAGACTTCGTTGGTGAAGTAGCATCCTTATATTTGCACTAAATCATCTTACAAGCTTGATCGCCTAAAGCCGCAACGCCTGATGAACTTGGTATGGAGCTTCAGCTTAAGGCTAAAATACATTGAAAGCATGCATACATCAAACATCTGTCTAATGAAGTTAATATAAGGCCAGGATGCTTTTTGAAAATTCATCCAGCATTGATGGATCAGCAATATTGCATGCAATTGCATTGTAATTTCACCCTTCATTACTGTTTATAATTTTTTATATATAATCTTTTCGTACCAAGTGGCGCATTTCGAAAACGTTTGATGCATACTTTTAATGTGTTTGACTCTTCTGGAATATTTTGTGCCGGAACCCCCTGAGAAGGGAGATAGTGCGAAAGTATATATCGCTCATTTGCTGCAAGACCGGCATAAATCAAAAAACGTGATTTTTGAGTTAATGCTGCAGAATTGTTCGTTATATCATACTTCATGTTGAGTGAAAAATTCATATGAATACCTCTTATATGCTCCGCTTGAGAAGAGAATTTTTTCCGTGTTTTCCGTGTACGGTTGGAGTCAGTTGAAAACTTCTAACGCGTTTTATGGAAAATCGATTTTTTTGACTTATGCCGGTCTTGCAGCAAATGAGCGATATGAAGAAAATGTTGAGACAGATGAACTAATGTCAGTCGATTATACATCTGACTGCTTTTTTGGGCAATTATGGGGTTATTTGTTAATGCTCAGCAGCTTCTAAGTTATATATATATATATATATATATATATATATATATATATATATATATATATATATATATATATATATATATATATATATATATATATATATATATTTTTTGTAAGTTTGTCCGAGAAAAAAAAGCTTGAGTTGCAAAAATTAATGGTGATCTGTCATATATTTCATCGCCTTTTGGAACGGAGCCCCATGAGGGGTGAAGATGGGGTTGCGACAGGAGAATTAATGGTGGCAATTTATACATTTCGCATTTTCCTGGGCAATTGTGGGGGTATTTTTTGGGCGCTTTTGAGTTCATTTTGTTCGGGAAAGCTATTCTAAGGAATAAAGATATGAAGAAAGTACGTTTAGGAAAAATGTTAAAAAAGAAAAAAAGTTAATAAAAAATAAATTTGTTAATTTTCAGTCGCATTTAAATACATTTTATTTGGAAGCTTTTATAAGGAGTAGAGATTGTGACTAAGCTCAGATTTTGATTAGCAAAAATAAATGAGGGTGGGCCATATAATTCACCGCTCTCTGGGGGCACTCTGGGAGCGGTGGAAACGAATTTTTTTTATAAAAATGTGAATTTTCTAGGTGATACCTTCTGAAGGGTAGTGATAGAAGGGTAAGAATGTTTAAACAAAATGTTAAAAGGGAGCATTTCCAGATATTTTAATGAGTGTGTTTCAATTATCATCAATTTTATTTTTTTGAGGTTAAATTTTGAAAAGTCAATTTCAAATTCAACTTTAAATTCAGCGACTCCAAAAGAATATAGAAATATTCTGGACCGCTGGACCAGTCGTTTTGACAATGTGTTATCAGTACTCTAATTGGGATGATTTGACTAATATAAAAATCGAATATTTGGTTAGTAGTACCAAGTTTTAGTTGTAATAACAAAATTTATAAACTTCTTCCATCTGTTAGAAAAGGGTACAATTTTTTACTCGTTGAGCATGTTGGGGTTAATGTGTCATCCTGCAAAGCTTACAATCCGTTATCAATTGAAATATAGTATTTTAGAAGATTTCAAATTATGTAATTTAAATAAAATAAAATAGAAATGTTCAAATTTATATTTTATATATAGTTGATACATATATAATCTTACATATTGGTGCATATGTACTATATGTATGTCAGTATGTATGTATGTAATTGTAATTGTATGTAGTGTCATGGTAAACATACTTTATATTGTGTCTTCTTGGAGTTTATACAATTATTTGTATATACACAAGTATATATACATATATATATATGTATTGTTTGTCTGTATGCAGTTTAGATAAATATGTATATACATTACATATCTATGTATGTGTAAGTATATTATTTTTATTTTTCTGTATGTAAATATAATAAATGTTGGTAATATTTCTTCCCATGAAACTGGGAATATACTACTTAATAGTTCATGTTAACTCTAAATTTCACACATCACAAGTTGAAGAAATACCAAGTATATATAATAGCAAATGTTTCAACAATAATATTTCTAATGCAATTTAATTCACACAAATTATAATCATAAACATTAATGTAATGAAGAGAAACTATAAAATAAAATGTAATAAAATTATAACTTCATACTTTCATGTATACAGTCTTGTAACATTTTCATTCTCACCACATGGTAGAAATGTAATTAACATATGTTAGTTTGATGGAACTTTCTACGATATTATAAATTACTATGAAAAATTGTCAAAAAAATTGTGTGAAGGTAAGTAAGATGTATACAGTTGTTTTCTGTTATTTTTGCTACGTATATTTTGTCCACACATCCGCATATAAAAACATATTCAAGTGCAATCAAAATTAAGAGTAATTTCTTAAAAATAGAACTGTGCTACTTTATTATGTCATACGTGATTTATTGGAGAGAAATTATACAAAAACAATAATAAGGAAAACAAAAGATGTACGTGCAAATGTCTATGAGTCATAGTTTTAATACTTCTATACTATTTGCACAGTGAGAGAGATTGTTTTTTCTGATATTATTGTTGATTTTTTTTTTAATCTTTGAGTATAAAAGTTAAAATTTTGTTTTATTTTTGATTTGCGTGTCATGGAATTTGTTTTAGTTACACAACGACTAATTTAAAATAGCTGCATTTGTGAAGGTTCGATCATTATATTTTCTCATCGTTATTTCCAATGACCCCAATTTAAATTAGAATTTCATTATTTTGGCATTATTTAAGTGTTTTGTGGTTGGGAGGTTTTTTTTTCTCCTTACATCCATGTTGAAAGTCCTATTGTCTGTCTATTAATATTTTTTGAAAGTACCTACGGATAACTTTTTATTATGCAGTGGCGAAATTTTCTTTTATTTTTGAATTGTCATTCTATATTCCGATATGTTTTTCGGTTTCTCTTTCTAGATTTATGAAATAGTTATTTCTCTTGTGCTTATTACCAATATAGAAGTATTACATATATGATAATGAAATTCTATGCATTAACACAATTCAGATATTAAACAATTGAGGAGATGAGTACAAAAATGAAAATATTTTTTCTATCACATGTTTCAAATGTTTGACTTCAGAAAGACTTAGTAGTAGTATTTTTCGAATTCGAACATGTAAAATCAAATTCAAAAATAAGTTGTGATCACATGTAAAATCTGCAGCATTCCAAATGGAACGTCTGATAATGAGATGAGAATACTGCAAAGTAACAACTTCTGAAGTATTTTTTGGTACTTTTACAATTCGAATAGGTCAAATTAAATTCATGAATAATTGTATATGAAATAACTTAAAGAAGATCGAAATGACAGCATTGCTATTTGCAATGGAGACAGTAGTAAAATGTTGTATGCGTCCGTTCAATTTTTTGACAAATTTTATACTATTATTTTTTCCGAGAGCTGTCAAAAATTTATATTCTTTTCTCATATAGTGCTGCTTTATTCTCTCTCCAAATGAGAGAAAATTGCAACATTTTTACAGTGTATTAAATACAGGGGTGATAGTGTTGTCTTGCAAATCAGCTAATTGCTACCGAGTAACACTTTATTATTTATTTATTTGTGGCTATTTAATTGGGTAATATTTTTTTTAGAAAAGAAAACTATTAAATGCAATATTTAGTCAATATTTAGGTGTTGATAGGTAATGTCAGTTCCTGTCAGTATCATACTTAAAAACACTATGCGGTCGTACCAAATTAATATGGTTGTTCAATATTACGACAACAAAAACTATTGTACATCAAAACTTTAAATCGTGAACTATACAAGCGTTAAAGTTGTTGCCGAAACTCAGCAGTTAGTGCATTGGTCTTCTGAGTAGTAGATGGTTATTGCAACTCTGGTCGAGATAATTTTAATATCGATTAGATTTTTCTATTACACGGTGCCCACCCATCGACAAGCATTTGGTAATTCTTCCGGCTTTGACAATTTACCATGTCAATATAATTTTTTATTTTGATTCTTTAATAATTTCTTGCTCAAAGAAACCAATTTTTGTTCGTTTTTACAATTTCGACATTACAATCAGTAAATTTCATTTTCGAATGCAAATAAAACAAAGTACCTTTATTTCACCCATCTGCTCGAGGTTTCGTTTTCTTTTTAATTAAACTTTTCACATCATACAATTTCAAAACATATTTTTTTTAGTAATTTTTCTACCACCAAATTAAGATTGAATTGATGAGAAATATGTTGGCCCACTTTGGCATGCTAAATAATTATATATGGATATCACAAAGTGCAACTTATGCAGTACAGTGCCACTATTGCAACCTTAAATTCCTCAAATTTATGTAAAACCATAAAGAAATTATGCATTTTTTGTTTGTTTCTATTTTCGAACGAATACATTAAACGTGTTTTATCCGACAGGTCGCTATTTTTATACCAATAAAACGAGAAAAATGTTTATTTACCTTTCAAACAGTGTTGATTAAATTGTTTATTTTATATACAAATTTTAAATAGAATAAATTCTAATTATTTAATGAAATACTTTTGTTGAGAAATTCCTCTCTTTCTTCTTGTGTGAATTTATAACATGTTTGACGTTTAAATAAAAATAGATCCGAGAAGTAACATCTCTGTAAAATTTCTGCAGAGTAAATAAAAGTAATTGGTTGCATTGAACTGAACTTAAACAACATGCTAAATATAAATATTATATTTAGGATCTATATGTAGTTGGATACGCTATGTCTGTCGCATAAAACACGGCTATTGTGTTTAGTATATTCAAATATGTATAAATAATGTAAAAATGTTTGTAAAAATGCTATACATAAATAGGTTCTTTATTTCAGTGTAGTTGTTGTTGTTGTTGTTGTTGTTTATAATTTCAAACATAATCAATTGGATGGTAAATTGTTAAATTGGGATATATAGTAAACAATTAAAAATATATAATATATATTGTATGTAGATATATAATATGAATTTATTTGCAAATACACAATTTATAACTAAATTTTTTGTTTCTCTTGAGTTCATCGTTATGTTACACACATTTTACATATTTTTTTTAAATTATTTTTAGATATTATTATGCATGTATTACATAGATATATGTATGTATGTAGATTTATATTTAAAACAATAAATTAAGATTTTTCATATTTTAATGTTTTTAAACATTTATGAACCCATTGGGTTTAAATTACAACTGCACCACCTCAACATGTTCCGTACACTGTTGTACAGCCAGGCATCCATTGAGTATATATTGAATATATGGTCTGTGTTGTATGTATTTTGCATATTGCCAATAAAAGAAGCTGAATAGTTAAGTACACAAATTATATATGTATAATATAGCCAAATAAATTGCAATTATTTATGAAATGAATGCAAAATACATTTTTGTATTTTGGATAGCATACTGGAAGGAACATGTCGTGCGATAAAACAGCCTGCGGAATATTACATCCATTTAGTATTTGCGGCAAACAAATCATCTTTTCATCACGAAGTTGTTGTTATTTTATTATTCTTTTATTATCGTTTGATTTTCTTTATTTCATTTTTATTTATTAATAACAAACTAAAATATGCGTCTGTGTATCATGTATAATTTCTTTTATACTTTTCGTTCGTTTTTTTTTTTTTGTTGTTGTTTTTCAATAAATTATTATTTTATAACATATGAAAATATATATTATATATAATAATATATTTTTTTATAAATTTTACTTTAAAAATATTGAACGTATTTTGAATAAATTCTAAGTTTTATTTTAATAAAATCGATATAGAATTTATTAAACGATAAAAAAAAACAATCAATTTATATGTAACTAAAAATATTATCAGAAAGCAATTTACGCAGACGAAAAACATAGAAAACAACAGACTAATATATATACAGTAGGTAGAGAAAGCAAGTTATCAACTAAAACTGTTATTTTGGTCAAAATTTTGACACTATTGATTCTTTTATGACTTTATATATTGCGCAGCTAAATTAGAACTATTTAATAACAATAACAGACAATACAACAGAATAAATCCACGTTGAAAAAGTAAGTTATCAAACAGACAAATAATATTTGCATGCAATTTATATTTTGCATGGAGTTTACAAGCTTTGAACACTGCTCTTGATCTAAATTTGTATAGTTGTAAAACTGTCTATGCACGGGGTTGCACAACGAACCTATTGTTCTCGCTGGTGGTGCATTTTTAGTCCAATTATGAAAACGTCTGCCAAAAATATGTTATTCCAAAATGTTAAGAGGTTTTATAAAGCGCACATACCTCGCTATACGGCCACGCTCTAAACCGCGTGATTCGTAAAACGGTTTTCTATGTTACGGCCAAATTTTACTCTAGATCATATAGCAAGATATGAGTGTACTTATCATTTAGCTCTACTATATTTTTCAAACTTCACGGTAATTTATTGTAAAGCATTCACAATATTCATTCAGTAGCCATATTAAATTTTAATGTTGATAACATTAATGTTAATTATGTTAAGGATAAAATTACAGCTCGTTGCTTACATTCTTTATATTCATTGTACACTTTTATTTGATTCATTGATGCGAATAAACAACATAAATTATTACAGAGTTCAAAAGGATAATAATAAATGCATTCATCATATTTTTTTAAGCCTAGCAAAAATGAGATTGATATTTTATTCAGTCCCATCCTTTACTGAATGGTAATGGTGTGATAAATTTGTTAGCTTTCAAGAATCATCTGTCATTATTTAAAGAAATAGAAGCATAAGAGTGCAAAGTCGTTGAAGCAACTTTTAAGTGTATGAATTCCGATATGAATCAATTTTTTTACAGGTCCCTCTACCTTCACTTCACTAAGACGCACATCATGTATTTTGTGAAATTTTCTATTCAGACAAATAGAAATTAGAAAATTGTAAAATTTTTTTTAACATCTCTGCTCTTCTAGTTATTGGGTTTTAGCCATATTTGCCTAATTTGCAATTGCAATTGCAATTTTCTTCTTTTGTACTAATAGTTGGCAATAATAGCTTTTTATAGCGCAACTTGTAATTATTGGCAATCTATCGTTGGAGTGTGCTTATTTTATGTCGTTATCTTGCCTTATCTGAAAGCAATTTTTTTCGAAAACTACTTGAATTTCAACATTTTTATAAAAATAGAAAATAAATAAATAAATATGTGCGATTTATAGCCCCCGAAGAGTCCTTGACCGAGCTTCACTATCCAGTAATGTTGTGCATGCTAAATTTTGGACAGTGCTAGAAGGGAGCTACTTATATTAGCCGATTCAGAACGTGAGAACCCTTGTAACATCACTTTTTCAGAGCTTTGTCACAGAGCTCTTTTAGAAGCGGTTCATGGCAAATTGTTACTGCCGGAAAAAATGCCAATTACTTGCTAACAGGTGTGGGTACCGTTCGAAAGAAAATCCTTTTCGATATTAAAGTTGTGCTTCAGCCGTCAATTGAACCCACGACCTAAGATCATATCAGGCTCACACGCTAACCACTAAGCTACGACTACACCCCGGCACATTTTCATGCAATTTCTATTTAGAAACTATGATAAAAGAGCTAAGATATTAAAGTGAACGATCGATTTGGTTTACAAGCGCAGAAAATATTAAATTTGTATAAATTTGTATAGCTTTTCTTTATGTAAGTGGAATTTAATTTTTAAAAACAATAAATATTTCTTCAACTGATAACCTGTTTTTTCTACGTCATAACCGAATTGAAGATAATGTTTTTTGTATTTGTCTCTATTTTATAATTTGGGTGCTAAGTTTGAGCTCTAGGCGACGATTTTTAAACTAAGGAAAATTTTTAATTAAATAAAAAAATTTTTTTTTAACATATTAAATTCACAGACTGTTTTTATTAGCATTACAAAATTTATTTAATTTAAAAATTCTATCCCAGAGCTTAAAAGAACTACAAAAATTATAAATATACAAAGAATATATTTTTCAAAAATTATTGTATAAAGCATCGTTATATGTTCGCTTGGCTAGCCTTTTATAAATTGCAATTTTAATTGATAACATATTTTTTTCTTCTTCTACCTACTGTATGTATGTACATAAATATGTAAAAAACAAATTGTGATATAAATTAAAATGTAGCAAAGTGACAAGCAACAAAGTTGATTCAACAATTTACTAAATGTAAAAAAGGAGCAAATATTACTTCCTTGGATTCTTTTACATACTTTTGTTTGTAATGTTTCTTTCTTCATCAACATTATATATAACACAATGTAGTAGTAGTAGATAAGTAAATGTATTATTAATACACAACACAAGTATGTATGTATGCATGCATACATCGTTTATAAATAAAAAACAAAAATCACAAGAGTTAGCTTAAAAACAAGATATTATTAACTACATGTATGAAATACAATTTCGAATAAACCATGGTGATGGACCATGCAGCAATTTGGGATCTAATATATCTCTACATAATATATGTCATAATATATTAATTCATCTTTCGTCAACATTCGTCATCATTAGCAACATCAACATCAATTCATCATCATATTTGTCGCCACAAAAATATTTATTTATTAAAAGATATGAGCTATGCTCTGAGTGTAGTTTTGCATATACATTTAGATATATCTCTAATTTATGTAATGCGACTTTTCAACTTTTCAACTTTTCACGTACAAAACGATATTGCAACAATTTTGTTACTTCTACTGTTATATTCTACAATCTCATATGCGTGGTTCGGGATTGAATTTTAATATTTCTTTTTTTTTTTTTTGCTTCACATCAAACATAAATTGATATGATTTTAATACTTAGTGCTAAAAAAATAAAATAATAATAATAAATACGAAAAAAAGAACAAGCAAATTTAAAATATACATGGGCGGCCAGCAGAATATGCAAATATATCTCTTATTTTTTTATATATTTATATATACGCGTATGTGTATATATAAAGTATAAGTAAATAAAAATAGAATAAAGAAAATAACACTCACATACAGTCCCACATATCATTCTACTAAGCAATCATCATTCAAATATGCAATTATTTAAATGAATTGAAAACAAACAAATAAAATCATATAGTTTAACATCGCACAATAGCGTTCAATTTAAATTTCTTTAAGAAATATAATCATTTTAAATTTATAATCATTTACATATTACTATATGCATGTATAATATAAGGTAGCATATATGTATGTGTGTAGGTTTATATAAATATACATATATATATATATATATATATATATATATATATATATATATATATATGTATGTATGTATATATATTTTTTTTTGTCATCAGTTATACCATAATGTATTTATACAAAAATATTAAATTTCTTCTATATACACGAGTAATATTTAAAAAAAAAATATATATATGGTATATATATATATATATATATATATATATATATATATATATATATATATATATGTATATATATAGTACATAATAGTAATATAGTAGTAGTATTGGTAATAGTAATAGTTGTAGTACATAGTAATAGTTTCTAATACACAATACTTTTTAACATATTGTTAAATTTTCATTTTTGAGTTATTCTCTCGTCATCTCTTGATTGGTAAATTACAATCAAAAATTGTATGTATTCTTTGATTCAAAATATAGTCATAAACATAAAATTTAGGTTCAAATTAAAAGCTCAAATTAAAAATATATAAATCAGTATGTAAACATGTACACAGTTTATAAATCTCCCTAATATTGTTGGTATAAATTTAAAATAACAATAACACTGAATGTGTGGACGCCTAATGCCCATTTCATTTCATTTAAATGCACACACACACTCTCTCACTCTCTCTCTCTCTCTCTATCGCACACACACACTATATAGTGTGTCGTTCTATACAAATATACGAAAGTGAGCCTTACAAAACGTTTCTTTCGACACGAAATATTTGACGTTTTAAAGAATTGAGAATTTTGCTAAGGACTTAACTTGCACACACAACACTTACAACTAAACTACATACAATAGATTATCGAAAATGGAGCCGAATTAATTATATATACATACACGTTCATTCCAATTTGATTCCACTCTGATCATCAGATGATGACCAAATTTTATCAACTATTTCGGTTAATTCCAATTCAATATCACGCATCATGCCATTATCGATGCCACCATCTAAACTCTGTTCACGTCTAACATTTGATATTCGTTGCGATTGTTGTGGTTGTTGTTGATGTAGTTGCTGTTGTTGTTGTTGCTGTTGTTGCTGTTCCTGTAAATGCCGATTGTTATCCCCTATAGGTGGGATTGTTGCATTTATTCCACGCGTAATATTACAATTTGTCACCAATGGTGAATCACCCCAAAAATTACTAGTCTCAATTTTACTTGTCAATGGTTGTATACTTTCAATACCAACACCAGCACCACTATTCCAAAGCAAACCATCGCCGATAGATGTGTTCTAAAGACAAAAAAAAAAGCAAACATTTATGACGTCATAAGTTTAAAATAATTGTTTAAATCCTTAGCATTATGGAGATTACTCTATAAATAATGTAATTTTTCTGTAACCCATTACATATCATGTACACAAATTTGAATCCCACAAATTCAAATCTAATATAATCATTTGGAGCTACTAGGTGACTGAATGATAATGACTGAGACTTTTATTGAAAATACCGTTTTTTGGTCAAAATTCTCTTTTATTCTTATACATAGTTTCCTTTTAGGGCAATACACTTATTCCAGTGGTCTTTCAACATATCTAATTCCTCAAAATACGCTAGTTCGCGTTTGACTTCATCATTTGAGCAAAAACAGTGGGTAGGCTTGCTAGGAAGGGAGCTGCAACACCCTTTGTAGACCCAAAACCCTTTTGTGGTCTGGGCAAAGGATCTTAATTCATGCTCATTAAAAGGAGTGAAGGATCCCAGGGTTGTCCCAATTCAAGACATTTTTAGGGACCTATAAGCTAAAGAACTTGAGGAATGTATCAGTTTAAACAAGAATAATACAAGAGAATATACAATAAAACACAAAACAATGGCGATAAGTTAGAATATATACGGGCTAACACTAAATATAAAGAAGTATGTGAAAGAAGCTCGAAAGAATATTATGAAAACGTGGAGCGAAAAATAAATGAGGTGAGAGACAGAAAAGATTGGTGGAACTTAGTGCAAGAAATTCGTGGGTATGAAATAAATAAATGTTCGGAAATATCTCCTGGCGAGTTTAGGCAATATTTTAAAGAGATTTTGAATCCGGTGCAGAAGGGTGGAAACATGCACTACGCAGTTTTGTTAATAGAAAATGATACTTTAGATAAACCAGTTACATCGGGGGAAATAGTTCTAATGTTAAATAAAACAAAGAATGGAAAAGCGCCAGGTTTGGATAGAGTTCCATATGAATTTTTTAGAAATGCGGATATGGAGTTTCTTGACGAATTAGCCAGGGCATATACAAGACTGTACAATAATGGACAAGTATATAAATCGTTCGAGACTAGCATTATATTCCCACTTTTTAAAAAAGGTGACAGTGGCATAGCATCAAATTATAGGGGCATATCGTTCATGAACTGCATAGCTAAATGAGAGACTGACAAATTGGGCAGACAGCAATGACATTATAACCGAAAATCAGGCGGGTTTTAGGAAAAAACACTCTACGATTGACAATATATATAACCTTACATCAATCGTTCACTTAAAAATTAATGAAAAGAAGGCAGCGTTTGATAAGGTTCCAAGACAGTTACTGATTTACAAATTACATACTCTAGGCGTTTCAACAAAAATGGTAGACTTTATAGAACAAATATATTTGAACACGAATTCGGTTATATGGACGGGGGACGCTATATCAGACAAATTTAATATTTCGTCGGGTGTAAAACAAGGTTGCTTAATGTTTCCATTACTGTTTTCACTATATTTAAATGACTTGCATGACAGTCTAGAGGAAGGGATATACATAGACGACTTAAATATACGACTACTATTATACGCAGACGACACAGTAATACTATCAGATGACATTGCCAAACTACAAACCATGATAAATAATCTGGAAAAATATTGCGATACTTGGAATGTGGAAGTAAACCTGACAAAATCCGCTATTATGGTGTTTAGGAAAGGAGGCAGGTTATCAGAAAAATAAAAATGGACTTTTAGGGGAGATAATGTAGAAATAAGATCTGAGTAAAATTATTTGGGAGTAATATTGACACCGCAGCTAAGTTTCAAAAGGCATGTAGAGAATAGAAGTAGTTTAGCAAAGAATAGTATAAACGCGACCTGGCGAGCATTTTTAACAAACAACCAGATAAAAATGTCTGCAAAGTGGAAATTGTTTTTAGCTGTAGTGAGAGCAGTGCAAAGCTATGCAGCGCAGGTTTGGGGTTTTGCAATGTTCGACGAAGTAGACAAAGTACAAATGTATTTTCTAAAGAGAATATTGCGTCTTCCTGACAATACGCCATCTTATTGCCTTCTTTTAGAAACATAAATACCAAACAGCTATCTATACACTCTCGAACTGCACTTAGAATACATTTATAAAACATTATTCGAATACAAAGATGACAGACTACCACACATACTAACTAAAAGGGTATTAACAAAACAAATATTTTGGGCGAAGGCAATACAGGGTTTAGGGGAGAATTTTAATTTTAATTGGGAACGGGCAACAGAAAATAATGTAATATGAAAAGAAAATGTAAGGTTGCTACTAGAAAACTTAAACACTAAAAATAAAGAGAAAATGTTGGAAAGAACATTTAACAGTTCTCGTTTGTATAAAGATCTGGATCACTGTGTTAGTAAAGGTTATTTAAATAATAATATGGACGCATACAAAATAATGTGGATTTTTAAAGCCAGATGCGATTTAATTTACCTTGGCGGACATAGGAATCTCAGCTGCACTCTTGGTAATTTGAACGAAATGGAGAATATTACACACTTTTTGGGAAAATGTCCAATACTCAAACGAATTAGATACAGATATTTTGGAAAATATAGTTTAGATTTAACGGAAATAATTGACGTATTAAATGGGACAAAAGAAGGTGGTTGGGAAGGTTTAGTTAAATTTATCATTGGTGCTTTGACGTATAGAAAATTAATATTGAATGAGTATGTGTTATAGTGTATGTGTTAATATATAAAATATTGATAAATAAGATTAATTGGAATGTAGTATTTTATGTTATGTAATATTAGGTTTATCTCCGACAGACGACTATATAGTCATTGTCGTATGTTCTTTAATTGTTTATTTTGTATTAGCTGTTGATTTATAATTTGTAAGAATATTTTTTAAATAAAGAACTATATCTATCTATCTATCTATCTATCTATCTACAAGAATAATACAAGAATCATCATGGGATTATTGACAGGACACTGCAGGCTGAGGATGAAACCTGCCGACATTGCAGGGAGGAGAATGAAACTGCAAAACATGTGTTGGAAACGTACCCAGCACTTATGCACACAAGAAAGAAAAACTTCGGGGAATTAATAATACCGGAAAATCTGCTGAAGTCCATTAGGGGAGGATCTATACTAAACTTCCTTATGGATGCTGGACTTAGAGAAATACTCTAGTCCATGATGGAGTGCACAATATACCTAGGGTCGCAGTGCAATACAACCCTCTAATAATAAAACCACCTTGCAAGTTTGGAAACAGCAAGTTGGCAAGAGGCAAGATTTGATTGGAACCTTGCAGTATTTCAACGTTAGAGGTAGGTAGCTGCAGTACCCCACAGCTGAATACCGTATATACAGACCGAGAGCCTTTGGCTTGGTAAATATATGTATATTCCAGATTAATCTTCTGAAGAGATGCACGCCAAGATGTGTTCATCATGTTACGGTATGTTTATATCGTTGAGTTCGACGGGTTACATTGGAGCTGATTCTCCATTTTTTAGCTAGTCGGTAATCTTGTCTAGTCCTCTTTGGAGTATAAAGGAAGCTGAGTGTTGAACAGTGTCAACGGGTAAGACAACAGTAGAATCGGCAAAGGTACGTATGGTGACTCCTTCAGTTGATGGTAAGTCATATTTGTAGAGTAGGTAAAGGATTGGACCCATGACGCTACCTTGTTGCCGCAACAATCTCACTTAATTTCAATCGGTGGATAACCGCCATAACACTAATAAAATAAAAAATTTTGTGGCACTAATAAGCACCGAAGGGTTCTTCAGCCGAGCTTCTCTTCCAGTACTGTTGTGCGTGTTAAATTTTGGACAGTACTAGAATGGACCTACATATATTAGCCAGTTCCGAACGGCAGAACCCTTGTGAATCAGATTTCATACCATACCATGGATTTTTTTAATGGTTTCTGGAGTTGCCACCTCAATTGGACTTCCAGACATATTGAAATTGACTTCCAGACTATATTATATAATTTCTCATCAGTATTTTCGTTAAAAATGATTTTAGGATATAAACAAATATAAGAGTAAAATTTTGACTCACTTTCATTATATGGTTATCTCATATTTATTTTCATGAGATCTTTATCGATATCATAGAGCGGACAATGTAAGCTATGACGGTTCAAAGCTGAATATGTATATCTCACGACTTTGTATGGAAGCTACATTAAATAGTGGGCGTGACTCGCCAATTTCTTCCAAATGATTTCTCTCTACAAAATTAATCTACGTGTCAAGTTGCATATACGACCTATCGTGGGTACTGTGTGAAAGATTGAACCCTTATCAGTGTGACTTCAGAGCTGGTAAATCAACCATCGTCCAGATTTTCACACTACGCCAAATCCTGGAGAAGACCCAGGATCGACACACACCAAATATTTGTTGATCATAAAGCCGCTTTCGACAGCCCGGTAAAAAATTACCGGGTAGGTTAGTAACAAGTACTTAGCGACAACAAAGAAAGAGTTCCGGCTTGTTGGACAGCACATTACTGTTGATAGCTGCGCACTTTAAGTAGTGAAGAATTTTGTCTATCTTAGGGCCACTCTTACTAACAGTTGCTGCTTGGGTTAAGTAAGCAATTAAGATGTCGAGCCCTTTCTCGATAAACGAAAACCACATTACACAAGTCTTTCATCATGCCTGTCCTTACATATGGCGTCATCGCCTGGGCAATTTCCACCTCATATGAGAGAATGCTCAGAGTTTTCGAGACGAAAGTCTTCGGCAAGGTCTTTAGACCTATTTGCATTTGCGCCGAGTATCGGATAAGTTACAACCATAAGCAGTATGTGCTGTATGCCGACACTGACATAGTAAAGCACATCAATATTTAGCGGCTACGCTGGCTAGGTCATGTCGAACGAATGGAAGTACACGCTCCATCTGAGAAGGTCCCTGCACCTCCGGTGGAAAGTCCAAGTTGTTCCTATTAAAGGCCGCAATTTCCCACTGTGCTCACCAACACAGTCACAGTTTAACTTTTTCCGATTACTGATATAGACTATAACCCCATAGCTTTGACAACAAAGAACATTACAGGAAGAAAATCGCTGCTTTCAACTACCGACCGACTGAAGAAATCAACAGAAGCCTTTGAAATGATCATAACATAAGCATAACTACAGAATTAGTGCGAAACGTCTTGAGGGAGAACGATTTAAGGATAGACCCAAAGTAAAAAAAAAGCACTAAGCTAAGCATGTTATACCCACCGTGAAGTTGGCGGAGGCTCTCTCATATTATTGGGGTGCATGAACCTTAGTGGTGTTGACAAGTGCAAGAAGATCGTGGGTAGGATGACAGCACTGGATTATACTGAAATTTTGGAAGGAAGTCTAATGGCCAGCTTAGATTTATAGGATGGCTCTGGTGAAAATATCAATTTTTCAGCAAGATAATGATGGTTTTCACATAAACCACTTCAAATTCTTGACTGGCCTCCTCAATCCCCATACTTGAATCTCATAGAACACCTATGTGCAACGAATCCCTAGAAATATTGACGATAAGTGGTCCATTTGTGAGCTAAAATGGTCTAATCATAAAATAATTCATTGAAGAAGGCATATATTTTAGTTTAGAAGATAGGGTTAAAATTGATTAAAACACCTAGGTTGGTCTCTTTGATTGCTACGTGTAGGCGTGGCAGTTTGCCGTTTTAGCCTATTACACTATGAGACAATATTAAACTCTTTCGCTCGGTATTGAGTGAAACCAACTGATAGCCTTAGGTCTCAATAATACTAGGTTCATGGGTTTTTTCCAGCTTAGCTCAAAGGAAGGAATGCGATTAGTCACAATGTATAGGCTGTTTTGATCTATTTCATACAAAGTCCATATTAGCGATTAGTCAAACAGATTGGAATCTATAGAAATGAGATTTTCAACTGAGCGTATGTCAAAAAAGAGTCATTCTCTTTTCATTCAATGATATTTCTATTTTATATTATACCTAGCTGTATCTCTTTCCTACTATCCGTGTTGACTAATCGCACCATTAAGGACCACAATATTATACACCCCTCACCATACAATACTTCTTACCTTATCACAATTAATTTTCTCATTGTTATCATTCATTAATTGCAGATTATTCAAACTAAAATCATAACTGCTGTCGTCATCAAGTGGACTTGTTGCACCTGCTGCTGCTTGCGCTGTTGTTACATTATGAAATTGTAATTCGGCAAACTTTGTAAGTGCAGCTTGCATATTGGCAAAATTATTATCGAATGTTGTTCTTGCATGTGCCTGAGTTTTATGCTGCTGATTTGTATTGTTCTCCAGTTGTTGCTGAAGTTGTAAACCAAGATTATTTTCATTATTTGTTGCAAATACTGAATAATCAATATTGTCATTGTGTTTCAACAACAATGACTGATCAGCAGCAGTAGCAGACATTGATTTATTTACTTGAGAATTAGCAGCTGTATTCCATGCATCCAACAGATAAGTACTAGCACCAGAATTACCAGGTGCTGAACCACCACCAAGTCCCTTATACATTGGACATATGGGACCGAATTTGTTGCCTAACGACGAACTAGTTACGGGTACATCAAACGTACCAGCATCGTCATCCAATATCGAATCGGATCTTACGAAACTGTCACGTTCTCGAAAAGCTGCTGCCACAGACGGATCAATGCCGACATTATGTGCTGCCTTTGCATAATCACTGCTTTCTTGCAATTTAGATGTTGTGCTCGCACTATTATTATTATTGTTGTTGTTGTTGTTACAATTTGGAGAGTTCCAAAAGGGTGAATGCGGCATTTGCCCTCTATTAGCATTATCATGATTATTTTTCGATAAGTTTGCAGTCGTCCCGCGGATCAAATTATAGTTTGCCATTGTATTGTTGCCCATAAATTTATCCTTGAACATATAGCCATCACTTAAAGCGTTGCCACCAAATGTATTCATGTTGTTGTTGTTGGTGTTGTTATTTAATTTCTTTCCATAGTACAAATCGTCATTTGGACTATACATAGATGTGGACGGGCCAATGCCGCCGCCACCACCCAATAAGTTGGTGGCACTCGAAACATTATTTAGCATTTGCTGATGCTCTTGATGTTGCTGTTGTAGCTGTTGTTGCTGCTGCTGCTGCTGATGTTTATCCCAAGCGGTATTTAGAGTTGGTCGGAAATTCGGCTCACCGCTCAGATTCATTGTAAAGTCAGAATTTGTGTTGTTATTGTTGTTGTTGTTTGTATTATTGAAAAATAAGGGCGAACAGCGTGAATGAGGCAAGCCGAGTATTCCTGTATTATAAAAATCGGAGGCTAGAATATTATAAAGACCATTATTGTTGAGAGGACTTCCAAGGCCAGACATATTGCTACCTTGAAGTTTCGGTGGGTTAGCGACGGTGGTTAAATTAGATGTGGACGATGGTGATGATGATGAGGATGATGCTGCAGGGGGAAGAGATGAAGGAAGTTGTAACGTAGTGGTTGGGAAATTTCTAGGTGAAAGTAGGCCACTGCTGGAACCGTGTAATGAAATTGGCGATCCGGTCACACCAACTGAGGGCATACGTGTTGGATTTACAGCAAAATTCATATTTCCAAATGGTGTAGCGTCGTAACGATGATGAGCAGGTGGAACTGATATAGGGGGTGGTGGCATATTGCCACTCAACATTGCACCGTTTGCCCCAAGCGGTATCGGACTCTGATGCATTGAGCGCATATGATGGGCATTTTGGGATGCTGCTGCTGCTGCTGTTGTTGCTTGCCCATGCGTATGATGCAATAGTGGTGACGTAGACCCTCCATAAACACCACGAGATAATTTGCCATGACGTGATGGTACATAACGCATTGGGGAAGTGAGGCCTGTTGAGGTAGGCGAGGTTGTATCATCGCCGCCAGGTAAAAGTCCTGTTGGATGTGGACTGTGATGATGTGGTTGAAAATTTTTCTTCGTATTCACGTTATTCTTGATATTATTCCCTGCAGCACCAGTATTCACTGCATTGGGCTTAATTTTGTTTCGATTTTTCGCTCGGTATCGTTCCAATTCCTCTTCTGAATGTGCAAATGTACAATTAGTGCCCCGTGGACAAATTCTTCGGACAGTGAGATCGCGGCACAAATTTATTTTGTATTTACTGCTCGTGCTGCCTTGGCCTGAGGGGCATTCCTGCTGTTTTCGATTTCCATGATGCTGTACGAATTCGACCAAACCGATAACCACCTGGCGCACAGAGTCCAAAGCCGTTGCCACGTCTTGCCACATTGGCGGAGAGTGCTCCAATGACGGATCGATACCGGCAAGAAGTTTAAGATGCGTACGCAAACCTGAGAGATTAGCTGGATCACCGGTACGTTGTAGCGCTATGACCAGCTCTTGAACCGATTGAGCAAATGATGATGGTGTCTGTAGTTTATCCATTATGCTCTGCATATGTGATTTATGCGCTGCATCGCCATACAATAGTGAAGACCATTGATCCGGGGCAATACGTAAGCCTGCTTCGGTGGCTATCTGTACAATTTGAGCATCATGTTCTCGCCTAAGAGCATCGTACGTACGAAATTCCTCTTTCAATTGCATTAACGATGAGTCCGCCTCACGCTTGGACACCTTAAAGCAACTGGCACGATACAATAATTGCACAACATGACCGATGCTAGTTTTCGATGCTTGCGGAAAGTGTGGCTCAAGGCGTTGCACTACGAACATGACTAGCACTTTACGTGACAGAGCCGATCCATCCTCCAGGGCAAGCAGTACCAGCTTAAGCACTTCCTCTTGCATGGCTGGACCCAAGAACTGACAACCACGCGAACGCACAGCCGCCCATAAATTCGAGCTCAGCTGTTGAGGATTTTGATGTTGAAGAATTAATTCCGTTACCGTGCGTTCACCCAGAGAGCGGGCGGCACGCAGCGCACGTACACGACCCTCCTCTTCCATCAACTGGCAATTGACTAAGGTGACCAATTTCCGTTGCATCGGACGTGAAAGCAAACTACCGAAATTGCCATTATTAATGAACGATTTTAGGTGCAACGCCAAATCCTCAATGCATTTTTTAGCTAATTTGTAACATTTCAGGTCATCCGAACTGAGGCTGCGAACGCTGGGCGGTGTAAAACGATTATTGGAGATGTCTGCGCCACCACCGACTCCATCACCATTACCATTGTTATTGGCAGTACCACCACTATTGCTACCAACTAATTGCAGCAGTGCATAATTTATGGGCAAATTATCGACATCAGTTGTAATTGAAGTCTGCAAAAAGGAGAAATATTATTGAACATGTCACTGCCACACAATATGTTATGTAGATATGGAACTTACTTGATCGTACGGGCATTGGCGGTCGTGCAACGTTGCAAGACACAGTCGACATATTGTATGACCACATCCTAAGCTGATAGGTAGACGTTGATTGGTTGCAAACTCATTACAGCATATGGGACAGGAGAGAAATTCTGTCCATGAAGGCGCCTGAATCGGCATTCTGCAATAAATATAGAAATATCGAAAATTTTATTTAACTTTTTTGCACTAAAAATTATATTTATTCTATATAATTTAGTTAAATTATATTTTTTTTCCATAAGTCATTATGATGAAATTTATTTGCACTAATTTTACATTTTACTACACTGGTAATGTGTATGTTATTGTGACAGAAGTTATTACACAGAAGTTGTTGTTACCACAGTGAAATGTTACCGAGAGAAAGAAAATCACTGTCAACGTCAGCACAATTTCAAGATTCGAAATACTTTGCGAAAGTCATAAAGGGGCAATCTTTAAACTGCCCACTACTACTTAAATTCACATTTGCTAGTTGTTATTGCACCACAGGACTACAAGGAGGATTTTACAAAACCAATACACAGTATGATTGCGATGAGGTGTACATAAAATTGTTATAAAAAAAATCAAATAATTTCACTCTCGTTCAAATTATCAAGCCACAAGGAACTTTTTTGAAACTATAATGTACTTTAGATCATTTGTCATGGTACTATAAAAGAAAGACAGCTGCTCATAAAACACAATATCAAGGCAAAAATTTGTATGTACACATACATACATACGTAGTTGTTTTCCTTTTCCTAATGCTTTTATATCTTTTACATTTTTGGTACGTAAGCAAAGTGGGTAACAATGAAAACAAAAGAGCAATTATTGTTCCAAACACTTTCGACATCGTCATAGATGTCGTCAGCGTCAAATTTGTCGCTATTGCTGTAGTTAATAGAGATGGCAAGATTCAACTTTTCATTTTTCTACACATCTGGACAGACCACAAATTAGCCTTCGACTGAATTTCCACTTATTGCACATAAGCAAGCTATTAATAACACAATCAAAAGTGAAAAATACGTGCGTAGGCATGACCCATTCTTATGCGGTCATAGAATCTACAATATGTACATATACTGTGCTGTTAGTGTGGGGGCGGTGCAGGAGGTTACACTTTCTCCCCGAGCATATCACCTTCGTTGTCTAATACCAACAAATTTTACCAAAAAAAAATAAATTCAGCACCTCTGCTTACTTTTAGTCACACTGTCGCACACACACACATATACACATTCACGTACATATACACAGATCTTCAGAACCAAGTTTTAAACATACATTTTTTCGATCCGCTTACAATATATCATGAAACTGAGGTGACGAATGCAACAATATATTCATATTCCACAACACAAAATATTATACATATGCATGTATGTATGTATTTTATCTTTTTTTCATTTCTCGTCATTTGTCTTATTCGCTTTCGAATTTTCTTTTTCTTACACACTCATTCTTTGTTACGCACCTTCAAAATGAACATATTATCCTCTTCTTACAAATTCTAAGTTAGTGCAGCAAATCGATTCAATTCGCGAAAACTTAACTTTCACAATTTCAGTATTTTTTTTTTGTTTGTTTTTCTTAATAAAATACGCAAAGGTTGTAGGATTTGCAAGAAAAAAAAACCTAAAATTACAAATATAAAATCCCGTCAATTATGTGTTTTATCGAGAATCGAATGAAAAGTCAAAAAACGACTGACGGACCTGAGGGACGAACTAGTCAGAGTTGAATTTTTGTGAACTCAACAGGGTAATATGATACATGATACAATTAACAAGTGGTAGCAACATACACAGTATTAACGACGATACTTTTGATAAATATGAATTTGTTTTTGTTTCAGATTAAAAATTGTAATTATTTTAGCAAAAATATTAAGACAGAAAGAAAGCTTAAGCTTCATACCAGTTTTTCAGGCGTTGCGGCTTTAGGCGCTCAAGCCGTCACATAAAGGGATAGACAGCCACGCATGCCAATTGTTGTTGCGTGACTGAACAATCGAATTTACATATGTGTTTTCGACAGCAAAAATTATCATGCGTGGCTGGCTATTCTTTCGTGTGACGACAGAGCAAAAGCAGAGAAGGAATAAATTTACTATAAGGAGCAACAACAACGTGCTCAACTTTTTTAATTCTACTTTTCTGTTCCTTTACATTGAATTTCAACAAGTCATATTACTTGCTGATATTTGTGATTGCCCGATACCAGGTATCGGGTGCTTCGATAAATCGATGCCTTTATGCCTTCCTTCTTTATGAAAATTACTGAAATTTTATCAAATTTAATATTATAAAAATTGTTAATAATATTGTGGAACACCTCACATGTTATATAGTAAATGCATATATTTATAAATATATGCATTGCGTGAATGGAGTATACCTATAAGTACTCCATACGCATGTGCATACATATATATTGAACAATAGAAAAATTCTTCATAAAAAATTCTATTCCACATACATATATAAAATTCATTCATAAAAATATTTACCATTATGTGATCTTATTTCAATATATGTTAATTTGCTATGTTAATTTACAGAATTTTCTCCTGGTCACGGCATTGCTCTCTTCAAAATCTCTGTATTCTACAACTCTGTTAAGTGACCCTGATATTTGTAATCAGAAATAAGCTCAAAAGCCAAAGTAGGACTTCTCTGATATTAAACGTTCTCTGAATATACACAAATAAAGTATATCATTACAATTGCAATATTTAGAGCATCGTCACGCATTGCGCTCTTGTTTAGGTAGAGCAGTGATGAAATCCCTCCAAAGCGATGTGTGTGTTGCAATGTCCTCACACATAGTAATTAAACCCTTTATACAAAAAACATACTATTTTTACATAATACACCCAAGCCAAATGAAGAATTATCCAATTTCTTTACCGGAGTTCGCATTAAATAACGAAATGCGGTTTGTTTATTCCTGAGTCATGCAACCCTGTATATACATTGTAGAACAGCTGATATAAACAATTAATGGCTTGTGATCATGGCTGAGCTGTGTAAACACTCCATGTAAACGATAGGTACTTTGATACAAAATAAAGAACATTTGTAGAAGTGGTGGACATAAGCAAATTTGAATTGTCAATATCTGAAAAAGTATTTATTGTTTTTAACAATTGATTACAGAATCAAATAAAAGCAATAGCAGACCATTCTTGTTCTAGGTTTATCTAAAAACGACATACTGGGGAAGTAAAATTATACTCATATTTGGGCAAATTCAGGAGTTAGCAAAAATTGCCTCATATTAACGGAGCCGGCGTCTACACCCCGATATTGTGAAGGAAAGTGCGTCTTCGTTGTTCACTGAGCCAAATTGTAAAAGTGAAGTTATCTAAATGAGTAACTACCATTGTATAATACGTGGATGTGTGGGGAATAACACAGGAAAAACAGCCTTATATCGTTTCCCAAGGAATTCAGACATCTCTAAAAAATGGATTGAAAACATAAAATTTGTTTATAAAAACAATACGAAAACCCGTG
Organism: Megamerina dolium; assembly: GCA_963854835.1. NCBI lineage: Eukaryota > Metazoa > Arthropoda > Insecta > Diptera > Megamerinidae > Megamerina > Megamerina dolium. Next base: position 59,609,241 of record OY978528.1, on the reverse strand, counting down.
TATGTAGCAGGCATTTTGAAGCCAAATGCTTTATGAAAAAAAAATTGGTTTTTGGAGCGGTCCCCACGCTATTACTAGGTGAGTTATGTAAATCTTATCTATTATTATTATTATGGCTGAGAAATCAACTAATTATTTAAAATTTATAATCATCAAAATTAATGGTTTTTAGTTGATAATTTATACGTAATATCGCACAAACCTAGTTATTATTATTATAATTGCTTTTTCCGCATTCGTTTCATGTTTTCCATGGTGGTACAAATCTTTTCATTGAAATGATATTTTATTGAAATTCCACTCTATTCTATACATACATGTCTTTTTTATATTGTAAACAAAAGCAATGATAGTAATAAGTATTACCAATATTTACGTATTTTAAAATTAACATTATAAATATTAATAAATATACATGATTAATTTTTATTTAACAGGGCATAATGACGATATCCCACACACAAATAATTTTGACGAACTCCTTAATAGAGAAAGAAGACGTTGTTGTGTGAAAAATTGTAAGGGAACGAAGAGGTATTTTCGATTCCCAAATCATGGTGACCATCAAAAACAATGGATTCGTGCACTACAAATCAAAAAATGTGAATCAGTCAAAAATTTGTTTGTTTGTGGGCAACATTTTCCTACTGACTGTTTTGGTGGAAAATATTTGAAAAAACATGCAGTGCCATCTTTAAATTTGGGGCAGGAAAACTCCATTGATGAGTTCCCACCTACGTTAAATGAGATCTCTGAGAGTGGTGCTTCCCCAGATTGGGATTTTTTAGATGTAAAATCCTATTTAATAACAGAAGCAGTGGATGATGACATCACTATCGAAGAACTTCCGAAAGTTCCACGCCGGGGTGTAGGGAAAGTATGCGAAAAACAAGATGACTCATTTGACAGTTGTCAGCAATGTAGTGATGAAAAGATAATAGAATTTCAACAATTGTTAATTCAAAAAGATGAAGAAATTGATAAATTGAAGCAGCAAGTCGCGAGCCTGCAAAAGAAACTAGCAAAGGCTTTAGAGCCAACCGAACGCGTAAGCGTATGGGTTTATAAAGGATAAATTTGGCTTCAATTTAGTACACAAAGTCTTCGATACTGACTTTATGAAGCAAGCCTTTTAAAAGCCTTTATTTTTTGGAAATTGAAAATGTGTGAAAGTTTATACACAATATCGTCGAACGGCCTTTACAAAGATTCGTGAACAATTACTGTCTGTGGTCCAGACATCTTGACGGAATCATGCTGGCATTAGTATTATAAACATCATTTTGTAAGGACTCTACCACACGACACATCAGAAACTACTACATTATTAATAGTTTTGATACGCTTAAATACCATCTCTCATATACCAACGATTAATTTTACTTTATAAATATGTACTATAATATTATTATAATTATTATTACTAACAAATAATTTACAAATAAAACAATGAAACAAAAGAATTATAATTTCTCATCTCAAAATAAAAATCCGGATCAAATGGGTTAAAGTATCTTGAGGGTCGACCATACCATACATATAAATTCAGCTCATTTAGTAAAAAGGAGATTCATTTTCACCATTAAGTAGCTTTCAAGTGTTGGCAAGGCTAATAGTTTGAAACGATGTTCATAGTGGGGAAGATTTATTAAAGGTTCCCAATTAAAAGAGCGTAAAGCAAATAATTGAAATTGCTTCTGGACAGATTCCAAATTGTCAATGTAGCACCTATATTGGGGATTCCAAACAGCACAAGCATACTCCAGAATTGGACGAACCAATGAAATATAAAGAGTTTTAGTTACACACGGTTCGTTAAACTTCCTTGACCATCTCTAAATGAAACCATGTATGCTTTTCGCCTTATTAACACAATTAAATCTAACTGTAAACATGTTTAGGAAGCAGCTGGTTTAGTTTAGGATTGAGTCTTAAAAAGTTTAACATCATATGCAAGCATTAAAACAGTTGAGTGTGTAATAGCCGACGGAAGATCATTTATGAAGAGTAAGAAAAGAACTGGACACCAGAAGCAACGATTATATTTTTCGAAATTGCGTTTTTGTATAGAACCTTCTAAGTACGGTGAGATAAATATGATCCGATCCAGCGTATTAAGATATGGGGTATGCCAATTAAATGAAGTTTTCTTTTATCAATAAGTCATGACCCACCTTATCGAAAGCTGTACTACCTATACTACCTGTACTACAGTATAACCTACATCAGTTTGAAGGCCACGAGTAAACCCATTAATTACACTGGTTAAAAATTCAAGCAGATTGATTAACCGTAAAAATACGAATTCAACACAAAACCTAAGAACACAGCCAGGAATCTTTTCAGGACCAGCTAAGTAAGACAGTTTCAAAGTTTTAAGATGGCGCATAACTTCATCAGGAGTTATGTAGGGCATTCGTACTGAATTTATTGGTGTAATCGAAAAAGGGTACGAACACCCAGCATCGTAAGTTTCTGTTGAATAAGTTGAACTAAAGAAGTCCATAAAAAGATCGAAGATAGTCTAGTCATCACCAGTCACAGAATCCTTCAATATCATTGTTGGAGGGAAATCAGCATATTTACGTTTTATATTTACAAAGTTTTAAAATACTTTATTATTGATATGAATTTGAGCTTTTAGTTTACTAATGTATTATTTGTAACATTTGTAATTTAAAGATAGATATTTACTTCTGCGAAGAGTGTATCTTGCGTAATTAATTGAACCACCAGATATTTTGAAAGACCCGTCAGTTCGATTTCTACGGTTTTTTAAATTCTGCAACTCTCTAAAAAACCAAACTGCCCCTTAATTAGCCCGGATCTCGCCCAAAGAAAAGCTGCAGATCTGGAATCAGACCTGCAGTTTCGTACATTGCAAAGGATCTACTGATGGCGGTCATAGACTGCTCAAATCCGGAGACACGGATGATGACCTCAATGTAACGGTGATGGAGGCGGTGACGAATGTAACGGATAATGATATAAACAGCTCAGATCAACCTTCACCACTGTAAAGAGGCGTCAGCCGAATTAATTATCCGCCTTACTAAAAGCGGAGCAGACATCGCCCTAATCCAAGAGCCATGGACGGTGGGCAATGGCATCTGTGGAATAGGGCTCCCAAAATACAAAATATTTCACAGCAAGTGTGCAGATTGACCTCGTGCCTGTATCCTTGTCAAGAAACCACTTAATGCATATTTACTCCCTAATTTCAGTAATGAAGACCTAGCCATCATCTCCCTCGAACTAAATGGGAGATGATGGCCTAAAAGTAAGAATAATGCCATAATTACATTTGTAATAATAATAAATAACAACATTTATCACATTTCCCCTTTTATTTACATTCATAATGCCTACTTTTTTTCAAGGGAAGAAATTCCCAATTTCGAAGTTCATTTAGAATTGGAGGAAAAGGAAAAGGGAAAAACTCCCGGGGAATTCTTATTCAGGATCAGGCTGAATGTGTTCATGCCCGGCACTTTGCCGCAGGGGCATGTCACATATAGGTTTCCACAATTTAGACAACCTCACTAGTCTTTCAACAGCAAAAGTGATGGATCTCACACGTTTCATTTTAAGTTCCAAATTTGTTAGCGAGTTAGGGTTAAAGATCATGTGGTAACACAATGGGACTATGATGGCCTAAGTGTGACCCTTTAGGGTAGTCGCACCATACCAACCTATCTACCTACACAATATTGCAGTGTTATTAATAGTCGGTTTAAGCCACGTTTCAGAAATATCAAAGGGACTATCAAAACTTTTCAGAAATAATATATCACAAAGCTTCAAATTTAAGCTCCTAACATTCTGATATAAAATGTATAAGAATGTTGGGATTCCATTTAGCTTTTTGTGTAAACACATCGTTGAGAAAATGTACCACCATTATGTTGTGCCCCATTGAATGCTTTCGGCTTAAACACGAATTCACGAACTACAACACCGTCATGTCAAAAATTTGTATTGACCATTTTCCAAAGTCGTCAGCAGAAACGGTAACTTTGAAAGAGAAAACTTTCCTCTCAAACGTAAAATTGAATTTAAAGACCGAAAAATCAGTACTTTTCATTTTTGAGTATATATAAAACCGAATATCTTCAAGAGTGGTTTCGGAAGACAATCTTGAAGCAAATATCGTTTTTTTTGAAGGTACTACCACCAATCCTCTCGGCAAGGCAGAAACTGCCGGACCACCAGGTTCCCTGGCACCACATTGTTTAGCGGTGCTACGAATTGCATCTGAATGAAACAAATATGATTAATTTGAAGATATTGACTTTTATCATTTTGGAGATATGTAATTTTCAATTCATTTCAAATAGGTACAAACAAAAGAAACTAAAGAAAACAGAAAGTAAACACAATTCAGTATTTTAAACAATTGAAAGGGTTTATTAAAAAAAAATACTCATAATCAGGCCATCTGCATCTCCTAAGATTGTAAATACAAATTGCAAAATTATATATTTTCTGATAATTCGAATACATAATATACAAATATATTAAATGAATAAGGTACCCTCTCAAAAAAAATCAAATAAAAATATATAATTGTATTAATAATTATGTTAAGAATTCTACAATAATTATACTGCTGGTGGGAAATAATGCATAAATTAGTTGCACAGTGAAGGTATAATGATCAGAAAGAAAAATTAGATTTAGCCATATGGATATACATATTAAAAAAATTTGTACACCAGTTTTGTATAACAAACAACAGCTTATACAATAATTGAAACTATATTGGGCTTTGAGCTTACTTTTCTAATAAATACATATACTTCAATTTATATAATTAATGCCGAGGATTTTATGTATTACACATTTCTATTATATCCATGTGTGTATGTATGTATGTAATAAATTGTGCCGGATACACAAATCCGTAATCCTTTCTTAACTTGTTCACTTTTTCTTTGTACATAATTCTATTCATGTGTATTGTGTGCTTCAGTTAATCCTTTGTGCTTTGTTTCGATTCTGTGGCACCATAATCTGATGCCTTACTCATTTCCGACATTCCAATTGACTTTTCCATAAGCACGTAAACTATATAAGAATGGAAATTAATAGATCAATTTCAAAATGTCAAATTTTTCCTTCACTTACATGTTAATAGTATAGCAACTGCTACCGAAAGTCCAATCCAATTTTGATTCAATAAGCTTGAAGTTAGATAGTATATGACCAAAGAAATTGAAAATATAGCCCAAAATGCAAAATTGATCAGATTGCATAGTCGTGGAGAATAGTATTTATGTTGAGGTTCCTTAAAACCAGATGTTTTAAAGAAACTTCCAGTTGTATGGAAGCTATCAATGATACGATCCTTCTCCCTGAACAGATTCTGTAACCACTCTGCAGCTTTTTCTTCATCATCGGGTACTACATCGAGTGGAATACGTCGCACAAACATGTATCCTTCAACAGCCAAACCGTTTAGTAGGCTAGATATTGTTGGCGGCACCTGAAATATGATGGCATATGATTTAATTTAATTTTCCAATATTTTCAATGTATTTCACTTACGGGTGCATCCTTCTTAAATGCCATATTAATATCATAAATGGCAGGACATCTGCCACGCAAGCTGGCTAAACTAGCTGTGAAACCCTTTGTGCGTGGAATTAAATGATGCTTTAGTGCTGGCATACCGCGCTCCTCGGCAAATTTAACAGAAGCTTCATGTTTCTTGGGTGTAAAACGTGTGCCTTCGGCATTTAATAATAACCATGTTGGATCGGGATAGGCAAATACCTCCTTGAGCTGTCTTGCAATAATTTCCTTATCCTTGTCATAGGAACGCTCCAAAAATACAAATTCAGCGAATTTCCATGCCCAGCCAATTACCGGCACATATGCTATAACTTTTTTGGCGTATGCTTTACAATTACCCAGTACGCCAACTTTCTCCGTAAACATCCAGCCAGCTAGCCAATCAATTTCATAGCTGTGATTCATTATTAACAAAACATTTTCCTTGCCTGCGTAGTTCTTTTCATCGTCAGCATCCATATAGACACGCAATGTACTCTTTGAATACCAATCACTGATGAAAACAATCTCTATAAGATAAGATATTGTTAGATATTCAATATATTTATGTCATAAATAAAATTGCATCAATATGATTTTCATACATGTAGTATTACTTACGAGAATAGAGCGAATAACATAGATAATACATAATATGCCGGAAGAGCTTCTTATTGATTGGTTTTAGAAACAAGTGCAACACAAGCTGAACAGCATTTATAATCAAACCGGATGTGAAAAAGGTAATTGCTATGCACAAATGTATCAGTCTTAATTTTTTTAGTTGTTCCATCGAAGACATTTTGCTGTTGTTGTTGTTGTTATTGTAATGAACCGATAGTAAATACGAAATTGAAGAGTTTCTGAAAATATAATAATTTATTCCAAAAGATTATAATACATGTACAGAATAGTATAGGAGAATAACAATGTAATCGACAACGTCCATACTATTGAGAGTGTTATATTTAGATCATCTAATTAAAACTGTTCACTTTTTAAAGGTTTAAAAATAACACTTTCATAATTTGCATGACTAATATTATGCGGGCACTTGAAGTAGTAAATTCTTATCAACTAAAAACTATATACCATTCAATAAATGAAACTGAAATTGAATTGATTAGACAAGCAAAGTTATAACAACTTCAATAAATGATAAGCTTTTTTTTTTTTTTTTTATTTAATTTTAAACTTTGATCCGCAAATTGCATACAAATAGCTATAAACCTGCTATATGCTTGCAATTCTTAGTGAAATTCAAAAAGTTCGAAGTACAAACGAAATTTAAAAAAAAAAATATATAAAAATAAACATATTATTCATTAGACAGCGAATGTTTACAATATTGATCAATAAATAATGAGAAAACTAGTTTGTGTATAGCTATAGCAGAGCTGAAGAGAAATTTAATACCAAATTTATTCATACGCCTGCATACGCTCAACTCTATTAAAATATGAAAATCAAAAATGCAACAAATTGGTCAAATAACCAAATTATGTTGATATTGAGAGCTTTGGAGAGCATTTATTAAAAATTATATTCTGGTTTCTTGCTTATCGACGCTTTTGTTCTTAAAGTTCATTATTTCTACGTGGAAAACACGTTAATTAATGGAATTACATAAATACACGCATAAGATTGTTAACGTGTAGGAATTTAATTGAGCATTTTACCACTTGTTAGTTTCGTAATATAAAATATAACATATAAAATATGAGAAAGTGATAAAGCAGCAAATAGTTAGCAAACTTACCGTAAATTATGTGTATTAGCTGTTTTGATAGTAGGTAGTTAATTGGTAAATGTTACTCTTTTTTAGTTTGCGTACTATTGCTCAATTCTTAATTTTAGAGAGAATTATTCTTACGCTCTTAAATTGTATTGTAAAGAGTGATCCAATAGGAGGTACTTTTCCAATAGGGATTTGAAGATATCTCACGCATGACAACTGTTATGTTCATATGATATTTGCATTCATTATTCATCGAATCAACCATGAATAGACATAAGCCAGAACAACGTTTACAAGTTGTGGAAATTTATTTCCAAAATCAGCAATACAACACGCCATTGATTATCATTGATTAATTGAAAGAAAGTATTAATAAGAACATCATATCATGTAAGAACCAGTTGCGAACAACATTTAAACGAAATTACTTAAAAACATTTTATGTCATAAATGATTTTAATGTGTTTTATTTAAAAAAAAATAGAACTTCCGGAAGCTCCTATTGGATTACCCAATATTACCATTTTACAATGTCACTTTGAACCTATACATAAGCATCGAAGTCTCGAATCATCACAATCAATTTTTATAAATTCACTCAATGGCAAATTACTTAATAAAACGTAATTTTTAAAAGTAAGTAATGACCTCAAGTGGAACCTTTTAAATAGTAGATATAAATGTATGTTATATATATTTAAATATAAAACACACATGTAAGTGTACTATTTAAAAAGAATGTTCACATGCAATAGTTTGAAATGTCTTCGGGATATAATCACAACATACAACGCACATATCTATTTAAATTTTATAAATGATCTTTTGTTGTTCTTTTATTAACACTTACGTCACTGCCGCCGAACTCTTCAATATGTATGCCCATCTTTATATATATATATATATATATATATATATATATATATATATATATAAATATATATATATATATATATATATATATATATATATATATATATATATATATATGTATATATAAATATATATATCTACAAATACATTTTTCTCGCAACTATTCTACATGTTATTAAACAAAATTCCAAAATATTCATATGTGTATGTATATATTTTTCTATTTCTATTGTTTCATCGTTACACCTTATCATACGTATAAGTGTTTCTAAAGATAAAAAACTCTTTAACTTATAAATTTAATTTTTATTATGCCTTCACATGCTTACCAAATTTGTGCTAACCAGCGTCAATCCGATGGTTTTTATCACGTTCAAAGTGGTTGCTTGTGCTTTTTGCAATTGCAATAAATAATTATCTATGAAGAACTGAACAAAACAAAACTGCGCTACTTTATGTCAATTACGAAAAGAATATGTCAGTCGGTGCACCATCAGAAAGAGTTACCAGAATGAATTTTTTCTATGTAAAAATATATCGTGACAATTTTATCGTTTTTACACCATGTCTACGCGAAAGCGATTTTAGCTATTTGTACCAAGAACTGAAATTTCACTAAACTAAAACATTAAAAAACAGGCGGAATTTGGATTCCAATATAAAATAAACCACTGTAAAGAACTTTTGTTATAGCGTGCTCATTGTTGAAGTACGGATAATTCGCACTTGCGTATACAACGCAAGTTGTATAGCACTACAACTACGACTACAACATTCAATTTGAGAATGAAACTATAAATTCAAGTGTCATTTAAATAAACGGTATTTTTGTGTTTTATGCTTCTTCTTCAAAAACTAAATTGTAGTATCTACCTTTGTTTTTACTCTGTAAAACACTTACAGCAAATATTTATGACACTCTGAACCACTTTTGTTCATTCTTACAAATTTTCGTTTTGTGCTGAAAGCTACAATAACATGACTACGAGTGCATGTACACATATTGTAACGTTTATCGATAGTTATTGTGAATAGCACGAATAATGACAGCATCCAAACAATTGTCAAGAAAAAGGAATAGGCGATAACTAGAACAAGCCAACGAGAAAAAGAAAGAAGAAACGATTACGATAAAGGGAAATTTTGTAGTGTTGCCACAGAGTATAAATAGGGCTAGTTTGTTGACAAATGAATCAATTCAATTCCGTAAGTAATAGAGGCAACATAACACGATAGCAAGTTAAATTAGAGTGATTGTGAATAGTATATTGTTAGTACAAAATAAGTGTTGCAGTTATTCAGAATTCAATGATCGATCAGGGTTGATTCAAGTAGAATTAAAGGTTCACAAAATAAAAACGTAACACTATGTTTAAACTATGTTTATTTAAAAGGAGTTTAAATTTGAAGTTATTGTAAACCACAGCAAGAACAGACAGCTGAACAACTGATAGGTTAATCTTAGTTTATTTCAGCTAGATTGGGCGTTTAAACTAAACTAAGTTTAAAGTACGGGACTTATTGACGCCGCACATATTAGAGTGGCTGTTCTTAACCTCAGTAAAAATGACGTAAAACTACACAGAGCTGCTCACTGTGTACTGTAAACTCAATTAACATATGAAGAAAATAGATGTGGTAGAAAACGATACCTGTCGCCTCTGTCATGAGGAGCAGGAAACATAGGAACATATTATATGCAATTGCACACCGGTGGCAAGACGTAGACTTGGTTACCTAGGTAATGGAATCTTGACTCCAAACCACATAGGTATGATAAAATCAAGCCCACAGCAATTATAAGATTTAAAAATAGTTTAGAATTATTTCAGTTCATCAATAGGAGCACAAAAGATCTTTTAGGTCGCAGTGAATTGAAAAGCCTAAATAAGTAATAATAAATAATACTATGTTCCTCTTTACGTGCACCATGCTCGAAGATTAAGTAAATGCTTCATTATTTTTGGTATTTTAGATGACTGAAATTTTCATGATTGAATTATGATACTTCTGCGAAATATTCGGACTGAGTGTTATTAGTCGTATCACCGAAAAATATTTGTTTTCTTTATGCAAACACATGGCACAGAAATTATTTTGACAACTGCTGCGCTATCGCTTTCTAACATCGCCTGCCATCACGCGCTATTGTAAATGGACCTTAAAAATTTTTTAATTATACGCTCGTAAATCAGCCGCCATATATATATATATATATATATATATATATATATATATATATATATATATATATATATATATATATATATATATATATATATATATATATATATATATATATATATATATATATATATATATATATATATATATATATATATATATATATATATATATATATATATATATATATATATATATATATATATATATATTTCAATCGGTTGCATTTGTGTAGCGAAGTTCACGATTTTTATAATTTGTTTTTATATTGTGAAGTGTACATATGTTCCATGTTTACTCGGCGGCGAACAACGTTAAATTAACAAACCCACACTGTGTGGCGATGTGAATTTCAACCGAGTGTTTCGTCTTGTTGTCAGTCTTTAGAGAGAATTATATGGTTTGAAATGCAACTTTGTTGGACACTTTTGTTTCGTAATACGTTAAATTATAGGTGGAATTTACTTAATTTATATTATGGATAATTACTTTATTTTTTTCCAAAATGCCCAATCATTAATTTTGTATGTCTGTATTTGTATTTTCCATTTTTCCTGCTCATTTTCGGCATTCTTATTTAGTTAACAATAATATTCTGAATGACACAATGACTTGTTTGGTGCGTTCGTATAAGAATGCGCCTATACGATATAAAATTATACGGTTTATAATATTGTTACGTTTTTATTCTGTGATCGTTTAATTCTATTTGAATTACCTTGTTCGATTACTGGATTCTGTTAATGATAACTGCAACACTTATTTTATACAACTATATACAGCAACAATTTATTTAATAAACTCTATTTACAATAAACTCTGTTTATTATCAACTATTTACAATAACACTTTAATGTACTAGCAACTTTTGCCTCTGTATAGATGTTTGCGCAGTCACGTTCGGAATTCGATTGATTCTCACTTCTCAACACTGGCTCTATTTATACTCTGCTGGCAACACCCCAGAATCTTCCTTTATCGAGATTCTTCTCTTCCTTTCTCGTTGGCTTGTTCTGGTTATCGCTTATTTCTTTTTGTTGACATTCATGTCGATGCTGCCAATAGTGTCAGTCACAATAGTGATGAGTAACCAACTATCGATACTCGTTACACTGCCCTCCTCTTAACCTTGTTCGTCCCGAACAAGTTTTTGTACTTCCCCTCGATATGGCGCAAATCGCTCCAAGTGCACTACTTTAAACTTTGCTCTTTTATTCCACGCACGTTGAATACGATACACTACGTCATTTATCTTTGCTATAATCTCATATGGTCCTTCCCAATAAATCTGTAGTTTAGGAGACAGGCCTTTCTTTCGTTGTGGATTATGAAGCATTACAAGCTCTCCTTCATAGAACCCTTTTGAATTTGCTTTCAAGTCATACTTGGCCTTCATCTTATCGCTTATCATCTGCGACCGCTCTCTGATGAACCTATGTACTTCATCCAACTGTTCCCGCTTTTCGCTAGTATAATTACCTTCGGTTGATCTCGTTGGTGTTACGACTCCAAATTTTAAATCAGCTGGCAGTCTTAAATCGTTTCCAAAAATTGCCATTGCCGGTGTAGTAGCCGTAGTATCATGTTGTGCGCATCGATATGCCATGAGGAACATTGGTATATGTACATCCCAGTCTCTTTGGTATTTATCTACGACTTTTCTCAAATATTCCTCCAAGGTACGGTTAAATCGTTCTACCATGCCATCAGATTGTGGATGCAAAGGTGTTGTACGAGTTTTGTATATACCCAGCATACGGCATATCTCTTGGAATACAACTGATTCGAAATTTCGACCTTGGTCTGAGTGTAATTCCATCGGTACACCAAAACGAGTAATCCATTGGTTGACGAATACATCCGCAACTGTACTAGCTTCTTGATTTGGAATGGAGTATACTTCAGGCCATTTACTGAAGTAATCTATAACCACCAGAACATACTTGTTTCCTGCGTTGCTTATTGGAAATGGCCCAGCTATGTCCATAGCAATTCGCTCAAATGGAGCACCCACGGTGTATTGGTGCATCTTACCACGACTTTTCTTAGTGGGACCTTTGGCCATTGCACATTGCTTACACTTCCGAATCCAATCAGCGACATGGTCATGACATCCAACCCAATAAAATCGTTTCTTTATTTTCTCGACGGTTTTGGTGATTCCCAAATGCCCTCCACTGGAGTCATTGTGATACTCAGCTATCACTTCATTTATTCTTGCCTTAGATACCACTAGAAGATCATAAGTGATTTTTCCATCTTCACTTTCCCATGCTCTGTATAAACATCCGTCTCGTAAGTGCAGGCTTTGCCACTGCGCCCAGTATGCCTTTGCTATTGGACTCTCATTAGCCATTTCTTGCCAATCTGGACGTATGCCCTGCTCCTTGTATTTCATCGTTCCGTTGATCTTCTTGAACTCGTTCGGTTGTCCATGACTCTTCCGATAATACATTCGTAAGTCGTAGGTTAACAATGTGATTCTGGCTTCCTACCCGAGAACAATGTTTACTATCTACGGTGCAAGTACGACGATATGGAGTATCAGCTTTACCACAATGAATGACATCACGATCTTCCTTTCGTTGTCCTGGTGAATTCGATCATTGTTGCTTACGTCGTAGGCGGCAAATACGCGCCATGTGTCCTCTTTGATCGCATATGAAGCACTTACCGGCAAATTTATTTTTGTGTTGATTCCTTGTTCTTCCTTTAGGCTTCATACTCGATTGATTGCAATCACGAGCTATATGCCCTCGTTTGACGCAAATAAAGCACTTCCCATTAAATTTGTTTTCGCGTCGACCTGCTCTTACTTCAGGCTGAAGTACTGATTTTACTGCCTGACGCACTGCTTCAACCAGATGTGATGTTTTCCCCTCTAGTTTGCGTACTCCTGGCACTGGTCGACACATTAAGCTGGCGGCTTCATACGCCAAAGCACTACTAAGTGTTTCGGCATATGTATTCCTGGGTGACATGATTAGGGCACGCTTTGTCTCTCCATCACGTATGCCATCTATGAACGCCATCAGAGAACGCTAGATGACATAAGCGCTCAATATCGGAAGCGAATTCCTGAAGGCTCTCATTATTCCGTTGCACTCGCGATCTCAATTCCACTCGATGTAATTGACTCTTGTATTCATTTCCATATTTTCGCTGGAGTATGTCCATCAGTGACTGATAGCTACCACGATCTTTCTCTGGAATCATCTGTAACACGTCGGAAGCATTACCTTTTAATGCGACTATTAAAGCAGCAGTCTTGTCGCTATCATCCCATTGATTCTTCGAAGCGGTTGTCTCGAATTGAAGCTTGAAGATGTTGAATGGCGTGCTTCCGTCAAATATTGGTGGCTTTAGTTTGATTGTACTTGAATCTCTAATCACTGATGTGGCTGGTCCATTTATTTTTAGTTGATTGAGTTCGTGCTGTAATTTCTCGAACTTATCTTCCAAGTCATCTACATGTTCCTTTAAATCCGTGACCTTTTCATTAATGGTTCCGGAAATTTTCTGAAATCTAAGTTCAATTCCTTTTTGTAGATTTTCGATGACGTGTTCTTAGCGAGCCGAATGTTCTTGAATTTCCATACGCAAATCACTAATAACGCCCTCTTGGCGAGACGAACCTTCTTGAATTTCCATATGCAATTCAGCCGAATGTTCTTGAAGCTTGGAGTCAATGGGAGACGCATTTTCTTGTAACTTCGCATTAATTCCTTGCAGTTGCTGCTGCTGTTGTTGCATCATGGATTTCATAAAATCCATGAGTTGACCACTCGAATCTATTTTGCTCTCTTCCTCAGCGTGCGATATACAACTGCTTGTTCTTCTACATTAATTCCCTTAGCCTCCATAGCTTGCCTCAGCCTCACCAGCAGTTCCGCCTTTGCACCTGATGACGATAGATTCATCTTTACCAACAGCTTTTTAAGCTGGTCCACTTTTGGTTGGTCAATTTTCACCATCTTTACAGAATCCCACTTCTGACACCAATTGTTACGTTTTTATTCTGTGAGCGTTTAATTCTATTTGAATTACCTTGTTCGATCACTGGATTCTGTTAATGATAACTGCAACACTTATTTTATACAACTATATACAGCAACAATTTATTTAATAATCTCTATTTACAATCAACTCTGTTTATTATCAACTATTTACAATAACACTTTAATGTACTAGCAACTTTTGCCTCTGTATAGATGTTTGCGCAGTCACGTTCGGAATTCGATTGATTCTCACTTCTCAGCACTGGCTCTATTTATACTCTATTGGCAACACCCCAGAATCTTCCTTTATCGAGATTCTTCTCTTCCTTTCTCGTTGGCTTGTTCTGGTTATCGCTAATTTCTTTTTGTTGACATTCATGTCGATGCTGCCAATAGTGTCAGTCACAATAGTGATGAGTAACCAACTATCGATACTCGTTACAATATAAACTTTATACGATTGGTTCTACGATTGTGTGAATCCCACTAGTGTAATATCCCTAAATGCAAGAATTCATGGTGATCTGTGACATACAAACTTGCGCATATTCTATTCAAATCTCTATCATGCACATTTATGTATGCCCGTCTATGAGGACTTTTGAACCATTAGAAATCTGACGGAAGTTAATCTGGTATTTTCTGACACATACGATTGCAGAAAATTCAATACTTTCGGTAAGTGGAACTAATAAAATTGTCATTTGCGATTTAGTTTGCATTAATTTTTAGTAGAATTAGGTATTTTATATGCATACATTATTATGAGTAAAAAAGTAAATTATTGGATTTGCTTTTGTGAGAAAATACCAAGTTTTCTCTACGAAAAAATTAATGTTTACATTAGCAAATTTTTTATATATTATATATAATATATATATATATATATATATATATATATATATATATATATATATATATATATATATATATATAAATATATATATATATATATGTATATATATATATGTACATATATGTGTATATATATATATATATATATATATATGTGTACATATATGTGTATATATATATATATATGTACATATATGTGTATATATAATATATATATATATATATGTATATATAAATAAGTATATAGATGTAGATGTGTAGTTATATATTATATTTTTTTTATAATAGATATTTCACAATTTTTGGTGGAATTTGGATTTGCTGTGCAATTTGTGCTGCATGTGAATTTAATTGAATACTCAAAAAGATTGTATGTATAAGATATTCAACATGAAATCATCAGTGGGACTAACCTTTTGTCTACTTTGTGGATTAATTGCTCTAAGCAATTGTGAAGGTATGTGAAATAAGTATTGTATGTATGTGCATTGAACTTGAAAAAATGGGGGGTTGAATATTGAAGATGCGCCTATTTCTGTACTTATGTGAGATATGAGGGTGGTCGTGATGGATTTAATATGGTGGTAACTAATATGCTTTAAAATGTTAAATGTCAATTGGTATAAAAAATAAGGACTATCAAAATACGTAGAACAATTTGTTAAATTGATTTGACATTAAAAATTTTGCTGTGTAGGTCAATCATGGGCGATGTTGATAAATTACTGCTTGTATACATATATGAATTGTTGACAGTGATTTATTAATTTTTTTTTAGATGCCAAGAGTTGTAGAAAAGGTTATTAGAAGTCTACACAGAAAGACCATAAATATTATAAATTTTTTTTGAACCAATTTTATAAAGTCCAACACATTTTTGAGCTGAAAAATAATATAGAAAAAAATGCTTTTTACTATATAAAAGTCTATAAATTATATTATATGGAATAATTGTAAATAGTTGCTTTTAATCGATATAAATTCAAGAGGGGGTAGCACGTAGTATAGTATGTATATTGTATTTGTTGTTGTTTTATTACATTGGCATTTCCAGCAAAAAGTCAGTCATGGCTAAAAAATCGAATATTGAGAAATTTTCTCAGACTTATATGACATCTCATTTTATATTTAGAGGCAGAAATTCTTTGTATTTTGTAGATTTTTTTTGTAAAATCACACATGCATCCCAAAATTACTTTCATTCTTTGTTACGACCATATAGCTTAATATTGTAATACCAATTGATTACTTTGTCGCATTTAGTACAACTCATCAAACGGTCTGCTTTAAATGATCATTTCATTTGTTTATATTTTATCCATACTAAATTCGCTAAAGTGACGTTGGAAATGCCCATATATGATTTTATACATTCTGAGTTTCCATTACATTCAATTCACATTATTTGCTATTTTTATATATTTTATTATTTTGCATTTAGGAAATTTAACGCCAAGCAATGTTAATAAAACTGTAGTTGCTTCGGGAAATTCTGCACCTCCTAGTGAAGGCACAAATAATGTCGCAACATCGTCAACTATTACCGATAAGCCAGCTACAACTTTATCCTCTACAAGTGCTACTACGTCACCAAATAATACACACCCAACTTATTTAGCGGATCAAACAACAACACCTGATCCAAATGTAACAACGACACCAGCATCGACTACATCTACAACACCACCTCCTACTACTACTACTACAACTACTACTACTGCTATTCCAATTACTACCAGCAGCACAACAATTGCCCCCAATTCCAGTACTACTCAACTACCAACAACAGCAAAACCTACACCAACCCCAACACCCACAACTGCACCGATTCCAAGTACAACGGCTAAGCCTGTACCACCGTGCCATCGATTTGACGGTCCATCATTCATTGGTGGCATCGTATTAACTATTGGTATGCTGGCAATTGGCATGGTCGCATATAAATTCTACAAAGCACATAATGAACGCAACTACCGCACCCTTTGAGCCGCCACTGCTTTTACGTCAGCGTTTAATGAAGCAACCGCAGCAATCGCAACCAATTCCACAAGGGACACAGAACAAGTACGGTTTGTACAGCCATCATTTCCTTTAAGGTCTGCACCTCAAACACCACCAACTCCAATAACACAATCGTCGCCGTCAGCAAGACAACGGTTGCTTCAGACGTAATCTCAAAAAACAATCACACACACATGAATATCAAATGAGGGCTTTTTACAGTGCGCTAATTCCATACTTTTCGTAATTTCGCATATTCAGCGTTTTCATATCATAATCCACATACCTACCTAACTACATATATTCTTTGAAAACTACGTATCGAATAAGAAAATAAAATACTGTGCTATATTTTGTTACATAAACAATCATATTGCGCTGATGTGTGTGATGCCTTCTTCGATATGTATCTTTTTTCTTAAGCATATTTATACAGCTTTATAATAATAAACAAACAAAAAATAAAAGCAGAAGAAAAACTAACAAACAAGCATAAGAAAGAAAAATAAAAGAATTTTGAGACTGCATACCAAATGGAAATATCAGTAAGTGGTATTCGGTGTATGAAAGTTAGAATTATGTATGTATTTATAAAATTGCATAGAGAAATGAGAGTAAAAAGTAAATAACTTCATGCATATTTTTACAATATCATAATACTGATTAATAATAATATACAATTTTTAAATAGATTTTCCTTTATTATTACCTACTGTTGTCCCAGAATTAATACGAGTACGTGTTACACATACAAACTCAGAAGTAATAACGTCGATTAATGGAAAATGTATTTTATTAACAAACAAATTTTAAATATGTATTACTACATGTTATTTGATTCTATCTACCTACTTATTAATTGCAATAGTTTAAGACTATGTGCTCCATTAGAAATGAATATTGGAAATTTTGTGTTTATTATTTGTATATGAATGTATGTATTTCTACCTATACTATAATATATATATATAGATATACTTATATACTTACATTAGAAGGGTTTGAAAACAAATATTTTCGACGATCGGACTTTAATGGAGAAAAAACCTACATTTCAGCATTATTAGAATCCGATCATCGTAAAAGGTTTGTTTTCAAACCATGCTAATTTAGTTATACAGAAATTTCAGCAATGGAGATCTAACCCAAATACAATAATAGAGATTATAGTAAAAACTTAATAATAAGTTTCTAATTAAATGTAATACCAAAAAAAAACTCGAAAAAAAATTGTAATTGGGTTTGTTAGATCTTTTAGGTGCGAGCTGTGTTTATATGTTTTATAGTTTAGATATTAAAACTAAACAATTAATATATCATTATTCTTTTCAGTGTGTCGACAAAAAAAGCGTATATATATAATCGTATAGTAAAGAAAATAATGAATATTTGTAATCTCAATACGCTCTATTTACGTTTTAATCAATAAAAATGTATGAATCAATAACAACAAATCGACACCTATACATATGTATATGTATTTACAAAAATTGTATTCTTCAAATTAATCAATATGATCGTATTTTCTTTTTTTTCTTACTTTGGGGATTTTAATAAATCATAAACACAAATATATTGACAGTTTTATTTTTAAAAGTAGGCTTTTTCAACAAGAGGATATCTCATGGATATCAATACGTTAGTAATTGGATCAAATCAAGGAGCAAACGTACCAAATAAAGTAAAGTTCGGTGCTACGTATGATTGTGGAATGCCACAAGATAGCATGTGGGGATCATATCCACAAAGAAATCCAATTGCTGAAAATCAAAGGCCATATCTAACTTATAAAAAAGTTTTTCTATTATGCCACATTCCCGCCAATGCTAATCATAACAAAGCGACAAATGCATCACCTCCGCGCAATATGAGGAACACAATGCGATTATTTCTTGATAAACAAACACAAGTAGAAATAGCAAATAAATCCACATAATAAAATGGCGTGTTTTCAAATGAATTAAATATTTTTAAAAATTTTATTTTGTTTTACTTAATAAATTTATAAACGCATATTTAAGATATGATACAAAGATTAGCTACAAAATACAAAGTAATATTTATTACTCATTTTCTCCTGTTTCGGAGGTTTTTAATTTTTTTGTTGGCGGTCCAATATTTTTTACTTTTTGGCCTTTTTTAGGCTTTCGTGTTTTATGCTTTTTCTGTTTGTATGTATCGTAACGAATCACCAACCGTTCTCCACCCAATGACATCTTATTCTTAACTGCTGCTCGTGCTTCCATGGTTGAGGGCAAAGTAATGGACGCTATTGTACCACCAAATGTGCTACGCTTTCCCAACCTCATTTGAATATCAACAGCATTTGGAAATAACTTTCGTATTTCGGTAACTGATGAATTTTTCGGAAGGTTTGTAACTACGACGGACGATGTAAACTTTTTGCTACGTAATGCTGCTTTGCTAGCACGTTTAAGACGAGCTTTAGCCTTTTTATTTTCTATAGATTTCAACTTTTTTTCCGCCAACTCTTTGACAAAATCTTCTCGCTCTGTACGAGGTATGGATACAAGAGTACCCTTAAGTGACTCATCTCTTTTCACTGCATCCCTTATGCTCTTCAACGCTGTGTCACGTTCATCCTTTGAATTGAAATCGACTAGGCAGAAACGTGCATAGTTTTGCCTTGGCTTGTGCGCTTTTATTATTAATGGCGATAATGTCTTAGCCTTCTTCTGAAATTCTGCTTCATCTTCGGGTAGTTTTTCATTAAACCTTATATATAACTGCTTGCCTTGCCTTTGTTCATATTTTTTTATTATAGTTTCTTTTACAAGTTCCTCCCGTGTTTTTATGTGATCTGCATTATTATCGTCTGTGCTGTCGTCTTCTGAAGTGCTGCTTGCATCCAAGTCGAAGTCTTCAGCTTCTGTTGAAATTTCATTTTCTTCTTTTTCTTCCATCAATGAAGTGTCATCTTCAGATTGTTCTGAACCAGATCCAGAAGTATCAGCCATAGGATTTACAATTTATATACAATTGTGCAAAATCAAATCTCACGTGTTCAACAACAAATGTATGCTTATAGAATTCACTTCTGCCAGTGTTGCCACAGTTGAGTTGAATTTTCGAATTTAAAATATTTTAATGATGTATGGCTCATTGACTAATTTTCGACGAAATTACGAAAATTCTTATGGTTCAAAATTATAAGAAATACATTTTTTTAAATCCTCGATTCCATATAAACGTGAAAATTTAAAGTATGAGGGAAATTCCGCATTATGGCAATGCTACTTTCTACAAAAGATTAGCCGTACAGTACAAAATAAATGTATGATAGCGAAACTGCATTATATATCGATAACGATATCGATAGATATTTTAATGCAGAAATATTTTACTATTACAAGACAGTGTGAAAAGTCTTCACAAATTTAAATCCTTTAAATATTTAATTAGTTTTTTAATTACACACAATATACAATATTTTATCTAATAACCAGAGAGACGACTCAACTTTATTCAAAATTAAACCAAAACTGCTGCTTTTTCTTTATTCCATAATTAAACAATCATAGTACACAAAAACCATCTTCTTAATAACGAAATTAAAAAATTGAGCGCAAAAAAAAGTAATTAATACAAAAAAAGTGCAGAAAGGTCAATGCAGTCTAAACTTTTCTTTGCTGGTGAAAGGAACCTATACCACGTCAACTGAAATGGTTTGGGTTTGGCAGAGCCGAAGGTATATATTGCAGCAAAAGTTTGGACGTCTAAAATAAGAAACAGAGTGTGTAGCTGAGGTTGAAGTACGAGTCGTGCGTGGAGCTATCAAAATTAATATGCGGCTTTTAAATGATGGACATCACAATGTTAAGTTATAGCTGTTGCTGAAGTTGAAGATGAAGCGCGAAGTTCGAAATTGTTAACTTTGTTGCCCTTCTTCACATTGCCAGACCATTTTTAGTGATGAACAGCTGATTGTTTTGACTGCGGTGCCCAGACATACTATTCAAGAACAGTGAAAACACACAAAAATTAACATGAAATAAAATACACAAAACATAAAGTGCTGCCTTATTTAAATTTAGGTTCATAACTCCTCGTAATATTTTAGAACAATTTTAAGCGAGTTAGTTAAAAATGTTTCAAAACTTTGGTAGCCACGATAGTAACGGATACGCTACAGTTCGCTTCGTCATTCTGTTAGTATTGTTACGTTTTTATTTTGTGAACGTTTAATTCTATTACAACCAACATTGTTCGATCACTGGATTGTGTCAATAATAATTGCAACTCTTATTTAGTAAAATTATATACAGCAACAATTTATTTAATCAACTCTGTTTACAATCAACTATTTACAATAACTCTTTTAATGTAATTGCTTTTGCTTCTGATACTGAATCGATGTTTGCGCAATGTTCGTTCCGAACAAGTTTTTATACTTCCCCCCGATATGGCGCACGTCGCTTCAAGTGCACTACTGTAAATTTTGCTCTTTTATTCCAGGCACGTTGAATACGATACACTACGTCATTTATCTTTGCTATAATCTCATATGGTCCCTTCCAATGAAGCTATAGCTTACGGGACAATCCTTTTTTTCGTTGAGGATTGTAAAGCATTACAAGCTCTCCTTCATAGAACCCTTTTGAATTTGCTTTCAAGTCATGCCTGGCCTTCATCTTATCACTTATCATCTGCGACCGCTCTCTGATGAACTGATGTATTTCATCCAACTGTTCCCACTTTTCGCTAGTGTAGTTACCTTCGGTTGATCTCGTTGGTGTTGCGACTCCAAATTTTAAATCAGCTGGCAGTCTTAACTTGTTTCCAAAAATTACCATTGCTGGTGTAGTAGCCGTCGTATTATGTTGTGCGTATCGATATGCCATGAGGAACATTGGTATATGTACATCCCAGTCTCTGTGGTATTTATTTACGATTTTTCTCAAATATTCCTCCAAGGTACGGTTAAATCGTTATAATCAGATTGTGGATGCAAAGGTGCTGTACGAGTTTTGTATATACCCAACATACTGGACATCTCTTGGAATATAACTGATTCAAAATTTCGACCTTGGTCTGAGTGTAACTCCATCGGTACGCCAAAGCGTGTAATCCGTTGGTTGACGAATACATCCGCAACTGTACTGGCTTTTTGATTTGGAATGGGGTATACTTTACTGAAGTAATCTATAACCACCAGAACATATAATACTTGTTCCATGCGTTGCTTATAGAAAATGGTCCAGCTATGTCCATAACAATTCGCTCAAATAGAGCACCCACGGTGTATTGGTGGATCTTACCTCGACTTTTCTTATTGGGACCTTTGGCCATTGCACATTGCTTACATTTCCGAATCCAATAAGCGACATAGTCATGACATCCGACCCAATAAAATCGTTTTTATATTTCCTCGACGGTTTTGGTGATTCCCAAATGCCCTCCACTGGAAGCATTACAAAACTCAATTATCACTTTATTTATTCTTGCCTTGGCCTTGCGCCCAGTATGTCTTTAGTATTGGACTTTCATTAACCATTTCTTGTCATTCTGGAAGTACGCCCTGATCCTTGTATTCCATAATCTTTACGAGATCTGGGTCTTTTCGCTGATTTTCCTGCACCCGTTCGGTGATCCATGACTCCTCCGGCAATATATTCATAAGTGGTATGTCGACAATGTGCTCCTTGCTTTTCACTCGCGAACAATGCTTACATTCCATTTGGCAAGAACGACGAGATAGAGCTTCCACTTTGACATGATGTCCTCCTTTACGATGCTCTATAGTAAAATCATAACTCTGCAGCCTTTCAATCCAGCGCGTCAATTGTCCTTCTGGGTTTTTAAGTTGTACTAACCACCTTAGCGCTGCGTGGTCAGTTCGTAGATGAAATGACGACTGACCGTACAAGTATTTATGGAAATACTCTACACACTACAGTATTACATTCCAGTATTAGGAGCATTACAAGCAACTCTCGTCGAGTGACACAGTAATTCCTTTCTGGGTTCGACAGGTTTTTACTATAATATGTTATCGTTTTTACTTGTCCATCTATAATCTGGGAAAGCACACCACCTATTCCATAACCGCTCTCATCTGTGTCCAACACAAACTTTTGACCACTACTGGTGCTGAACAGAGTCTTTCTTTCAACTGTTCGAATGTTGTTCCTCGCCCCATACAAATGGCTTGTTGTGAACACTTTTTCATATTCAGTTTAGGCCCTACTGATTGTATACGCTCAAATACTTCTTTCAACTTTTCCAGGTGGTGGTTAAAATCATTTCCCATTACGATAATGTCATCGAGGTACACCAAGCACGTTTTACAGTGTAGTCCTCTGAGTACACGCTCCATCAGACGTTCCAAAGTAGCCGGCGGATTGCACAAGCCAAATGGCATCACTGTAAATTGCCATAGAATCACCGGTGTCAATGTGATGTTTCACGATGGTTGTTCGTCCTGCATTTTTTCCATTTGAAGGAAAGATTGAACTGTACTTCTCCAATAGCTGTAAAGCCTTTTCTTTTTTCTGTTTGGTAAGCACACCTGCCCATTCTTCCATCTGTGCTTTTAATTCCGCTCTAACGGTTCCTAATCTTCCACTTTTTATCGACGAACCCTTTTCGCAGTCTACTACGGCAGTAACTTCCTGGAGACCAATCACCATTCCTTTCTTCACAACTGTGGATGTATTAGTTGGATTTAATATTCGCACCGATACCATTTCATTTTCTTTAGGTCCCACTAACGTCCTACCAAATATGATGTTTTTATTTGGTATTTCTTTATCTGCTTCCACTACCCACAACTTGCCTCTCCCATCATCCATCTGTGCCCAAATCGCCGCTTCTGATTTTGCTGGAACCTCTTCACATGCCAGTATTCGTTGGATGTTTCCTCTACGCTTGTAACCGATGTTCAATGCTAACTCGACATTTACAAAGCGTAGTATCCGTTGATTTAAATCTAACGTAAATCCGTTGTCAATCATAAAGTCAACATCAATTATTACGTCATCGATGATGTCGGCCGCATTGAATTCATGTTCCCACGTGCAATTTCTTATCTTACCCAGAATTTGTGCATCCTCACCCGCTACTGTACGCAATTTTATTCCCATTAAAGGCTCAAATCTCTTTACCAAATCGGTCTTTATTATAGAATATGATGCACCAGTATCCAGGGTTAACATGAACTCCATATTGTTCAGTTTTCCATCAATAGTTTAGCTGCTTGGTAATTGTGGAATGTGAATGATGGGACAACCTACTGTTGGAGTCAGTTCACGCCCCGCTAAACTGACTCGATTTAGTTTAACGATTGATTTGTGTTAGTAAAGCGAGAATTGGAGAATTCGATCTCGATCACCTTCGTCATAGACGGCAGTCACGCGCCAGAACACAGGTTTGTCTCAAATGAAGAACTTACCAGTAAATTTGTTTTTAAGTCGACTTGTTGTTCTTGTTTCATGCTGCACTACGGACTTGAATGCCTGACACACTGCTTTAACCACATTTGATGTTTCTGTTTCTAGTTGGCGTACTCGTGGCATTGGTCGACACATCAAACTGGCGGCTTCAAACGTCAAGGCGCTACTGACTGTTTCGGCATACGTATTCCTTGGTGATATGACTAGGGCACGCTTAGTCACTTCAACACATATACCGTCTATGAATGCCTCTACTTTTATTATTTCGACGAACTCTTTCGAATTACCGGAGAACGCTAGATGACATATCGGAAGCGAATTCCTGAAGGCTCTCATTACTCCGTTGCACTCGCGATCTTAATTCCACTCGATCCAATTGACTTTAATATTCATTTCCATATTTGCGCTGGAGTGTGTCCATCAGTGATTGATAGCTACCACGATCATTCTCCGGAACCATCTGCAAGACTTCTGACATCACTATCGTCTCTTCGAAGCTGTTGTCTCGAATTGAAGTTTGAAGATGTTGAATGGTGTGCTTCCATCAAATGTTGGTGGCTTTATATGAATTGTACTTGATTCTCTAATCACTGATGTAGATGGTCCTTTTATTTTTAATTCAATAAGTTCGTGCTCTAATTTCTTAAACTTATCTTCCCAGTTGTCGACATGTTCTTTCAGCTTATCATCCAACTCATCCACGTGTTCTTTCAGCTCTGTGACTTGTCATTAATAGCTCCGAAAATCTGAGTTCAATTCCTTTCTCTAGATTTTCGATGACGTGTTCTTGGCGAGCCGAACCCTCTTGAATTGAACTGCATGTATATCGGCTTCCTCAAAGAACTCTTGTTCTTCTACATTAATACCCTTAGCCTCCATAGCTTGCCTCAGCCTCACCAGCAGTTCCGCTTTTGCACCTGATGACGATCGATTTATCTCTACCAACAGCTTCTTAAGCTGATCCATTTTTAGTTGTTTAATATTCACCATCTTTACAGAATCCCACATCTGACACCAATTGTTACGTTTTTATTTTGTTGAACGTTTAATTCTATTTGAATAAGCCTTGTTCGATAACTGGATTCTGTTAATAATAATTGCAACACTTATTTTGTACAACTATATACAGCAACAATTTATTTAATCAACTCTATTTACAATAACACTTTAATGTGCTTGCAACTTATGCCTCTGTTACTGTACCGATGTTTACGAAATCACGTTCGGGATTCAATTGATTGATTTTTGTCAACAACTGGCCCTATTTATACTCTATGGCAACACTCCAGAATCTTCCTTTATCGAGATTCTTCTCTTTCTTTCTCGTTGGCTTGTTATGGTTATCGCCTATTTCTTTTTGTTGACATTCGTTTCGATGCTGCCAATATTGGTGCCACTCACAATAGTGTTATTCACAATAGTGATGAATAACCAACCATCGACACTCGTTACAATATATACATTTTTGAATTAAATTGGTGATGTATTTATTAATTTTACTTTTAGTTTAATTCAATAATCTCCTCGACATAATAATAATTTCCTTTTTTGTACCCATATTGAAAAATATTATGTTTGCTGTAGCTTTATCGTTTTCTTTTATTTGTTTTGACAGCATTTTTTATTTCGGTTTGTCACCTGATTTCGATAAAATTCCGAGAAAAATTAGGGAAGGCAAAGATTTGTTCGTAATTCGCATCATAATTCAAAATGAATTACTTGTTAGTTAGGTAATTCGATCTCAGAATTTTGTATGGCGAACTATGGAAATTGGTACGTAATTTTACTGCGAATTACGAATGAGAGACCGAACAACGTAATTGGGGTGCCGTGGAAAGCCGTATAATTCTCCTCTCAACTCTGTTCGATCCCTGGATTCTCAATAATATTTGCAACACTTATTTTATGCTGTGTGCAAAAACAACGTATTTAATGAATACTTCTATTTAAAATCACTCTTTAATGCCCTGGCTACTTTAACTTCTATCGTGTTATTTTGCCTCGATCACCTTCGGAATTGAATTAATTTCTTTTGTCAACGAACTCGCCCTATTTATACACTGTGGATTACCGCATTAACGCTGCCGTCTGCCAGGGCTATTATCGTTATCTATTTTCTCTCTTTGTTTCTTATTGGCTTTTTCTGGTTATCGCCCATTTCTCTCACCTGCAATACACATACAGACTTTGTGTCCACAAACGCTTTGGTCGAATATTATATAAGTTTGAGCGGTCTATTTTCGAAAATATAAATTTTATTGTGAAAAATTGGTTATACATTCAATGTTCAAAGTATTGTCCGTCGCTAGCCACTACTTTTTAACATCTTTCTGGTAGCATACGGATTCCGCCTCGGAAGAAGTCGACATGTTTTGATTCAATCCAGGCATCAACCCAATTTTTAGCTTCTTCGTAAGAATAGAAGCGCTGTTCTTCCAGGCCGTGTGTCATCGATCGAAACAATTGGTAATCGAAAGGTGAATAGCACAAACAATGATAGCATCGAAACTAATGTCAACAAAAAGGAATAGGCGATAATTATAACAAGCCAACGAGAAAAAAAAGAGAAGAAACTCGATTACGATAAAGGAAGATTCTGGAGTGATATCACAGAGTATAAGTAGGGCTAGTTGTTGACAAATCAATCAATTCGATTCCGAAAGTGAACACCATCAAGTCATCGAGGCAACATCACACAGTAGCAAGTTAAATTAAAAAGTAATTGTAAATAGTTGATTAAATAAAGTGTTGTTGGACATAGTACAAAATAAGTGTGTCAATATTAATAGAATCCAGTGATCGTACAGGGTTGATTTGAGTAGAATTAAGCGCTCACAAAATAAACGCTCGGTAAACCTTGTTCGAAATGTAATTATTTTCGAAGATGACAGAGTTGCTTTTAGCACTTAGATTCTAAATGCAGAAATGAAGTTGCATTTAGTTTTATTTAGAGAGAGAATTTTGTATGGATAAATGTAATTTCATAGTAGCATTTAGGCTAAATGCGCATTTATGGTTCAGCATGAACATAGCATAACAGTTAACCTTTTCGAACCTAGGATATCATACTAATATAGTGTATTATATTTGTTATTTTTTTCAAGTACATTTTGTTGTTCTCGATATGTAGCCACTTGTAAGGAATACACCTTGCTTTTAAACTGGTGTTGGCAATTCTTATATTTCTCTGACAAAATTAGTCAACAATTTTGTTTCATACGAAAATTTGTATCTCATCGAATTAAAGAAAATATAATCAAAAATGACAATCTTGGAAAATATACGTGAATGGTTCACAAACGACACATCACGAAATAAAAATTCTTCTATTATTGCTGGGTTACTGGTGTGTTATTTTGTTTGAATTTCACTTGATGCATTTTTATAGGTTTCCAAATGCCTTCCGATTTACAGTTCTTTGCAGGATGGTGGATACTAATTGATGCCATGTCTGCAGATGGTACACATCAAATAAGTACAGGGGAAGTTTTCATTGGAATCTTTGGCACAATAAGTTTTTTTATGGTTAACACGGTTAGGAATTCTCATGTAAGTTATCGATGGAATATAAACAAAGAAACTGATTTTTAATATGGACGTTTTTGTAGATTTCCGAAGAAAATGCATCAGAATCAGGTGCAAGAATAGCTAAAATATGGTTGCTTATAGGATTCGTTATGGGATTTGCTTCAATTATCGCTGCAATTTGGATAATGATTGATGACTTCATCAATAATCGTGAGTAGTGTTATTTATATGTATAATCAATCAATTATATGTATGATCAATTTGTAGCCAAAAAAGATAGTTGGAAAGGAGTAGCGCTTTTAATGCAAAATGTATTTATACTCATTGCAAGTTTAGTCTATAAGTTCGGACGCAGCGAAGAAGCATGGAATGAATAATTCGATATTTGTCATAATCAACTTAAATGAACAAAAGTGAAGAAAGTCTATATTAACCGCATATAATATAAACAATAAAATATACACATAGTTGATGTGCTAAGTTCTTACTGATGATCCAAAACCCTACACTTAATTTCCCAATAAATAAAAATTAAATTAAAAAAAAAAATAACACCAGTTTCTATTACCTGCACCCAAGGGCGAGGAAGAAACCCTGAAGGACTCGCCGGAGATATGGAAATTTGAATGTATTGTTGCTGGTATACAAGATACAAGCGGATTGTGTACGAAGACGTATATTTTTTCGTCATTAGCAATTTCCTTTAAGGGGCGTCAGCTAGTAGTAGCAAGAATTTTTTTATCAAATAATGTTTATATTTTATGTAATAAAAAATGCATTTATTTATTATATCATGTTTTACACCTGCGAACTTTGTATATAAGCGCGGGTGTTTCGAGTTTCTATGAAAATTACGACCGACTAAACATTTTATTGAGGCACATACTTCTTGAAAACATTGCTTGTAAAGTTTAGAAGGATAATTAGATAAACTTTCTTGATGATCTGGAATTTTTTGCCGCACGAGATGGTTCATTATACGCATCAATAGGACATTCACCTTCATTTTGTAAACACCATTCAGGTTGTAAAGCCTCGGCTCCGATGCCATTGTCAACCAAACGCTGACGATGGTATAAAATACGAGATTCTGCTTGCTTCCAACTTTCACTTGGGTTAGACCACAAACGCTCAGCCATTGCGCTAGCACGAGGCCAAAAACGATTATCTAAGGTGAATTCATCTATTTGTTCTGACCAAATAGCAGCTTCTGCACCCAGTACTTGTGATCTACGATCTCCCGCAATCGAATCCAAACTATTTTCATAAACTTTTTGCCAGCCAATATATGGTGAACACCAATTATTGCCATCCTTTACCCAGCCGGGACCACCGCAATCCAAATAGAGTGCATCGTAATTTGAAATAATGATATTGAAACCCCTATTTAGAATATCACGTATTTTTGGATCTACACCTGTGGTCCAGATTTGTATAATGTAGCGATTCTTATCTAAGTATTGATCAATATAAGGTACATCTGTAAGGCGACTTGTCCAAAGTATAATCGGTATTGAGGCTACTTTTGATACGCGATCGACACGTTCGAGAGCTTCTGTTTGAAAATGGCCCCACAAACGAAGAAAATCAACTTCTGTTAAGCCCCAACCCTTCTGCGAAATCATCCAACTGCGAATGCGTTCACTACTATTCCAGCAATTAACCGAAACCTCATCTCCACCCATATGAAACACATCCGGACGGAAGAGGTCAAACATTTCTCTATATATATCCTCTAAAACTGGGTACAACTCATCTACAGTGGGATCTAATTGACCGCAGGGTGGTTCCACACAGTAGTCTTTCCACGGCTGAGCGTTGAAGCAAGCTATCATATCTTTATGCTGCCAACCTTCACCCACATGAGCTGGTGCATCAAATTCAGGCATCACACGAATGCCACGAGCTCGTCCATATTCAACTACATCGACTATCTCTTCGTGGGTATACACCTTGCGTGGTGAATAAGCGCCAAGTTTGTATAGTTCGGGTTGTGACTTCAGTTCGAGTGGAAAACTGTGCGAATCTGTTATATGCCAATGGAAAGAGTTCAATTTCACCATTGACATTGCATCTGAAATATCAGAAATCACATAATGCGTTATTCAAAATAATGCAAAAGGATATTTCAAGAGCTTACCCAGAGTTCTCTTAATAGATTTGATACTAAAGAAATTTCGTGAGGTATCCAATAGTAAACCACGCCATTTGTACACTGGACCATCGTGTATCTCAGCTTTAGCTAGTATCTGTACTTCACGTCGAATATCATCATAAACTATCAATTGCAGTAACGTATCTAAGCCATGTCTTGCACCGAAGAAATTCGTTGCTGATACTTTGGCTACAATCGTACTGTCATCCAATTTTGAAATTGCTAAAATATAGCTCTCATCTGTGTCCAGAGTTAACTTTGGGATATCATCATTATTATCACTGTCAATAATTTCGACTTGCACTTTCAAAACATGACCACCTTCTCTTAAAACTTTGACATTGGGAATATTTGTCGTAATCAAATCGAGGAATCGTTGTTTATTTACATTCCATAATTGTTCCTCTTTTCTTTTGACTGGAAGTTCAAAATCGATTCTATTCGGATCAATGTGCAACATATATGGTTCATAATCAATTTTTCCGGTTGGCTTAGGCCATACTGTGCCTATAGAGTCGCCACAAAATAAACGACATACTGGGAGACTTATGGCCTTATCGAAATTTTCCTCACTCAGTTCAACTTTGACGCATTTACCTTCGTTGCATTCGTAACCATGGATTAAACTACAATTAAAGTTAAATGCATATTTATGTAAATGATTATTTTCGGATTAAATTTAAGTACGTGTTTAAATATGGCTTATTAATATTATTAAATGCGTAATACAGAAACTAGAGCAACGACTTGGCACCTAAGCAAATATTTAAACAATTTCTAAATATATAGATTTATTAATCAACAACATGAAGTTAGAACATGATAAGATCTGGTAATAAAATAAATATTTACGTCATACAGAGAGAGAATCATTCAACTTACTCTTCACTGGAGGCAGTCACTAGTGAATATGTACACACAATGCCAACAGCAACAATGAATGTTAATTTCTTCATTGCACTTACACCGCGTCAATCAAACTTTCGAATCTTGTCTGCAGTATGCGTAATGAATTTATAAATAATTATAAAAAAAAAAACCAACCAACAAACAACGTTGTATTGTATATAAAACCCACACTATACGAAACTTCACTTAAACATTCACCTCAATCGAAACGCAGCACGACCGTTGTCTATAAGCCCAATGTCGCCGATATATTGTAAATAAATGATTTTCGATATATCAGTTATATTTATAGGTTTTTTTATCTTTAACCCTTGCACACCTAATCTAAATTTTATATGAATGTTTCTATTACTTTCCAAATATATACAATAATAAATGCAAGTAAATGATTAATTTGTCTAAAATAAGGACCGAAAGTAACGGCTTCAATAAATGTTGATTTATAATATTATATGTTCTTATATTTTATAAATGCTGTAAATGGAATTATCAATGTGCAATTATTCACAATGACCATGAGAGGAGCAATAATAATAAAATAAGTCTAGTTTATACTATAAAGCATTAAGTACAAAAAGCAAAGTACTGCAAAATTTCAATTACACCTAGTGGAGAATAACCATTTGCTTGTATTTCATAGTTTTTGGTGGAAAAGTTAGAATAGTGTTAGAAAATCGAAACATATGTGTAAAAACAGCTGACAACAATTGTCAATTCTTTGATAACGATATTTTTCAACGCACATGTGACTGTTTTACAAACCGTTGTCATGTGTATATCTTCTTATTTTTCCAACGACGACACTTTTTTCTATTATTTTGTCGCATATTTACTTTTACAAAAATATTTAGTTATTAATTTTTAAGCGAACACACTAATTAGAGCAAAGTGGAGAGAAAAAACGAACTGATTTAACTAGAAAACCAAATTTCTAGTTCTAATTTGAACTACTTCTTTATTTATGATACCTCAGATACCTAACCGGTAGAATTATTCATGCTGACTCTGAGAGGGAAAATATTTTCAAAGTGCAATCATTATTATACAATATTGTAGTAGTATTTCTTTACCGTGCGTTATTGTTTTAGGTATTGTATTTAATATCATATGCTATAGGTACTGCTGGAATTAATATTGAAGAATAGTAACGCACTTTTCACTGTATGTAAAACTTGTTCCATAACTAAGTAGTTTATACACGAATGTTATATATTCATTTATGCAATTCTTTTAGGTCATTAACTCTTAGGCTATCTTACACAAGTTCAACTTAAAAGAAATCCAATAAACTAGCAAGCGTTATGACGTAATTTGACATGAGTAAGTATTAAGACTTCATCGCGGTCAGTGATGGTGGTCGTAAAAATGTTCAAATCCTTTGTTATATTCGTTATTAACAAAAATCAGGCTTTATTGAAGATATATTAATATATATTATTTACATTATGTATATTATTATTCTTTTTTTATCAATAATGCGGCAATAAGAAATCATAGATTGTCTATTTTATGAATTTGACACAAAAGTGATTGTGAATGAAAACGAAAAACATTAAAACACACAACTACTTCATAGAATATAGAAATTTTTACGCTATCGATCAGAATTGAGTAAAGTAGCTTTTATCAAAAAGTATCGTTTTGTCGTTTTTGTTCTTTTTTTGAATTTGAAAGTCGAATCTTCACAAAAATTTGATCATATGTAACCACATCTAACAGATAACTCAATTTGTAAGCGTATAATTTATTGCCGCAGATATATTAAAATGACATATTTTCATAGTGTTATCTACGATATAAATCAATATCGTTTATGTTGGATTCACACCCTTTTGAGTTAACGTATTATCTTCATACGTTTCCAAAACGTCAGCCAAATGTTCGTTGTCTCTTGGCTTTTTAAATTGCCGTTTTTTGCTCGATATTTTCTTCCGTTTTGGTACGGGTTTCTTTGGTCCATGATCTTGCATCGAACGAATGCCTACAAATAATTAAATTAATAATTGCTCGCCTATATAAAGAATTAGTAATATATCACAAACCTTGCTTCTCTAGATATTCATCAATTTTAGCATCATCCATTGCATCGACGGTTGCTGATCGCCAAAGCTTTTGAAATTCATCATCCACCTATTAAGGAATTAAATGCAAGTAATCCAGAAAATAGAATTTATTTTTTGAAATAGAATACTTACAGTGAAATTTGCGGTTCTATCGTTATAAAATAGAATTTTCTTCTTATCTATTGGCCTTACAATGAAAATTATTTCTGAAGCACGATTTTTCAGCACTTTTTCACAATGTGGTAATGATTCTTGAACATCATCGAGCAATATACCTCCAAGTCCCTTCAGATCGTGTTGTTTCAATAAACGCAAAAGACTTTTACCATCTTTAATTTTGTAAACTGGTTTAAAAGAAAACCGTTGATTGTCAGGAGTAACTTCGATTTTAGGATTATTTATAAGCGCCTCCGTTGCAAGCCACTGCAATATAAAAGGAGCATTATTCACACAAAAAGTAAATTCACACAAAAATCCTAAACCAAAACTATATATAATACGTTTTTTACAGATTGGCCAATATCAAGTTGATTTGTTTCATCCAATATTTCATCAATATTTAATGGATGATCATCTCCATCTTGATGACGTGTACGCATATGTTTTACTATTTTAGCTAGTACACCAAAGCGATATTGAGAACTTCCAGACATTGTTTTGTAACTGCAATAATATAAATTTAATAGAGGTCCCCGTTATTAAATAGCTTCACGAGGAATACTTACGTACTGGCATCCAATTTGGGCGCACTAGGTGGACGCATTTTTTTCTTACCATCATCCTTTGGTGGTGGTGGTGGAGCACTATCTGTTTTTGTCTTTTTTTCTACACTGTAAAATGGAGTAAAGATGATAAGTAAGTATAAAAACAATAATAAACATGCCTTCATCGTCCACATTAGATATATATTTATAGAAACTATAATACATACGTTGGTGTCGCTATCGCCCGTTTTTTGAACGCCTCACGCTCTCTTAATAATGCTGGATCCATATTTGATTATATTAATAAAATGTTATTGCTGAAATCTATAAATTTTTATGCCAGTGCAACGTTTTTACTGCATCACACGACAGTAGCAAATTTATGTTTACAACAGAGATGGGCGATATGAAAACAACAAATTCGATTAAACACATTTTTTTTGGAGATTTTATCGATATCGATAATACGGGTTTTATATTATCAAATAACCTTACCCTATAGCAACACATGATAAAACAATCATATAGTCGAATTTATGACCATCTTAAATTTAAAATCATCCCTTTGGAAGATATTTATGAAGCATCTCCCCCGGCAAAAATTTTTTATCTTGATAGTGTTATCAGATAATATATTGCCAATGGAGACAGTATATTGCCCATGGAAAGTAATAATATCTTGATAAATATTGGATGCCATGAACTGAAACCGCCAATTTTGCAATTCTATTAAGAGTTCGTTGTGGCAACATTTTCAAATTGAATTAAAAAAGGGAAAATAATTAAAATAAAATTTTTTAAATATTCTGCAGTCTTTTCTGCATTTTTTTGAAGTCTTTTTAAGTTCTTAAGCGCTTCAATGCAGCTAACATAAAAAAATAAAAAAAGCAGCTAACATACATACTATTTTAACACTATTTTCCAAATGCCTCTATCAAGGTAAAAAATGCACAAATACAAATATTGCACCTGAAAAAACTTTAGCTGGCCATAAAAATGACAGATGGTAGGAAATAATTTTGCCGTTACAAGTGAAATATGTCAATTTAGTCGTTATTAAATTCAAGATGATAACTTTGACAACAACGACTAAATTTTGTATCGTCAATATCGTATGCGTAAAAGTCGTTTGGTACTCATTGCTTCTCCTCTTTTTCACACGAAAATTTGTCCTTCAATAAATTCAAGTTCGTAGTATAACGTTTTTATGTGATTCTGGTTTCTCACCCGAAAACATTGTTTACTATCTACGGTGAAAATATGACGAGATGAAGTAGCTTTACTACGATGACTAACAGCACGATCTTCCTTTCGTTGTCTTGAAGTATTTGATCTTTGTTGCTTGCGTAGTAGGCGCCAATCACTCATCATATGTCCTCTTTTGTCGCATATGAAGCACTTACCAGTAAACTAGTTTATTAGTTGATTTCTTGTTCTTGCCTTATAGCCTAGACAGACGGCAGCCTAATTCCGGATTACCGGCGCACTTAATCCGAATAAAATAATAACCTGACAGACGGCAGTATTGCGGATTAACTAAACAGCTGATTGCTGTTTTATGAGGTCTGTCCACTTACATTACTAACACTATCAATTTCTGTCATCTATCACTCTCGATATGAGAAAATCTACAAGAAGTACGTGAACTTAAAACTATCAGATACTTGTTAATTGACATTCACCGTTCGTAATTGACAGCTGGATTTATTTGTTCGCCAACACTTTTCATGTTGAAAACTGTTAACAATTGTTGAAAGTTTTTTGTTAGCGAACACACCTAATATTTTGTAAAATTGATGGAGAAAAATTCACAATAGACAATTTTCAGCAGTGTTGCCATCGCAAATTGCCCTAATCTTCTTTTATTTTGAGAATTAACTCATAGAGTTTATGCGGATTAGCTGCAGTTAATGCCCGAGTTAATTCGAATTAACTCGGTAATCCGGAATTAGGCTGCCGTCTGTCTAGGCTAATAGACCTTATTGATTGATGGCAATCACGCGCCATGTGTGTCGTTTGTCACATATGAAGCATTTATCTGTAAATTTGTTTTCTCGTCGACGTGTTCTTCTTGCTTCAGGCTGCACTACTGACTGCACTGCCTGGCACATAGCTTCAACTAGCTCTGATGTTTCTGCTTCTAGTTGGCGTACTCGTCGCATTGGTCGACACATTAAACTACTCACTGTTTCGGCATATGCACTCCTTGGTGACATGACTAGGACACGCTTAACCTTTCCGTGATATTTGATATCGTCTATGAATGCGGTATCTATTTTTCTCGATGAATTCTTCCGAATGGCCTATTCCGGCGAATCTTCACAAGTTAAGAAGCTTCCTAGGCTTATGTACCTACTATAGAAGATTTGTTCTTGGATTTGCAAACATCGCCAGCAGTCTGCATGAGTTAACAAGAAAGAACAAACAATTTGTGTGGGGCGAGGAACAACAGAACGCATTCGAACAGTTGAAAGAAAGACTCTGTTCAGCACCAGCATTAGCATATCCAGTACTTGGTCGAAAATTTGTGCTGGACACAGATGAGATTAGCTATGGAATAGGTGGTGTGCTCTCCCAGATTATAGATGGACAGGAAAAAGTGATAGTGTATTATAGTAAAATCCTGTTAAAGCCAGAAAGAAACCGCGGGTGTATTACTGCATTTTCAGAGTCGACGAAGGCAGGAACGTTACTGTGAATGGCGAGCGCTACCGTACGATGATTACAAAATTTTTTTTTGCCCAAAATGGAAAAGCTGGGCTTGGCTGACATGTGGTTTCAACAAGATGGTGCCACATGCCACACAGCACGCGAAACAATGGCTCAATTCAGAGGCGTGTTCCATGAGCAGTTTATTTCATATTTGAGGCTGATCAATTGGCCGCCTAGATCGTGCGATGTAACGTTTTTAGACTATTTTTTTTTTTGTGGGGCTATGTTAAGGCTAATGTCTATAGCGACAAGCCCAAAACGGTTGACGCATTGGAAGCCAATATTGAAGAATTTATTGGTGCAATACCGGCCGATATGTTGGATAGAGTATACCAAAATTGGAGTCAGCGTTCGAACCATTTCAGGCACAACCGCGGTCAAGATATACATAAAATCATCTTTAAACATTGAATTATATAGAACGTTCTATCGACTCAAATAAAGATTTCATACATTTCTCCAAAGTTTATGTGTTTTTTTTATCAAATCCGAAGGCTTTTAAAAAATCACCCTGTATATTTTGAATTTTTTTTTAAAGTCATGAAATTTCGATAGAATTACCCTTACTGTATCTCTTATACACTTCAGATATGCTCAACAATAATTATACATTCATATCGACCTTTGCTGATGATACGGCAATATTGTGCTCTCGCTCTAACCCCATAGAAGCTACTAAACTCCTGCAGACTCATATCGATTCTCTCGAAATCTGGCTAGCAAAATGGCGTATAAAAGTCAATGAATCAAAGAACGTACATGTAACCTTCACGCTAAGGCCAGATATATGTCCCCCACTTAAAATTAATGGCCAATCAGTTCCACAATGTTCCTCAACAAAGTACTTGGGTATTCACTTCGACAGAAGGCTGACCTGGAAAAATCACATAGAGGCAAAGAAAACTCAGATCAAGCTTAAAATTAATCAGTTATGGTGGCTGATACACAAAAGATCAAAGTTGAATCTCGAATACAAAGTGCTATTATATAAAGCAATCCTGAAGCCAATCTGGACTTATGGTATTCAGTTTTGGGGCACCGCATCTCCCTCAAATATCGAAAAATTGCAGCGAATACAATCCAAGTGTCTGCGAATTATTGTAAACGCGCCTTGGTATATGAGGATCGTTAACATCCATCGAGATTTAAATGTACCCACAATTTCTGAGGAAGTTGCAATGTCTTGCAGAAGCTACATTCAAAAATTACACAGTCATCCGAATCCCCTTGCTAGGCAATTGTTGCTGAGCACGGGGTATCGTCGATTAAAAAGAAAAGACACGCTGAATATGCTGTGAATTTGCTATACCTCGTGACTCAACAAATTGTGATGGAACGTTGGGAATATCACATAATTTTATTTAGTTTGTAAGATTTGATTACTTATTGTTAGTTTCTAAGTAATTTTAGAAAGATCCAATAAAAAAGCTTGTAAAAAAAAAAAAAAATGACTTCAAATTTAGTTTTACGACCATCAATATTTTTGGGTAAAAGTCCTTATAGGCTCGACGCCGGCTTCGCTACCATTAACATTTCAAAAAGAAGATTTTTTAGTATATAATTATTTTTCTTTTATCTATTTCAAATTTATATTCTTCTACATTTGCAAATTCAACAAGCCATCTTGAAAAAATGCTTCAGCACATCAATATTGCTATGCTTGTAATATTTTAGAAGCATGATTTTTTCCAAATACCCTTCGAAGTGGCGCTTACTTCATTGATATTGGGGCATGGGGTGCTTCATATGCCTCCATAGCCCTTCAATTGTGTTGGTATGCTGCAGAGTTTCGGGGTTTCTGAAGTTTATGCAGGGGTTCACTTTGAAGTGTACGAAACCCTCCTCCGATATACAGTCGTAAGCCTTAAATAAATATAAAACTGTTATTAATTGACTATGTGAGAAATTTAATTTAAACATACCCTCCAAAAATCAGACATAATAGTTGTGCCGAGATGGATCCAGTCTTTGATTATAGAGAGCAGGGTTTCCGTATCTCTCCTCTCCACAGACACAAAAAAGCAGAGGTCGCTACCTCCATCCACGTGGTACTTCTGCTTCCCGAACTTACTTTCTTCGATTTCTACAGTTTTTCCTACTCCGCCTATTTTTTGGGCGCTAGTTACCACTTGCCGACAAAGCTTGACCAATCTATGACCGTATGACGAGAAATGTCCAATTCGTTCATTATAAGTTATTCTGTTGTATTCTTCACTCATATATATGAGAATGCAAGTAATTTTTTAATAGGCAACTTTGACTTGTCGAACGATGTCATTTCAAATCAATCAGAGCAATTCCCAATAATTGTTATATTTTAAAATAACGGGGCTTTGAAAAGTG
The DNA here is from genome assembly GCA_963854835.1 of Megamerina dolium. Classification (NCBI taxonomy): domain Eukaryota; kingdom Metazoa; phylum Arthropoda; class Insecta; order Diptera; family Megamerinidae; genus Megamerina; species Megamerina dolium. The sequence continues at coordinate 59,570,213 of OY978528.1, read as the reverse complement.
TAACCGACATCATATTTGTTATTCCCAGCCAACTAAATTTTACATAAACAACGTTGTCTTTATGGAATTAGAAGAAAGTGATAATTATATTATATTATACCAATTTTCTTTAAATTCTTTTATTTATATTTATCACTATAATTCTCCTTCGTTTCACTACTTTTTCCGTATACACTTAATTGTAGTAGACAAGGTATGAACATAAACAATATTTAAAATACATACAAATTTATTTTAATATGTTTAATACCTTGGGAAGGAAATTGTGTGGCCTTGAATACGGTTGTAAATTTTTTATAGGTTAATAGTAATTATTTTTTAAATAAAAAATCGGCTTTATCTTTTATCATAATTTTTAAAATATTCAAAATAGACTATAAATGTTATATATCACTGAAAAGATATTAAAAATCACATTGCAAGAAAAAATGGCGAATTTATTGAGTAATTTCGATCGCAATTATGAACTTTGACCTTGAGCCACGCCCTTTATGGGCTTTAGCGACAAACAATTTATGGCTCTTCATATTCACAAAAATAGGCTCGATACGAAAAACATTTATTTTTCCTTTAAATGGTATATTTTGCACTTATGCCATCAAATTTAACATCACTCAACACGATCAGAGACTTTAGAAGTAATGAAATATTCCACTGTTCATAGACAGCGTTTTAACAGCAAATCTGGCGATGAAACATTGGCCACATTTTCACTCAAAGCCAAAAATGAGTCGGCATGTCACATATATAAATATTTTCATATGCTCCTATGTATGAATTCGACCATGAAGAATGTTGTATATAGGACAATTCGAAATTATATTTATACAAGAATATGCGAAATTCAGCATATGTAATACTTTAGTTACTTTTTTATTAGAAATTAATGAATATCAAAATTTTATTAAAAATATGTAGGTAATAAGAATTAATTAAATTATTATGGAACACGATTTTTCCTTAAAATTTTATTTGTTTACAATAATTAATTGTTATCAAAATGTTTAGCTTCAGGTGAATTCCAATAAGAAAGCGTCCCTTATTTGTCTACTACAAACAATCAACTCTATCATCTATTCGATTTTAATTGCTCTCATTTTTTCGTTTTCTGTATATTTTACTACGTCAAATATATATGTACACATGCGAAGGAAGGAGAATTGTCTATTTTTCATTGATAAATACGCGAGATCGGCAACACAGCAATCATGCGATTGAATTTTTGCTATTTTTCAAGATTTTGCCATTTTGCGCTTGTTCAGCAGCCAACACATCAAATTGTTCGTCTTTCGTCGATTTCACTCTCATTGGTGCACACAACACACATCTACGCCTGCGTATTTGTTGTTGCTTTGCTTTCGTTTCTTGAGGAAGAGGAAGAATCAGAAACTTTCTGATTTTCGATTTGGTCTTTGATATACAAAACAAAAGCACACATGGGTAATAGGGCGGGTCAAATTTGTATAGCAAAAAACCGTGACATATCGCATAGCAAGAACTAAAACTAACATAGATTGTAAGTATTATATATTTTTCCACAATACCATGGGTCTAAAATAATGTTGACCACGCGCATTTCCAAAAATAAATATTTTTTCCATACAAAACATTCAAAAAAATTATTTTTGTATGGATAGACATACTAATTTCCGAAAATTCGGAGCGTCAACATTAATTTTAGACCCATCGGTTGTCGTACAAATATACCTAAAATCATAGTAGCTTCCGCTTTTGCTATACGATCGTGGCTACAAAATTTGGCCCGCTCTAATGTATATGTGTAACAGAATGCATGAAAAAAAATGTTTCGTTTGTTCTCTAATTCTAAATTTGTCATCATCGCGTCTGCAGAAACATGGCCTCGAACACTTGTGTTATATAGAGGGTTTTAATTCTAAATCTCATATAAATTCGAAGGAGGCTGATTGCCTCACGGATCCCTTTCTGCTACACGCACTTGAAACCAGCCGATTGGCCGTCCATACTCGTATACGAACTATATGCACGAAACGAAAACTAAAGCAACAACAAGAACGTATGCGTAGATGTATGTGTGTATGCAATGCATGGGGAATCAACGAGAGACGAACAATTTGATGTGCTAACTGCTTATCAAGCAACACAGCAATCGCATGATTGCTGTGTTGCCGATCTCGCGTATTTATCAATGAAAAATAGACAATTCTGCTTTGCATACGTACATATTGTTACGTTTTTATTCTGTGAACGTTTAATTCTATTTGAATTACCTTGTTCGATCACTGGATTCTGTTAATGATAACTGCAACACTTATTTTGTACAACTATATACAGCAACAATTTATTTAATAATCTCTATTTACAATCAACACTGTTTACAATCAACTATTTACTATAACACTTAAATGTACTTGCATTGCCTCTGTATCAATGTTTTCGCAATCATCAATCGGAATTAGATTGATTGTCAATTCTCAACACTGGTTCTATTTATACTCTGTTGGCAACACCCCAGAATCTTTCTTTATCGAGATTCTTCTCTTCCTTTCTCGTTGGCTTGTTCTGATTATCGTTTATTTCTTTTTGTTGACATTCGTTTCGATGCTGCCAATAGAGTCAGTCACAATAGTGATGAGTAATCAACTATCGATACTCGTTACACTGCCCTCCTCTTAACCTTGTTCGTCCCGAACAAGTTTTTATACTTCCCCTCGATATGGCGCAAGTCGCTCCAAGTGCACTACTTTAAACTTTGCTCTTTTATTCCAGGCACGTTGAATGCGATACACTACGTCATTTATCTTTTCTATAATCTCATATGGTCCTTCCCAATGAGTCTGTAGTTTAGGAGACAGGCCTTTCTTTAGTTGTGGATTATGAAGCATTACAAGCTCTCCTTCATAGAACCCTTTTGAATTTGCTTTCAAGTCATACCTGGCCTTCATCTTATCGCTTATCATCTGCGACCGCTCTCTGATGAACCGATGTACTTCATCCAACTGTTCACGCTTTTCGCTAGTATAATTACATTCGGTTGATCTCGTTGGTGTTACGACTCCAAATTTTAAATCAGCTGGCAGTCTTAACTCGTTTCCAAAAATTGCCATTGCCGGTGTAGTAGCCGTCGTATCATGTTGTGCGCATCTATATGCCATGAGGAACATTGGTATATGTACATCCCAGTCTCTTGGTATTTATCTACGACTTTTCTCAAATATTCCTCCAAGGTACGGTTAAATCGTTCTACCATGCCATCAGATTGTGGATGCAAAGGTGTTGTACGAGTTTTGTATATACCCAGCATACGGCATATCTCTTGGAATACAACTGATTCGAAATTTCGACCTTGGTCTGAGTGTAACTCCATCGGTACACCAAAACGAGTAATCCATTGGTTGACGAATACATCCGCAACTGTACTAGCTTCTTGATTTGGAATGGGGTATACTTCAGGCCATTTACTGAAGTAATCTATGACCACCAGAACATACTTGTTTCCTGCATTGCTTATTGGAAATGGCCCAGCTATGTCCATAGCAATTCGCTCAAATGGAGCACACGCAATGTATTGGTGCATCTTACCACGACTTTTCTTAGTGGGACCTTTGGCCATTGCACATTGCTTACACTTCCGAATCCAATCAGCGACATGGTCATGACATCCAACCCAATAAAAACGTTTCTTTATTTTCGCGACGGTTTTGGTGATTCCCAAATGTCCTCCACTGGAGGCATTGTGATACTCAGCTATCACTTCATTTATTCTTGCCTTGGGTACCACTAGAAGATCATAAGTGATTTTTCCATCTTCACTTTCCCATGTTCGGAATAAACATCCGTCTCGTAAGTGCAGGCTTTGCCACTGCGCCCAATATGCCTTTGCTATTGGACTCTCATTAGCCATCTCTTGCCAATCTGGACGTATGCCCTGCTCCTTGTATTTCATGATCTTTGAGAGATCTGGGTCGTTCCGTTGATCTTCTTGAACTCGTTCGGTGGTCCATGACTCTTCCGATAATACATTCATAAGTCGTAGGTTAACAATGTGATTCTGGCTTCCTACCCGAGAACAATGTTTGCTATCTACGGTGCAAGTACGATGATATGGAGTATCAGCTTTACCACGATGAATGACATCACGATCTTCCTTTCGTTGTCCTGGTGAATTCGATCTTTGTTGCTTGCGTCGTAGGCGGCAATTACGCGCCATGTGTCCTCTTCCTTGCTTCCTTGTTCTTCCTTTAGGCTTCATACTCGATTGATTGCAATCACGAGCTATATGCCCTCGTTTGTCGCAAATGAAGCACTTACCATTAAATTTGTTTTTGCGTCGACCTGCTCTTACTTCAGGCTGAACTACTGATTTTACTGCTTGACGCACTGCTTCAGCCAGATGTGATGTTTTCCCCTCTAGTTTGCGTACTCCTGGCACTGGTCGACACATTAAGCTGGCGGCTTCATACGTCAAAGCACTACTGACTGTTTCAGCATATGTATTCCTGGGTGACATGATTAGGGCACGCTTTGTCTCTCCATCACGTATGCCATCTATGAATGCCTCTATTTTTATTTTTTCGACGAACTCTTCCGAATTACCAGAGAACGCAAGATGACATAATCGCTCAATGTCAGACGCGAATTCCTGCATGCTCTCATTACTCCGTTGCACTCGCGATCTTAACTCCACTCGATGTAACTGACTCTTGTATTCATTTCCATATTTCCGCTGGAGTGTGTCCATCAGTGACTGATAGCTACCACGATCTTTCTCTTGAACCATCTGTAACACCTCGGAAGCATTACCTTTTAATGCGACTATTAAAGCAGCAGTCTTGTCGCTGTCATCCCATTGATTCTTGAAGCTGTGGTCTCGAATTGAAGCTTAAAGATATTGAACAGCGTGCTTCCGTCAAATGTTGGTGGCTTTAGTTTGATTGTACTTGAATCTCTAATCACTGATATGGCTGGTCCATTTATTTTTAGTTCATTGAGTTCGTGCTGTAATTTCTCGAACTTATGTTCCAAGTCATCTACATGTTCCTTTAAATCCGTGACCTTTTCATTAATGGTTCCGGAAATTTCCTGAAATCTAAGTTCAATTCCTTTTTGTAGATTTTCGATGACGTGTTCTTGTCGAGCCGAACCTTCTTGAATTTCCATACGCAATTCAGCCGAATGTTCTTGAAACTTGGAGTCAATGCGAGACGCATTTTCTTGTAACTTCACTTTAATTCCTTGCAGTTGCTGCTGCTGTTGTTGCATCATGGATTTCATGAGTTCCATTAGTTGACCACTCGAATCTATCTTGCTTTCTTCCTCAGCGTGTACGACTGCTTGTATATCGGCTTCCTCGAAGAACTCATGTTCTTCTACATTAATTCCTTTAGCCTCCATAGCTTGCCTCAGCCTCACCAGCAGTTCCGCCTTTGCACCTGATGAGGATAGATTCATCTCTACCAACAGCTTTTTAAGCTGGTCCACTTTTAGTTGGTCAATTTTCACCATCTTTACAGAATCCCACTTCTGACATCCAATTGTTACGTTTTTATTCTGTGAACGTTTAATTCTATTTGAATTACCTTGTTCGATCACTGGATTCTGTTAATGATAACTGCAACACTTATTTTATACAACTATATACAGCAACAATTTATTTAATAATCTCTATTTACAATCAACTATTTACTATAACACTTAAATGTACTTGCAACTTTTGCCTCTGTTTCAATGTTTTCGCAATCACGTTCGGAATTAGATTGATTGTCAATTCTCAACACTGGTTCTATTTATACTCTGTTGGCAACACCCCAGAATCTTCCTTTATCGAGATTCTTCTCTTCCTTTCTCGTTGGCTTGTTCTGGTTATCGCTTATTTCTTTTTGTTGACATTCGTTTCGATGCTGCCAATAGAGTCAGTCACAATAGTGATGAGTAATCAACTATCGATACTCGTTACAATATAATTTTTACGTAGTAAAATATTGTAACGAGTATCGATAGTTGATTACTCATCACTATTGTGACTGACACTATTGGCAGCATCGAAACGAATGACAACAAAAAGAAATAAGCGATAACCAAAACAAGCCAACAAGAAAGGAAGAGAAGAATCTCGATAACGGAAGATTCTGGGGTGTTGCCAACAGAGTATAAATAGAGCCAGTGTTGAGAATTGAGAATCAATCTAATTCCGAACGTGATTGCGAAAACATTGATACATAGGCAAAAGCTGCAAGTACATTTAAGTGTTATAGTAAATAGTTGATTGTAAACAGTGTTGATTGTAAATAGAGATTATTAAATAAATTGTTGCTGTATATAGTTGTATAAAATAAGTGTTGCAGTTATCATTAACAGAATCCAGTGATCGAACAAGGTAATTCAAATAGAATTAAACGCTCACATAATAAAAACGTAACAATTGGTGTCAGAAGTGGGATTCTGTAAAAATGGTGAAAATTGACCAACTAAAAGTGGACCAGCTTAAAAAGCTGTTGGTAGAGATGAATCTATCGTCATCAGGTGCAAAGGCGGAACTGCTGGTGAGGCTGAGGCAAGCTATGGAGGCTAAGGGAATTAATGTAGAAGAACATGAGTTCTTTGAGGAAGCCGATATACAAGCAGTTGTGCACGCTGAGGAAGAGAGCAAAATAGATTCGAGTGGTCAACTAATGGAACTCATGAAATCCATGATGCAACAACAGCAGCAGCAACTGCAAGGAATTAATGCGAAGCTACAAGAAAATGCGTCACGTCAAGAAAACGCTATGGGAGAGTTCCAGAAAACAATTGACTCCAAGTTTCAAGAACATTCGGCTGAATTGCGTATGGAAATTCAAGAAGGTTCGGCTCGACAAGAACACGTCATCGAAAATCTACAAAAAGGAATTGAACTTAGATTTCAGGAAGTTTCCGGAACCATTAATGAAAAGGTCACGGATTTAAAGGAACATGTAGATGACTTGGAAGATAAGTTCGAGAAATTACAGCACGAACTCAATCAACTAAAAATAAATGGACCAGCCACATCAGTGATTAGAGATTCAAGTACAATCAAATTAAAGCCACCAACATTTGACGGAAGCACGCCATTCAATATCTTCAAGCTTCAATTCGAGACAACAGCTTCGAAGAATCAATGGGATGATAGCGACAAGACTGCTGCTTTAATAGTCGCATTAAAAGGTAATGCTTCCGAGGTGTTACAGATGATTCCAGAGAAAGATCGTGGTAGCTATCAGTCACTGATGGACACACTCCAGCGAAAATATGGAAATGAATACAAGAGTCAATTACTTCGAGTGGAATTGAGATCGCGAGTGCAACGGAGTAATGAGAGCCTTCAGGAATTCGCTTCCGATATTGAGCGCTTATGTCATCTAGCGTTCTCCGGTAATTCGGAAGAGTTCGTCGAAAAAATAAAAATAGAGGCATTCATAGATGGTATACGTGATGGAGAGACAAAGCGTGCCCTAGTCATGTCACCCAGGAATACTTATGCCGAAACAGTCAGTAGTGCCTTGACGTTTGAAGCCGCCAGTTTCATGTGTCGACCAATGCCACGGGTACGCCAATTAGAAACAGAAACAACAGATCTGGTTGAAGCAGTGCGTCAAGCAGTAAAATCAGTAGTTCAGCCTGAAGGAAGAACAACAGGTCGACGCGAAAACAAGTTTACTGGTAAGTGTTTCATTTGTGACAAACCAGGACACCTGGCGCGTGACTGCCGTCTACGACGAAAGCGATCAAGATCGAATTCTCCAGGAAGACAAAAGAAGGAGAATAAGGTGGATAGCGATCGCTCCACTAACACAAATCCATCGTTAAACTAAATCGAGTCAGTTCAGCGGGGCGTGAACTGACTCCAACAGTGGGTGGCCCCATCATTCACATTTCACAACTACAGCGTGTGCCAAGCAGCTTGACTATTGATGGAAAATTGGACAATATGGAATTCATGTTAACCCTGGACACTGGTGCATCACATTCTATAATCAAGAGCGATTTGGTAAAGAGGTTTGAGCCTTTAATGGGAATAAAATTGCGTACAGCAACGGGTGAGGATGCACAAATTCTGGGTAAGATAAAGAAACGAGTATCTATTGGAAATTGTACATGGGAACATGAATTCATTGTGGCCGACATCATCGATGACGTAATAATTGGTGTTGATTTTATGATTGACAACGGATTTACGTTAGATTTAAATCAACGGATACTACGTTATGCAAATGTCGAATTACCATTGAACATCGGTTACAAACGGAGTGGAAACATGAAACGAGTACTCGCATGTCAACGCCAAGAGGTTCCAGCAAAATCAGAAGCGGTGATTTGGGCACAGATAAATGTGGATGATGAGACAGGCAAGTTGTGGTTAGTGGAAGCAGATAAAGAAATACAAAATAAAAACATCATACCTGGTAGGACGTTAGTGGAACCTAAAGAAAATGGAATAGTACCTGTGCGAATATTAAATCCAACTAATACATCTACAGTTGTGAAGAAAGGAATGGTGATTGGTCATTGCCAGGAAGTCACTGCCGTAGTAGACTGCGAAAAGAGTTCGTCGATAAAAAGTGGAAGATCAGGAACTGTCAGAGCGGAAATAAAAGCACAGATGGAAGAATGGGCAGGTGTGCTTACCAACCAGCAAAAAGAAAAGGCTTTACAACTATTGGAGAAGTACAGTTCAATCTTTTCTTCAAATGGAAAAACTGGAGGACGAACAACCATCGTGAAGCATCACATTGACACCGGTGATTCTAGACCAATTCGTCAAACACCACGACGAGTTCCATTGGCCAAAAGAGACGAAGCCATTAAGCTGATTTCCGATATGCAGAAACAAGGTGTTATTGAACCATCAGCGAGTCCATGGAGTTCACCAGTTGTGCTGGTAAAGAAGAAGGATGGAAGTACTCGATTCTGTGTGGATTACAGAAAGCTGAATGAGATTACGAAAAAAGACAGCTATCCACTGCCAAGAATCGATGACACTCTGGACACACTATCTGGTGCGAAGTGGTTCTCAACTCTTGATTTGCAAAGTGGCTACTGGCAAATGGAACTTGGTAAGGAAGACAAAGAGAAAACAGCTTTCAGTATTGGCGATGGTCTATGGCAATTTACAGTCATGCCATTTGGTTTATGCAATGCGCCAGCTACTTTCGAACGTTTGATGGAGCGTGTACTCAGAGGACTACACTGGAAAACGTGCTTGGTGTACCTCGATGACATTATTGTGATGGGAAAAGATTTTAACGACCACCTGGAAAAGTTGAAAGAAGTATTTGAGCGTATACAATCAGCAGGGCTTAAACTGAATATGAAAAAGTGTTCACTCTTCAGGAGAGAAGTTAAATATCTTGGTCATAAAGTAACAACAGACGGGGTACATACCGACGAGGAGAAAGTAGCAGCAGTACAAGAATGGCCTATTCCATCGAATCTTTACGAGTTAAGAAGCTTCCTAGGCTTATGTACCTACTATAGACGATTTGTTCCTGGATTTGCGAACATCGCCAGCAGTCTGCATGAGTTAACAAGAAAGAACAAACCATTTGTATGGGGCGAAGACCAACAGAAAGCATTCGAACAACTGAAAGAAAAACTCTGTTCAGCACCAGTATTAGCGTATCCAGTACCTGGTCAAAAGTTTGTGTTAGACACAGATGCGAGTGGCTATGGAATAGGTGGTGTGCTCTCTCAGATCATAGATGGGCAAGAAAAAGTAATAGCTTACTACAGTAAAATCCTGTCGAAGCCAGAAAGAAACTACTGTGTCACTCGAAGAGAGTTGCTCGCAATACTGGAATGTGTAAAGTATTTCCATAAATACTTGTACGGTCAGTCATTTCATCTACGAACTGACCACTCAGCGCTAAGGTGGTTATTGCAATTTAAAAACCCAGAAGGACAATTGGCGCGCTGGATTGAAAGGCTGCAGAGTTATGATTTTACCATCGAACATCGTAAAGGAGGACATCACGGCAACGCGGATGCTCTATCTCGTCGTCCTTGCAAAATGGAATGTAAACATTGTTCTCGAGTGGAAAGCAAGGAGCACATTGTCGACGTACGACTTACAAATATATTGCCGGAGGAGTCATGGACCACCGAACGAGTGCAAGAAGATCAGCGGAACGACCCAGATCTCGTAAAGATTATGGAATACAAGGAGCAGGGCATACGTCCAGATTGGCAAGAAATGGCTAATGAGAGTCCAATAGCAAAGGCATACTGGGCGCAGTGGCAAAGCCTGCACTTACGAGACGGATGTTTATTCCGAGCATGGGAAAGTGTGGATGGAAAAATCACTAATGATCTTCTAGTGGTACCCAAGGCGAGAATAAATGAAGTGATAGCTGAGTATCACAATGACTCCAGTGGAGGGCATTTGGGAATCACCAAAACCGTCGAGAAAATAAAGAACCGATTTTATTGGGTTGGATGTCATGACCATGTCGCTGATTGGATTCGGAAATGTAAGCAATGTGCAATGGCCAAAGGTCCCACTAAGAAAAGTCGAGGTAAGATGCACCAATACACCGTGGGTGCTCCATTTGAGCGAATTGCTATGGACATAGCTGGGCCATTTCCAATAAGCAACGCAGGAAACAAGTATGTTCTGGTGGTTATAGATTACTTCAGTAAATGGCCTGAAGTATACCCCATTCCAAATCAGGAAGCTAGTACAGTTGCGGATGTATTCGTCAACCAATGGGTTACTCGTTTTGGTGTACCGATGGAGTTACACTCAGACCAAGGTCGAAATTTCGAATCAGTTGTATTCCAAGAGATATGCCGTATGCTGGGTATATACAAAACTCGTACAACACCTTTGCATCCACAATCTGATGGCATGGTAGAACGATTTAACCGTACCTTGGAGGAATATTTGAGAAAAGTCGTAGATAAATACCAAAGAGACTGGGATGTACATATACCAATGTTCCTCATGGCATATCGATGCGCACAACATGATACGACGGCTGCTACACCGGCAATGGCAATTTTTGGAAACGAGTTAAGACTGCCAGCTGATTTAAAATTTGGAGTCGTAACACCAACGAGATCAACCGAAGGTAATTATACTAGCGAAAAGCGGGAACAGTTGGATGAAGTACATCGGTTCATCAGAGAGCGGTCGCAGATGATAAGCGATAAGATGAAGGCCAGGTATGACTTGAAAGCAAATTCAAAAGGGTTCTATGAAGGAGAGCTTGTAATGCTTCATAATCCACAACGAAAGAAAGGCCTGTCTCCTAAACTACAGACTCATTGGGAAGGACCATATGAGATTATAGCAAAGATAAATGACGTAGTGTATCGTATTCAACGTGCCTGGAATAAAAGAGCAAAGTTTAAAGTAGTGCACTTAGAGCGACTTGCGCCATATCCAGGGGAAGTATAAAAACTTGTTCGGGACGAACAAGGTTAAGATGAGGGTAGTGTAACGAGTATCGATAGTTGATTACTCATCACTATTGTGACTGACACTATTGGCAGCATCGAAACGAATGTCAACAAAAAGAAATAAGCGATAACCAGAACAAGCCAACGAGAAAGGAAGAGAAGAATCTCGATAAAGGAAGATTCTGGGGTGTTGCCAACAGAGTATAAATAGAGCCAGTGTTGAGTATTGACAATCAATCTAATTCCGAACGTGATTGCGAAAACATTGATACAGAGGCAAAAGTTGCAAGTACATTTAAGTGTTATAGTAAATAGTTGATTGTAAACAGAGTTGATTGTAAATAGAGATTATTAAATAAATTGTTGCTGTATATAGTTGTATAAAATAAGTGTTGCAGTTATCGTTAACAGAATCCAGTGATCGAACAAGGTAATTCAAATAGAATTAAACGTTCACAGAATAAAAACGTAACAATATTGTTAACAATATTGTTACGCTCAAATGGAGCACCCACGGTGTATTGGTGCATCTTACCTCGACTTTTCTTAGTGGGACCTTTGGCCATTGCACAGTGCTTACACTTCCGAATCCAATCAGCGACATGGTCATGACATCCAACCCAATAAAATCGTTTCTTTATTTTCTCGACGGTTTTGGTGATTCCCAAATGCCCTCCACTGGAGGCATTGTGATACTCAGCTATCACTTCATTTATTCTCGCCTTGGGTACCACTAGAAGATCATTAGTGATTTTTCCATCCTCACTTTCCCATGCTCGGAATAAACATCCGTCTCGTAAGTGCAGGCTTTGCCACTGCGCCCAGTATGCCTTTGCTATTGGACTCTCATTAGCCATTTCTTGCCAATCTGGTCGTATGCCCTGCTCCTTGTATTCCATAATCTTTACGAGATCTGGGTCGTTCCGCTGATCTTCTTGCACTCGTTCGGTGGTCCATGACTCCTCCGGCAATATATTCGTAAGTCGTATGTCGACAATGTGCTCCTTGCTTTCCACTCGAGAACAATGTTTACATTCCATTTTGCAAGGACGACGAGATAGAGCATCCGCGTTGCCGTGATGTCCTCCTTTACGATGTTCGATGGTAAAATCATAACTCTGCAGCCTTTCAATCCAGCGCGCCAATTGTCCTTCTGGGTTTTTAAATTGCAATAACCACCTTAGCGCTGAGTGGTCAGTTCGTAGATGAAATGACTGACCGTACAAGTATTTATGGAAATACTTTACACATTCCAGTATTGCGAGCAACTCTCTTCGTGTGACACAGTAATTTCTTTCTGGCTTCGACAGGATTTTACTGTAGTAAGCTATTACTTTTTCTTGCCCATCTATGATCTGAGAGAGCACACCACCTATTCCATAGCCACTCGCATCTGTGTCCAACACAAACTTTTGACCAGGTACTGGATACGCTAATATTGGTGCTGAACAGAGTTTTTCTTTCAGCTGTTCGAATGCTTTCTGTTGGTCCTCGCCCCACACAAATGGTTTGTTCTTTCTTGTCAACTCATGCAGACTGCTGGCGATGTTTGCAAATCCAGGAACAAATCGTCTATAGTAGGTGCATAAGCCTAGGAAGCTTCTTAACTCGTAAAGATTCGATGGAATAGGCCATTCTTGTACTGCTGCTACTTTCTCCTCGTCGGTATGTACCCCGTCTGTTGTTACTTTATGACCAAGATATTTAACTTCTCTCCTGAAGAGTGAACACTTTTTCATATTCAGTTTAAGCCCTGCTGATTGTATACGCTCAAATACTTCTTTCAGCTTTTCCAGGTGGTCGTTAAAATCTTTTCCCATCACGATAATGTCATCGAGGTACACCAAGCAGGTTTTCCAGTGTAGTCCTCTGAGTACACGCTCCATCAAACGTTCGAAAGTAGCTGGCGCATTGCATAAGCCAAATGGCATAACTGTAAATTGCCATAGACCATCGCCAATACTGAAAGCTGTTTTCTCTTTGTCCTCCTTACCAAGTTCCACTTGCCAGTAGCCACTTTGCAAATCAAGAGTTGAGAACCACTTCGCACCAGATAGTGTGTCCAGAGTGTCATCGATTCTTGGCAGTGGATAGCTGTCTTTTTTCGTAATATCATTTAGCTTTCTGTAATCCACACAGAATCGAGTACTTCCATCCTTCTTCTTTACCAGCACAACTGGTAAACTCCATGGACTCGCTGATGGTTCAATAACACCTTGTTTCTGCATATCGGAAATCAGCTTAATGGCTTCGTCTCTTTTGGCCAATGGAACTCGTCGTGGTGTTTGACGAATTGGTCTAGAATCACCGGTGTCAATGTGATGCTTCACGATGGTTGTTCGTCCTCCAGTTTTTCCATTTGAAGAAAAGATTGAACTGTACTTCTCCAATAGTTGTAAAGCCTTTTCTTTTTGCTGGTTGGTAAGCACGCCTGCCCATTCTTCCATCTGTGCTTTTATTTCCACTCTGACAGTTCCTGATCTTCCACTTTTTATCGACGAACCCTTTTCGCAGTCTACTATGGCAGTAACTTCCTGGCAATGACCAATCACCATTCCTTTCTTCACAACTGTAGATGTATTAGTTGGATTTAAAATTCGCACCGGTACTATTCCATTTTCTTTAGGTTCTACTAACGTCCTACCAAGTATGATGTTTTTATTCGTTATTTCTTTATCTGCTTCCACCAGCCACAACTTGCCTGTCCCATCATCCACATTCATCTGTGCCCATATCACCGCTTCTGATTTTGCTGGAACCTCTTGGCGTTGACATGCCAGTACTCGTTTGATGTTCCCACTACGCTTGTAACCGATGTTCAATGGTAGTTCGACATTTGCATAGCGCAGTATCCGTTGATTTAAATCTAACGTAAATCCGTTGCCAATCATAAAATCAACACCAATTATTACGTCATCGATGATGTCGGCCACAATGAATTCATGTTCCCATGTGCAATTTCCAATAGATACTCGTTTCTTTATCTTGCCCAGAATTTGTGCATCCTCACCCGTTGCTGTACGCAATTTTATCCCCATTAAAGGCTCAAACCTCTTTACCAAATCGCTCTTGATTATAGAATGTGATGCACCAGTGTCCAGAGTTAACATTAATTCCATATTGTCCAATTTTCCATCAATAGTCAAGCTGCTTGGCACACGCTGTAGTTGTGAAATGTGAATGATGGGGCAACCCACTGTTGGAGTCAGTTCACGCCCCGCTGAACTGACTCGATCTAGTTTAACGATGGATTTGTGTTAGTGGAGCGATCGCTATCCACCTTATTCTCCTTCTTTTGTCTTCCTGGAGAATTCGATCTTGATCGCTTTCGTCGTAGACGGCAGTCACGCGCCATGTGTCCTGGTTTGTCGCAAATAAAGCACTTACCAGTAAATTTGTTTTCGCGTCGACCTGTTGTTCTTCCTTCAGGCTGCACTACAGATTTGAATGCCTGACACACTGCTTCAACCAGATCTGCTGTTTCTGTTTCTAGTTGGCGTACCCGTGGCATTGGTCGACACATCAAACTGGCGGCTTCATATGTCAAGGCACTACTGACTGTTTCGGCATAAGTATTCCTGGGTGACATGACTAGGGCACGCTTTGTCTCTCCATCACGTATGCCATCTATGAATGCCTCTATTTTTATTTTTTCGACGAACTCTTCCGAATTACCGGAGAACGCTAGATGACATAAGCGCTCAATATCGGAAGCGAATTCCTGAAGGCTCTCATTACTCCGTTGCACTCGCGATCTCAATTCCACTCGATGTAATTGACTCTTGTATTCATTTCCATATTTTCGCTGGAGTGTGTCCATCAGTGATTGGTAGCTACCCCGATCTTTCTCTGGAATCATCTGTAACACTTCGGAAGCATTACCTTTTAATGCGACTATTAAAGCAGCAGTCTTGTCGCTGTCATCCCATTGATTCTTCGAAGCTGTTGTCTCGAATTGAAGCTTGAAGATGTTGAATGGCGTGCTTCCGTCAAATATTGGTGGCTTTAGTTTAATTGTAGTTGACTCTCTTATCACTGATGTGGTTGCTCCACTTATTTTTATTTTATTAAGTTCGCGCTCTAATTTCTCAAGCTTTTCATCCAAGTCATCATGTCTGTCTACATGTTCCTTCAGCTTATCATCCAAATCATCCACATGTTCTTTCAGCTCTGTGACTTTGTCATTAATAGCTCCGGAAATTTCCTGAAATCTAATCTCAATTCCCTTTTGTAGTTTTTCGATGACATGTTCTTGACGAGCCGAATGTTCTTGAAGCTTGGAGTCAATTGTTTTCTGGAATTCTCCCATAGCGTTTTCTTGACGTACCGAATGTTCTTGAAACTTGGAGTCAATGCGAGACGCATTTCCTTGAATTTCCGTACGCAATTCAGCCGAATGTTCTTGTAACTTCGCATTAATTCCTTGCAGTTGCTGCTGCTGCTGTTGCATCATGGATTTCATAAATTCCATGAGTTGACCACTCGAATCTACCTTACTCTCTTCCTCGGCGTGCACAACTGCATGTATATCGTCTTCCTCAAAGAACTCATGTTCTTCTACATTAATTCCCTTAGCCTCCATGGCTTTCCTCAGCCTCACCAGCAGTTCCGCCTTTGCACCTGATGACGATAGATTCATCTCTACCAACAGGTTTTTAAGCTGGTCCACTTTTAGTTGGTCAATTTTCACCATTTTTACAGAATCCCACTTCTGACACCAATTGTTACGTTTTTATTCTGTGAACGTTTAATTCTATTTGAATTACCTTGTTCGATCACTGGATTCTGTTAACGATAACTGCAACACTTATTTTATACAACTATATACAGCAATAATTTATTTAATAATCTCTATTTACAATCAACTCTGTTTACAATCAACTATTTACTATAACACTTAAATGTACTTGCAACTTTTGCCTCTGTATCAATGTTTTCGCAATCACGTTCGGAATTAGATTGATTGTCAATACTCAACACTGGCTCTATTTATACTCTGTTGGCAACACCCCAGAATCTTCCTTTATCGAGATTCTTCTCTTCCTTTCTCGTTGGCTTGTTCTGGTTATCGCTTATTTCTTTTTGTTGACATTCGTTTCGATGCTGCCAATAGAGTCAGTCACAATAGTGATGAGTAATCAACTATCGATACTCGTTACAATATAATTTTTATGTAGTAAAATATTGTTACGTTTTTATTCTGTGAACGTTTAATTCTATTTGAATTACCTTGTTCGATCACTGGATTCTGTTAATGATAACTGCAACACTTATTTTATACAACTATATACAGCAACAATTTATTTAATAATCTCTATTTACAATCAACACTGTTTACAATCAACTATTTACTATAACACTTAAATGTACTTGCAACTTTTGCCTCTGTATCAATGTTTTCGCAATCACGTTCTGAATTAGATTGATTGTCAATTCTCAACACTGGCTCTATTTATACTCTGTTGGCAACACCCCAGAATCTTCCTTTATCGAGATTCTTCTCTTCCTTTCTCGTTGGCTTGTTCTGGTTATCGCTTATTTCTTTTTGTTGACATTCGTTTCGATGCTGCCAATAGAGTCAGTCACAATAGTGATGAGTAATCAACTATCGATACTCGTTACACTGCCCTCCTCTTAACCTTGTTCGTCCCGAACAAGTTTTTATACTTCCCCTCGATATGGCGCAAGTCGCTCCAAGTGCACTACTTTAAACTTTGCTCTTTTATTCCAGGCACGTTGAATGCGATACACTACGTCATTTATCTTTGCTATAATCTCATATGGTCCTTCCCAATGAGTCTGTAGTTTAGGAGACAGGCCTTTCTTTCGTTGTGGATTATGAAGCATTACAAGCTCTCCTTCATAGAACCCTTTTGAATTTGCTTTCAAGTCATACCTGGCCTTCATCTTATCGCTTATCATCTGCGACCGCTCTCTGATGAACCGATGTACTTCATCCAACTGTTCCCGCTTTTCGCTAGTATAATTACCTTCGGTTGATCTCGTTGGTGTTACGACTCCAAATTTTAAATCAGCTGGCAGTCTTAACTCGTTTCCAAAAATTGCCATTGCCGGTGTAGTAGCCGTCGTATAATGTTGTGCGCATCGATATGCCATGAGGAACATTGGTATATGTACATCCCAGTCTCTTTGGTATTTATCTACGACTTTTCTCAAATATTCCTCCAAGGTACGGTTAAATCGTTCTACCATGCCATCAGATTGTGGATGCAAAGGTGTTGTACGAGTTTTGTATATACCCAGCATACGGCATATCTCTTGGAATACAACTGATTCGAAATTTCGACCTTGGTCTGAGTGTAACTCCATCGGTACACCAAAACGAGTAACCCATTGGTTGACGAATACATCCGCAACTGTACTAGCTTCCTGATTTGGAATGGGGTATACTTCAGGCCATTTACTGAAGTAATCTATAACCACCAGAACATACTTGTTTCCTGCGTTGCTTATTGGAAATGGCCCAGCTATGTCCATAGCAATTCGCTCAAATGGAGCACCCACGGTGTATTGGTGCATCTTACCTCGACTTTTCTTAGTGGGACCTTTGGCCATTGCACATTGCTTACATTTCCGAATCCAATCAGCGACATGGTCATGACATCCAACCCAATAAAATCGGTTCTTTATTTTCTCGACGGTTTTGGTGATTCCCAAATGCCCTCCACTGGAGGCATTGTGATACTCAGCTATCACTTCATTTATTCTCGCCTTGGGTACCACTAGAAGATCATTAGTGATTTTTCCATCCACACTTTCCCATGCTCGGAATAAACATCCGTCTCGTAAGTGCAGGCTTTGCCACTGCGCCCAGTATGCCTTTGCTATTGGACTCTCATTAGCCATTTCTTGCCAATCTGGACGTATGCCCTGCTCCTTGTATTCCATAATCTTTACGAGATCTGGGTCGTTCCGCTGATCTTCTTGCACTCGTTCGGTGGTCCATGACTCCTCCGGCAATATATTTGTAAGTCGTACGTCGACAATGTGCTCCTTGCTTTCCACTCGAGAACAATGTTTACATTCCATTTTGCAAGGACGACGAGATAGAGCATCCGCGTTGCCGTGATGTCCTCCTTTACGATGTTCGATGGTAAAATGATAACTCTGCAGCCTTTCAATCCAGCGCGCCAATTGTCCTTCTGGGTTTTTAAATTGCAATAACCACCTTAGCGCTGAGTGGTCAGTTCGTAGATGAAATGACTGACCGTACAAGTATTTATGGAAATACTTTACACATTCCAGTATTGCGAGCAACTCTCTTCGTGTGACACAGTAATTTCTTTCTGGCTTCGACAGGATTTTACTGTAGTAAGCTATTACTTTTTCTTGCCCATCTATGATCTGAGAGAGCACACCACCTATTCCATAGCCACTCGCATCTGTGTCCAACACAAACTTTTGACCAGGTACTGGATACGCTAATATTGGTGCTGAACAGAGTTTTTCTTTCAGCTGTTCGAATGCTTTCTGTTGGTCCTCGCCCCACACAAATGGTTTGTTCTTTCTTGTCAACTCATGCAGACTGCTGGCGATGTTTGCAAATCCAGGAACAAATCGTCTATAGTAGGTGCATAAGCCTAGGAAGCTTCTTAGCTCGTGAAGATTCGACGGAATAGGCCATTCTTGAACTGCTGCTACTTTCTCCTCGTCGGTACGTACCCCTTCTGTTGTTACTTTATGACCAAGATATTTAACTTCTTGCCTGAAGAGTGAACACTTTTTCATATTCAGTTTAAGCCCTGCTGATTGTATACGCTCAAATACTTCTTTCAACTTTTCCAGGTGGTCGTTAAAATCTTTTCCCATCACAATAATGTCATCGAGATACACCAAGCACGTTTTCCAGTGTAGTCCTCTGAGTACACGCTCCATCAAACGTTCGAAAGTAGCTGGCGCATTGCATAAACCAAATGGCATGACTGTAAATTGCCATAGACCATCGCCAATACTGAAAGCTGTTTTCTCTTTGTCTTCCTTACCAAGTTCCACTTGCCAGTAGCCACTTTGCAAATCAAGAGTTGAGAACCACTTCGCACCAGATAGTGTGTCCAGAGTGTCATCGATTCTTGGCAGTGGATAGCTGTCTTTTTTCGTAATATCATTTAGCTTTCTGTAATCCACACAGAATCGAGTACTTCCATCCTTCTTCTTTACCAGCACAACTGGTGAACTCCATGGACTCGCTGATGGTTCAATAACACCTTGTTTCTGCATATCGGAAATCAGCTTAATGGCTTCGTCTCTTTTGGCCAATGGAACTCGTCGTGGTGTTTGACGAATTGGTCTAGAATCACCGGTGTCAATGTGATGCTTCACGATGGTTGTTCGTCCTCCAGTTTTTCCATTTGAAGAGAAGATTGAACTATACTTCTCCAATAGTTGTAGAGCCTTTTCTTTTTGCTGTTTGGTAAGCACACCTGCCCATTCCTCCATCTGTGCTTTTATTTCCGCCTTGCCAGTTCCTGATCTTCCACTTTTTATCGACGAACCCTTTTCGCAGTCTACTACGGCAGTAACTTCCTGGCAATGACCAATCACCATTCCTTTCTTTACAACTGTAGATGTATTAGTTGGATTTAAAATTCGCACCGGTACTATTCCATTTTCTTTAGGTTCTACTAACGTCCTACCAAGTATGATGTTTTTATTCGTTATTTCTTTATCTGCTTCCACCAGCCACAACTTGCCTGTCCCATCATCCACATTCATCTGTGCCCATATCACCGCTTCTGATTTTGCTGGAACCTCTTGGCGTTGACATGCCAGTACTCGTTTGATGTTCCCACTACGCTTGTAACCGATGTTCAATGGTAGTTCGACATTTGCATAGTGCAGTATCCGTTGATTTAAATCTAACGTAAATCCGTTGTCAATCATAAAATCAACACCAATTATTACGTCATCGATGATGTCAGCCACAATGAATTCATGTTCCCACGTGTAATTTCCAATAGATACTCGTTTCTTTATCTTACCCAGAATTTGTGCATCCTCACCCGTTGCTGTACGCAATTTTATTCCCATTAAAGGCTCAAACCTCTTTACCAAATCGCTCTTGATTATAGAATGTGATGCACCAGTGTCCAGGGTTAACATGAATTCCATATTGTCCAATTTTCCATCAATAGTCAAGCTGCTTGGCACACGCTGTAGTTGTGAAATGTGAATGATGGGGCAACCCACTGTTGGAGTCAGTTCACGCCCCCCTGAACTGACTCGATTTAGTTTAACGATGGATTTGTGTTAGTGGAGCGATCGCTATCCACCTTATTCTCCTTCTTTTGTCTTCCTGGAGAATTGGATCTTGATCGCTTTCGTCGTAGACGGCAGTCACGCGCCATGTGTCCTGGTTTGTCGCAAATAAAGCACTTACCAGTAAATTTGTTTTCGCGTCGACCTGTTGTTCTTCCTTCAGGCTGCACTACAGATTTGAATGCTTGACACACTGCTTCAACCAGATCTGCTGTTTCTGTTTCTAGTTGGCGTACCCGTGGCATTGGTCGACACATCAAACTGGCGGCTTCAAACGTCAAGGCACTACTGACTGTTTCGGCATAAGTATTCCTTGGTGACATGACTAGGGCACGCTTTGTCTCTCCATCACGTATGCCATCTATGAAAGCCTCTATTTTGATTTATTCGACAAACTCTTCCGAATTACCGGAGAACGCTAGATGACATAAGCGCTCAATATCGGAAGCGAATTCCTGAAGGCTCTCATTACTCCGTTGCACTCGCGATCTCAATTCAACTCGATGTAATTGACTCTTGTATTCATTTCCATATTTTCGCTGGAGTGTGTCCATCAGTGACTGATAGCTACCACGATCTTTTTCTGGAACCATCTGTAACACTTCGGAAGCATTACCTTTTAATGCGACTATTAAAGCAGCAGTCTTGTCGCTATCATCCCATTGATTCTTCGAAGCTGTTGTCTCGAATTGAAGCTTGAAGATATTGAATGGCGTGCTTCCGTCAAATGTTGGTGACTTTAGTTTGATTGTACTTGAATCTCGAATCACTGATGTGGCTGGTCCATTTATTTTTAGTTGGTTGAGATCGTGCTGTAATTTCTCGAACTTATCTTCCAAATCATCTACATGTTCCTTTAAATCCGTGACCTTTTCATTAATGGTTCCGGAAATTTCCTGAAATCTAAGTTCAATTCCTTTTTGTAGATTTTCGATGACGTGTTCTTGGCGAGCCGAATGTTCTTGAAGCTTGGAGTCAATGCGAGATGCATTTTCTTGTAGCTGTTGTTGCTGCTGTTGCATCATGGTTTTCATGAATTCCATGAGTTGACCACTCGAATCTATTTTGCTCTCTTCCTCAGCGTGCACAACTGCTTGTATATCGGCTTCCTCGAAGAACTCATGTTCTTCTACATTAATTCCCTTAGCCTCCATAGCTTGCCTCAGCCTCACCAGCAGTTCCGCCTTTGCACCTGATGACGATAGATTCATCTCTACCAACAGCTTTTTAAGCTGGTCCACTTTTAGTTGGTCAATTTTCACCATCTTTACAGAATCCCACTTCTGACACCAATTGTTACGTTTTTATTCTGTGAACGTTTAATTCTATTTGAATTACCTTGTTCGATCACTGGATTCTGTTAATGATAACTGCAACACTTATTTTATACAACTATATACAGCAACAATTTATTTAATAATCTCTATTTACAATCAACACTGTTTACAATCAACTATTTACTATAACACTTAAATGTACTTGCAACTTTTGCCTCTGTATCAATGTTTTCGCAATCACGTTCTGAATTAGATTGATTGTCAATTCTCAACACTGGCTCTATTTATACTCTGTTGGCAACACCCCAGAATCTTCCTTTATCGAGATTCTTCTCTTCCTTTCTCGTTGGCTTGTTCTGGTTATCGCTTATTTCTTTTTGTTGACATTCGTTTCGATGCTGCCAATAGAGTCAGTCACAATAGTGATGAGTAATCAACTATCGATACTCGTTACAATATTGTAACGAGTATCGATAGATGATTACTCATCACTATTGTGACTGACTCTATTGGCAGCATCGAAACGAATGTCAACAAAAAGAAATAAGCGATAACCAGAACAAGCCAACGAGAAAGGAAGAGAAGAATCTCGATAAAGGAAGATTCTGGGGTGTTGCCAACAGAGTATAAATAGAGCCAGTGTTGAGAATTGAAATCAATCGAATTCCGAACGTGAATGCGCAAACATCTATACAGAGGCAAAAGTTGCTAGTACATTAAAGTGTTATTGTAAATAGTTGATTATAAACAGAGTTGATTGTAAATATAGTTTATTAAATAAATTGTTGCTGTATATAGTTGTATAAAATAAGTGTTGCAGTTATCATTAACAGAATCCAGTGATCGAACAAGGTAATTCAAATAGAATTAAACGTTCACAGAATAAAAACGTAACAATTGGTGTCAGAAGTGGGATTCTGTAAAAATGGTGAAAATTGACCAACTAAAAGTGGATCAGCTTAAAAAGCTGTTGGTAGAGATGAATCTATCGTCATCAGGTGCAAAGGCGGAACTGCTGGTGAGGCTGAGGAAAGCCATGGAGGCTAAGGGAATTAATGTAGAAGAACATGAGTTCTTTGAGGAAGACGATATACATGCAGTTGTGCACGCCGAGGAAGAGAGTAAGGTAGATTCGAGTGGTCAACTCATGGAATTTATGAAATCCATGATGCAACAGCAGCAGCAGCAACTGCAAGGAATTAATGCGAAGTTACAAGAACATTCGGCTGAATTGCGTACGGAAATTCAAGGAAATGCGTCTCGCATTGACTCCAAGTTTCAAGAACATTCGGTACGTCAAGAAAACGCTATGGGAGAATTCCAGAAAACAATTGACTCCAAGCTTCAAGAACATTCGGCTGAATTGCGTATGGAAATTCAAGAAGGTTCGTCTCGCCAAGAGGGCGTTATTAGTGATTTGCGTATGGAAATTCAAGAACATTCGGCTCGCCAAGAACACGTCATCGAAAATCTACAAAAAGGAATTGAACTTAGATTTCAGGAAATTTCCGGAACCATTAATGAAAAGGTCACGGATTTAAAGGAACATGTAGATGATTTGGAAGATAAGTTCGAGAAATTACAGCACGATCTCAACCAACTAAAAATAAATGGACCAGCCACATCAGTGATTCGAGATTCAAGCACAATCAAACTAAAGCCACCAACATTTGACGGAAGCACGCCATTCAATATCTTCAAGCTTCAATTCGAGACAACAGCGTCGAAGAATCAATGGGATGATAGCGACAAGACTGCTGCTTTAATAGTCGCATTAAAAGGTAATGCTTCCGAGGTGTTACAGATGATTCCAGAGAAAGATCGTGGTAGCTATCAGTCACTGATGGACACACTCCAGCGAAAATATGGAAATGAATACAAGAGTCAATTACATCGAGTGGAATTGAGATCGCGAGTGCAACGGAGTAATGAGAGCCTTCAGGAATTCGCTTCCGATATTGAGCGCTTATGTCATCTAGCGTTCTCCGGTAATTCGGAAGAGTTCGTCGAAAAAATAAAAATAGAGGCATTCATAGATGGTATACGTGATGGAGAGACAAAGCGTGCCCTAGTCATGTCACCCAGGAATACTTATGCCGAAACAGTCAGTAGTGCCTTGACGTTTGAAGCCGCCAGTTTGATGTGTCGACCAATGCCACGGGTACGCCAACTAGAAACAGAAACAGCAGATCTGGTTGAAGCAGTGTGTCAGGCATTCAAATCTGTAGCGCAGCCTGAAGGAAGAACAACTGGTCGACGCGAAAACAAATTTACTGGTAAGTGCTTCATTTGTGACAAACCAGGACACATGGCGCGTGACTGCCGTCTACGACGAAAGCGATCAAGATCGAGTTCTCCAGCAAGACAAAAGAAGGAGAATAAGGTGGATAGTGATCGCTCCACTAACACAGATCCATCGTTAAACTAAATCGAGTCAGTTCAGCGGGGCGTGAACTGACTCCAACAGTGGGTTGCCCCATCATTCACATTTCACAACTACAGCGTGTGCCAAGCAGCTTGACTATTGATGGAAAATTGGACAATATGGAATTCATGTTAACCATGGACACTGGTGCATCACATTCTATAATCAAGAGCTATTTGGTAAAAAGGTTTGAGCCTTTAATGGGAATAAAATTGCGTACAGCAACGGGTGAGGATGCACAAATTCTGGGCAAGATAAAGAAACGAGTATCTATTGGAAATTGCACATGGGAACATGAATTCATTGTGGCCGACATCATCGATGACGTAATAATTGGTGTTGATTTTATGATTGACAACGGATTTACTTTAGATTTAAATCAACGGATACTACGTTATGCAAATGTCGAACTACCATTGAACATCGGTTACAAGCGTAGTGGGAACATCAAACGAGTACTGGCATGTCAACGCCAAGAGGTTCCAGCAAAATCAGAAGCGGTGATATGGGCACAGATGAATGTGGATGATGGGACAGGCAAGTTGTGGCTGGTGGAAGCAGATAAAGAAATAACGAATAAAAACATCATACTTGGTAGGACGTTAGTAGAACCTAAAGAAAATGGAATAGTACCGGTGCGAATTTTAAATCCAACTAATACATCTACAGTTGTAAAGAAAGGAATGGTGATTGGTCATTGCCAGGAAGTTACTGCCGTAGTAGACTGCGAAAAGGGTTCGTCGATAAAAAGTGGAAGATCAGGAACTGGCAAGGCGGAAATAAAAGCACAGATGGAGGAATGGGCAGGTGTGCTTACCAAACAGCAAAAAGAAAAGGCTCTACAACTATTGGAGAAGTATAGTTCAATCTTCTCTTCAAATGGAAAAACTGGAGGACGAACAACCATCGTGAAGCATCACATTGACACCGGTGATTCTAGACCAATTCGTCAAACACCACGACGAGTTCCATTGGCCAAAAGAGACGAAGCCATTAAGCTGATTTCCGATATGCAGAAACAAGGTGTTATTGAACCATCAGCGAGTCCATGGAGTTCACCAGTTGTGCTGGTAAAGAAGAAGGATGGAAGTACTCGATTCTGTGTGGATTACAGAAAGCTAAATGATATTACGAAAAAAGACAGCTATCCACTGCCAAGAATCGATGACACTCTGGACACACTATCTGGTGCGAAGTGGTTCTCAACTCTTGATTTGCAAAGTGGCTACTGGCAAGTGGAACTTGGTAAGGAAGACAAAGAGAAAACAGCTTTCAGTATTGGCGATGGTCTATGGCAATTTACAGTCATGCCATTTGGTTTATGCAATGCGCCAGCTACTTTCGAACGTTTGATGGAGCGTGTACTCAGAGGACTACACTGGAAAACGTGCTTGGTGTACCTCGATGACATTATTGTGATGGGAAAAGATTTTAACGACCACCTGGAAAAGTTGAAAGAAGTATTTGAGCGTATACAATCAGCAGGGCTTAAACTGAATATGAAAAAGTGTTCACTCTTCAGGCGAGAAGTTAAATATCTTGGTCATAAAGTAACAACAGAAGGGGTACATACCGACGAGGAGAAAGTAGCAGCAGTTCAAAAATGGCCTATTCCGTCGAATCTTCACGAGCTAAGGAGCTTCCTAG
The DNA here is from genome assembly GCA_963854835.1 of Megamerina dolium. Taxonomy (NCBI): domain Eukaryota; kingdom Metazoa; phylum Arthropoda; class Insecta; order Diptera; family Megamerinidae; genus Megamerina; species Megamerina dolium. The sequence continues at coordinate 59,544,191 of OY978528.1, read as the reverse complement.
GCTTATGCACCTACTATAGACGATTTGTTCCTGGATTTGCAAACATCGCCAGCAGTCTGCATGAGTTGACAAGAAAGAACAAACCATTTGTGTGGGGCGAGGACCAACAGAAAGCATTCGAACAGCTGAAAGAAAAACTCTGTTCAGCACCAATATTAGCGTATCCAGTACCTGGTCAAAAGTTTGTGTTGGACACAGATGCGAGTGGCTATGGAATAGGTGGTGTGCTCTCTCAGATCATAGATGGGCAAGAAAAAGTAATAGCATACTACAGTAAAATCCTGTCGAAGTCAGAAAGAAATTACTGTGTCACACGAAGAGAGTTGCTCGCAATACTGGAATGTGTAAAGTATTTCCATAAATACTTGTACGGTCAGTCATTTCATCTACGAACTGACCACTCAGCGCTAAGGTGGTTATTGCAATTTAAAAACCCAGAAGGACAATTGGCGCGCTGGATTGAAAGGCTGCAGAGTTATGATTTTACCATCGAGCATCGTAAAGGAGGACATCACGGCAACGCGGATGCTCTATCTCGTCGTCCTTGCAAAATGGAATGTAAACATTGTTCTCGAGTGGAAAGCAAGGAGCACATTGTCGACATACGACTTACGAATATATTGCCGGAGGAGTCATGGACCACCGAACGAGTGCAAGAAGATCAGCGGAACGACCCAGATCTCGTAAAGATTATGGAATACAAGGAGCAGGGCATACGTCCAGATTGGCAAGAAATGGCTAATGAGAGTCCAATAGCAAAGGCATACTGGGCGCAGTGGCAAAGCCTGCACTTACGAGACGGATGTTTATTCCGAGCATGGGAAAGTGTGGATGGAAAAATCACTAATGATCTTCTAGTGGTACCCAAGGCGAGAATAAATGAAGTGATAGCTGAGTATCACAATGCCTCCAGTGGAGGGCATTTGGGAATCACCAAAACCGTCGAGAAAATAAAGAACCGATTTTATTGGGTTGGATGTCATGACCATGTCGCTGATTGGATTCGGAAATGTAAGCAATGTGCAATGGCCAAAGGTCCCACTAAGAAAAGTCGAGGTAAGATGCACCAATACACCGTGGGTGCTCCATTTGAGCGAATTGCTATGGACATAGCTGGGCCATTTCCAATAAGCAACGCAGGAAACAAGTATGTTCTGGTGGTTATAGATTACTTCAGTAAATGGCCTGAAGTATACCCCATTCCAAATCAGGAAGCTAGTACAGTTGCGGATGTATTCGTCAACCAATGGGTTACTCGTTTTGGTGTACCGATGGAGTTACACTCAGACCAAGGTCGAAATTTCGAATCAGTTGTATTCCAAGAGATATGCCGTATGCTGGGTATATACAAAACTCGTACAACACCTTTGCATCCACAATCTGATGGCATGGTAGAACGATTTAACCGTACCTTGGAGGAATATTTGAGAAAAGTCGTAGATAAATACCAAAGAGACTGGGATGTACATATACCAATGTTCCTCATGGCATATCGATGCGCACAACATTATACGACGGCTACTACACCGGCAATGGCAATTTTTGGAAACGAGTTAAGACTGCCAGCTGATTTAAAATTTGGAGTCGTAACACCAACGAGATCAACCGAAGGTAATTATACTAGCGAAAAGCGGGAACAGTTGGATGAAGTACATCGGTTCATCAGAGAGCGGTCGCAGATGATAAGCGATAAGATGAAGGCCAGGTATGACTTGAAAGCAAATTCAAAAGGGTTCTATGAAGGAGAGCTTGTAATGCTTCATAATCCACAACGAAAGAAAGGCCTGTCTCCTAAACTACAGACTCATTGGGAAGGACCATATGAGATTATAGCAAAGATAAATGACGTAGTGTATCGCATTCAACGTGCCTGGAATAAAAGAGCAAAGTTTAAAGTAGTGCACTTGGAGCGACTTGCGCCATATCGAGGGGAAGTATAAAAACTTGTTCGGGACGAACAAGGTTAAGAGGAGGGCAGTGTAACGAGTATCGATAGTTGATTACTCATCACTATTGTGACTGACTCTATTGGCAGCATCGAAACGAATGTCAACAAAAAGAAATAAGCGATAACCAGAACAAGCCAACGAGAAAGGAAGAGAAGAATCTCGATAAAGGAAGATTCTGGGGTGTTGCCAACAGAGTATAAATAGAGCCAGTGTTGAGAATTGAAATCAATCGAATTCCGAACGTGAATGCGCAAACATCTATACAGAGGCAAAAGTTGCTAGTACATTAAAGTGTTATTGTAAATAGTTGATTATAAACAGAGTTGATTGTAAATATAGTTTATTAAATAAATTGTTGCTGTATATAGTTGTATAAAATAAGTGTTGCAGTTATCATTAACAGAATCCAGTGATCGAACAAGGTAATTCAAATAGAATTAAACGTTCACAGAATAAAAACGTAACAATATGTAGAAAACGAAAAATGAGAGCAATAGAAAGAAACAGATGATAGAGTTGATTTGTTTGGAGTATGGGATGATTTCTTATTGAAATTGAACTAAAACATTTTGATAACAAACAATTAATTATTGTAAACAAATTAAATTTTAAGGAAAAATTGTGTTCCATGATAATTTAATTAATTCTTATTACCTACATAGGAGCATATGAAAGTATTTATATATGTGACATGCCGACTCAAATTGATTGTGTAAAGCTGCGGTTGGTTTACGTATGAAAATGCTCATTCTCAACTGTTTCCAGTGTATCTAAAAACATTTTTGGCTTTAAGTGAAAAACACAGGTATGTTATTTTTTTTAAGAAAATGCGAAAAAGAAGCAAAAAAATCGCCGATAATTGAAGAAAAAGTGAAAGAAAGGGATTCGAAGAGGATTCATAACAGACATTCGAAAACCTAGGTTTGCTGTTAAAACGCTGCCTATTAACAGTGGGATCTCATCTCATTACTTCTAAAGTCTCTGTTTCAACAAATGAAATATTAAATTGGACGGAGCTAAAATGAGGTTCAACATTTTTACACTCTTTATATGTATATTTTGTAATTAAAACTGTTTCACTTTTGCAGAATCGTCGTAATTTTCTATTTCATTATTTCGCTCATGCGCATTGTGTTGGGTTGTTAATTGAAAGCTTAGCTTGAGAGCATGTCAAGCAATATTCTTTTTATCATAATTTTGTCATTTGATGGCTGATTTGTAAATATTTTATATCATTAAACATAAATCTTGAACAGTTTTTCGATTGGTCGATTCAAAAATCTTCATAAAATCATTCAAATTAATAAAACGAATACCACAGATATACGATACCAATACCAAGAGAAGGTTGTAAAAATCGTCTATTTGATTTTTTAACCAATAGAGATCAGCTTCGATAAGAGAGGCATTATGAAGATACCTTGATTGCCCAAATCGGGCAATCTGAAGCCCATTAAATAAGGTTGTTTTTCCAAAGTAATTGATAATAATGTTGAGCGTTGAATTTTTTTAGTATTCTCCATGATGGTTGTGTGCCGTAGCTCAGTGGTTAGTGTGTTCGCCTTCTGATCTGTAGGTCGTGGTTCAATCCCCGGCTGGTTCAATATCGATAAGATTTTTCTTTCGAATGGTACCCACCTGTCGGAAACCAATTGGAAATTCTTCCGACAGTAACAACTTGCCATGAAAAAGCTTCTAAAAGAACTCTGTGACAAAGCTCAGAAAAAGTGATGTCACAAGTGTTCTGCCGTTCGGAACTGGTTAAAATAAGTAGGTCCTTCTAATACTGTCCAAATTTAAGACACACAACAGTAATGGAAGAGAAGCTCCGCCAATGAGCCCTTTGGGGCTTTAAGTGCCACATATTTATTTATTTTTTTTTATGATGGTTGTGTATATGTTTTGTATATAAAAAGGAAAAGAAGAATAGCTTTTCGTTTATAATAAAAAGTATTTATTGAAGTAAAAATATATATTCGTTAGCGTTACCGGCGCTCACGTTAAATTTTTTTTTTTCTTTTCTTCAAAATGTGTGAGCACCGACTTGGTTGAAAAATCCAAAAATATTAGAAACCAAATCTAATTGCGGCCTCCTATGTCGAAGGCTATGATCATTGAAAACCGGCGAAAAATATAAAAACTCTTTAACGATTCGATTTTCAATGAAAAGAGTAGTGTCGCATAACAGTGCATTATAACAGATAGACTGTAAGGAAATAATCGATTTATTTGTCCCCAAACTAAAGCTAAATTGTTTCTTCGCCAGATTTGCTGTTAAAACCGCTGTCTATTAATAGTGGGATATCTCTATACTTTTAAAGTCTCTGTTTTTACTGGTAATATTTCTACTAGTAAGAATTCGAAACATAGAAAAAACAGCTGTTCTTACTGGCAAGTGACAGAACTGAAGGACAGAACTGGAAATTACTAGTAAATCTTACAAATTTTCCGTTCGCGTAATTTTCACTTTGTTGTCATATTTAGAGAATATTTTTCTTACGCTCTTGAATCGTTTCGATAGAGAAATTTTACTAATAAAGTACGCGAACGGACCTTCTGTCTATATTTCTAAAGTCTCTGCAGTTACGAGCTTGCTGTTATCAACATTCACAAAAGCTCTTGGTAGAAAACACCTCCGGAAATTGACATATCGCTTTATGAGCTTTCAAATTTATTCTATAAGCCGTGTTGCCACCTGAAATTTCAACTGTAATGATTTATTATTTTAAAGAAAAAGCGAAAAAGAAGCAAAAAAATAGCCGATAATTGAAGAAAAAGAGCAAGAAGGGATTCGAAGAGAATTCATAACAGACAGAAAACCGAAGTTTTTACGCAAGATTTGCTGTTAAAACGCTGTCTATTAGCAGTGGGATATCTCATTACTTCTAAAGTCTCTGTTCTAAAGTTCTGATTGTATCTGCTTGTATAACTGGGACATAATTATGTTCTTAATGTTATGTTAGTAATTGTCAAAAATTTATATAAATGCAACCCTGAAACTTGTATCTATTTCATTTGGCATTAATTGTTACATTCATTTTTTGCTAATTTGCATCAGGAAATAGTTTTCTTTTCGTTTTTCTCCAATAGGTATTAGGAACGTAGCAATTATGACTTTTCTACGATACATATTTGGTCCAAAATTATACATGGAATATGGGATTAATCCTGCACAAGTATGTAAAATAGGTGTTTGTTCAAAGTGACTATCCATAAGCATTTATTTTAATAGAAAATGTACGAGCCAGGAGGTCTCGAGAAATTTGGTGATCAAGTCTTATCCACGGTAGAATTGTTCATAATATTCAAATGCATTTGGTTATACATATTGCTTCTTACCCACAATAGTTATCCTTCATGTGGAACATTGGATACTACACGTCACCACTGATTGTAACATTCTTGTATCGAAGAGGGTATCTGGTTGCTGAATCGATTCCATCGTTAGCAAAATTTACTACAAGTATTGGAATTATTGTGGTTATTTCACTGTGTATGAGAGGATTTGGACGCTCTCAATCTCGCTCATACCAAAAATTAATCAGAGCGCTAGATTTGTGTAAATCTGCAAACACTAGTGCAGAAGGTAAACGTGCCCTTCGCTTATTTGATTTTGATTTCCGTTCATGGGATGTTGATTTCGATGTAGCAAGTGTTCAAGGGTAATTTCATCAACGCAGTAAATAATAAGGACTAAAAACATTGCTATTTTTTTAGTGATGGCTCTAAAAAGAATGCAAGTATCCACGAATCACGACCTATACGCTGGGCTACATTGCCGTGCAGAATACTAGCCTATGCAGCCATCCACACTTTTGGTATACGTATGATATATCCAGGATCAGTTAAATTGCTGCAGACCTATATGCGTAAGTTTGTTTCGAATTGAATAGAACAAACCGCGACTTTGACAAAATAATTATGATGTAGGACCAATGTTGGTGGCTGGTCGTGCAAAGCTGATTGAGGAGGAAAATGCCAAACGGTATAAAATTAAGACAATTGATCAGAACGAAATTGATACCATATTTGTTGACAATCGTAAGAACGTATACAATGGTAGAACTCTTGTAATATGCTCTGAAGGTATGTTATGAAATTCATAATTAAGAATATTGAAATAGTGGTCAATTGCGAAAGGTAATGCTGGATTCTATGAAATTGGAATAATGGGAACTCCAATCGGACACAAATATTCAGTGCTTGGCTGGAATCATCCCGGTTTCGAAGGCAGCTCTGGTCAACCGTACCCAGACCAAGATAAAAATGCTATTGATGCTGTGGTACAATTTGCCATATATAGTCTGGGTTTTGCTGTCGAGGATATCATTTTATATGGGTGGAGTATTGGTGGTTACAGTTCATTGTATGCTGCTACATGTTATCAAGACGTTAAAGGAGTGGTATATTGATCTGAAATATTGTATGTGTAACAATCATATTTAAATTAGTTCATTTTAGGTGTTGGATGCTACATTTGATGATGTATTACACTTGGCTCAACCGCGTATGCCAGAAAGTCTCGCCGGTATTGTGAAAATAGCTATACGAGATTATTGCAATTTGAATAATACTGAATTGATTCAAAAATACAATGGACCATTCCTTCTAATACGCCGGACTAAAGATGAAATCATTGCGGAGTGAGTATTGACGATTACGCGTGATGAAAACGTCTAATATTCAATATTCACAATTTTACTACCACTCAATAAAGCGATAATGTCATTGAAACCAATCGAGGAAATTACCTAATTACGTCAACACTCAAATATCGCTACCCCAACATATTTAAAACACCACAGTTGAATCGCATAAAGATAATCTTATCGAAACGGGTGGAAACTAAGCATTTCACAAGTATGAATCTTGCATTGAGTTTTATAATCGATATTAACCAAATTTAACATATTTTAGCCACCGATGATGACCTTTGTTTATCCCGTTTAATAACGTATGCATCGGATTTGGGTAAATCTTATCCTATGTATATTGGAGAAGATTACTCTGAGGAAGTACGCACTCAAATGGCCGAATTTTTGGTAAGCGAAATTATACACAATATTATCTATAGTTAAATTTAACTTAATATTCAACTTGCAGTTGAGGAATCATTTTCGCGATTACAATTCTACACATTGCACTCCATTGCCAGGCGATTACTTTAGCGTCCCCTGGGACATACCAATTGAACATGGTTTCGTGTTTACTTAAATATATTTTTAATGTTATTTCGTTGAAATATTTGGCATATAGGAATGCATTTAGCTTACTTCTTAATTATTAACAATAATTTTAACTTTTTGGGACACTGTGTTGGAGCTAAAAAAATAAAGGAAAATTATTTCAGGAAAATTTTATCAATATCAAGATAATAAATATACATATTAATAAATTAGAAAATAGCAAATGTAATAGTTATATATGTTTTGTATGATTTTTAAACGATTGATTGTATTCTCCTATCTACTATCGTTGGGACATGGCCTCTGGGATTTTACTGCCATAACCAGCTTATTAAGTAGATCTCAAAACGATGCCGACTGTTCTGAGAATTTTGATGGAAAAGCGACAAAGAATCTTTGCGATGAGAACAAGCTCTTACTACAATTAGCACGTCTCTATATAACCAGTCCAGAACGAATTGTATTGCTTTTAGCAGCAAACTCCTTAGAGGATACGTGTGAAGATATTTTAAATGTATTGCAACGTCTTAATACAACGCAAACTGCATGCGACCCACTACCATCTGCTAATCTGTATGTGAAATTACAGAGAAGTTTGGAATATTTTTATTCATTTGTATGCGAACACGATGAGAATTCAAGGAAAAAACGTTTGTATAGCAAAAATACTGGGACGACAGCAAAATCATCACATATATGATTACAGATATAAATAACTATCATGATTGCCTAAGAGAGCTTCGTGAAGATTTAATCGATTGTGAAGGACCACCAGATTGGTTTGAGAAAAAAAATAAAACAATTGTTTGCCAGTAAATACCAATATTCACATGAATAATATTTGAATATGTTCTCCATTTTCTTTCTTCCAGATATTTCAACGACATAATTAATTGCAACTACATAAAAGCCGCGTTATTGTGCGGCTTAACTCCGGCACTATTATTACGTACTTTCTCTAATGAAGTGTTCAAAAAGGTTATTCCGGTAAGAAATCTAAATATCACTATTTTATATACGTCCGTCAATGTACATACACACAAAAAATATGATAATTCATTTCAGAAATATAATTAGTGTTGCAATAATGTAGAAAATAGAAATATTTGTTTTTTGTTTATTTGTAGTTCAGGTGTAAAGTGTCGCGTTCACTGCCTTATGTGGAGGATCCAATGCCATCGGTTGCAAACCAGCAGCCGTCTGTAAATCCCACTATTATAATTTTCATTTATTTATATTTGTATATTATGCTATATTTCATTGAATAAAAATACTACTAGCATTGATACTCTTAGTTTTATGAATTTTTCTTAGAGCCCCCAAAACCAGAAAAGCCCATAATCGCTGCCATATCCTCTGGTAAACTTCCATTGAAAACGCCATCCTCTTCATCTGCTTTTCGTTTACGTTCTTTCCGTTTCTCCTTACGGTGCTCTTTGTAGCGTTCCTCTTCCTCTTTGGCTTCTCGCAATCGTCGCTCCAACTCATAATCCTTTTGTTTTTCTTCCATCTTTTTCTTGTTAGCTTGAAAACGTTCCTTTACTTGGTCCACTGTACTGCGTTCAACTTTCATGGACATTCCCAGATTACGTTGGTGCTTTTTACCATTTATATGATCCAGAAAGTTTATCGAATCTTTAACAACACAATCGCATACATTGCAGTAGTAGCCACCAGATTGCGATGTCGGTGTGTTTTTATTAATAACGACACTTTTCCCCAATTTACTATCTAAGTCCACTTTATAATCACGCCTTTTCAGATTTTCTCTTTGGGTTGGTTCTACAGAAGACAATAGACATTTAGTCCTTATGCTTTTTGCAAGAAATCTACCACATACCTTCATCTTTTTCATTGGATTTGGCTTGATTTTGAAGACGTTCCTGGGCAAGCCGCTGATATTCCGATTTGTCCCATTTTCGCCGATGATCATCTGGTCTCATTGACATTTTAAATGTATGCTTATTATTAGATGCTATGCAAAATATAAATATTATGAGTATATTAAGTGTAAATCGTTCTTCCTTATAGCTTTTGTTTTAATGTTTGAGTGTAATATGTTCTCCTTGTAAAATTAGTAGTTGTTGCCAATGGCGTAGGAAAAACATATGGGCTGTTTTTTTTTTAATGATTCCGGATAAAAAATGATCGGATAGAACAGTGCTGCCGTTTTCATTTCAATGGTAGTGTTTCACGATACTGTAAATGCTACTACTACGCAAATCATACACAAAAGTCATCTAGTCTTCTAGTTTTCCTTCAAAGGCCCACTGTAAAAATGTTGAAAGGCGGAAAAGAGACTTTTCGACACACACAATTTTCAACTTTAAGGCGTCATTACTTCAAAAATAAACCACAAGATTTAGGAGCTATTGATTTATAAGACCGAAAACGTGCTGGTAAGTTTAAATGTTTAAAAAATTTGTTGAAGAAACCTCAAAAAGATAGCATTTTGAATGTGTCACCTACATTTCTTAGTGCCTGCCACAATAGCCTGCCCAGCCATTACTGTGCGAGCGCGATAGATAGAAAAGTTTTATTTTTTCTTTGTTTTTGAAATTTTCTTTGGGAATAAAAATTTTAAACGCATTCTCATATTTATAGCTTTGGAAAGCTTCCAGTCTACTTTGTATTAAAAAAATATTATAAATAATTTGTATATTTTATTCGAATAATTTTATTCTGATTAATAAAAATTTTTGAACGTACGATTAATTGCACAGCTCTACTTTATTCCAAAATTTCAATACCACTATATTATTTCAATTCAAATAAACCGGCGCAATTGCACTAATATGAACACGACGTTCAGGCCAATGTGGACAGGCACTTAAACTCTAATTGATCTATCTTGACAAATAAACAACACATTCGGACACCTGTTAGGCTGTAGATCAAATTGTATTTCAGTGTATTTCACCATCCTATACAATACTTATGTGAAGATCCCATTACTTGCAAGTGTTGCGAGATTTCTAATTTCACAATTTTCAGCATCAGTGCTATTTAAATTCAAATATATATATCAGAATTTAGGATCGATGTTTGCAAGTCGGTATTCGGAATCCATATTCCCGAAAGTTACACTTTCTTTGACACCTGTTAAACTTTAGATCAGTTAGCTACAAAAATTAAAGTTCACTAACCGAATCATATTTCATGGTATTAGGGATTTTTTTGTGTTTTCACATTGTCAAGTACATTATCGTTTTGGTTTTGGTTATCGCTTAGGTCGCATAGTATAGAAAATGCTGTACTTTAGTGTTTGTTTTTTGTTTACTTATAAAACAATAAAAAAATAGCAAACATCAAAATAATTTTTTAAACTTATATTTTTCATCCACCTGAATTTTAAATAATAGAAGCTGTGATATTTGCAGCGATGAAGTAAGGGGAAGAAAAGAAAAGACAGTAAACATACGATTTTTATAATTCTTATATGTCACGCTCAGTAGAACATCTACTTTTCTATTCGTTTCATTCTGAGTAAAACATATATATACATATATTCATCGTACTGAATAGGTAAAAATTTGCAAATACTGAATCTTGTTTATTCGTTAATACCCTAAAATTAAATGAAATCATTCCTGAAAAGAAAGTATGCTTGTATGTGTGCAGCGAAAGGTGTTGGTAGTAAAACAGACGCACAGTCTTGCAGTAATAAACAAGTGGACAGAAGCTGTTGATTTTTTAAATCATCACTTAGTATAACAAATATATTGTATTATTTTCACGTGTAATTAACACCTTTAAGTTGATAAGAAATTCAATAAATTTTGTGTTCTAAAAAATATGGGTTGTGCTGAGAGCAAGGACAACGATGAGCCGCATCAGGGTAATCGTCCTAAATATCGTACGTGTACTGATGTATTTTGGTTAGCACTCTATATAATATTTTGGCTTTTTTTGGTAAGTTTAAAATGTGTAGTTCGAATGTGTTTTGTTAAATATGCATTTAACAAAAGTGAAAGTCTTATGGAGCCGCCTATTTTTCTTTGAATTTGTTTTTTTTTTTTTGCACAATGAGTCAAATTGATATATGTTATGCATGCAAACTGTTGAATGGCGTCATGCAGAAAAGTTATATACATAGATGATGAAGATGAATTAGCTTAAGAAATAAATTGATACATTATAAATTTTACGGATTAGAAGAAAGAATTGAATCATTTCAATTGTGTCATCATATCTATATACATACACATACCTAGAAGAGCATATACGAACAAAAAGTAATACATATATACATTAATGCCTGATGATATACATAATCCCTTTAACACAATAGAAACCATCCTTGATTCGATATACATATGAACGCACCTTACCAAACCCTATTTTAGTTAATTATGTAAATTTAGCTAAATGGCTCATGTTTGTTATTTATGCTTAGTGTGTATGTACAAAAGTATGTTCATTTTATCCACTTAATTGCTGTGACTGTGATAAATAAGAATAAAGAAGAATATTCCTAAGTATATATGTATCGTATTAAAGCTACGTGGGAGTGTGAGAATTACATGAATATAAAGTGCAATGTACTAAGAGAATTACTTAGTATATAAGTTTATTAAACTTAATTAATATTGTATAGCACGCATGTAAACATTAATTTATTTCTCTATTTTTGCTGTAGGTCGTTATTGCCATATTTTCGTTTGTCTATGGAAATCCATTACGTTTGATAAATGGATATGACTCCTTTGGGAATACTTGCGGTGTTAAACGAAATGAACGATACTCGAATTTTCCCCTGTCCGGCATGAATACTATTGATAAGCCAGAATTATTTTATTTTGATGCGAAAGAGCTGCGCAAATCTATTAAAATATGCGTCAAAGAATGTCCAAGAAAGTCGATACAAAACCGCCAAGAATTGTATAGATATTACACCGATACACAAACGAAACTGTGCCGATATGATTTCGATATGAATTTGATTGCTGGTGGAAATACGAATGATTTCGATAAATTCTTTAATTACTTGGGACCATGTCCAAGCTTTCCCATTTATGAGAGGTGGGTATATATTGAAAAAACATATATGTATATTATCGTAGTAATATATTCATATAATTTGCATATTATTGCCATAGTTCTCCAGTACTACATCGATGTATGCCAAAGGGAAAGAATGCACCAGTAAAGGATTTATACAAAATGTTGAACTCTTGGGATGTGGCTCAGCAATTTCTAGCTGATATCTATTCAACTTGGCACATTATTGCCATAATATGTGGCATTGCGTTGTGTAAGTAATGATATTCACTGCTTAGATGACAAAGAATTACATTTTCAAATTTCTAATAGTAATCTCCATTGGACTGGTCACACTCATGCATTGGCTAACACAAATTGTATCTTGGCTTATTTGTGTGTTAGTTATAGTCGCCAGTGTAGCACTGACAGTAACTTTATGGTATGCATATTATCATATACGTCACGATAAAGATCTTAATATCCAACACTCTATGTTGGAAGAATTTGTGCGCAATGAAAAGGCTGTATTTGCACTGGCCGTAGTGGCAACAATAACTATGGTAATAATGTGCATATATAACTTGCTGGCTATACGAATAATGTTTATACAATATTTATCTCTGCTAGATAATCTTAATTGTTGTGATATACTTTCTGAAAAGTAAACTATCTGGTTTATCGGCATTATTCGAAGAGGCAGGCGAATGCATGATGAGTCTTCCTGGACTTTTGATAGCTCCACTCTTGGCACTTATCATTTTAGTATTGTTTTTAGCATTCTGGATGCTTGTTGTTGTTTGTATTGTGACCGCAAGTGCTCCCGGACAAAGTCCAATAGCACCATTTGATAACACGGCTTCAATTCATTTGCCAGTTTCGAATACTATTACAGCGAGAAACAACACCGACATGAATTACCGAAGTGAGTATTATGAATGATTGTGTGAATTAAATGATTTTTCCCCTATTTCTGTCTTACAGCAATATTACGCGTTGAATATACAGAAGCTAAGACTATACGCAGCATGTTTTGGATATATGTTATCGGTCTCATTTGGGGTACTGAATTTATATTTGCATGTCAACAGTTTGCACTAGCAGCTGCTGTGGCTTACTGGTACTTTAATAAGCCAACAACAACTCCCACCATTTATGCAATTACCAGACTCGTCAAATATCATCTGGGTACCGTGGCAAAAGGCTCCTTCGTAATAACGATTTTCAAAATACCTCGTCTGATATTAACATATCTATATGCAAAGTAACTTGTATTTTTTTTTTTTTATAATATTACTAATGATAATGACGATTGACAATTCTTATTTCTCTATGTCGATTTTAGATTGAAAAAGGGCGAAGATAAAGGATCTGAATGTGCTGCTTGTTGTTTGAAATGTTGTATTTGTGGTTTCTGGTTATTGGAAAAATTCATACGATTTCTCAATCACAATGCATACACTGTGGTTGCAATTGAATCGATAAATTTTTGTCCGGCAGCTGGAATTGTAAGTGATTTTTTATCGTGTTTGCACATTTCTTAATCGGTGTTTATTTATTATTCAACTGGCTACTTTTAGGCTTGGAATGCAATGGCAACAAATGTTTTACAAGTTGCCACTATTAATAGTGTGGGCGATTTTGTTCTCTTTCTTGGCAAGGTAGTTGTTGCCGCACTTTGTGGACTTATCGGTTTATTCATGTTGAAGGATCGACCTGAATTGAACTTCTATGTGGCGCCAGTGATAATAATCATTATTTTCTCGTTTTTCATTGCGCATATTATTCTCTCGCTGTTCGAAGTAAGACCATTAATTGAGTGTGAAAAGCATTTATTTGATCAATAATCACAATGTTCTTCTTTCAGATGGTTGTTGACACTTTGTTTTTGTGCGTATGTGAGGATAAAACAATTAATGGTCGTGCCGGCCGTTGGGCTCAAAGCAATTTGGCAAAATTACTTGGCGAGGAACCTCTACAACCTGGCGAAGAACCACCTATACAAGTGGTAGAAATGATGCCGATTAATAAAGAGCCATTTAGTATGCGAAAGGCCTCAACAGTAGTGGATGCTGCATCTGATTAATTTCAAAGCGCTTCTTTTGCATTTCTTTGGTGTAGCTTTTCCAATTTCATATGTGAATGCATAATTATGGACGCACAATATTTTACTTGAACAAATTATAATTATTCATAATTATAACTAAAAAGCTTATGCTCGTGTTTGTAACACTTGATGGCATCATTAGTATAAAGAACAAACGTACAAAGTAATAAAGCATCTATATTTTGTATTATTCTGCTTATTTATTATTAAAGATTTAATTATAACTATTAAACAATGTCTTCTGTGTCAATTTTCTTCTTTTGTGCCTTTACTTTAGCTTTCTTCTTTTCGATAACATCTTTGATGGTCTTCATTTGTTTCTCTTTAATCTTTAGAGTTAACGCATCTTTAGATTTTTTAACGGTTGTCTGTTTCTTTTTAGCTTTTTCTGTAAATTAGTTGAAATATATTTATTGATATGAAGTACAATTCACACAATTTTAGCATATTCTCTTACCTGCCAGCAGTTTGGCTGTTTGTATTGCGTCACGACTTTCAAATAATTCGTCGTTTTCAATACCCTCATATGCATGCTTGGGACGTGTAGCTTCTTGATGAACCTTCTGTTCTAGACGATTAACATACTTTTCCTTTGCCATCTTCTTTAACATTTGACGTTGTCGCGCTGGGCTAACATATTCGGAATTCTCCCATATTGTCGTACCGGTATAAGAACCTTCAAAGATTTTCACCGGGTTCATAACGAAACGTGGACCAACTTCTGCTAGTCCACCATCTTCCGATAATATTTGAAAGTTTCTAAACCAAATTCGATTATCGAGGTATGTAAACGTATATACATGATCGATAAATGGCTGACTCTTGGGATGATGATTCGGTACTGAGAATATTTGTGTAAATAGCTCTTTAAGTAGTTTCAAATATGGAACCACCTCAAATTGTGAATCAAATGATAGAAGAGGTCGCGATCCGCGAAGACAATTTCCCGTCATCTTCAGTTCGGCCATAGTGTGTATGTTCTCAATGAGGAATTTAGCTGACGGCCCCATTGGAACATTTGAAAGCCACATATATAGGTCACGTTTCCTGCGTCCCTCAAATAATACGCACTTGTTGCAATGTTTCATCTCGCACATTTCATTAACTACAGATAATGTTTTGGAGCGTTCCATTTTCGATTCAGGTCTATGGTGCGGCATAAGTGTTTTTATATCACGCATAAGATGACGATCTCTATGATTAATACCTCGAGCAGCAAATACAAGTACACGTTGTTTGTTTATCCATTTTTCCTGCAACAATATATTAGAATTAAGTAGGAAGAAATAGATACCTCGAAAACATGAAGATACTTACTCTTTTAGGAATTGTTGCATCAGAAGGCCTTTGTGGTGGCAGTGGAGGATTTTCATCCATTGGAACTATTTCAAGCCCTTCAGATTTCTTTTTCTTTTGGAATTTACGACCCATCTTCTTGTATCTTTCACAAAATAAATACAATCCTTGTTAACAATCGTTTGTTAACGAAATGCAATTATATGAAACATGTGCGCTGGTCCAACTTCAGGTGACAGAGTTGTAATTGCCTAGTGCTACAAAGTACAAATTGCAGGGTGGTAGGATAATACTGTCACTTTTATTTCAAATCTTTAGTGCGATTAGTCAACACGTACGGTAACAGAAAGTAAATTTTGGTAAAAAAAATCGGAGTACGATTAGTCAACACGGATAGCTGAGTCCCTATACTATATAGCTAGGAAAGAGATAGATATGTTTAGTATAAAATATAAATATGATAGAGAGCGAGGAGAATGACTCTCATATGCTTCGTAGAAAATCTAATTTCTACAGATTCCAACGTTACGTTACCTAGATGACGTATAAAAAAATACTAAATAAAGCATAAAAAAATTGATGAATAAAATAAAAAAAAAAACAATCATGGTTATTGAGATACGAAAATACCTCCAAATTGATTTTTTGCAAATATTTACTAGTAAATGGACTGACTTGGATATTCTTTACCTCTTCGCATTAACAAACACAGAAATATAGTGTACCCACAGGCCACAAATCAGTGTCATACCGCTTTATTCTGCTTTTTTGTGCCAATGAAGGAGGCGATTGGAAAATGTTTGATATATAATTGATAAAGATAATAATTGTATAAATAAATAAGAAAAAACGGAGAAAATTAAGATTATTTTAATCAATTAAAACTATAGTGCTTAGTTATTTATACTTTAACTAGCTGCCGTGTGATGTTGCCTCGATCACTTTCTGAATGGAATTGATTTATTTGTCAATAACTTTCCCATAATTCACGGTTTCTAGCGCTGCTCTTATGCTGCATCATCATTCTCAACAAAATCACGTCTTCCAAATAATCCAATTGTAATTTTTGTATTATATTTTTTTAGTATATTGTTTTCGGAAATTTTTTGTGCACTGATATTGAATTTATTCTGATTTAATAAAAACATTAAAAAATTTCGCTTGCTAGTTTATTCACCTACTATTGAAAACAAGAATAACCTTGTCTAGTTGTGGCAAAATTTGCGAAAGTAATATGGTGCTATGGAAGCTGTGCTTTTTTACTTTGCATTACTCTACAACCATTGTGATTGCAGCCTAATTGCATATTGTATTGTTTTTTTTTATCGATAAATTGGAATCAAGAGAACCCTGTAAAAAAAACAACAGAAACCGATAAAAACTAGTTTACACATCACCAACGCCGGTGTACATATTTTTCGTATCGCCATTTTTGTCTATAATTGCAGCATTTTTCTAATTGTGCG
Source organism: Megamerina dolium (assembly GCA_963854835.1). Classification (NCBI taxonomy): domain Eukaryota; kingdom Metazoa; phylum Arthropoda; class Insecta; order Diptera; family Megamerinidae; genus Megamerina; species Megamerina dolium. Next base: position 59,527,207 of record OY978528.1, on the reverse strand, counting down.
ATATAAAATTGTTACTGCGAGACTATTTTTAAACGTTTGTATTCCAAATAAATTTATACTTAAATTTTGAAAAGAATGTCAGATTATCGTTCTCATTCCCGGGATGGTCATCGTGGAAAAGGTGGTAAGTATTCAGTGTTGGTTGAGGAACCATTTGTTTCCATATATAATTGTTTTAATTACTCTTCAGATTATTCCAACGATGATGATCCACCAATGTCGCGTCTATTTATCATTTGCAATAAAGCACATACAGAAGAAGATTTTCGTGAAGCCTTCTCCCAATTTGGAGAAATAGAAGATATTTGGGTAGTTAAGGATAAGCAAACACAGGAAAACAAAGGTATTGCATATGTTAAATATGCAAAAACTTCAGATGCTGCTAAAGCACAAGAAGAGATGAATGGAAAAACAATCGGAAAGACTGATCGAACACTTAAAGTCCTTGTAGCAGCAAAGTAAGCATTTCTAGAGTTTTGATTAAATATTGATGCATATCTCGCCATATATCATACTAATATTTGTTTAAATATAGTCGCAATCAGGGTTCGAACAAATCGGATAACGAGCAGGAAAAGTATGTTCGACTATTCATTGTTATATCAAAACAGGCAACCGAGGAAGAAATTCGCGATGAATTCAAAAAATATGGTGCTGTAGAAAGTGTTACCATTGTAAGGGATAAAACTACAGGAAATCCTAAGGGTTTCGGATATGTAAGATTTTCAAAGTATGTATATTGTTGTTTGTGTGTAACGCTATCTTGTGGTCTTGTGGCCGACGATAAATATATTACAAAAATCTTGCATCCAAATATAGGTTCTACCACGCAGCAGTGGCTTTTGAAAACTGTCCCTCGAAATACAAAGCAGTATTTGCCGAACCAAAGGGTTCCACACGAAATCAACGTGATCAATATGGTCGAAGTGCGGATGACAACAACACAGGAAGTACTAACCGTGGTAATAGTGGTGGTGGTGGTGGAAATAATTATAATGGTGGAGGATACAATAACGATTGGAATTGTTCCTTTAATAATGACATGGCTGCGTTTTTACGCATGCAAAACGTACCTGTTGCTCAGCCAACGTGTCTAGAAGTGATTGTAAGCAACTGCGTGAACCAGGACCAATTGTGGCGACTCTTTGATATAATCCCAGGTTTGGATTACTGCCAAATAACGCGGGAATGTAAGTAGTGTACAAATACAAACGTACAAAATAGGGCGTTGGTAACGCTATGATTTCAGATGGACCTAGAACTAATGAAGCTATTGTTGTTTACGATAATCCAGAAGCAGCGATATATGCCAAGTATGCCTGAATACAATACGTAAACAGATATATGAATGTATGAATTTTTCAAACTTAATTATTTCAGGGACAAATTACATGGCATAGAATATCCTATGGGTGAACGTATTATAGTTAAAGTAAATGGAATGACTTCAACGAGAATGGATACATCGTTTATTGATAGTAATACAAAATCATTATAAGATTTAATAAATCGAATGAAAATGAATTTAATTTGTAGAGCGTACTAAGAAGGACTCCATATGCAATGTTGCATTACCACCCGCACAACCTCTAGCATCGTCTGAGGCAACAGTAGCTCAACGGCTCTTTATAGTGTTGGCATCAGTAAGAGTGCACTACATTATCCATTGAAAATAAATAAGTTTTGTAAATACTTATTTGGATCTTGTTTTTTAGAATCTTCCACAATCGATATTAAAGAATGTTTTTTCTTGCTGGAAAGGTCTTATTGATGTATATCTATTGCCTAATAAAAATTGTGGTTATGTTAAATATGCCGACAGAGAGAGCGCACAAAAGGCAATACAAATTTTGAATGGAGCCGAAATATGCGGGACTAAAATTAAGGTAATTCGTGATTTATAATATGACTTTTTTAAAATGGAAATATTAGTAATGTGAAAAACTCTTCGTTATTTAGGTCATGGAAGCAGAAGAACGTGCTACTGGAGATGGTGATGACAGTGGAAGGAAACGACAGCGAAGAAACTAAATGTAAGCTTTAAAAAAAGTATTAAGTAATTTTTTCAATTGAATTATGTAGGTATATAGAAGTGTGGTTTGTGATTATGCTCACGGTAAGTAAAACATTATGATTTTTATAGTGAATGACCGATAATGACACTAGACGTGCAACTGAATTATCACAATTGATATACTTTATCTAATACATATTAGACTTACATTGTAGGATAATGCAAGTATTCTTATTTTTCTATTTTCACAGACATACAAAAACCCACTTACAACCCTAACTATTACGTTGAACTACTGAATAAAAAGCTAAAACGAAAAAAAAGAACTTACTGACTGGAAACAAGAACAAAACGGAAACACCACTGATTATACTAAAAGAAACAATAGAATGAAGAATACAGTTTCGGACCCAATGTCACACCTCAATTTCAAACAAGCCAATGACTAGACCACTGAACGCAGGAAACGGAAACACAAGCACGCAACGGCAAGCATTCACAACTCCAATAACATACAGAAACGAATTGAGTATTGAATATTACAAAATGGAATAAATAAAGAAAAAGGACCCAGAGGACGAAAATTAACCTATAAAAGAACGGTGCAACACATAGAACATATACTACATTACAATTTACCATTCACATACCTACGTCTTTAGACATTTACTTCAGTTCATTTATATACATTCGTATATTTTTAAACCTTGATTATGCACTTTTCAATTCAATTAATATATTCTCGCTGATATGGACGCAGCTATTAATGATACTTCTAGCCCTTTATATAGTAAGCAATAGCATTGAACAATAACTTTGTTATTGTGCAAAACTTTGCGCCAAAAGAATCAATAAACAATAAAATAAGAACACAACTAAAGAAATATTTGTTTTATCTTGCCTGTTGCGGGGAAGAAAAAATTTTAATGTAACGACTGCCCTTAATTCCAAAAAACCATCCACTCATGTTGTTGTTGTAACAGCATACTGATTCCACATACTATGTAAGGTGTGAATTAATTAGTATCGTTGCTCCATCCACTCATAGTAAGGTTATGGTGAAATAAAGATGATACAATGCACATTTCTTAAGGGGAGGTTCTCCTCTTTTTAGTCGAAAATGAAGCGAAATTTGATTGTTTACTGTCGGATAATGAAAAGACATATGAACGAAAGGTTTTGATGGTTTATTAAGACAACTTTTAAAAATACAAAAAAAAAATTTTGATGAAAAAATCTAATATTGCGGCCCCAAAATGGCGGATCGTGTCATCCTTTGAAAGCGAAGAGTCGTTCGATAACGTCAAGGTTGCAGCCCCTTGTAGTAAACTGAAATCAAAAACTTGTATTTTATATTCAAGTTAATAAAATTTCCTATGACATACCTATTTATAAAGAGTTTTCAAGTATAATTATCCAATTTATGCATAGTTAAAGAAAAATTTCGATTTTACCCTCTTCTCTTAAAGTTTTTTTTTGTTTAACGACAATTATTGAACAATAGTTTATGTTTATTTTAGGTATAAGTCATACGAAAAACCATACTCTTTCAGGAAAATTTTAGATGAAGTAAATCTGAGCAGTAGATCATGAGCTATGCTTGACGCTAGGATAAAAAAAATGCTTTTGAGATAACACGTTTAAAGTTAAAATGCTACATTGTACTCACATCAGCATCTTAGTCGGCTATTCTGGCTTTAGTGAGATAAATATGTTGTGGATCGAAAAATACGATTGCACAAATATTCTAAGCATTTATACCTTTCATCAAGAAAAAAAAAAGAGATCCTCCCCTTAATTAACAAAGTAGGGCAATCGTAATATTTGTTCGCATGTCATGGATAGAATATGTCAAAATTTTGTTTGGCAATGTCAAAATTGCTAACTGGTTAAATTCAAATATTTTAGTGTTTTTATATACTATATGTATATCTTTAATGATAAACGATGGTCTTTAACAAATTTTTTGATTATTTTAAATAAAGTTGATGTACTTATAATAAAATTAGTAATAATAGAAAAGGAAAAATGGACAAATGCATGTGATATGTTTGACCCTTTCACACGATTAGTGGGTTAATGTGATAAAATATTTTCGAATTGATCACATCTAGAAATATCCTTTCTGTTCTATTATTTATTATAAGTTAAGTCCGTATAATACTTCATTTTGTCTACATTTTTCTGTATTTTGAATGTATTAAAAAGCGCAAAATGTCACTGATAAAGAAGATAACAATATATGGTGTGAAAAGGACAACTATATGAATTAAGATGGAATTGTTAAATTCCTACAAAACATTGTAAACAAAAATTATTAAAACAATGACGGAAAACACAACTTTATTAACATTTACACGAATTATAAGTGTTTTGTGTTTTAGAATTTTTGATGTTTGGTACGTGTGATTTTGTATCACTAACACGTAATTTTTTGGATTATGTCAAACATATAATTATCGCATTTGCTCTAGTGAGACTAATGAGCAGTTCTGTCAGATTGACCATTTAACTGTCTCTTTCTAACACATTAGTTTTTGTACCTTTGAAATATATAGTTCTCTCGCTTATTCTAGTTGAGTGTAGTAAAAATACCCGTCAGCCAATTTAGTCATATTGAACATGAATACCTATCAGAACAAGCAAGTAGATCTGACCTAAAAATACGTAAACGCTAATTTATATATACGTCAAATCTGACATAGCAATTAGTCACTTGTAATGAAATGTTGGGTAAGATATGTAAATTGGTCAGAACTATAAACGTATAAATATGTAATTAAAAGACAAAAGTAATTTTCATTACTTGGATTACACATTTAAATTCATTTAATAAACAAAACTGATCTACACATTCCATTGTTTGAGCAAGTTCATCGAACCTTTAAAAATTTTAAACATTTTGCTCGTATAGTTTCTTCTCCTTGATCAAACAAATTTGTAAATGTCTTTTATTCATTTTAAAAATACTTTGATATTTCGATATAATTTATAATAATAAAAGCGTGTTAAAAATCCTTATTTAAATGATACAAATTTAATTTGCTTAAAGTAATCGAAACTACCACACTTGCTTTTTTTGTATTTTTCATAATCTTTTTAATGTAGCTTATGTATTATTATTATTATTATTATTATTATTATTATAAGAAATAAAGTAATAAAAAACATTACTACTATAAACTAGGAGCACTAGTAACAAGACCTTCGGCTCATTTATTCTAAAGTTACAGCTTATGTAATTTATAAAAATAGAAGAAAATTAAAATTTTTGAAGTAAAACTTCTTAGGCGGTGGTGTCGCAAATGGATTGTGAAATTTTTAAAGCAAATTTCGTTACATGAGTAGGAAGGAATATATTGCATAGAGAAAGGGAGAATGAGAAAGAAAGCAGAAAGAAATAAAACTTATGCGCAACGATACAAAGCAATAGATCATGATTCAATGATAGTGTGTGTTGAAAGATAATACAATACAATACAATATGTATGCACAACGATCTAAGAGCGATAGACACAAACAGCAGTCATACATGCCTCAAAATCAGACACAAACTGAGAATGTGTTATTACGCGCTCGCATCTGCATGGGAGACACATTCAAAAATAAAAAAGCTAGACCGGCCAAATAGAAACGCTAAAAACCCTAAATGGCCAAAAAAGAAGGTAATTATTTCCAGCCTCTTTACCATTTCATAAGTTTCACAAGTTTATATTTTATTTTTAACATGTATGTATGCAAGTTTGTAGTGTTATTTTATTATTATTAATATTATAATTTTGGACAGTATTTAAAGGGACCTACTTATTTTAGCCGGTTCCGAAGGGCAGAACTCTTGTGACACTTTTTCTGAGCTTTGTCACAGATTTCTTTTAGAAGTTTTTACATGGCTAATTGTTACTGTCGGAAGAATTCCCAATTGCTTACGGACAGGTGGTTGCAATTTGCAATCTCGAACCTTTTGTCAGTAAGCCAATATACTTGAATTTGTTTGCTTGTATATCCTGTAATAGAAACAAATATTCCGCGCAACACAGCTGACTATTTAACAGAAGTGAATAATAATGGCGCCGAATATGTTGGACTAAATGTGATCCTGCTAGATGATAATTCTCATAAAAAATTATGTGTTTAATATTTTTTTTTTTTTTTTTTTTCTATATCTCTGGAGATTTTTTCATGTGGTTACAAACATCTAACCGAAATTAATATACCTATGCAGTGTATAAAAAGCTAGTTTGAAAATAAGAAAGGGCTAGAAAAAGCCACGAAGCTAAATCCTAAATTTCGAAACTAAACGACAAAAGAAAGACCTAGCCTAGACTCGTTACAATAAATATAAAATGGCCAAAAATGGTAAAATATTGTAACGAGTACCGATGTTTGGTTATTCATCACTAATTGTGAATGGCACGAATAATGGTAGCATCTAAACGAATGTCAACAAAAGGGAAGAGGCGATAACCAGAACAAGCTAATGAGAAAGAAATGAAGAAAGTCGACTACGATAAAGGAAGATTCTGGAGTGTTGCCACATAGTGTAAATATGGCCAGTTGTTGACAAATGAATCAATTCTACTCCGAAATTGATAGAGGCAACATCACACGATGCCAAGTTAAATTAAAGGGTGATTCTAAATAGTTGATTAAATAGAGGTGTTTAAATAAATTATTGTTATATATAATTAGCACAAAATAACATGTGTTGCAATTATTCCTGACAGAATCTAGTAATCGAACAGGGTTGATTCGAGTACAATTAACGTTCACAACCAATAAAAACTTAAAAATATGGTATGTTTCAAGCTTACTGTAGTAGTTGTAGTAGAAATGAAAAAAGTGGTAGATTTACCACAATTGTAGGATAGTCTGAACACTGATTGGGAATGATAAGGACAAAGCGTGTCTCATATACCTGAAACAAAAATCCGAGCTAATTTGGCTTACTTCAATAATTTTAAAGTACAACACATATAATTAGTATAAATGTTAATAATGTTGTGTTTTCCGTCTTCATTTTAATTATTTTTGTTTACAACGTTTTGTCAGAATTTGACAATTCCATTATAATTGATATAGTTGTCTTTTGCACACAATATATTGATATTGTAACGAGTATCGATAGTTGATTACTCATCACTATTGTGACTGACACTATTGGCAGCATCGAAACGAATGTCAACAAAAAGAAATAAGCGATAACCAGAACAAGGCAACGAGAAAGGAAGATTCTGGGGTGTTGCCAACAGAGTATAAATAGAGCCAGTGTTGAGAATTGACAATCAATCTAATTCCGAACGTGATTGCGAAAACATTGATACAGAGGCAAAAGTTGCAAGTACATTAGAGTGTTATTGTAAATAGTTGATTATAAACAGAGTTGATTGTAAATAGTGTTTATTAAATAAATTGTTGCTGTATATAGTTGTATAAAATAAGTGTTGCAGTTATTATTAACAGAATCCAGTGATCGAACAAGGTAATTCAAATAGAATTAAACGCTCACAGAATAAAAACGTAACAATATCTTCTTTATCATCGGTGACATTTTGTGTTTTTTAGTATATTAAAAATACAGAAAAATATTGAAAAACGGGCTTAATTATTAGAAAATATGTTTTTTTCACAATAAATTACACGGTACAACACGATGGCACAATTACGTTTTTCCGAGTCAGTTGTGTTGTACCGTAGCTCAGTGGTTAGTGTGTTGGCCTTCTGATCTGTAGGTCGTGGTTCAATCCCCGGCTGATTTTAATATTGAAAAGATTTTTCTTTCGAACGATACCCGCCAGTAACAACTTGCCATGAAAAAGCTTCTAAAAGAACTCTGTGACAAAGCTCAGAAAAAGTAATGTCACAAGGGTTCTGCCGTTCGGAACCGGCTAAAATAAGTAGGTTCCTTCTAATATTGTCCAAATTTAACACGCACAACAGTAATGGAAGAGAAGCTCGGCGAATGAGCCCTTCGGGGCTTTAAGTGCCACATATTTATTTTTTTTTGTGTTGTACCTTGTCTTGTTAAAATTGTTTGAATAAAATCACTATGAATTTTGAAATAATAACTATGTTGGAATGGTCGAATCAGGTATTTAACAGCTCTCAGGTATTATATTCTTAAGTGTTCGAGTCAGGGACCCAATTTAACAGTTACTTTTTTCCCGAAATTGAAAAAGTCCAGGGCAAATTATGTCGTAGAAGAAAGTTTGCGGTGTCCCTGTTATTCTCAGGACCTTTACAAGAATTTCGGATCCTTTTTACTTCAAAATTTTATTATTTATTATTTATTTTTAATATCATAATTTTTTTTTTTTTTTTTTTTTTTTTTTTTAGCTTATTTTTTTTTTTTATTGAATCTTTCTTAAATACAAGAAACTAACAATAAGTATTAAAATCTTACAAACTAAATAAAACTATGTGATATCCCCTACGTTCCATCACAATTTGGTGAGTCGCGAGATGTAGCAATTTTACAGCATATTCAGTGTGTCTTTTCTTTTTAATCGACGATGCCCCTTGCTCAGCAACAATTGCCTAGCAAGGGGATTCGGATGATTGTGTAATTTTTGAATGTAGCTTCTGCAGGACATTGCAACTTCCTCAGAAATTGTGGATACATTTAAATCTCGATGGATGTTAACGTTCCTCATATACCAAGGCGCGTTTACAATAATTCGCAGACACTTGGATTGTATTCGCTGCAATTTTTCGATAATAACTGAAAAATTCGGACTTTTATTTTTCTAGTTCAATAATATCAGTGAAATTTGGCCCAATTTCTTTTTGGCCACCATTAATCCTGTTTAAACAATTTGTTTTTTTTTTCTAAAAACTCCGAAAATAACCTTTTAAAAACCTTTTGAAGGTTGAAAGTTAGAACTGGTCGGGTCCCTGGTTCGAATTTCTACATAAAATATAGCCAGAACGTATTGTCACATTTTTACAGTGATTTTTTAATTCTGAAATGAATTAAACCTGCTCAATTTCTGGATTATGTCAGTTAATAAATGCAATTCAACAAATTAATGAGGTGATGTATTCACAGCTTTACGGTTAGGTAACCAAATAACGAATTAACAAAAGTAACAAGTTCGGTATGCGCCTTTATAAATAATGGAATAAGTACAGCAAAGCCCACTTAAAGGAAAAAAAAATTTCTTCGTATAGAGCCTATTTTTGTGAATAGAAAAATCCAAAAATTGTTTCTCGCTAACGCCCATATAATGCGTGGTTCAAGATCAAAGTTCAAATTTGTGATCGGAATTACTCAATAAATTCGCAACGGATGGCTTTCGAGAGATTTACCTGAATGTCTTCAAATTTAGTTTCGTAACCATTAATATTTTCGGATAAAAGTCTCTTGATAGCTGGCCTTCGGTCGTGCACAAAAAAAAAATAACCCTTATATGCTTGACGCCGGCTTCGCGACCATCAGTACTTTCGGACAAATGTTTTTTCTGATAGACGGCTTTCGGCCGTGTGCAAAAAAAATAAGCCTTATAGGCCAGACGCCGGCTTCGCGGCTTCAGTATTTTTGGATAAAAGTTTTTGTTGATAGCCGCCCTTCGGCCGGGCGCAAAAAAATAACCCTTATAGGCCCAACGCCGACTTCGCGATCATTAATATTTTTGGATAAGCCTTTCTTGATAGGCGGCCTTCGGCCGGGTGCAAAAAATTTTCTTTAAAATTCTTTTATTTACATTTATCACTATAATTCTCCTTTGTCTCGGCTACTTTTTCAGTATACACTTAATTGCAGTAGACAAAGTATGAAGATAAAAAAATATTACAATACATTTAAAAAAAAATATCTTTCATACACCATTGGAAAGGAAATTGGGTAGCCTTGAATATGGTTGTAAATTTTTTATAGGTCAATACTGAATATTTTGAAAAAAACATTGGTTTTTGAAAAAAATTTCAATTTTTTTATTTTGATCATAACTTTTAAAATAGGCTAAAATGTTATATATCACTGAAATGGTATTAAAAAAGACCTTTATTTTGATACCCATATTGTAAGAAAAAATTGCGAATTTATTGAGTAATCTCGATCGCAAATTTGAAATTTTATCTTTAGCCACGCCTTGTATGGGCGTTAGCGACAAACAATTTATGGCTTTTTATATTCACAAAAATAGGCTCAATACGAAAAACATGTTTTTTGTTTTCCTTTAAGTGGAAAACATTGCCGTAAATCAAACTCGCTCGCGTACGATGACTAAACAGTTGTACAAAAATACCACCATCTAATTACACATGGGCATGAGCTTCTACAACCATTTATCGATGCCTTATTGTATCGAGTACATCATATCGTCACTAAAATTATCGACAGTATTAAATTAATATCGCTTTAATGTCGATTCCAGTATTACCATCGATATTTTATAGTGACCACACAGCAAAGCGCAACCTATTTTGCGTTGCGACAGGTAGTGTGAATATAAAAATCTTTTGATATTTTTACAAATTAACCGATTTAGTTTAGTTTAGTTTATATTTTTCCGTACTCGCTGGCTTTTGTAATCGTTTTCTATTTTTGCTTTCATATCTATTCTCATGCCACGGTTGTATATATTGGGACTATCGATTAATTTTAAAGGATTTATGAAAGGTGCATTGCTTGTGTTGTTATGCATCGACCACACGACTGCCATTTTTTTTTGTCTCAAGATGTTATAAATTTTAGTATTATGGTTCAACTAACCACCGACGTAAAACCGGAGACTGTGTCAGCTGATACGATCTATCTTCTGAGATTTTGTGTTAACGAAAACTCACCACCGCATGACGGTGATGTAGGCGTGGCCCGTAGCGGAGAGAATCAAAAGCAATTTGAGTTTTTCCGTAAAACCGTGTCAGCTGATCGCTTCTAAGAGTACAATGTTGCCAGATTAAACTTTTATAAATAAACTAAGAAAGATTAGATTTTTTTTTTAATTAATCAGAACTCTTCATGTTTAGTTATTTATTAAAATATACTTCAGATATATAAAATTTTTTTTTAGTTTCGAGCATCTATATTATGAAATTTGATCATGGAAATGGTGTGATTAAAAGCATGCATGCACAATGATACATGGCAACATTGTTATGTATGTATACAAGGGAGAACAGTCGAGTCGGGCATAACTTTTCGAGTTTTGTACCATCAAAACTTTCTTACTTCTTTGAATTCATTTGCAAAAGTTTGCAGCTGAGAGTCGTCGTACGCTGCAGGAAGCTCTGATGTACATGCTCCATCGATTTCTATTTGTGAATACTAGTTCAGACGATTCAGAAGTGGAGATTACAACACAGAAAACAAGGAGAGAAAAGTTTGAAGATGTAGAATTGGAAGTACTACTTGACGAAACGCAAGAAATCGTATGTGAAGCACCGCTAACCACCGCAAAGCAGAATAGAAGAATGTTCATAGCGCGAAGGTAATGCTCTGCATTTGGTGGAATCAGAAGGGGGTGTTGTATTGTGAGCTATTGAAATCTAGTCAGACGATCACAAGGTACCTGTAACAAATATAATTGATTCGTTTGAAGAGATCAATCGCCAAAAAATCACCAGAATATGCGACTAGACTGTTTGGAAATTATTTGGAAAACAACGGCTGAGAAGTTTTACGTCATCCACCTTATAGCCGCCTTATAGGCATTGGTCCGTCTAACTACCATTTGTTTCGATCGATGCAGAGTACAGAGTATCCGAAATTCATTTTTGTCCACAAGAAATGAGCAGTTCTTTTGGGACGGAATTCATATGCTACCAGAAAGATGAGAAAAAATCATAGATAACGATGGCCAAAACTTGGAATAATGTCTTCATACATTTTTTTATTGAAATAAAGAGATATTTTTAACAAAACATGCTTTAAAATTAATCGATAGTCCCAGTAATTGAAATAAACAAAATCGTACAAAAATCGCAGTTTGTGAATAACGTATGTTGCATGTACAACAGATTACAATATGTGCGAACAGCTTTATACTCAAGTACTATTTAGTACAACTATGCTGTACTTATAAAGTGCATTTGCACAATTCGATTTAGGTTTCCACGTATTCATCGCACGATACTGATTACAATTAGATTAGAAATATGTCTGGCGCGGGAAATCCTTGGAAAATTAATAATTTAACTAAAAAGCCGGTAAATCAGAATTCGCGTCAAAATGATGTAATTGCCTCAAGTCGCTTTAATGAAGTCCATGCACGAAACATAGCAGCTGCAAAAAAAGTAGTTGATAATTATTCATCTAGTTCGGAGGACGAAGAAGAATTGGATGAGAAGAAGATTATCGGTGAATTAGAGTTCTTAAACTTCTTATTGAAATATAAATGATATTCTGTTTTGTTAACTTTATTTTATTCAGAATCTCTATATCAACATTATGAAGTACCAACGAATGGACAGCAGTTTTTTACCAAAACTGCAAATATTCTTGAAAATGTGTTGCATTCGGGAGCGGCTACTTGTCTAATTTGCATAGGAAGTATACGTCGGACTGAAGCCATTTGGACATGCAAGCATTGTTATTGCTTTTTTCATTTATCATGTATACGACGTTGGGCCAATGATAGTATTGCTCAACTGAAGTCTCAGGCAGGACAACAACAACAGACGGAAGGTTATTACAATAACTTCGGTGAATTTGTACCACCGAAACGAGCACGTCCTCTGCATTGGTGTTGTCCTCAATGCCGTGCAGAATATACACCTGAGGAACGGCCATCTGAATATTTGTGTTTTTGCGGTAAAGAGGCAAATCCCACGTCTCAGTCGTGGTTAGTTCCACATTCGTGTGGAGAAATTTGTGGGAAGGAGCTTCAGCCACAGTGTGGTCATAAATGTATGCTGCTATGCCATCCAGGACCATGTCCGCCATGTGCTCAGTATGCACTTGTTGCTTGTTTATGCGGACAGTCGTCTAAGAAATCTGTACGATGCGTTGAGAAACGTTGGCAATGCGATCGAAAGGTGTGTTAAAAAAACATAATTTGTGTATATTTATGTAAATGTTGCGAATGAATTGCAGTGCAAGAAGAAGTTACCATGTGGAGAACATCTTTGCAATCAACTATGTCATGCGACAGGAAGTTGCCCTCCTTGCAGTAGTACAAGCAAGCAATCTTGCGAATGTGGCAGAGAAGTAAAGAAACGAAATTGTTTCGATCTGAAGTGGCATTGTCAGAATGTAAATAAATTTTGTACATTGAAATTAGTTGCTTGCATTTTAAGATGCCATTATATCATATTCTTTATAGGTTTGTGGCGTATCATACTCTTGCGGAATTCATATATGTAAAAAGGTTTGCCATTCTGGCCCTTGTGGGAATTGCCCACTTGGATTACCACGTTCCTGTCCCTGCGGCAAGACTGTAAGTTGTGTTTTAAATAAATATAGGAGAATGTCTTAAAGTTGTTCGTATTAATTTCAGAAAAAAATTGGTCCTTGCACGGAAGTAATTGATACCTGTGGCGATACCTGTCAAAAATTGCTGCCTTGCCAGCAGCATACTTGTCCCCAGCGCTGTCATCGTGGCGAATGCAATTTGGTTTGTATATATATAAGTATATACATACATACATACATAAACACACACACACACACACATATATATATATATATATATATATATATATATATATATATATATATATATATATATATATATATATATATATATATATATATATATATATATATATGTATGCAATAGCAACAATAATAGCTTTTTTCGCGAACTGCAAATTATTACAAATTGTAAACACGACACGAAGACATTTAAATCATAAACATGTTGTTTGTTAGCGATGGACCCACAAGGAAGAGAGAAGGGTTTTTTGTTTCCCGTACAGAAGACACACTTTGTGCTTCTCATTCGTACGTACAAACTAGTTGACGTGTCGCCGAGAAACATATTTGCTCGTGTAAACGCGAACGACACATCACGAGAGAATTGGAAATGTTTTGCATGCAAATATCTTTGTGTCTAAAACAGGACTTTCTAGTTTTTCTCCTAGTGTTCACGTACTCGAATGATTTGCAACGAGATCGTAAAAAATAAGAGAAATAAGTAGCTGCAAATTTCTACTAGCAGCAGCATATAAAAATCAACAAAATCGTTGCAAGTTTTTCATGGGAAAGTCGTGAACAAATCAAATTGTGATGTGGCTAATGTGCACTTTTATTTTTTAGTGTTTGGTTATAGTAAAAAAGAAATGCCGTTGCGGCATGCGTGAGAAAGATCTACCTTGCTCAAAAGAGTTTACATGTGATACGAAATGTAAACAAATGCGCGATTGTGGGAAGCATGCATGCAACAGGAAGGTATTAGACATTTATTGCCTTATCACACGTTTCGAATGTTCCTGAATGAATAATCTGAGATTAATTTTGTTGTTAATTTCGATCGAAACGTGTGATAGGAAATGTTTTAAAATTTCCTCCTAGAGAGATTAGATCTGTATTTCACCATGTATAATTGTAGTGTTGTGATGGAAACTGTTCACCTTGTGACAAAATTTGTGGCAAAATGTTGTCATGCAAAAAGCACAAGTGCCAATCAATATGTCACGAGGGACCATGCTATCCGTGTGATCGGCAATCACAGGTTAATTGCAGTTGCGGCAAAACATCTCGAAATGTTCCTTGTGGTAGAGAACGTACAGCACGTATAGTGTGTTTAGAGCTTTGTCGGTTAGTAAAATAATGATATGTGCCACTAATGTGCAAACATAATTTGAGAAATCTAATATACAGTTTACCATCCAAATGTCATCACGCTTCACGCCATCGCTGCCACAAAAACGAATGTCCACCGTGTAACCAAAAATGTGGCCTATCAAACGATACAACTGGTTGTGGTCACATATGCGAAGCGAAATGTCATGCAGCTGTAAAAGTGCTAAGAAAAAACGATGCAAATGGTGCATCTGCATGGACACAAACTCAAAAGGTAGGTCATGAGATGTGATAGAATGTAATTAATAAAATATTATTTATTTTTCAGTTTGTATTCCAGAAAATGCCTCATCCACAATGTGAAGTGAAGATAACGGTGACTTGTATTGGTGGACATGAAGTAGCAGAATGGTCTTGCTGGAATTCGAAGCCAACATCCTGTCAACGTCCATGTAATCGGCAACTACGATGTGGTAATCATAAATGTGCTCTTGTTTGCCATGCTGTCGAAAATATTACCGACATGAAGGTATGATTATATGCAATTTTATTTTATTCTATGTATTTAAATATTTATTTTACGTATGCAGGAACAAAAAGGTTGTGCTCCATGTCAAGAAGGCTGCAATATTCCACGACCCAATGGATGTGTACATCCATGTGCACGAGCATGCCATTTACCTCCATGTAGCCCGTGCCAAGTGATTATGAAAACGAAGTGCCACTGTGGCTTGACACAAGTTCTATATAAATGTTCGGAATTCTATGATGTTGATGCTGAGGCGGATATATTAATGAAACGTCGTGAAAGTCTACAATGTTGTGGAAGTCGTTGCTTAAAAAATGTATATGTTCATTTCATTCATTGCATTTGAAATGTGAAATTCAATTGTTGTTATATTTTTTAGTTTCCATGTGGTCATCGCTGCAATTCCATATGTCACTCTGGCAAATGTCCGAATCCGGAATCATGCCGTAAAAAAGTGCGAATCTACTGTGAGTGTAAACGTTTAAAATCGGAGGTGTCGTGCGATAAACATCGAGCTGGATGTACATCATTGGAATGCGATGAGAATTGTGTGGAGATTCGTACGAGACGTGAACAATTGCAGGCACAGGAAGCAGAGAAGCAGCGACTTCTAGAAGAAACCAAGAATCGTTTGGAAGTGGAACAATTTGAGAAGAAATTTAGCAAACGTAAGCATAAAGAGAGGAAGGCTTTAATTGAACAAAAAACAAGAATGAATATTAACTGGAAAATTATTTCAATCTATTTTGGAATATTGCTGGCAATTATAAGTGCTATTGCAGTTGCCTTCTATACGGATAATTAATGTATATGTACTCAAAATCACTTGCAAAATGTCGTCAACTTTATTTTGTAAAACAATAAACGTAAGAACACTTGTATTTATGCAAAATAAATTATTTTAAATTTGTAAATAGGAAAACTATATTTTCATTGTCGTATAATAAATTATTTATTCAAAAATTAGTTCTAAGCTTCTTTTACTTTCTTCTACTTAATGCGTTTTGTCTTTTTTAGCTGTTTGTCTTTTATAAACACATGCTGCTACAAATACGGATGAACTGAGAAAAGTCGAAATGAAAAAATTCGACAACAGCATCAAATCATATGATTGCACATAAACCGTGTATATACGAGCTAAAATATACAATAAATATTTATTACATACAGAATTAGTCAGAAAAATTAACATACTGAAATTTGTAAATGCAGACAGTGCCCATGTGGTTCGACTAACTGAAGTGGCATCCTTTGATCTCAAGATCGCAAGCAATTGCAATATCTTACTAGTAGCGCCAATTGGTGTACAAAATGGCTAAACGATGGTCATTAGGTAGATGTACATAGAAAAACAATAATTGTAATAATATATAAGTATGCAAATAAGGTAAAGTTTTGTCCGTGTTTCAACATAATCATAAGTTAAATAACATGTTTACAAAACTAGTTAAACAAAAGATCAAAGAACATTTAGATTTTCAATAACAAATTATATACATGTGTAAGTGCCTATTATCGCACACACAATGATAACGATTATAAGTAACTGATTAAACACTATGTATGATATTGAATTTTCAATTTGGAATAATTTATTACTTAATACTTACCACAAGAAATGTGAGTATTATAATTGGAAACATTTTTAGATAGATAAACGTTGCAATTGTAATATAAATTATAGCAAATACTTGTGTGTTTGTACCCAACAAATTCTGATACTTGAATACAAAGTAAATGAGTATATATTCCTGAAGCAACAGGATGGGGTATTCCATATATGAAAGGAAATCATAGCCACTAGAGTAATTATATGATATCATAACAGTATAACTGAAAAGCTCCAAACACAAACCAAACACACTAATGCCTATAAGAGACAATTAAACGTTTAATTAAAAGATCACCGATGTCATTTTGTTATTTATTTAATACACAACTAACCTTTCGATGACTTGTTCTCACGTATGGTATTTATTTGTGGCACCTTGATTACAAGGCAGGAAGATACTGTTATCAAACTAAGTAAATCGGCTACGACCAAAAGAAAACCTTTTTTCAAATAGTTTGATATCAAAGAACTGGATTCTTCGTGTATGTCCTCTAATATATCTTCCATTTTTTATTTTGTCTCTAACTTACTTAAAACTGCAAAATCACAACAGAATTTTGAAAAAATTTTACGTTAAAATAGTAACAAAGAATAAAAAAGAATGTAATTGTCTTAAGTAAAACATTTAATTAGTTAATCGAAATATATTATTGTATAATACATATATAATATGTACGAATATATACAAATAGTTTCAGCCTTAATGACAATACTACTAATAGAATTGTTCTTATGCTCATATATTTAAAAAAAAATTTATTTATTGTAGGCACATATTCATGTACCTATATATCTACACTTATTTAACTTATAACAAATTCTAGCATGAGATACTCTCTGCAAAAATATCTTGAGAAATAATACAAATTATTCTCTTTTAACAGGGTTGATTCGAAAATTCTATACACTGAAATTAGTACATATTAGTTCGCATTCCGAAATTATTGATCGTCAACTCTTGGCGTACAATAGGTGTCGTAGGACATCAGTATTTTGTGTGATGCAGAAAGACCGTTGTTCAGTCTACAGGTTATATGAGCAAGAAAGAGATAATTAGGTATAATATAAAATAGAAATATGAGTGAAAGCAAAGAAAATGACTCACTTTTGACATAAGCGACACTGAAAATGTATTTTCCATAGATTCTAACCGGAAATTTTAGAAGTGTAGAGATATCCAACTGTTTCAACAGCAAATCTGGCGAAGAAGAAATTTAGCTTTAGTTTGGGGACAAATAAATCGATTATTTCCTTACAATCTAACTGTTATAATGCACTGTTATGCGACACTACTCTTTTCATTGAAAATCGAATCGTCAGTGTTTTTATATTTTTCGCCGGTTTTCAATGATCATAGCCTTCGACATAGGAGGCCGCAATTAGATTTGGTTTCTAATATTTTGGATTTTTCAACCAAATCGATGCTCACACATTTTGAAGAAAAGAAAAAAAAAATTAAACGTGAGCGCCGCTAACGCTAACGAATATATATTTTTACTTCAATAAATACTTTTTATTATAAACGAAAAGCTATTTATATACAAAACATATACACAACCATCATAAAAAAAAATATATGGCACTTAAAGCCCCAACGGGCTCATTGGCCGAGCTTCTCTTCCATTACTGTTGTGTGTCTTAAATTTGGACAGTATTAGAAGGGACCTAGTTATTTTAACCGGTTCCGAAAGGCAGAACACTTGTGACATCACTTTTTCTGAGCTTTGTCACAGAGTTCTTTTAGAAGCTTTTTCATGACAAGTTGTTACTGTCGGCAGAATTGCCAATTGCTTGCCCGACAGGTGGGTACCATTCGAAAGAAAAATCTTATCGATATTAAATTTGTTATACATCAGCCGGGGATTGAAACACGACCTACAGATCAGAAGGCGAACACACTAACCACTGAGCTACGGCACACAACCATCATGGAGAATAGTAAAAAAATTCAACGCTCAACATTATTATCAATTACTTTGGAAAAACAACCTTATTTAATGGGCTTCAGATTGTCCGATTTGGGCAATCAAGGTATCTTCATAATGCCTCTCTTATCGAAGCTGATCCCTATTGGTGAAAAAATCGAATAGACGATTTTTACAACCTTCTCTTGGTATTGGTATCGTATATCTGTGGTATTCGTTGTATTAATTTGAATGATTTTATGAACATTTTTGAATCGATCAATCGAAAAACTGTTCAAGATTTATGTTTAATGATATAAAATATTTACAAATCAGCAATCAGAAATTAATGAATATCATTAACACGATTTTTTATTAAAATTTAATTAATTCTTATCAAAATGTTTAGCTATCAAGTGAACTTCAATAAGAAAGCATCCTACTACCAACAATTACCTCTATCATCTGTTCGATTTTAGTTGCTCTCATTTTTTTGTGTTCTACATATTTTACTACGTAAAATATATACAGGGTGATTTTTAAATCTCTGGATTTGATTAAAAAAAAACATATACAATTTAGAGAAATGTATGAAATCTTTATAAATCTTTATATCTTTTTTATTTTTATGAAATCTTTATTTGAGTCGATAGAACGAACTATATAATTCAATGTTTCAAGATGATTTCATGTAAATGTTGACTGCGGCTGAGTCTCAAATGGTTCATACGTTGAGTCCAATTTTGGCATACTCTCTCCAACATATCGGCCGGTATCTCACGAATAAATTCTTCAATATTGGCTTCCAGTGCGGGCTTCTCGCTATAGACATGAGCCTTAACATAGCCCCACAAAAAATAGTCTAAAGACGTTAAATTGCATGATCTAGGCGGCCAATTGACTGATTTCAAACGTGAAATAAATTGTTCATCGAACTCGCCTTTCAATTGGTCCATTGTTTCGCGTGCTGTGTGGCATGTGGCACCGTCTTCCTGACCACATGTCAGCCTAGTCCAGGTTTTCCATTTTGGGCAAAACAAATTTTGTAGTTTGTAATCATAGCATGGTAGCGCTCACCATTCACAGTAACGTTCCTGTCTTCGTCGTCTTTGAAAAAGTACGGTCCAATGAGGCCCCCGGCCCATAATCCACCCCAAAGAGTGCATTTTCCGGGATGCATTGGCAGTTCTTGCAATGCTTCTGGCTGTCCTCATACCAAATACGGCAATTTTAATTGTTCACGTATCCATTCAACCAGAAATGATTTCGTCACTGAACACAAAAAAGTGCACGATGCACTTTCTTAACGTAGTATTAATTTTGATAACAAAGCGTTTTGATGCAAGCGTTATTCGTTTGTAAGCCGATTCATGGTTAAATTATAGACCAAACTGAACATGTTTGACAGTAACATGTTACACGAAAACAGTTGAGCTGTAAAAACAGTGTTGCCAAAAAATCATCCTGTATGCACACATGCGAAGCAGAATTGTCTATTTTTCATTGATAAATACGCGTGATCGGTAACACAGCAATAATGCGACTGAATTTTTGAAGATTTTGTCATTTTGCGCATGTTCAGCAGCCAGCACATCAAATTGTTAGTCTTTCGTCGATTTCACTCGCATTGGTACATATTTGCATATTTGTTGTTGCTTTTGCTCTCGTTTCTTAAGAAAGAAAAATACTCATCAAATTTCTGATTTTCTATTTTGTGTTCCATATACAAAACAAATTCACACATGCGTGATAAGACGGATCGAATTTGTATGTGTAAAAACAAATTTTTTTAAAATATTATTTTTGTATGAATAAAAATATTTATTTTTCAAATCCGGGAGTCAAAATTAATTTTTTATGTTCTTACGTACGTGAAGTATGTACGGGCGCTACGTCGGGCTAAATTCTCTGATACAACAATGCGCGTAAACCCTGTAAAATATACGGTTTATATGGTTAAACGATTGCATGAATCCCACTATTATATTCAAATTAGTATAGACTAATTTGACTTAAAATTGCTCTTTCGGTTTTATTAAAAAATTTTTGACTCATTGAAAAGCATTGAGTTTTTAACGAAATAGAAAAAATAAACCTTAATAGTGCTATTAGTCAACAGGGTTACAGAAAGTTACATAAAAGAATGCAAAAATAATATCTCAGTCTATATGCTATATAACTAGGAAAGAGGTAGCTAGGTAAAATAGAAATATGATTGAGAGAAAAGAGAATGACTTATTTTCTTCATCCGCTCCGCTGAAATTCTAATTTCTACAGATTTCAACGCTGCGTCTTGACTAATGGCTTTTGTATAAAAAAGATCGAAAGAACTGATCCGTTACCGAACGATACTTGTTGAATATCTCAGAATATCTAAGAAATCTTTTTGTTTCTAAAATCTCTACAATGTAATTGAAACTTCATACATTTATTTATGAATTTATTTAATTGAATGATGATGAAAGATCGTTAAAAATTTCACTTTAAATATTTACGTTATAGGAATATGAGTAAGATAATATTAAGGAACAGTGATCTCTAATTATACAAATATTATATACTAAAATATGCCGAAAAATGAATGCTGAATAAGGAGAAAATGTTGCTTGAAACCAATTTTATTGCATCGTACGATGAACTGTTCGTAAGAACGAAAATAAGCTGCTGTAAATAAAATGAATGGCAATGCCGTATGGTATGTACGAAGGAAACATTCTTCGCTCGCACAAAGTCGACAGAAACGAAGTTAATTTAATGGCTACTGGCGATTTCTGCGTCTCGCTGGTTCGCGTTGGAGATTTTTCAATACGTTATTAAATAAAATACAGTAAGAACAAATATCACTGCATAAAAAGAAAGTTCACATTTATTAAAGGTGTGCAAATAAATGAAATTAGTGTGTAAAAAAATTAAGAAATCTTTATCGCGGAATACATATAAAATAAAATATAATATACTTATAATAAAATAAACGTGATCAATTTAGCACAGCCCAAGGTGAGAGAACGAATGCATTTTTTCAACAATTTGTTGAAATAAAAATGAAAATGTTAATCCAAAAGTGGCCGTATTGAAATATATATATAAATTGGTGCTTAAAAAACTTTGTGCAATACAAGAACTTAAGCGAGGTCGACTAATGATGTTACAGGAAGCCCCTGGAATGTAAATTCCTTTGTGAAAAAAATCCTAGTTTGGGAGTTGTGTGATGTTTAGCGTATGTGGTTGTAAAGGCAGCGCAGTTCTTGCTGATACGGCGGCGTTAACTTTTTTTTTCTTTTTAATTCCCCTTTGTTTTCAAATTCGTATCACATTTTTTTTCACGACAGATCAAAAGCGCAGTGTTGCATGACAGGTGACGAAAAGTAGGGTTATATTAAAATATTTAGTGGTGAAAGAATTTACTGTTTTTTTGTTTCTTGTTTTTTTTTTGTGAAAAACTAGAAATGTTTTTAAAGTGTGGACTTTTGAAAGTTACAATGCTATCCTTTAGCATATATATATATTTAGTTTTACTGTGAGAAAACCAAAATTTTATGATTGGCACAACAGGAAAGTGCATTTCTATAAATGATATTTTACAAAAAACTATTTCTACCCATTTGGGTATCTATATGCTTCATTAACATAGCGATGTCTGGTGGCTATGAAATAATAGATTTGGTGATTGCTGAATTGAATACAATGCAATCAACTTCCATAAATAATTTCTAAGTAAACGGTTACTGTAGAGATTTGGTCAATCATTTTTTTTTTATTTGGATTTAGGTTAATGACCATAAAAATATTAATACTTTTATATTTAAATAACAGTATTAATGCAATGGCTTTCATTGCGATACATGTGACCGTTACCTGAAACTAGAGTACATTTTTGAAATATTCCAAACATATTTCCACGTGTTTGCAACCTCGTTCAAAGAGAAAATTTAGAAAAAAAAGATCATTGTTTTATATACATATCCACTCATGCATACATTTTGCATCTGACTTTAATGATTTTGAGCAAAAACTGCATGTTTCGAATTTGACTCTAGAACATATATTTCTAATTTTATTGTTGGTATATTAAAATAGATTTGACAATTAATTCCTATATTTACAGAAATGTTCTGTATATAATATTAATTTCATCGATATAAATTGATAATCAAAACATTTAGTACTTCCAGCATTCAAATTGTTCTAAGGTTTAAGAATTGAAATAAATTTTGAGCAATATTTTACATCACACATAACAGCATTGTCGCTTTTTTAAAGCTAATACATGCTTTTGCTCATCCCCTTATGTCTGCTGCAGCATCTGCATTGTATTAGAAAACCTGAAAGAATTGTTTTTTAGGATGGGTAATAAAAATTTAGTTGATTTGGTTTTCATGGGAAAATGTAACGTAACGGTTTTTTATAATTGTCAGAAATTGTAAACAATTTATATATTAGAGCCGACAAATGGATTGAAAAAAAATTATCGAATAACATCATTCATATTGTTGTTTGTATTATGTAGGAATATTCTTCGGTTGGTCAACACAAAAGGATATTAAGTATAGCATGTCCACAGAATGTAAGCAAACGTGGAAATTTTAAATTTATTACCTACAACAAAAAAATTTAAAATAACACTTATGTGACCTTGTAAAGTGGGTATATGTACAACAATGAGATAATGACTAGCATTTATTAATGCTGGGATATTGTTGAACATGTACATAGCAAACAATCATACATACAAATAAATTGTAGTTTCTTCTTTAATTGTCAATTTATTTTACCACTAAAAATTGTCAAGCATAAAGTAACTACAATAACGACTGAACTATGTGTAGATAGTTATATAGTATGTAGGTATTATAAATAAATGCTGAGGAATGCAACCGACAACAATAAATACGTGCATTCGACGGTAATTTTAAGAAATGCACATAGAGCAGTGTGCATGGAAAAAAAAAGATATATATATATATATATATATATATATATATATATATATATATTTATATATATATATATATATATATATATGTACTATATACTATGATGGGGAAGAGAATAAAGAAAAGAAGTAGGGTAAGAAAATTGCTGCAAAACAAGGACTGCAAAAGCAACAGCAATAGTAGTTAGCTTCATGTACGATTATGTACACGTTTGGTTTTTTTGCGTTCCGTTCTTGAGATACGTTGTTTTGTCTCTACGTATAGATAACTTGAAGTGTGAGACAAAAAGGTGTATTTATGTATTTATACATCATATGTGTGCTTGTATGTATGAAGAGATCGGGTAAGAAAGCCAACACAGCGATCGTAAATGATTGAGTTGCGCACGAATTACAAATGATGATAGTAATTATTTGCTGATTTATGTGGGAATTTTGTATAAGAGCATCATTTCATGAAGCTGCATATCAGTTTGTATGTATATATGAATGAGTAACAAGTTTAGAAGAAGTTTTCTTTCATTCACGTAGCTACCTTCATATACACGGTGTGAGGGGATATTGTGTAGATCGTTGTCTGCTTGGTCTTGAGTTATAGCTATTACCTATATATAAAAAATTCAAATAAAAAGAAATAAAGTTAATTATAGGCGCAAGTAATAAAATAATATGTATACATACAAGTAAAAAATAAAAAAATAAAATAAATCAACTAATCTATTTGATAGCACGACTAGCTATACCTACATATTTTCTTCGTACATACATATATATGAATACTGTATACCTACTTCCTCTCACTATTCTTTCTCTATAAAATTATTGATCTTGTCCTAAAGGAACCCCAGCATGATAGCACCACCGATTTGCCCAACTGTTGGATATAAAATGTATTTTCCTTTCGTTTTGTTACAGT
Organism: Megamerina dolium; assembly: GCA_963854835.1. Taxonomy (NCBI): domain Eukaryota; kingdom Metazoa; phylum Arthropoda; class Insecta; order Diptera; family Megamerinidae; genus Megamerina; species Megamerina dolium. The sequence goes on along the minus strand of OY978528.1, from coordinate 59,502,617 downwards.
CCTGTGCAAAAGTTTCAAACCGACTACATTTTAATGTGATACATTAGCCGCTTACTTTTTGTCCTTTATTTTAAATCTATTATTTTTATGAAAATAAAAAAAATTAAAATGAATGACTAGGAAGCAGTATTGAACACTTAATTCTTCACGTATGTAGATGATATTAAAAAAAAAAATTGCAAATATGCATGCTTCTATTTAAAAAACTGAAATACCAGAAGGTCAAAGTAGAAATTCAAAAATAACCATTTAACAAATGCTCTCATCAAAATTTCTTATTCTTATTCTTATTCTTATTCTTAAGTTATTTCAAAAAGTGAGGTAATAGAACTGTGCAATGAACAGCTCATTTACCATGTTTGGTTTAGTCATAGCTTTACTTTGACACTTACATTTGAGGTATTTCAAAGAATGTAGTTAAACAAACCGAATTAACATTAAACAAAAGCCCAAATGATTGTACTTAAAACCATTCAATGCTTTAATGTTCATGATTCAACATTTCTAAGATCCAAAACTTGTGTACACAACTGTAGATAGGTACGATCGATCCCTTTCTTGTATGATGCTGAGGATGCGATCCATTGAATTGTTACTCGCCTGCCTGCTGTTGCATTTAGGTATGTGCAAGGTGTATATACGTTTATACACAGATATACCTTTGTATTCAACATTTTATTCAGCTGAACAATTTTTTTCCGTTTGCGCTTCATCTGTCTGCTGTTGTCTGTTTGCTTTATGCACTTTTGTGATTTCCTTTTGATTAAGCTGATGATGATGATGATGATGATGATTTTGTTGTTGTTATTATTAATATTGTTGTTTTTATTATTATTATTGTTGTAGTCATTGTTATTGCTTTTGCATCAACTCCGGCTGCTGTGTTTTCGTGATTTGATTTTGTAGTTGTTTCTTTTATGGAGGTAGGTAGGTATATTTTCATCTTTTTTTTTTCTTTCGTTTTCGTTAAAACTGAGAATCGTCATTTGTACGAGAGACAATGGCTAAATCGGTTTATGATCATCATCGTTTATCATCGTTGTAGTCTATCGGTAGTTAAAGCATGGGAATTTTAGTAGTTGTACGTTGATTGCTAGAGTATCATCTTCACAGACGTATGTTTTTTCGTTGTTGTTTCTTTTTTTTTTTATTTGCGTTGCCATTCAGCTGATTATTTTGGTGTTTACCATTTAACATTTTTCAGGTTTTTATTTTTTGTGGCGTTATAATTTACATATATATCCATCCTATGCATACATACCTTTGTGCATTTTTTTGTGTTTCCGAACAGGAAGTGGAATTATAGTGATATTTAACCCTTATGATTGCAGTAGAATCTTTCCCTTACGAAGAATGTTGAAAATTGTAGTATCCAGTTTTTTTGAAATTTTGCATTGATTTATATTTATATATTTATATATTTACGGTTAGTTGAAATGAAATGCACTTTTCTTTTAATGTAATTTTTGATTTAGTTAATTCCTAACGAATTAGAAGTTTGTGGTAGACAAAGACATGTTTGGATTTTAAGCACATGTTTTTATTTAAAAGGCTCGTAAATAATAATTTCAAAGAGTTCCAATTGTGTATAGTTGCATTTCACATGAGAATGTAAAATAAAGGTTCAAAAAATTTAATCTGAAGAAATTCCAAATCCAGCACATAATTATATTTGCATTGTTTTCAGTCGTTTTTCAAATTTTCCTTTAAAAATGTGTGCATATTATTCATTTTTCTTTTTTTGAGAAAATCTCAAATTTTTTTAAGTCGCTAAATCAATCAATTTTCCTAGCAAAGTTTTTAACTTGTAATTTAAGGTAATTGACATTTTAAATATGATGGCGCCCATCTTTAAATCGCCATTAAAAATAACGGCAAATCAAATATGGAAAATTATTTTGCATTGCTTCAATTATTGCTTTCCCCCATCGAATCAATTTTTTATGTTAAATTGATTAACTCTGTATGGTTTAATTGATTTTATAAATTAACAAGTGAAATAAGAGTTTATTATTAAATAAAAAGAATCAATTTCCATGTTAATTGGTGCTACATAAAGAGAGAATAGACGACTCATGCTCGAACTCATAAAGACTTAAAATGACTCAAAAAAGAGAGATAAGTAACCAATTTTTATTATAAATTTGTAATTTTTGTCGAAACAAACTCAATCGTATAGACTTAGATTCGATGAATCAAAAAGATAAAATGTTATTACAAATTATTGCGATTCTAACATGTCAGACATGTATGATTTGTTGGGTTGCCATCGTTGTAAACTCCAGCTAGTAGAAGTGTATTAAGGGCTATGCCAAAAAGGAATTTATAAAACGTTGCTTTAAATTAATCAATATCGATTATACTTGTCCGTAAAACATTTAAATACACTTTGGAACATATATTTATAATTGCATTTTTGCTTTATATATCATTTCAGTTCATTATAAACATAGAAGCATTAAATAGAATACATATGCGTATATTGAACTAGGGCGAACATATTATGGAAACAAAATGTCTCGATGCAATTGATTCCGTTGTTCAAGAATACAAGTTGAAACAATTCACGCCTTCTGCTTCTACAAGGACAACCACAACATTGGGTAAAACAATAAAAAAAACAAGAGCAGCAATAGCAGAACAACAACTTGAAAATCAGCCGTCGACTAGCCTCAGCTCGATGGCGCTGCTTCAGGAAGATTTTGGTAATTCACAACCTGATTTTGCTGAAGTTCTAGATGAGGAGACAACAACATCTGGTGTACTGGAAACGTTTGAAATAAGCTCCTCAAACTCAATGCCAGGTTTATCAGATGCAATTGCTGCTGATGTGGCTGCTGATGATAGTTCATCGACTGATACTATTAAACTTGTAGAGGTATCTGATGTGGCAACAAGCAATAATGAGTTTTACCAACCTGCTGAGGTCTTTGTAATCAACGATGATGATGACGAAGACGATGAAGCCGATGTCGACGAAGCCGACGATGATGATGATGATGACGTAGGCAATGATGATCGGAGCAGAAGTCGAAGTGGAAGTGGAAGTAGTGTTTCAATTGCTAATTCATCGTCGATGATGTTGGTGGAGAAGCATAAAATGAATAGCGTTATAATGACAACTGGCGGTAATGCAATATTCTTGGAGACACCAGTGGTGGATGAGCAACAACATCATCAACAACTTATCGCCATGGGTGAGTTGGAATACACCGAAAAGCAAGCAAGTGGCAAACCGAAACGTCTTAGTGATGAATTTTTATTGGCAGATGACCTGGAGCCAGATACGTCTGTTAATGCGGACAATAAGTGCTCGCCCAGTAGTAGTGGTGGTTGTAGTAATACAAACAATCCATCACCAACAATAGCCAATTGTAATTTAAAAATGACTGAATCTCCTGATATTGTAAAAAAGTCAGCATCTTGTTCTGCGCATGGTGTTAAAAATAATGCCGAATCGCATCCAGATAAAATGTCGTTTCGTTTGAAAAAAATGAACATTAGCAATACGGCTGCGTTGACTGATTTTCCATCAAGTTCACACAACGGTGTTACAATGTCGGAAATTGAATCGATGGATCTAATTGAACGTCGTGACTTTGAGACAGAGCAAAGACTTACTGGTGGCATTATTATGAAATCCAATTCGTTAATAAATAAAAATATGCTTAATTTGAGTTTGATTAAATCGTGCATGCAGCCACAAAAATCTTCATCTCAGAAGGAGTACAATGACGACGACATCAATAATGAACTTCCAAGCAGTAGTAACACTTTAGATAATGAGCGTCCTTTTTCATCGGATAGTAAGGTATGTAGGGAATGAAGATTTTTTTTTTCGTTAAAAGAAATTTATATGTTTTTATATGTGTTTGTAGTGTGCCTATAATCCACCTCAACCCACAACTCCAAGAAGCAGTCGAACTTTTAACAGCCGTTTAACCAAATCGACTGTCAAATTAAATTTGTGCTCCACTCTAAGTCATCTCCAATCATCACAACAACAACAACAACAGGGACAACAACATGAAAATCAGACAAATGGACAGAGTTCTTCTGGTGCATCGATTTCTACGGGGCCGCCGATATCTGTGTGTACATCGTCGTTGTCGTCGTCAGTCATTGTGGAGGCACCGTCGACATCTGCCAATGCATCGAACTCAACTGTTGCTAATGCAGCAGAAATATTCTCCAATTCCAATTCTAATGATAGTTTAGTGGGTGGTGGTAATAGTGCAACAATTGCGACAGTGAAAAATTGTCAGCATGAGAAAACGTCGCTGGCATCTGAAAATGGGGGCGGATGCAGTCGAACAAATGCTACGTCTTCGGTGTCATCTGGCGATAGAGGTGCAGCAGTAGTTGCTGCATACGATGACGCACGACCCTCTACTTCATCAGCCCGTTGCCAATATGCACTGCCACCAAAAGTATTGCGTCAAGTACACGCAAGTGCACAAACTAATGAACGTTATCTGACACGTAGTAATACACCCAGTAAAGTGGTTACATCGGCGTCATTGAATGGTGCTGCGTTAGCAGCAAATGGTGGCGGTAATGTTTCCAATAGTGTTATTAGTGGTGGTGGTGGAGGTATTGGTAACCCCACTATCGGAAATAGAACACGACGACGTAATGATCCAACGGCTCATCTGACGCGTAATAGCACTTCCGAGGAAGTGATTGCAGCATTCAAGGTGGTCGTAGCTGAGGCAGCAGCAGCAGCAGCTGCAGCCGCCGAACGAGGTGAATTCAATGAAGACTCCTGGGCTGACTGTGAGGAAAGTAACTCAGATTTGGAAGAGATTTGTACCTGCCGTAATAATAGCGATGATAGCAGCCATGGTGGTAGCAATTCCAGTCTTAATGAAACCGAGGAACAAGAGTCCTCCTTGGGTGTCTGCAATAAGGATGGTGGTGGTGACCTGTCCAACTATATTGGAAAGGTTTCCATATCGGAGGAAGAGGGCGGTACTGGTGGTGGTGATGGTGGACCATCGTCGTTTGATTGTAACGCTGCGTCCACATCGGGAATAGTTCAGCGCAAACGCAAGTACGACAGTCGTTTGGTCGACTCGAATGACTCGAATGCTGCTGTTAGTACAACTGGTGGATCAATGGAGGATAGCGCCGGTAGGAAGCGTATAGCTTACGATTTTGCCTCTGCACCACGATCAGAGCAGAGCAGCAGCACCAGCTGCTCCGGCATTATGCGTGCTGCAACACCTTCATCACAATTGTCATCATTTTGTAATAGTGGATCGCCAATCGGTCGACGTACACCACGTTCGTTGATTCCGACGCGCGACAATCCGCCGCCGGAGTTACAAAATTGGCTGACACAATTTCAGCGTTGGTCGCACGTCGAACGATTGGTGGCACTGGATCGTTTAATTGAACACTGCGAACCGACACAGGTGCGCCATATGATGAAAGTCATCGAACCGCAATTTCAACGTGATTTCATTTCACTATTACCGCGCGAATTGGCATTACAAGTACTCGCCTATCTAGATCCAAAAGATCTTTTGCGAGCCGCACAGACATGCCGCAGTTGGCGCTACCTCTGTGACGACAATTTATTGTGGAAGGAGAAATGTCGAAAGTCGCAGATTCTAACAGATCGTCCGAAACGCAGCAGGGCAGGAACTATGCCTTCGATATCGTCGCCCTGGAAGGCTGCCTATATGCGTCAGCACATAATTGAAATGAATTGGCGGTCGCGACCAATACGTGAGCCCAAAGTATTGAAGGGACATGACGATCATGTTATTACGTGCTTGCAATTTTCTGGTAATCGCATAGTATCCGGTTCGGACGACAACACATTGAAAGTCTGGTCTGCGGTGACAGGAAAGGTATGTATTCGATTTAACACAATGTCGATGAATGGAGTATTTAAAGGTTTTTGTAATTTCTTGTATAGTGTTTGCGTACACTGGTGGGTCATACTGGTGGAGTTTGGTCGTCGCAAATGTCCGGCAATATAATAATCTCAGGTAGTACAGATCGCACTCTTAAGGTGTGGGATCTGGACACTGGACATTGTGTACATACACTTATGGGTCATACATCTACTGTGCGTTGCATGCATTTGCATGGAACTAGGTACATACTTAAACTTGAACTATATGTTTACAAATCTCTATAAATATTTTTGTTCATTCACAGAGTTGTCAGTGGTTCTCGTGATGCTTCTTTGCGCGTTTGGGACATTGAATTGGGTAGCTGCCTTCATATACTTGTTGGACATTTGGCAGCCGTACGATGTGTGCAATATGATGGTAAATTAATAGTGTCAGGTGCCTACGATTATATGGTAAAGGTTTGGCTGCCGGAGCGTCAAGAGTGTCTGCACACATTACAGGGCCATACCAATCGAGTATATTCGTTGCAGGTAAGATAAGAGAGAAAGTTTCTAGTTTATTCAATTCACTTCAATTCATCAATTTCACAGTTTGACGGTGCACATGTTGTATCGGGTTCATTGGATACCTCAATACGTGTTTGGGATGTGGAGACGGGCAATTGCAAACATACGCTGATGGGCCATCAAAGTCTGACGTCAGGCATGGAGTTGCGGCAGAATATATTAGTTTCTGGCAATGCAGATTCAACGGTTAAAGTGTGGGACATCACGACTGGGCAATGTTTGCAAACACTTTCTGGTACGATTGTTTGTGCCTCTAAATTAATGACAATTTTACAATTATTATTTGACATTATCTTACAGGACCGAATAAACATCAGTCGGCAGTTACTTGCTTACAATTTAATTCACGTTTTGTGGTGACAAGTTCCGATGATGGTACTGTAAAATTATGGGATGTCAAAACGGGCGATTTTATACGCAATTTGGTAGCATTGGATTCGGGCGGTTCGGGTGGTGTTGTCTGGAGAATCAGGTATGATGTGTTTGTTTGTGCTTGTTTTGATGATAAAATTCAATTCAAATCCAACCTTTTGTTCGTCAACCATTTCTAGGGCCAATGATACTAAACTTATATGCGCAGTTGGTTCGCGTAATGGTACTGAAGAAACTAAATTAATGGTATTAGATTTTGATGTAGAAGGCGCCTGTTCGAAATGCTCATAGGAAAGAAAATGTAAATAGCAATATGTCATCAATGTGCTATTGCAAGCACATACAATGAATGATGGTAAAAATGACAATTTCAAGGGACATCGATGTATTGCTTTACATCTTCTACACCCCAGTTTTTCCCTCCTCAGCATAGTGTATAACGATAGAATGATATTTTTGAAATTAGTACGTGAGCTCGATAGTTTACTGCAAATAGTATGTAAGCCTAATATCAAAGACAGAGAGAGAAAATTATCAACAATCATAATCTGAACTTGTGTGTGGTGTATATCTTTTAAATTAGTGAGTAGTAGTGCATAGTTTTATTTGAATGTTTTTGTTCTATTCAATGAATTATTAATGTAAGCGTATTGCGCGATTCCGTTACATAATCGATCAACGATCGATATTATAAATTAATGTAGTTATTTGAATTAAAGAAAAAAGATATTTGTTTTCCACACCTTGGTTCATTTAAATATATATCCAATTATTTGGAACTAAACGAGCTATTTATTCGTTTACTCAAAAAATCTGATTAAGATTAGTTAATTATATTGATCAAATTATGGTTTTGGTTGATTTTTCATTTGTTTTTGAAATTTTCTTTTAAAGTAAACATTTCTAAAATTCTATTTTGTTTAAGCAAAATTCTGATATAAATGATTGAATAATTTTTCATTTCAATCAGATTTTTCGATTTAACGATTAATCACAGACTCCTATTGACTTCTCTCCGCTCGAGATGAGAATATTCAATGAAATGTTACTGATTTGCATAATTTTTTCCTGATTTTGCTATTCACTTAATGTTGTTTAAATAGAAGTACAAGAAGAAGAAGAAGAAGAATAAGAAGAGAACAACAATAATAATTATTTCAATAAAAGCTTTATGATTATTAAAAAACAAAAGAATAACAATTGTTTACAACCCATTGTTGGCATCATTCTCAATGCCTACAACTGATTAAATTAAACATTTTTTTTATGCTTTCTTTATGTTTCTATGTTATTGTATATTATATAATATATCTCCTGTTTATACTAAATATGTATCGTGTTTATGAATATCGTAATGTTATTTCTGTTTCTGTTTCTATGCTATATTTTTTTGCATTATAACGTTTACGTACAAGCTATACATTTAAGTAGTATTTCAACGTTTGGTCTTTTTTCTCACTTTTTTTGTTTGTTTGTTTGTTTGCTTTTTAATTCAATTAAATTTGGCTACAATTAGAGAGAAAGTAGAAAATAAACATATAGGAGAACCATTTTGTTAAATTTATTATTAAGCGTAAATTAGTTCATATCGTTTATCTTCCTTATACACACACACACACATACACATACATTCTTTTTCTTTCTTCTGAATATTTTTTTCCACACAAATATAATGATCGCACTGACAAGAAGACGAAGAAGAAGAAAAAGACATGTATGTTTTGTTACTTTTTAATAGAAAGTCTTACAAATAAAATTATATCTAATTATTATTATTATGATTATTGATTGTCGTTCTCAGCAACATTATCATTATCATCATTATCAATATGATAATAACTATAATTGTAATTTATCAAAAAACAAAAAACAAATCAACAGAAAGCATATAGTTTTGTACATGAACATTTGTAGTCCATAAAAGTGGTAGGTACATATATATATGCTTTGCACTACATAGATTCTTGCTTTGTTTAAATAAAAGCAAAACAAATTGAAGAAAAGGCGCATATTCATAGATAAATAAATGCTGAGCTTCAATTCAAGTATCTGACAAATTTGCGTACGGGAAAATTGTCAAAAAATGAAAAACAAAGTCGTTACAATATTTAAGTTGAAACTATAAATATGAATACACGTCAATATTAACAATAATTTTGCCACTGAAATTGCCATGAATATTATAAAAGAAAAATAATACAACGCTATAAATATTGCAAAAATATATAGTTAACAGATAATAATAATAATAATAACAAATCGTATACAATAATAGCAAACTAATTAATAACGAGCTCTGAAAACAAGGAAAAAGAGAAACAAAAACATACATATGTTCATTGGAAGCGTTTCACTATTGTACACACACATACACATATTAATAGTATTAACACAACATAAGTACATATAAACAACAAAAAATGCAGATCGACCAGCCGATCGACTTGATAAAATGCTCTAAACATGAACAACAACAACAGATATAGATATAACATTCATTATTTCCAATTCGTCACTTTAATATCTGCCACATGTCCCAAATTTCACTTTTGATCGAAATTACAATGCACTCAGAATTATCAGTAGTATATCGTAATTTTTAATGCGCTGGGGTCATTTGATTTATAAAGTATGAAATCAATATTCAATTATAAGACGTAAACTTAACTTCTAACTCAACATAACTATAATTGATCAGTTGCATATAATCAAAATTTCTGACGCCTATAAATCGAATGCTATATATAGCATCCCTGTGTAAGAATTTTTTCAATTTGCATTTCTATCATACAATTCAAATGATGGTTGTGAGTGCGTTTGGTCGACAAAGAAATTTAATGGTCTGCAGTTGTAGTTAAATTTAAGATCCATTATTAACTTTTTCAGCGATTTTTGTATGGAAACTTGTCAACAATTTAAGATGGATTTTAATTGACTACCACTATGGCCCGATGTAATTTATCGAAAAATATTAAATTAAACATGGCGTATGAAGAAAATACAAGTCCGTTATATAATGTATATGCAGGGTTGCCTACGCTTTAGATGTGATCGGAAGTTTTACAAATATTTTTTGTCCTCCAATAATTTTTCTATTTGAAACCACTTTTTTCACCCATGTTATACATTATAGAGGACAGTCTATGTGCAGTCAATATATGTGCATTGGTATTTGATGCAATTGAGTGTTTGTTATATCTGATGCTAGTGTCGAAGCAAAGAAAAAGCGAGTAAAAAACAGTTAATCATACTTAACATTGAAAAAATAACAACATGAACAGACAAAACATCATTAAATTTTAATTATAGACTGATTTATTAGTAACTAATCTATATTTTTAATTATACATACGTACATATATATTGTCAGAGTTGTGTAGTAATATCAAGGATACAACGGTAAAATAAATAAAAATAAGAAAACAACCACCAAACCAACATCTAATTGGGGGGGCTGAAACAATTATTTCTGATGATGTATGACATGTATTTTAAACAATTATGTATTGAACTTAATAATTACACCACTTAATCCATAGTAAACAATAAATTCAAATAAATGTAATCGTATATAATAAATACAAACAGTAAATATAACAATTATTATAAAAAGAATGAAGCGATATTTTTTATTTACTCTTATATTATTATTGTCTCTATTACGGATGGCAACTCCAACAAGTTGAGTTGCAGTCAGGGCAACGGAACTGGCAACTGCTGATTAGGAGTTGATAACATAGCACACTAAATATTAGGACTCTGCGATTAATCGTTTAGTCGCAGTTGAGAAGCAGTTTTGACATCAAACTCGCACTATCGATTTCAACCGAAGAAATCAACTGCTTTGATTTGAGTGGGCGAAGGCAACTAGATACATAGTGTTGCCATTCGTAATAGGGGCATAATTAATATTAAATAATTTGTATTTCGATTAACCGAATGATTTATTAATTAATCAGATTGTTCAACTTAGTGATTAGTCGCACAGCCTTAGTAAGTAATATCTTGATCCTTGAGCTCACGGTTGTACATTATACGATCGTCGCCACCAACGCAAATACGTCCAAAGATCTTACGTGGGACTTTTCTCTCGACAACACCAAGCATTCTCTCATCTGAGGTAGAATGTTATCCGAACTTCAGCGTTTCTCGAGACAGAGCTCGACGTATTAATTGCTTACTTATCCCAAAGTAGCACATATTTGAATACTATTTGAATGGCACTATCTTCAACAAAAGTGTCATACTGTTAGCGTATGCCGACGATACTGACATAATCGGCATAATCGACATGCGAGCAGTCAGTGTAGCATTCTCAGAGTTGGAAAGAGTCGCGTCAAATAAATTTTGCGGTGAAGGAGGGCAAAACAAGACAACAACAACTACAAAGAGTCCCGGTGTTTTGGAGAGTACATCACTGTTGATAACTAAGTATTTGAAGTAGTGAAAGATTTTTTCTATCTTGGAACCAGCATTAACACTAGTAATGACGCCAGCCTGGAGATATTGTGTAGGATACCTCTTGCTAACAGATGGCATTTTGAGCTAAATAAGAAGTCGAGCTCTCTCCCGAGAACCGAAAACCACACTGCACAAGTCTCTCATCATGCCTGTCCTTACATTGTCTTTACACATGACCCGAAGCTCGGATAATTTCCACCTTAGGTAAGAAATGTCGCTGTATTTATCGTGAGCACCTGCCAGTGATGGCCTTCTCACGACACCCAAAGCGTGTGTATCAATTTCAAGCGTTGATAGGCGCCCCGTAGGAGTGGAAAATCTGAGTCCAACCTCCAGTATCCTACGGTACCAATTGGGGCACGTTGAATGGACGTACTACCCTCCTTGGTTTGAATCGAGGCCCATCTAAAACCTCTTGTGATCTAAGGAGTCAGCACCCTGGTTGCAATGCAACTCCACATCGAGCACCCACGCCGTGTGATGTGGAATATTCTACCCGCGTATCTTTGGGTTACCTCAGCCACCACGAAAACCTCCCCGAAGGGCCGTTCCCAACGATCAGGTTGGAGGGATTCCAACCTGATCACCCGTGGTACCAAATTTAAAGTCTTTTGGTAAGACCTCGTAGCCGAAGCTACTACCAGTTTCAGCCCCATTCGGCTCCGGACTGGTAGCCGGGACCACCTTAGGTAAGGTAATACTCTGAATTTTGTCTGTTTTTCCTGGAAAGATCAAGTCCTGGAGAACTTGAAGGCGCTTGGAATTTTTAACTGACGCTAGCTAGCCAAGGACAGACATAGCTGCGAGGCACGCTAAATTCGGCCTAAATCGAATTTCGTTTGTAACGGCATAAAATTAAGCATGCACCTATTAGCAAAGGTGACCTTTCGCAATAACTCCTGGTTGACGTCATTATTACTGTTAATGCTGTTTCCAAGATAGATAAAACCCTCGAAACAAGCGTGAAAGCGTGAAAGCGTGGCCACTCCATTTTCTCTATTTTACCACTGAGCTACGGCACCCATGATCAAACATATCTCGGATGAATATGAATGCAATACTTCATATTCCTACTTTTTCAGCAAGTTTTCTAACTTAGATTTAGAGATTCTCCGTTTATGTCGACTTACTAGATGCTCTAGGTTTCCAAGGGTTTTCGCAGTTGCTTCATTGTAATGCGTGTAACTATGCCTATATATGTAAATTTACTTCCCTGATAAACTCTAAGCTTTCAATCAAAAGTTGTTGCAATGGATATTGAAATTATGGTTATTTTTTTTATTCTATTCATATAACGATTAATTATTAAATTACAAAAATATTAAACCATAGATTCCAATTAAGTAAGAAAGTCTTAAGATTAATACGGAAAAATAAGATATTAAGTAAATATATGTAAATGCATGGAAATATACACAGTGTAGTGTTAAACAAGATATATAAATTAGGTATATGTCCACCAGAAAAGTCAATAAACATAATTAGACTTTAGTGCGTTTGCTGTTGTGCCCCTCTATGGCCACATTACAGCGTGAAATAACGTCTTGCGCTGAGTTGCTACTGAGTGCACCTGAAAATGCCGATACAGTGCCTATACCACTTGAGACAATGGCAGCTCCGTTGCCATTGCTTGGTCGTTTACGATTAGGTGATGTCACCGGTGACTTTTGTTTTAAACATTCAACATCTTCAAATACTACTTGAGCGCCGCCACCACATGTCGGTATGACATTACCTTTGTACAATTTCGTCTCAACATCACCATCCGTATCGGCGTCCTGTGAAACCAGGCAATATTTGGTGGCTTTGTGATTAGTCAAGTCTTTGATTTCGGTGAGTTTCGTAACAGATTTACGATTTTTTAAGTACGGTTGTAGAATGGTACCGAGGGGTACCGGATTAGGAGCACGATGTTCCAACCATTTTTCTCCGGCAGATCGTGATCGACGATGTCGATTGTTAGCTGCAGCCATGCCCTACAAGAGAAAATAGGTAGGTATATTTGAAGTTTAAGTACGTACACATTGAGAATAACTTTTACTTACACGTACATGGCGTGGTGTGCAATAAACATCTGTTCGTGCCGTTGATGGTTGCACTGATTCAGTTGGTTCTTGTTGATGTTCTGTAGATTGCATCTTGTTGCTGTCGAATATATTTTCCGAGCTATGCGAACGCACCAAATTTGGTAGATCATTCGATTGAATAATATTGGAGACTAATCGAAGTTTTTCATCGCGTATGCGTACTTTTTCCTGCATTTTAGCTCGTTGCTCTCGTAATTTCATCTCCAGTTCTCGATCTTTCCTATCAACTTCTACAGCCAATTTAGAAGTGAATTTTTTCTTTTGTTTTTCTCTCTCTTGTTCTTTTTTGCTGAGTAAATTTTGATGTTCATTCAATTTGCGTGTGAGTTCGTCAATTTGTCTTTCACGATTACTAAGTTTACTGTTCAAAATATCAATGGAGCCTTCATGGACCCGCATCTTATTCTCTAGCGCAAATGTGCGTTCGCGTTCCTGATTATATACGGCCTTTAGTGATGCCAACTCTGTGCGTAATGTAAGATTTTCCTTTTCCATTTGCATAAGATGTAAACGAAAATTATCACCTATAAAATAGAATATTTGTAATTATTCACAATTGTGATCATGTGTTGTTTTATTTGGACTTACATCGATTTTCCAAATCAGCACAAAGTAATTTGCGCTTTTCTATGCGCTGTATTAGATATTGCATAAGATCTTGAATTGCAGTTTCTGCTTCGGGACTATCAATTCTATAATCAGGAAATCCACTACCAAGACTATAAACAAGGCCTACGTCCACGTCCAACTTCTTTGCATCTTCATGTCCTAGGTCGTACAAATTATTTACTGCAATTTTAAATAATTTATTCGCTTTCCTTCGACCAGGTGTTAGACCCAATTCTGGTTTCATTGGTGTCGCACGAGCAATTTGTACTTCTTGCGTCATTTCGGCAAATTTCATAACTTGCTAAAAATATATATATCAATGCAGATGTAATGTGTATGCAATTGAGAGTATGCATTTGTATTTGTACTTACAGTATTCTCATCATAATCTTCCGCACGCGGATTAATACATACAATCATTGAGACCTGACCTTCGCCATCGAAATAGTTTTTAAACATATGCGTTATTTTCGAATCTCTGTAGGGAATCTTTTTGGGTGCACTCCCACTGGGCAACTGCTGATTTTCTCGCAAGTATTCCAGACACGTACGCAATGTCATTAGTGAATTGTTAATATTTCCAGCTTCACGTAGTCTTACGCCTGTGTTCTTAGTTCGTGATGAACGTTCACTGCCAGCGAGATCAACAAGTGACAATTGACTAACGGTGATGGTGCGTTTATCCTGAAGAACTTGTTCTCCTCGTGAATCAGTTGGAGCTTGAACCAAGCGAATATTAAATACCGAATGACTACGACTGGATTCAGCATTCAAAACAGTGTGACCCATTCGTTTACGTTTTTGTCCCATACGAAAGGCTTCAATGGCATCCTCAACAGTTTTTATCTCTATTTCGGTTACACCATGTACGAACATATTATGCGTGGCATCTTCTCGAATAATTTTGCTTTGCAAAGTTCTGATGGCAAACCAAATTATTACTTGAAAATTTGATTATTTCCTTGTAGATACTTACTTTTGGATGCCACCCTCTTCGAGTAAATCATATACGCTGTTATTGTACACCTCAATGTATGTCACAAAGACAGCAAACATATTGTCTTCCTCTAAACCTTGAAGTGCTGGCATATCACATGAAGCTTGTGATGCTATCTCCGGATCAGAGTCTTTGCGGCGCAGTAGTCCACGATTACCTGCAAATCGTTGATTCATTTCTGCCTGCCTTTCGAGCAATGCATCAGCCTCCGATAATATTTCAAACCCATTGAGTCTATCAGGTTTGAAAATAAATTTCTTAGCTTGATAGTCCGATATGGTTTTGAATAATGTGTCCAAACAACGTGGCATAATACCACGATGCCTTGCATCACCAGTCATTGTGTATGTTTTGCCACTGCCTGTAACTCCATAGGTGAAGAGCAAACTATTACGACCGCGTATTAGATTTTCAACCAGTGGCTGAGCTACAGCAGCAAACACATCACGCTGGGTTGCATCTGGTTCAAATACATGCTTAAATATGTATTGTATTTCACGCTGAGCACCCTGTTTATGTTGTAATGCCTGATCAGGAGTTGTCATTATTACCGTTGTGGAGTTCTTGACACGCACGCAAGATAAATCGGCATCAGATTGTAATGGACGCACTCGACAGAATACATGAACAGGGTCTCGTTTCTGTTCTGATGAATGTGGTCGACGAGGTGTTTTTGGAGCACGTGCAAAGCCCGGAGTGCGAGCGCTGAAAAAAATATAAAGTAGTCACTTCAAGTTTAATTAATTTTCGTAGTAATTTACCTAGATTTCATTTTTATATACTTTATATATTCTTTCTTCCTCTTATAAATTTAAATCGGCGCGATATACACGCAAATGTCATCCAGTCTTTTCAGTTATTTTAAAATCAAGTTTGACACCTTGCAACGAGAGTTGATTTTGACTATGAGTTTTATTAGCAATGAGCTTTGGGATATATTAAGGTACATGGTACGTTTACATCGACGATTTTAGGGTTGCAATGCGTATTTATATTTAATGAATAAGAAATTGATTAATAAACCAAAACAAATAAAAAGTACAAATTATATGAAAGTTTTCTATTATTACTCTTTAGGAAATATAGAAAAACTATAACATTTTTCTAGTGCAAATTTCACCAATTCTAGTTCCTTTCTATACATCTGCCAATGCATTCAAGTGTAGTAAATTAACATTTCTTGAGGGCGGAATATCTTCACATTTGAGCTATCGCTTTTCTAGTGCTGTGGAACTAATTGGGTATATTTGGTATAGCTTAGCACTACTTCTCTTACACAAGTATGTTACACCTTTTGGTGATATTTTGGACTTTTTTCCGGAATAAGATTACTTCATTTTAAAAAACAGATTTATGTTTTTGTGTCCTTATTTCATTAATAAGTGTTTAAGTAACTGCGATTTTGTATAAAAATTATATGAAATGTTATTCGAACATATTAATAAAGTTGTCATAAATTAAAATCGTCATTGAACTAATCAAAGCTGGTTTTGAGAAAATTAAATCAATAATTTCAAGTAAGTCGAATTATGCTAAACCTCAGAAGAATAAAATAAACGTAAAATTAATTAATATCTCAATGACATCAGGGTTATATGGCTGAACATTTTTACAGGGTCATACAATTGTCATATGCTTTTCCGATATGTTTGCCATGAATGAAAGCCCGAATAAATTTTCTTAAATCTTAAATAGAAAATGCATACATATCTAAATAGAATCAAAATAAATATTCCGTTAGATGAAGTTAACAATGCTAAATTGTCATCTACTGCTCAGTTACAATACTAGTATACACGTGTGCATTTAAAAATTTATTAAATTCGTGTATTTCATACAATTTGCGTTTGATTCTCACACTTGTTCAAATCAATCATTATTCAGAAGAAAACTGCAGTTAGAATTGCTGTTAGAATATACTCAGTCACCAAAGCTATAAGTTTGCAAGTGCACATATATATGAATATCAATGTCCAGAAAGTCAATGAATTCAAGAATAAATAAGAGTAGATGTTTGAAATTGATCATGCTAATTTGATCAATATTCAAATGAAAATGATTGCATCAATACGAGCCCTTGGAATATTTATTATTATTATTTTAGCACGGATAGGTAGTAACAACATGAAAATTCAACTGTAATAGTTTAAAAAATGTGTATTATTTTACAAAATCGAAAGGCTATCAATGACGATATTTATAGGCATCAAATATACAATCATATATATTCGAAATTGTAATGCATACAATATAAATAATGCAAACGAAACGTGATTTTATATATATACTATGTACCTATACATATTGTATTAAAAAGAAAAAAAGAGGAAACATTTCTCAAATTAAGTACGTTTGTTTAATTTTTTTTCTTGCTATTGCTGTCGAACTTAAATATGGACAACATGTTACGCATCAGTGCTGGTCCATTCCAATAACCCTTCAGCATCACATTCCAGTAGAGTATTGGCATTAAATCCTTTTTCATAATAAACATAGAGTATCGTTCCTTATTTTGTGGCACAGGGAATGTCTCTAATGGCTGTAAGTTGTAATCAAACTCAGCCAGAATACAAGTATGGTAACCCGTTACAAGAGGACATGAAGCATAACCATCGTAGATACCCTTTAGGGGTTTACCTTTTATAACAGAGATAATATTGTGATAAACGACTGGTGATTGTGCAGCTAAATATGTACATAAGTAGTTAAAAGGAAGATTAATAAAATATTTTTTTTTTTTGGCACAATTATATAATTATTTTTACCTGCTGCAGCGGCAGTCTTGGAATTTGGCGATGCTGAACAGTCGCCTATAGCAAATACATTTTTATATTTCAAATGTTGCAATGTTGATTTGTCAACATCAACGAATCCTGCCTGATTCACAAGCTCTTTGCATTTTGATAGCTCATTCGGGGTGCTCATAGGTGGGACAGCATGTAACATAGCAAACTGTATTAAAATTGTAATAAAGGATATGTATATTCGATTGGTTAAGGCTTTCATGTAAACAATATAGTAAAACGTCAAATTCACTTCAATTTGCAGTACTTTTAATAGATCAGAAATCTAAATATGAAGTCCATTAGAAGTAGAGTTGGACATTGTGTTTATTTTTTTGCTCTTTAAAACCAATGCAATGCATTATTAGTATTTGGATATGTATAAAACTTGCCTTCTCCTCAAATATTTCACTTGGATTATCCAGATTTTGAAATATTGCAATATCCGAATCTGGCTTAACTTCAATCAGACTTCGACATAGATTTACATCTATATTACGTTTTTTAACAACTTCCCATAATGCGTCGGCATAATGTTTCACACCAAATATTACCGGTAATGATGTATTATATATTACATTAATGTTTTTACGTTTGTTCATCTGAAAGGGGAGAAAAGCAAATCATACAAATGAATGCTTTCTCCTTTGGTACACGGCAATTTTAAAATTACCTTCCGAAAATAATGTTCTGCTATGTACACAATCTTTTGTGGAGCTCCTGGACATTTAACTGGTGAATTGGGATATGTAAATACTGCATTTCCTTCGTTTATATTACGTAAACAATTCAATGTACGATCCACATATTTCGGTGAGTAAATGGAACACACTTTACCATTTGGTATTGAAAGAGCTTCTACCAAACCTGGAATCTAAAAAAAAAAGTTGCTTTGTAGTTGAATGTGGATTCATAAAAATAAATGTCACCTTTTCGTAATTCAATTGTAGACCAGTGGCAATAAGTAATACATCATATTTGATATCAGTTCCTTTCGATGTTTTTACCAAATTATTTTTTGGATCGAATTCAATTGCTTTCTCTTGCAACCATTTAGCTTTTTTCGGTAATACATCAGCCATTGAACGACATGATTGTTCCAAACTTTTCATGCCACCTCCAATTAACGTAAACATAGCTTGGTAGTAATGTTTCTAAATAAAAATAAAATTGACATTTAAGCTTGTCAATGAGACAATGAGTATGAATTGGAATTATACCTCAGCTGGTTCCAATACAATAACTTTATCTTTGCCGAGTTTTGACGATAGTTTGGCTGCGAGAGCACAACCTCCTGATCCACCGCCAACAATAAGCACCTGACATCTGTAATACATATGACAATATTTCATCAGTTATTTTATTTTTATTTTTTACATTTTTTTTTTTTTGGTATTCAAGTAATAAAATTTCTCATTTATGATGATACAAATGAAAGTTAATTAACTGATTGATATCGATAGTGATAAAATTGTATGAATTCTATGAATATTTATATATACGTTTGACATACGATTGTTTCATATTTTTTATCATTCTGTGAAAAGTAATAAAACAATAAAAAAAGGTGGGCTCTATTAAATGTTTGTCCATTAATAATTTAGCATAGAAAAATAGTATAATTTTACTAAATAGTACATGGCAAGTACAGAAGAACTCTTTTGATATTAGTTTATCAATTTATTCCTACGTAACGAATTCTTGCTGCCACCAGAGATCATTTATGTTGTTTAGTATTTGACGACAGATGGCCGTCGTACGAAAAATTAATTTTTAATAGTCTTGGGGAAAAAAATACAGCGAAGTAATTAGAAAGTTTCGCAGCTAAGTACCGAAATAATTTTACACATATATAGGAGATAATTCACTGGGGCTCACTGTATAGAGTCAGCTGTAAAGCAATCACTGCCATCTATGCAATACGGCATACGTCTTGACACAAACAAATATATAATATAAATTAATTAAAATGCATACTGATCACTAATGAATATTTAAACATATGATTATTCCAATGTAAATATATGGAAAATATCAAAGTACATACTCTTGCTTCTCAGAGAGCACTTGTGATGCGGAAAAGTTTCGTACGATGGAGCTGTTGATGCAATTGCATATATAACGACCAGATAAAGTTGGCAATTTGGTTGATAACACTTGCAAAGCACTCATTTTTTTGCTGCATACAATTATTTTTCAAGCGTGTAAAGTATACTCTAAATTAAACATATGCACGAAATTCGAAATCTTCCAAAAATTTCGTCAAAGATGATATTTACTATACACACTACGAATACAATATGAGACTGATACAAAACGAATATGCAAGTTAAATTGTAGGTATTATGGTTTTGTGGCCTTGAATAAACCGGCACGAGTATAAAAGTTTTGATTTTGTTTGTTTCCTCTTTTCTCTCGCGCTGTGGATTCAGTAAAAATGTATTGTATATACTCGTCTGACATTTTGTACTCATTAAAAAAGCTTCTGTTGTTATTATGATTATATTTACCATTAGCTATGTACATATGTATTTACCTAAATATTCACATCACCCCTTAGGAATATGCATGTCTATTCAGACATAGTAATTCGCTGGAAAGAATATAAGCAAAAAGATTGAATTACTATATTTAACAATTTTTAAAGTGCAACTTCAATGCACTCGTCAAAAACTCGCGAACTTATGAGATGAACGCCATAGGCACGCGCGTAAAATTATATCAACGCATAAAAGTTGAACTTTTTCTATTTTCATGCGTAATCTGACAACTGCCATTTGTGTGAACAAATACTAATACAATAATTCTATAAATCAAAATAATAGTAATGATAGTAAATCGAATTGATAAAAATGAAATGAATTGTGATAATGAAATAGAAAGACAACATATATTTTATGCTACAAGGCATTGCGCTTTTTATTTACGCTGCGTCCCAACAGGCAAAAATTATTGGCTACCATCTGTCATGTGCCAGATATAAGGGTTATCAGTGGCAATATTTGTGTGTGGGCATTTCTTTATCATGGTAAAAACAAGGTGGCGTGAAGCAAATATGTTCACTGCATTCAAGCGCTTAAAAACTCAAAAAGACTGCATAAATTGATGAAGAAAAGTGAAAAAGATCATTTTTTTCTTTTATGTTTGTTATTTTAACAACTTTTAGAAGAAATGAAGAATTGGCTGTCAAATTAGCACACTGACAGTTCATGGCAGGCAATATTTTTCAATATTATGTTATTGTTCTAATAATTATTGATTTCTGTCAGCAATATGTGGTCTGCATTCGCAATATATTGCCTCATAACATTATCAAGTTAGGGGTTTTCGTGGTAAAAAATAACACAAATGTAAGGAACAATATGCACTACGCTGGATTGTTGGCCGTTTGGAATGCTTTTACAACTTTGTGAGACTGAATAAAGATATCAAAGACTGTGGATTTCATGCGAGCTATAATGCGAAATTGTTCAGGACCGCGTTGTTTTAATTTCTTGAAGGTTATGACAAAGAAACCTCTAATTTCATGGTCCGAATATATTTCATGCACCCACATCATTCTACTTGTCATTAGTTCAATATATTCCAAGTGCACTGCAATCACGCTTCCAATCATCATCGTCCATTTTAATTTTTAAAATCAATTTTATAATAGGTGTGTTTTCGTACTTTTCCAGTAACAATTATCCAGTAAACAAATTTTTGAGAATTTGACAGCATTCGCTCTCAAAGACAAAAATTTGCCATAAAGTACAAGAACGCAAAACCAGCAAAAACCTGCAAGTTTCACGAACAGCTGATATTCTACTAATTAAATTGCAATTGTTCGTTTGCTTGTTAGTTTCTTTTGCTTATGATCAGCTGTTTTCCCACTTGGAAGTCTTTACTGGCATAAATTTGTACAATAACAATTTGCAACTTCTCCTTAAAATGAAATGTCATTTACCTCTCTCAATTTTCCCTTCTTAGCAAGTTTTTTTGGTACGAGAACACCAAAACGTTATAGTTTGTAACAATTATCATAAAAATCTTAAATTATCGCAAAATCTTTTGACCTCTTTACGTTGGTGGCGAGTATCGATTAAGGTACAACCATGGCTGTATGAGCTGTATTCAGACACCGACATAGTAAAGCGCATTAAAATTTAGCGGCTGCGCTGGCTAGCTTATGTCGAGCGAGTGGAAGAATACGCTCGGGCTAAGTAGGAGTTATTTCGCTGGTGGACGACGCAGAGCTGGAAGACCTAATCTCCGGTGAAAGATCAAGTACTGGAGATCTTGTCAGCGCTTGGAATTTCTAACTGGCACCAACTAGCGAAGGAAAGAGCTTTCTAGATTCGGCCTAAATCGAATTTCAATTGGAATAAGTATTTGATTTGTTCATTAAATCTTTTAAATAAATACATTAGTTAAACTAGATACTGGAGTATATACTATAACTATTTAGTAGCGCGAAAATACGAGAATTACTCGAATTATACAATTTTGAAGTATATCGAAATAATCTGAGATTTAAAAAATAAATATATGGCATTTAAGGTCCCTTTGGTCGAGCTTCTCTTCCAGTACTGTTGTGCGTGTTAAATTTTTGGACAGTATTAGAATACTTGTGACATCACTTTTTCTGAGCTTTGCCACGGAGCTCTTTTAGAAGCGTTTTGATGGCATGTTGTTATTGTCCGAAGAATTGCTAGCAGACAGGTGGGTACCGATTAAACGACAAATCCTTCCAATATTAAAGTTGTGTTCAGCCGGGGATTTAACCCACGACCCACAGATCAGAAGACCAGCGCCAACATGTTACGGCATCCAAATTATGATATGATTTTACTTTCGTCTTACATTGAAAAAGCTTTCATTCCGTATTGAAAGCAACAACTCATGACTGTGACTGCATGTGTAACATAGGCCTTAGCTACAAATTTATCCAACATTTTCGTAACTCAGTGAATGGCCCACTGATGTTAATTCATTTCGCGAGTGTTTATGAGAGGATTTTACTCTCTTTTTACTCTGCCAAAGCTTTCATTTTGTATTGAAAGCAACAACAACTCATGTCTGTGACATCGACAACTAAAAAAGCCCACATTCGTTTTGTAATTATTAAAAAAATTTTCTAATCCAATCTTCAGCAAAATGCTGATATAGCGTCAAAAATTTCAAGCATAGACTTAAGCAAACTCAAAAATGTTCATAGTTAATTATTACCGTTATAGGTCTAAATAGGTTCTACTCTCTCATCAGATAATTAAAATGAAATACCGACTGGTATTGATATAATTCTACCATAGGCCATACTCTATAATATATATTGATAGTGATATAGAAATTTATAAGAGGCTTTGATTTCACTCTATTACGATAGTTAATATTTATCTTTATCAATTGTGTTACTACTGTTGTTATTACTGCTGCTACCTAATTATTAAAAAGTGATATTGTAAAAATATAGTAAACGCACACACATACATATTGTATATGCCTACTTAGTATGTATGACTCGTATAGACCCAACGTGAAAGTGAGCATTCCTTGTAGTGTTCAACATTGTACGAAGTGCTCTTTTAGCTCTCTTTGCATTACTTTTAAAGCTCTTGTTTCAATTTTGTGCATAAACAAGAGCTTTCATAACTGTAGCTAATTTCGAGAAAAAGCTTACTTTTCCATTAGAAAGTTGATCTCTTTTTTTTAAGTTTAAATATTCGGGTAGACTACTATAAACTTTTTTATTTATGCATGTTTCATGCTTTTCTTTTGTGATTGCTCTCTTTGCTGCCTCCCGTTGGATAGCTTTAATGCAAGCACCAGCGTACATATATACGATCAGAGAATTAAAGCTTTTGATGACATAGGTGTACATATATCTCTATACAATATATGGTAAATAATTTGTATATTTATGGAGGATTTTATTAAAATTTAGCTAGCCAATGCATATGTTAAATGCTCAAAATAACTATAAGTTACATATAATCGTTTCCAATTCCGTGCAAACTTTTCACTTTCCACTCCAATGAAAATGAAAAGTGAGCCTTGGTGGAGGCTATACGATGGTGGGTAAAAAATTCCCTGACAATTGAAATTACGATCACCTTATTCCGCAAAAAACGGTTTCTTGCCAAGAACGCATCCACATTTTTAGATAGATCTCTCAAATAGTTTTTTGTGACAGTCATTAAAAAAAACACACCTACAAAGTTTTTCTTAAAATTTGAAAAAAAAATAAATGATTTTGATGTGCTCATTAAAGACAATTTTTTGCATTAAAAAAACTATCCACCACTGGTTTACTCAACTTTGATGCGGCCGAACGTTCTGGTCGCCCAATTGTGGTCAACACCCCAGAAATTATTAATAAAATCAATGGTATGATTCTAGACGATCGGCGAATGAAGGTGCACGAGTGATTTCGGTTTTACATAGAGATTTGCATATGAAAAAGTTTTCCGCAAGATGGGTCCTGCGTTTGCTCACAATTGGCAACAAACACAATCGTTTGACAATTTCAAACGAATGTTTGGTGATAATATGTACATCAGATACCAAGAAACAGTCGATATAGATGACTTCTTGTGGTGAATAGAAGTCGAAGACCGTGACGAGTCTGTCAGCCAATAAAATCATGGCGATAGCTTTTTTGAGATGCGCTCGGTGTTCGGTCATTCACAAACATTTATCTTGAAAAGCGTAAAACGATCACTGACGCATATTGAACAGAGCAGAAACATCGAGTTGACGCCAATTTGAAGCAAAAACGACCCCTTTTTGCACGAAAAAAATATATTTTCCACCAGAACAACACACAAGCAATGGGAAAATTGCATAAAATAGATGACGAATTGCTTCTTCATCGAGCACATTCTCCAAATTTAGCGACCTTAGTGACATGAACAAATGGCTCGGTGGTAAGAGCTCATCGATGTAATAAACGTCTATTTGGAGCGCATGAAAAAATTGGAGAAACATTTAACAAAGTGTATCAAGCTAAAAGGAGAATGTGTGGAATATGTGTTTTTACCGAGTAGGGGCCTCCATATTTAAATTTTCAGTGACATATTGAACCACCCTCTTAATAACGAACGATATTTCCAAAGGATGGACCTTGTTTCTTTTTCGTTATCTCTCTCGCTTCCTTTCTATATTGAATTAAAATTAAAATATAAGATTTTTATTAAACAACAACAACAACAACCACAACAACAACAAAACCAACAACAAAAACTTTTGATAGTGGTTTTTTTGATGCATTAAATAAAACAATTTGAAAATCATAGAATATCATACAATATTTTCCATAGAGTTTGGAACCACTCTAACATACCTACATATTGTATGTATATTGTTTAACATGACGTATACGTAATTATCACCCACTAACATTTCGAGTGCGTTAGAATATATACCAAATTGCCATTATGATATATGTATACCACGTATAAAGCACAGAAAAGTAAAACAAAAAAAAGAAGATCGAAAGTAATTTGAAATTGTATGACATTTCAAAAGAGGTTTGCATAACACTGCGTATGAAGAAATTGCTAGAAACGATATAACATATACCGTCGAATACATACTACGTGTATATACATATGTGTATTATATGTACTTTATGTATGTACATACTGTAGGTATAATCGGATTTGCAATGTTAATTGTTACTGTTGCACATCGGTTGCCGGTAGCAACAATTTTGAATTTGATTACACGGGCGCCATTCGAGTGTGTTTCTTCGAATTTGGTTTAATTTATTTGCATCGAAAATTTTGTGTATATGTAGCTATATATGTATGCATGTAATTTTATATATGTATAAGATCATATGATTCAGTAGACAAAAGCGTGCAATTCATTTAATATTCCTTACATTTTTAACAAGAAATGTGATCATTGGCTGTTTTTTTTTTCTTAACGGTATACATTTTATATACTACATACATACATATGTATGTGTTGTTTTACACGTATACCATACATATGCATGTATATGTATTGTGTTTGAATTTATTCCTGTGAAATATGCAATGAAACTCGTATTGCATCAGCTTAACAGAAAGTCATGCAATGCAAAAATTATTTATTTATTGTCAATTTTAATATTGTATAAATTCATAATATGTAGATTAATCGTCCAGCAAATAAATATTATAGATTTTATATTATATTATTGTAGTATTAAATACTTCAACATTCTGTATCTCTCTTAAAGTTACACTTCATTTATTGTGTAAATCAAAAATATTTTTGTAAGACATCAAAATGTTCGTAGTAAATATATAATTTAATCTAGTTACGCTATTCAAAGCCATTGTTTTCTTTCAAATCAACGCTCCACATACTTCAGAGAGAGAAAATTATTTAACAGTCGGCCTGGAGTTGAATATGTAAAATAGTTTTGGACATTTTACGGTTATAGAGCAACATTAAATAACGAAAGTGACTTTGCAATTTTTCTGACGACTTATTCTGTCAAAACATGTGTTGGGAACGTGCCCAGCATTTACGTACATAAGAAAGAAAAACTTCAGGGAATTTATAATACCGGAAAATCTGCTGAAGTCCATTAGGATAGGATCTATATTAAACTTTCCTCCTTATGTTGCAGTGCAATACAACCCTCTAATAATAATAATACTTAGTACTTCTGTAAAATATGACTTTCATAGGCGGAAGACTAAGTACGTTATGGTGGTTTAAACCTAACCTAAATATAACATATACTTACGTGCCAAATATTGTTGCCCTAGATGATATAATAAGTGAGCTATAGCAACTTAAACGTTTCAAAAATCTCGAACTTATTTACTTTGATTGTTCCGTGTGGGTGCGTCGCAGATTGATAACGAGCAGATCATGCCCATTATCAAGCCCGTCCGTATCCTTTAACCACAGGTTTCATTTATGCCAAATTTCGCCTAAATAGCTCAATAGTAGTTCTTGTGCGAATTAGCCACGTGACGGACATCATTAAATCGGTTATTTAGGCGACACTGCTCAGGAATATATTAAACTCTATATATCTTCGGAGATTCATTCAAGTGGTTACAAACACCGGCCGAAATGAATATACCATGCACTTATGCAGGGTATAAAAAATCCAAGTAAAATCTTCAAAACTGCCCTGCCAATGGAAAAAAAAATTCGATTACAATCTCAATCCAAAATTATATAAAAAATTTAGTAGTAAAATTGCAGTTTCGATTCGTTATGTTATTGTTGTAACAGACAGCGATTTCGAAATCACGAAAATTCATGTTCAGCTTGGGTGTTATTGTTCTCGTCGATCAGCTCCAGGTGCAGAGGGGTCCAAACTGGTAGGCCTCCTGTGGCAGGCGAAAATATGACGGATGTCGTGCGGGCTCTGCTGGCACCGCGGGTATTTGTCTGGAATTGTATCAGCCAGCCGGTGAATGTAGCAATTCAGATAGACGCTCCATCCAGATCTTAGCTGCACCAAAGTGGCGCGAGGGGGTCTAGGAAACTGTTGTTCGCAGTTTGCTATTGGCGGTAGACGACCCCCTAACACGATGTTATGAGAATGACACTCGATGATGAACAAGGCAGTATTCTGTCGGGTTTACAGAAGCCGCCATTGCGTGTCGCTTATAAGTGGCGTCCAAATTGGAGCCGCATAGTTGATGATCGACCTGCCGCTGTTCTTATAGGTGATGAGCAGCATTCTCTTGTCTTTCCCCAGCCAGTGCCGGCCAGTGCCTTAAGGACATTATTTTTGCTATGTAACCTTTGGATGGTGTAATCAACATGAGCAACAATGGTCATGAGACTGTCAAAAACAACTCCGAGGATTTTAGGTCTATTCACAGTCGGAAGAGTTTTGCCATCGACTGGCACAGAGAACGCTGTTCCGAGCTCCTTGGTCCAGGTGGTAAAGAGTGTTGCGTTAGACTTCTCGGGCGAGAGTATAAGGCTTCAGTGGTTGAAGAATTGTTCAACGTGCATATCGCCGAGATGTTGTGTTCCGACGCCAGGTTCGTGCAATCATTCGTATAAGAGATGAGTTGTATGCCAGGAGGCGGCGCAGGGAGCTTCGACAGATAGAAATTGAAGAGGATGGGCGACAGCACACTTTCCTGCGGAACTCCCTGTTTTACCTTCCTATACGGGGAACGTTCTCCTTTGAACTCTACAAACTACTGTCGGTTGACCAAATAGATGGCTATCCAGCGCTTAATGAAGTTAGGCAAAGATGAGAGCAGGATGTCGTCAAGCAGGGTAGCCAGGTTGACCGAGTCTAATGCCTTGGACAGGTCGAGAGCCACTGGAACCGTGCGCTCGTAAGGACGGGCCTGGTTTTTTTTGCGATTCGTTATGAAATCGTCAGGATCGCAGGCTGAATTTGTGACTTATAAAAGAGCGTATAAATTAAACATAAT
This sequence comes from Megamerina dolium, assembly GCA_963854835.1. Lineage (NCBI taxonomy): Eukaryota > Metazoa > Arthropoda > Insecta > Diptera > Megamerinidae > Megamerina > Megamerina dolium. The sequence continues at coordinate 59,474,484 of OY978528.1, read as the reverse complement.
TATATAATTTATATAGAATATTGTACACAATTTTATTATCACCTTGTCTCTTGTATGTATGTAGCATTATTTTACAAAAAATAATATTTAGTAAACATATATGTACTATACCTATTATGTAGCTAATAATATCCACTTTATTATTATTCATTTTTTTCTCTTTTGAACTTCATACATAATCTACATAATTGAACGCTGCTGGTACTAATCAAAGAGTGATTAAATTAGTTGAATTATTAATAATCATGACGTACGAGTATGTAGTTAGTATGCGTATCGAGTATATCGCAGCATGAATAATTGGATATTGGGTTATCAGTAGACAATTGAGTGACATTATCATCTGCTCTATTTTTATTGGCATCGAATGAAGGACGATTCATTCATTCAATTGGTGACATGCTGACAAGTGTAATGAAGCCTTATTAACTATTTTGAAAATTAGTTACTATTGCTCCCTAGCGCATCGGTAGCTTTTCTTGTATGTTTGAATGTATGTATGTACACAACAACAACAACAACTAATAAATAAGCATTGACAATGTTTTATAGCAGTTTTTGCTCTTGTTCTATTTAATGTACTCGTACATACCATACTATGGTTGTACTATGTACATATAATTATCTCAAGTTTATATTTATTTCATTCCATTTGGCTTCAATTCTATTCTCTTTTGCTTTAACTTCTTTAAAATTTATTGTATATTAATGAAATATCTTATTTGTATATGTGGTGCAATGTACGTACATGGAAGTGTGGCCTCATGCCTAGGTACAGTAAATATATATATTTAACATATTCTATGCATTTGCTTTGATCAGTATGCGAATATCGAATTGATTGTCCCATTTTGAATTAGAGAATGTCTGAATGCAAATTGAAATGCGTCATCTGTCTTGCGACATATCGCATATGAAGAAGCTCCTTACTTATTGGTTGCATTCTTATTTGCAATCAATTTAGATGGTGGCCACTGCGTCTGCAGTGATTGGAAAAATCGTTCTGATTCGATGATGATTACATGTGTACAATACAACAACATACATTCAACATAAATAAATATGTTGCCGCGAACGTGCTTTTATTTCAATTTCAATGATTTTTATTTACATAGAAATCTATTCGTCTAGTTGTCATTAGAATTTTGTAGTAAATTATAACAATATCCCGCTTATTTAACATCAACTGAATTTAGTCTGAATATTATGCCCGTATGTATGGAATGTAAGTATGTAGTTATATTCAATTAGATATAAAATGCAAATGAGAAATATATGTATGAGATTTCCAAAAAGAATAACAAGAAAAAAAAAAAAAAGAGATGAGACGATTGATGAAATTTCCAATAAATGCTTCAATTTGTTTTTTACTTTTTTCTGCAACGAACACACTATCACGATGTCCAGTTGTGATAATCTACATGTGCTACATACATACATATAATTTATATATGTGGGCATTGTTAAACATATTTTTGTGGTACTACCTAGGTAACATATACTCTTAATATAGAGGATCCTGCAATAGCCCAGCTAAGAAAATTGCATAAAAAAAAACGACAAAAAATATAAAAATTATATGAACACATAGGGTGCCGTATGGCGTTGGTATGTTAGAAGGCACTACTCACTGAGCTATGGTATCATCAAAACTGCTTCTACTTCTCCTTTTTATGAAATCTATTATGTCAGAGCCCGTGAGTTTTTTCAGATTTGCAAACACATGAAAGTCATGCGTCTTCTGGATTTTAATTCGCTTGTACCTCATTCGGTACTCGCCATCAACGCAAATAGGTTCGAAGATCCTACGCAAAACTTTTCTCTAGAAACCTCCAAGCATCCTCTTATCCGTGGTGGAAATTGTCCAGGCTTCTGTGCCATATATTAGGGCAGGAATAATGAGGGACTTGTAGAGTGTGATTTTCGATCTACGAGAGAGGGGTGGACTACTCAATTGCTTACTCAGCCCAAAGTAACACCTGCTAGCAAGAGTTATCCTCCGCATGATCTCCAGGCTGACGTCATTACAGTTGTTGTTGCTGGTTCCAAGGTAGACGAAGTCCTACACCATTTCGAAAGTGTAATTGTCAACAGTGACGTGTTGTCAAAGACGCTGGGACTCTTTGTTTGTAGACACTAGGTAGTTCGTCTTGCACTCGTTAACCGTAAGACCCATTCGACGTGCTGCATTGACTGCACGCGCGTTGATACCGATTCTATCGATATGGCAGGCATACGCCAGCAGCATGACACTTTTGTTGAAGATAGTGCCATTATGGTGGGTGCCGTAGCTCAGTGGTTAGTGTGTTCGCCTTCTGATCTGTAGGTAGTGGTTCAATCCCCGGCTGATGCATAACAAATTTAATATCTATAAGATTTTTCTTATCCCTTTGGGGCTTTAAGTGCCACATATTTATTTTTTTTTTTAGTGCCATTATGTTGTAAATCTGAAACTAGATATTTCCCACGAATATTTACCTTGAACTAAACCAAGATATTATACTAATAGGTCATCGACAAAATTCCTTTGATATCCCAAAAAAGTGCCATAAATGTTAGTAATTTGTAAATGTTGTTGAATCTTCTATGGTTCAATATTTAATTTTGGACTTTAATTAAAATTGGTTCCACTCAAAAGCACACATATAAATGCAATACAAAACCTTTTAGAAAGATATTTTCTTATTGTCCAGTAGTTATAGTTAAAGTTAATATCATATTAAAGTTATAATAGTCTTCTTGACTAGGTATAATTAGAAACAAAGCAATAAGGAGAAAATACGAGCAATCGATATTACTTAAACCGACCGATGTAAAACAATTAGCTTCCCATGAACGAACGGGCCGCAGAAATTACACGGTTACAAATCGACCATGACTCTCTTAACTTAATTTTTGTACTTGAATCATCACAACAATAAATTAAAACCGATCCGAGTTGATTATAAAATATTAGATTAGAAATTTTATAATAAAATATGTAAATTTTATTGAAAAAAGGACTGTAACCTTAAAAATTGTTACATTCAAGTACGCTGAAAAAGTATTATTTTGTAGAAATGCACGGAACTAATTTTTTATGAAACAACTTTTCAAAAAGGCATATATTTAAATTCTAATTGAACATAATTTTCAAATTTGCGCTTAAAAATGAATGCAAACTTTGAAAAACCCTTATTTCTTTATATTTTGTTATCATTTATAGACATCGATTATCTTTTTCTTGATGTACAGTGTAATGTATTACTCAAAATTATATGAATTATTGAAAAGACTGTAGAAGACTTGCATAGGACATAGGTGATTATTTAGTTAAACAGATGAAATTTTAAATAGATTTATATGAAAACAATATTTGTTTTTATAATCTATTGTATGTACAGTCTAATCTATGTATTTTGAATATGTGTACACACATATGCATATGTGTATTTTGTATTTATAACAAAATATTTGAGTAATATTTTTCTTAATTGCTTTTTATATAATATTTTTGGTATCACATCAGGTGTTTTTTCTTTTGGATTGTATATATTTTTATTTTGATGAAATTTAAATATTATTTTTGTTTTTAGATCCATATCATTTTAATGAAACATATTAACAAATATAATATATTAATGTAAATAAATTAAGACTAAATAAATAAAGGTATAGGTATTATTATACAAAAAAAAAATACTCGTAGAATATATATTTGATTATAATCGAAATCAAAGAAACGAATAAAAACCTTTGACTCATATATGAATAGACAGATATGCATGAATGTATGTACGTACACATCATCTCACTCCTCACACGCCATATACGTATACACCTACATATGCCCATGTATTCAAGTGAGTGTATGAATGTAGTGTATGCGTGTGTAGTCGATGTTGAAGCCGCAAAAACCGAAATGTAATAAAAACGAATGTGTTATCAAACGACCGGCAAAACCGAACCAATACACTGAACCGATTCAGAAAAATACAACCACCCATTCCACCACAAACCAATACGCGCACATTGTCGGTACTTGTTGATTCTGATATAAAAAGACGATGGTTGCAGTGTTCTCGATACAATTTGTTAGAAGAAATCTTCTGAACAGGATGTTCTAAGTAGCAGTTGTGGTATTATCGTGCTTCTTTTGTTTACCAAAAATTAAAATATCGAAATAGTGACAATAATTGACAGAGATACATCAACAGAGAGAGAGAGAGAATATTTGTTTATACATTATCGAAAATATACAATACACATCCAAGTATTTGTATATGAATATAAATAAAAATTGAACGTGCGTGTGTAGTAGCAAACGATTTGAATTCAATAGAAATTATAACATTTCAAACGTGTTTTTGTTTGAATCAACAGCATTTAAGGATTATCAATTCTTATACATCAATATGAGTCAGGTATGTATTCGTATATATTTTAATAGTAAAAAGTGAAATTGAATTAATAGGAAGGTTATGAAATTAACTTCTGCAGAAAAGATTTTTTTTTTAATTTTAGTTTCTATATGAAAAATTGATTTCGATAGCAACTATTTTTATACAATATATAATATATAATTTTTAAATAGATTGTTGATCATGAAAATGTTCATAGTAAATAATTTTATTCCACACGGGTATGAAATATTTTCTAGTTTGCCCTAAAAGTATGCAATTTTATTTTAATTTTGTGGTTATATATTTATTTATGTGTATATCCATATGAATATCCAGTAGGGAAGCAACTAGTGAGTGGAAAGTAGTTCTACAACTAGTTTTTCGATGTCATTTCAATTATACGTTTAATTTATATATTTTTAATTAATTTAAAGTCAGTTGTAACAAACTAGTTGTTAGTTAAGAAATTAGAAAAATAATAATTTAGTCAATTAGTGTGTTCTGGTGAGCTAATTTACTTAGCAAACTCTTCGTAGCACTTTTAAGCATGCAATTTCTTCTATTTCATGTTTGTTTGAGCTTGATGATTGATTTTTTACTTTGTAGGCATTATTCAAAAGTGATTTCAAGAGATTATTCGGCAAAATCTGTGTTTATCGTCCCGTTGTATCAACATTTTTCCCCACAAAATATTTTAACAGTAAAATTTTTCTTTTCTAACTGCAAAAAAATAAAAAATTGGTTTAATTACAAAGAAATATCGATAATATTGGATTTTTCTTTAATAGTAAAATCACAATACATATATAAACTATTTGAAACTGAAGCGCAGCTGCAAAATTTTGTCATATAGCTATATGGATAGTTTTTTTTTTAATTTAAAAACGAATTCCAATTTCCTATAAGTTGTAATTTCTTGTGAATGTGAAAAATAAATTTTTAACAGTCGAACAGTGTTTCATCAAAAATTTGTGACGATTTCATATTTCAATGTTTTTTTTTTTTTTGGAAAAAATTATTGTATTTCAGCAATTCAAGGCATCTTTTAAATTTTCATGCAACGAAAAAAAAATTCAGCTCTATTTGTTTTTAGTTTTCACGTTACGACGTTAAAAAAATTCAAATTTTGCTAAAATCTGGCTAAACCAAATATTATTCAGTCAAATTTCATGATTTATAAACAAAACGCGTCGCAATCTACGGAAATTTTTGCCACATACGATTGCCATTGTTCAAAATGCTGCCATTCAGCAATTAAATGTTATTTTTTACTCTTGAAAAAAAAAAAAATTCGCCGTAAACTACGGAATATAATACAATATATACCTAATTTTTGAATTTGTGATAATTCTTGTAAATATAAATGTTGAACTGAGATGTTTCAAAAATATTTCTAATATTATATCTACTTACAAATGAGTAAGGTAATACCTATACACAAATTAAGTTTGTATAAATTTAAATAAAATTCAAATTCGATTATCAGAATTAAGATTTTATTTGATTGGCGTGCCAAATTTTTGGACTTTCGTACGAATGCAAAACTTATTTGCATGATCATCCGAATATCTATAAGAAGTAAATATTAATATAATAAAATTTAATACACATATAAACACAATCAAATAAATGCATAAGTAATGGGAAAAGACAGAAAATGACTACGTGCATTTTAAAGCGTTTGCAACAGTCGTTATTCGGAGAGTAAAATTAAAATCAATGCATTTAATGCATTGATCACGCAATCGATGCATACTATCGAAGCAATTAACAACCAACGAATCCTATATTCATAAATTACAATTAATAAAGCGCATTCAAATACACACATTTGTGTACATACATATGTATATTCAAGAGGCATTTGTCAATGAATTAAAATTTACTTAAATGCAAGTGCATATACATACACAGTACTATATGTACTCGTTATTATACATATATATATGTACATATGTATATACGTATGCAAATAAATATGAAAGTTTATAATATTTTATGTGGAAATTTACGCGCGTCAAATCTATCCAACTGAACATATTTTATTTCATCATGTACATACGCATATATTCATACTCGTACACACAGAAATATGTATGCACAATAGATGTACGTACGATATGTATGCGCATACATATATATATGTATATATGTATATAAATATATTACATGAACATACGACCACAGAATGCCAGATGCACTTGTGCTATCAAATAAAAAAATTATTTAAATGCTGCGTTATGTTTATTGTATTAGCTGCTGTTGTTGTTGTTGTAGTTGTTGTTGCCATTGTTATTTGCCTTCTCAGGAGATCACGTAGCAATTACAATGACATGGTCACACAACCACATTTATACTTGTTTATGCACGGTTCGATACACATTTCTATACATGTTTATATACATACGTGTGTATATACATATGTGTTTATAAACTCATATCATAAACAAGAGACGAGCCCCCAAAATCATTGAAATCGTATTGTACACACGCCTTCATATATACAAACTTACTTACATATGTATGCTATATATACATACCTCCGCATACATATGGTAGGCATGTCTCTTTCAATGCTCGTATGTTATTTAAAAATTTATCAGATGGAATGCTATGTGCGTACGAAAATCGAGATGACAAAAAGGAAAAAAAAAAAAAATAATAAAATAAAAATAATATGCAATAACAACCAGTGGTTGTCAGTGCTGGCATTTGTAATAATAGATTTTGTAAACATTACATCGATCAAATATTTATTGGAATTTCCAATGTTTAAGTATTCATTAAATACCACTTTGATCGCTATGAGGGCACTGTTTATTTATTGCCCCTTAAATTGTCCTAAATAAAATACATAATTCTATCGAAAATGCCATAATTGTTGTTGATTTCAAATAATTTGTTTACTAAATAAAAATATTGAGTGACGCATATGCTTGGAACATATACACACAAATTACAGAAAAGCGAATAATAGAAATGTTTATATCAACAGATAGCGAGCCCCTTTTTTTTGCTTAGGTGGTTTCTTCTCTACATTAGATTACGTAAAATTTATTTATTGCGTTTTGACATTTCTACATGGCCACACGAATGTGATACAAATGAATCATTAGATTTTATATCAGGCAGCAATATTATGAATGAATATGTTATAAATACATATCCAACGCTCTTAGAGCTCTTCGTTATGTGCTCTTCATTTATATATAAATTAGTATGCTATATTGCCAGATAATTTTCTAATGGAATAATAATATGTAGCCACTCAATTCAAAAAACCCGACGGCATTTGATAATATATTTTTATGTACTTATTTGGAAAAGAAAAAAAAAAATAAAGTTTTATCAAGTAAGCAATTATTTTCGCTTTTAACATAAATTCTGCATAAATACTTCTGAATTGTTTTTCAATAATTCGTTTTTCACACACATTCTACTATAACGGGATATTTTTCTGTTTATTACTATTTTTTTTTAATTACACTTTTCAATATTTTAATTGAATTCATGTCTTCATTTCAAGAGAATTAATCAATTCTATATGATAGAAATTTCGTTGCATAGAAAGGTTTGTCATAGAAATAATCTTCAATTATTCACTTTTGACCTTATAATCTAAATTAATTTTTATTTATAGTTTAAATCATAATGTGCTAACAAAAGGTATGTTATATTTTTTCCACAGAGCTAGTCACTAAATAAGAAGAAAAAAAAACCAACAACAAATTGCCTTAATAATTGCCTTTAAGATAATCTTAAAGTTGGAATCGAATTTTTGAGAGATTTATGCATGGCAAATAAGCCAAACGATTCTAAATTTAAGATTATTTTAATTTTCACTATAAGAAAGAGCAAGAAATTGCGCATACTCTACCTCGTAGATTATTACGCTAGGATATGTGCGTTTACCTACGGCAGAAACGCTTTTATCCTAATGAATTTTTCTGTTTTTGTATGAAACACAAAAAGATATTTCGCAAAAATATTTATTTGCATGCTAACATAAGCTACAATATTTAATATAATATAGCTAAACTAGTTCAACAAGAAAATTCTAAATAATTTCTAAAAATACATTTCAAATAAGATACCGCCAACACATCGAAAATGCCAACACTGAGTTATGTATATATGTATGCATGTATGTAAGGTAGATGTTCTCAGTGAGTATCTCTTTTTTAATTTTGTTGCTCTTAATTTTTCCTTTTTCATAGACTCTTTCTCAGAATAATGTTATGTCAGGTCATATATCGAAATAAAGAAAAAACAAACAAACTGTATAGATAATACAAATAATACAATATAGTATAGCTGATTTGTGCTTGCATAGGTTTTGGCTGATGCAATATTATTTGACTATTGAAAAAGAAATATTGAATCAACAAAGGGAAACAAATATTGCCGGCACAAATGAACAGGAGGAAGGGACACAAAATGTGATTATATATGATTATGATGTGATACGTGTGCGAGAAGGATTTATGTATGTACATAAGCATATTAAAAAAAACAATTGTTTGCCTTTTGAAGATAGCATACATATATGTATATGTATAATGTGTGTGTGCGGGCCTTTTCTTTTTTCGAGATCTGCTACATTTTTCGTAGAATGCTTGTATGTGGTAAAATATTTAATATTACAATGACTATAAACAAATTAAATTAAGTAGCGTAATTTTAAATGTTTTAATTTGCACATTGTTAGGTACATACGAAAGTATTTTTCATATTAAAACTTGTAAGCATGTTCGAGTACATGAAGTATGTTAGATAGAGTGAAATTTCTCAAAATTTCCATCGTGAGTGTGTGAGTTGCAAAGTTTATGCGATATATGTGCATATTAATTGTGATTTCCACGAGCTCGTAGTTTTCAAGGTAAAACCTAGAAATATATTGCATCTATTTTCCTTATTTGAGCTTCATGAAATTTATGGTGAATTCAATAAGAAAAAATTACCTTATAGTCGGTCTGAACCGACCGAAATATACACTGCACATATGGCTCACATATCCATAATTTTTTTTGTATCCACTACTTGTCATGCCGTATTTTTTCCGACTACCATATTAACCTAAGTGTCAATTATGATTGCTCTACGCAAAAAGTTGCCCAAGGTACAGCGATTTAAATAAAAAAAAAAATACATACATACAAATAGCTATTTTTTCGTATTCGTATATCGTATTTTCACTTTTTCACCTACCTACCTACTTATTTCTATTTTAAAATTTCAAATGTAAAATATTTAAAATAATATTGAAATTTAAAATGTATTAGAATTGTTTGAAATATATATATATGTATATATTATATACATATTTTACGTCATTGTACGATAAATTATTTGAAAAAAGCCAACTGTGTATAAAATATAGTCTTGTATACAAATAATATATCAATATTAATAGAGATGAATGTGTTATGGTATACATTACGGTGTGTCAAATTGTTGGACAGGAAAAAATTTCACCAAAAGAACGGAAGTCAGAGATTTATTTTAAATGTATCACTTCATCATTTTTTGTTGGCTCTGAATCGGATTTTTTTTTTTTGCTATGTATACATACACTAGTCGATAAAAACAATATTCGTCCTAATATATCATACATATGTACATGCATAAATATTTATAATACAAACATATACATATATGTATATGTATATGTCATAGACATATAGTCACAAGACACACAGAAATTAGTATTCACATACATAGTATTTAAATGCTAAAAATGTTAATTTTCAAATAAATGTAAAAAATAAAACAAAGAGATGATGATAAATGTGAACAAGCTTCAGAGTCGTTTGTTTAAACATAATCTATAAAGTATTCACAGTATTTCGCTGACGTCAATTTCATTTTGTTTTCTTATATACATATCTCTACATACATTGTATACATACATATGTGTCTAAACATATAGATAGTGTGTCTATAAATGCGTAATGAACTTTCAATATTTGAAATGATAAGAATATGAAAAGAAAACAAAAGGTTTTCTTATTTGGAATAACTGATTCGACTCTATTCAGTTAATTTAATTTACATATGTATATTGTATATAAATATATATACAAATTCAATTCACAAATTTCTACGAATTACAATCATACCAAATCCATGTATACGATACATGCATAAATGTGTGTACGTCCATCCATACGTATGAATGTAAAATACAATATGTTGGTATGTGTACGTGTTCAATGTCGGTTAAATATTGGTTAGACGACAAGCATTTGCAAGACGTGATTTTTATCACAGATAAGAGCTTCCTTCATACACATATTCTTACTAGTTGACTAAGTTTCTTGGAATTACATATTTAGCTATTATTTCATCATATATTTCTGTATAAAAATTTTTAAATAAAAAAAAAAAAATGAAAATGCTTGTTAATAAAATCAATTTTGTAGAATAATACTTTTATATAAGATGACATAATATTTGTAATGTGTTGTTACCTATACATGTATAACATCTATGTAATATAAAAGGGTCTATTTTACTTAACTAACACATATATATGTTACATATAGATACGACGTACACCCTTATGATTGTTCTTTTCATGGAAATTTTACAAAACAATTCCAATTGGATTTTCCATTTACTCATACCTACAAATGCTCATGAGTGCATTTTAGATCTGTGCAAAAAGTTGATGAAATGTATTCATTGAATATTTGTTAATTGCAACTGCAAGGGCAATATTTGACTTGTTTTTCAGAGAGTTATTAAAAAACAATACTGTTTTAATGAAAATCTTAATCAAAAAGGCACAGAATGACAATTGAATTCATTTTATCTTTTATACGATATTAGTTTATATCTTAAATTTTATATGAAGATGGATTCCAAAAAATCCGAATCGCGTAGAATATTAAAATTAAAGCATTTTATTTAATTTTAACAACAACAACGGCGCATAAGTTCACAATAATGCGCACAACATTAAGTGGAAATTGATTTAATTATACAAAAAATAAATTATTGATCAAAATTTTCATTAAATTTGTGTCCCTTCTAAACATAACATACTGAGGAATGATAAAATGTTTAACAACAATGAAAATTCTTATCCACAATCCAAAAAAAATGGGTCCTACAGTGCGCTACATGGTCAGTATTACCTTTTTTTTAAAATACAAATTCAATATTATATTCCATACAAAATCGTATTTTAATAATTTTGAACAAGTCTAATGTATATCTATAGCATACCAATAGATATATGTGTATAGGTATCTACATTCCCGCCGACACAATCACGTGCATGCATGCAAGTTTCCAAGTTTCTTGAAGGCATACCATATTACATGTATGTTCATTAATAAATTCCCAACAATTAGAGTTAAACACATATCATATCATCAATGATCAGTTGCGGCTTACGGTAACAACTGCATACATACACACATACATAAATACATACAACTGAACAACTGGCAGCAATGCATTGTTGTAATGGCAGATTCAAACATTTGAAAAATTACATGGACAATAAAGTGTGAATGACGACGATTAAATTGTGAATGGACTGTTTAAGTGGAATTGTTTGTTCGTGTTCTGTGGCAAACAAACCCGTATATGTACATACATACATATATACATCCTTATATAAATGCATTTACAATTTACTTTGAGTGTGTGTGTGTGTATAGTGCATGTGACTGCTTGGAGTTATGATCTTTTTACTTTGATATTTTAATGCTGTTGCTAGGCAGAGAATAGTCGGTCAACAATTGTATTTTATTGTATTACGAGTACATACATACGTATGGTATATATATGTACAATATAATACGGGAACTAAATATGCCTATGGCTTATAGAGATTATGACTGTGACAGCAATAGCAGTGCTTGATGGCGTTGGTGATGTCGCCAGGAACATGCATTTTCTCACGTCATCAATATGCATGTATCGTATTTCGTTCCATAGTTGAGACAACTTGTTTAGCAAGCACATATTATATTTACTAATACATATGTACATTCGTAAATATGAATATTTGCTGCATCATCGAAATTTTTTCGTTTAAAATTCTTTTGCTATTGCTTCTTTTGGCCATTGATTGATTAAGAATTAACCGTTTACACTGTATTCATCATTCGTACAAATTTGTTTGATTCTTTTCTGTGTAATTGCTTTCATGCCTTGCGGTACAACGAAATTGGTCAGTGAAGAAATGTTAAGTTTCACATATTCTCTTGAATTTTGTGACTGGTTCCTGGCATTTTTGGTGTAGCTTGAACGTTCTGGTAATTTTGATCTCTTTCTGCATTAGCCAATGGTGACAAATCAAGGTTAAAATTTACAAATTGGGATCAAAATTGGTAAAAAAAATCCACAGCTTCCTAGAAATCACTCCTAGAAGTGTAGCTTGTGTGCTATATCTCCTTCTCCTTAGAGGAGCTGCCCCAATAAATTGAAGTTTTCATAAAATTTGCTGCCATCACTTCTAGAATGCCTGCAGGTGGGTAAAAAAAATATTTTTTTTTTTAAATGACTTCCTCTCCTCATTACATTGAAATAGTTGTATTGTCAATATATTTTTTTATTTTCAATTATTGTATATATTTCCTAGGTCAAATATCAATTTCGCTGTTGTAAGTCACTCTAACCACTAACCACAAGAAGCAATCGATTATCGCTTTGATTGTTACGTCATACACACACTCGTATACTTGCAATTCCAAGAAAACCTCAGAGAAGAAAATTACCAACTCGAATATGGAATACATACATAATATTTGTATATTATTAAAGTAAAAATTGATGGCAAATTAATTTTTAACTACAGAATAAACAATTTGATTTCAAATGCATCAGTCAGGAATCAATTGGTATTTGGTATTTGGTGGTTGTAGTTAGCATAGCAACAATAGCACCAATATGCAAATTAATATTATGTAGTTACTGCTGTTATTATTCTGCATCATTTTTTCGATTTAAACTCAACCAAATGAATGATGCAATAAAACTAATTTCACAATAATGCTATGGGCGATGAATGCGCATACATACATCTACATACATACATACATATATATGTATGTACATTTATTGGTGTCAACCTTGTGAAGAAAGAAAGAAGAGCGTGCTGTTTGTTAATGCTATGCGACATCGCTCACCGTTTATTGTATTACTTCATATGAATACATATACCAGCATGACTATGCTACTTATACATTCATATGCATATACATACATATACCCAGCAAAAATTTTGTGACATTATTTAATAGTTTAATTAGTCTTGAAATTGTGTCTATAATGCATTATATAGCAAGTCATTGAAGGTAAACGCTGATATTTTTTTTTCGCTACGCGGCGATAATAGCAAAATTACTTAATCTGTTGCTTTATTTGATTAACATTTTTTTTCTATGTGTGTAATATTTTATATAATTCATTCGTTATACACTAAATAATCACGGAAGAAGCAAAACCTTTGCTGGGTGTATATACGAATATATATGTGTGTGTTTGTATGTAGATATGAATCGTAGTTATCATATACGAATGTATACATAATTTCAACCATCTTCGATATCGAATTAGTGTCCAAATGAAATGTTGTATACTCACGTACACAATGTTATCAATGCTTTTGAGTTTTTAACCCAGATATGCAAGTATGTAATTAAATAATTTCAAGTACATGTTGATATATCTAATTTTAATCATATATATATATATATATATATATATATACATATGTCTATAGAACTTTGCGTGTCTAGGCTTAGAAATATAAATATACGGGCAGTCAGAAAAGCCAGTTTGAAAAGAATAGTCAAAACAGTGCCAAGAAGCCAAGAAGAAGTGGTTGGAAGTGCACCACAGAATGGCAATGATATCTTCTATTAATAGGAAACGTTAGCTAGGGAGGTAGAGTCAGGTGGCTGTCATATGAAGCACTTAGGCCATTTATGGCGCATACTGATACCACAACTAATGCTTATTAATGCAATGGGTTCTTAAACCAGCTTTAGTCTAGTCCGACTTAAGCTTCATTCTGGCAATTGTTAATCTTAAGCCAAAGTTAAAAAAAACAAATCAATACCTCATAGCCATAAAATTCACAACAAATGGAATTTTTTTTTATGTTTTTTGCGTTGTTGATAAATATTAATTTGCACATTTGAATTTGAAAAAAAAAATTCCAAGAATATGCAATTTTTAAGATTTTCTGTATCAAAGCGCCGTTGGGCAGCAATTTTTGGTAAAAATAAATAAAAAAAAACCGTAAGATAGACATTTAAATGAATTTTAATCAGCATTTTTAAATCGAAAAAAATGTTTGAAATCGCTGATCTCGAAAATTTTTTTTCAAACTTTCAAAAAAGCCTTACAGAAATCCATTCATGAAATTTTGTCGTGTAATATTAGTCGATCAGTTGATCATTTATGTCTCAGCATAAACATTTTAGACGTCAATTTTCTATAATCACTGGATAATCGAGTAAATTGAAGTAAATTTCAAATACATGCTTTATTCAGCTATCTATATAAAAAAAAAAAGACACAAACAGATCATTGGCTATTTAATAATGCTGATTGAAGGATAAACAACATTTTATACAAATTACAATTAGAGCAGTAGACAACAATTAAATATAACCATACATGGGTTAGAGATGATATCATGATGACTGTGTAAATGTTGTTTGGTAAGGTGGTGTTAGTTAGTAAAGTGTATGTAGTACAATATATATATATATATATATATATATATATATATATATATATATATATATACATATATATATATATATATATATATATATATACATATATATATATATATATATATATATATATATATATATATATATATGCTAGCTCGGAAATATGGACAATTTCTAATCATTTGAAAATTCTTCTAATCATTTAAAAACCAGTATCTACACATTTTTTTTTTATTTTATTTTATTATTTCTTAAGTACTTTCATATTAGTTTTTTCTCAAATAGGTGCATTTTTTTATTTCTTTTTCTTTTATACGATTACGTTGTCGCTGCTGACGTTGACGCTGGCGTTGTCGTTGTCGTTGTCGTTGTCGTTGCCATTCACTTTAATCTATGCCGCTGTATGCAATTAGCTTAGTAAATTATTTAGTCTTAATAAATGGCGGTGGGAGGCGATATGTTATGCTGGTATTGCTTGAATGCTGCCAACTGCATACAGCTATTATTATAATAGGTGTTTATTTATGTGTGTGTGTGTTTATGGAAGAAAATCGTACGTTGACAGTTGACAAATGCGATTCACTCACATGCATGCATTCAAAGATTTTCACAAACACACACACACTCACAGTCATTTTTGCGGTACAAAGGTAGCATCCGTGTTTCAATTGCATTTAAAAGTCTCACGTTTGCATTAGTTTGCTATGCTTATATGTAGTGTCTTATCGTTGCCGCACACCGTAAATTGCTCAAAACTATACATATACATACAATATGTAGTCGTATATACTGTTTAGGTACGAATAGATCTATCACACTCGGATGATGTTCCTTATTTTATAGCCTTGGCTTTTTGACAGTCTTATTAAGTGTAGTAGTAGTAGTAGTAGTTGTATTCCAAGGAAATAAATTGTGTTATTGATACATACATGTGTTGGTATGAGTGGTATGTATCAATTTATTTATTTTGCTTTTAATGTGAGATTTCTTTTCTTTTAAGTATTGGTAAGTGATGGAGAGTTTGTTTTTTTTTTTTTTTGTTCATTTTGTTTATAGTTATAAGTTTAAATTTCGCTTACGTTTGCTTTAACATGAAAAAATAAAAGTATACAATTTATTTTAGAATATTTGGCAACAAGCAATTTCTCATGTGCTACACAAAAATTTATATATAATATTTGCCAAAAGTATTTCACAGATATTCTAAAAAAAAAACACACGAGTCAATTCTTTTTTAGTTTTCCACCTGCGCTCAAGTTTTCACTATGTGTCAGCGTGCATGTACATACATATAATTGTTCGTTGTTGTTTCTTTAGCTTTTGTAGATGCCGACAGTTCTTGTATAAACGAGAGGTAATAATTCTTATTAAATTACATACAGACAGACAGACACAACACAAAATTCGATGTAATATGTAGAATAGCTAGAGCAATCAATTGCTTTGCTGTGAATTAATTGATGGGTCGCTGCTGCTGCTGCTGTTGCTGTTGCTGTTTCTGCTGCAATATTAGAATATAATCGTTGCAAGGCTCAGGGCAAGCGAATTGTATATGTAACTACATGCATATTCATACAAGCTAAACGAATAAAAAAAAATGTCTCTTGTTGCCTGACAGCATCGGGCACAATTCCAACCGCAGTCCCCCACCACAAATGATGCTGACTACGACAACGATATATGTAGATCAACGGTGGGCAACCTACGGCTCCCGAAGAGTTTCTTCTACTTCTGTGACCTGGAGAAAATGCAAAATTATTGCTTATGATACCAGAAATAAAACATATTCATATTTGTAGATTTCCGCAGAAAAAACCTAATTTTTATTCTGGTTCATATTATAAAAATGTTGCCCACCCTTGATATAGATATATGTATGTAGCTATTATATGGTACATATCTACATATAATATCTGTGTTGTGTAGCACTTGGCGGCATATGCATACACACACACACATACATATTTGCTACCGATACACAATAATAAATTGAAATTCGTGCTGCCATTCTGTCTGCCATGCCCGGTTTACACCGTATAGTGTAGTTTATATTGGCTTTGTCATGCTACTAGTAGTAGCTACATATGTACGATATGTATGTTTATATGTATGTATAGGTAGCTAGTCAGCCAACCAGCCAAACAACCAGTTAACCAAGCAAACTCTGATAGCAACCGCGGTGGTGTGGTGTAGTTGAATGTCGATCGTCGATATAACGATACAGACGACGACGACGACGTGTGATTTAGTTGCGGTTCGAGTGTTCGTACATAATATAACACATGTATACGACGACGACGACGATGACAACGATCAGCGGCTAGCTACATAGCTAGCAGCACCATCAGCAGCAGTAGCAACAGATCGAATCAGACAAGCTGGCATTCGAAATGAAATAAAATAAACTCTAATGAACTAAGCTGTAAAAAACCTTGTATCACAGTGTCTCGTCACTTCCATTCGACGATGACGACGTCTGTTTGTCTGTCTGTTTGTCTGTTTGTTGTTGCCTATATGATAGTTTAATTCTTCATTCGCAGCCACTTAAGTGAATTGATATTGTTTCTTCCCCTATGGGCGATACATATCTACATAAGTATATATTATCTTGAAGCTCATTTAGATGTAAATTGCCTGCGTGATTCTTTTATATTCGAACGTATTAACACGTTCGGTTTTGTATGGGTGTAAAAATACCCATAGAAATTGTATTTATTTTCTGAGAGATAACGCAAACATTTTCATACAATTTATTAGTTAAATGTGAGAACTACCTTTCACTAGTAGATACCAGCTTATGATTTCGTCATCTATGTACTTGGAGTTATACAAAATTTCTTTCGAGTCCACCAGCTAGGAATTTGTAAGTTGTATCATGATTATATATTTTTTTGGGTCAATTCCACTATTTAATAATTTTATTGTTTGCAGAATGAGATTTTAACAATTTTTATAGTAACTGTGTTGGTTTTTTTTTTGTATATATTTAAACGAGGCTCTTAACGGTGCTTTTAAACCTTTTTGTTTTCTTTTTGTAGTAGTAATAATCAATCATTCTTGTTGTTATCGCTATATATGCTAAAAGGTTTTATTTTACATTATTTAATAACTTCCTAAAATATTATAATACAAATTTCTATCTCAAAATGCTATTTTTTCGTATCAATCGTATGTGTCGTATCGAAAAGGGTTACTTTTTCAAGATTTTCTGAATTATTGTACTACAGCGCCATCTAGAACAGGCTGTACTAAAAATTAATTTGAATAATGGACTTGTTGTACCCAGAAAAAACCTCTAAAAACTTTGATTTTGGGACAAATCGACAAGCACTCCATTATTTTGAGAGCATCTAGAACAAATTGTACTAAAAAATAAATTGCAGAAATAAATTTTCGTACCAAATAATCCAAGGTATTGTGATTTTGGGATGAAATGACAAGAAATCCAATATTGTACAATATCTAGAACAGGCTGTACTAAAAACTAAATAGCAGAAATAGATTTGTCTTACCAAAAAACCGAAGAATACTGAGATTATCGAGAAAATAAAAGCAGTCCAATATTTTACAACATCTAAAACAGGCTGTAATAAAAAATAAATTGCTGTACTGGACTTTATGTACTAAAATAAACCTTAGATATTATGATTTTGGTATAGATAAAAGTTCAATTATCATTTTTTCTTACATTTGTTGCACAGTGTAGTTATTAACAAAGTGTCAAAAATCGTATTATTGTTGAGTTCATACGATTTTGAGATTTTTGAAATTTATGTAGTTAATAACTAGACTGAACATGAATGGGTTAATGATAAATTTGCTTGAATGGAATCGAAATTGAAAAGTATATTTAAATTAAGCAGTTTTTTTTTTGTTTAAAGTATTATTTAGAAATATTTTATTATGTAAATTTGATAAAATCTCATTTTGGCTTAGTTTCGATGAAGAAAATTATACACTAAGGTGGTTCAACTTTCATTGGATAGATAAGCAACAAAGAAAAAAAAAACTTTCGAAGTTGGTGGGTGGTCGGATGCTACAACAGAAAAAGTTTTTATTTTTAACATGCTATACACATTGACAATTTGCAATAATTTGAATAAAAAGTGAAAATATCTATGAATAATCGCTTAAATGTTGCAATCGAAATTTGTGTGTTATAGCTACGATCGTCCTCTAAAAAGAAGAAGATGAAGAAGAAGAAAAATATTGAATGTTCCATTGTGATGTGTGTGATTGTGGTGTTGGCAATGCAATGAAATTGCACCAACAACGAACTTAATCACTTGTTCGTATCATCGCTTATATACATTACATATACTATGCAAGTATCATTTACAATCAAATGATATAAATTACAATTTAATGAAAGGCACACGGCAATAAAGCAAGTATTATTACATTGCCGTTGGTTAGCGTACATACACATGTACATATCGTATGTATGCATGGATATGTGCTACAGTAATTGATTGAACTGCATAAAAGGCGGAGATGCCCTAATGATATGAGTCCTATGAATGGATGGATGCATATACATATGTACATATATTTCGAAGAGTAACCCCTTTATTATGATTACATTGTATGCAGATGTACCTACATACAAATATATGTACATATATGCATGTAGTATGTATGTATGTAAATGTTTCCGAAAGCCAAGGCCAAGTTATACATATATGTACGTATATAAAATCCTCAAAAGTTCCTCTGCACGCGAGCCTTTTATTGTCAGCGGCAGAGTTACCAACAGTCGCTGTTGTGAAATACTTTTACATAAGTTTCCTTTTGCCATAATATTCAACAAACTACGTGATCAAATGATCTCCACATACATTTATTCATACATTCACATATCTTTATTCATACACACATACAGGCGCATACATACATTTGTATATACGATAGATTTGTGCTTGATCTAGTATTGTATTATAAATATTCTTTGATTTGTCATCGTCGTGCGATCCAAATGCTGAGATTGTATGAGTATGTATGTATGTATGTATGTGTATATGTATGTATGCATGAATGTGTGTGTATGTATGCATGAGTATTTCTCCCCTCTTATGCATGTCTATATTTGATTAATATTGTAATGTATTTCGGAAACTAAGCACTATCTTGAAAGAACGATTGAAAAATTGGACAAAAATTCAAAACCAATCACAACTGACAACGGAAAACACCACAAACACTGCGGGAGAGAGAGCAAATATGTATGTATGTATGTATGTATGTATGTAGTACAAATAGCTTCACAAACATTTGTATTGTAGGTATTTATGTACATACATGTGTACATACAAATTGATATTCATTCATATAATATGCCTCGAACATAGTACAGAGTGAGCGCTAGATTGCTAAATGGATGGGCAAAGAGAGAGCAAGAGCGAGGCAGATAGTCACAGAGAAAGGTAGAGAGGCAGCGACGAAGAGCGGTACATTGTGAGAGAGTGTATGTGTGAGTGTGTGAACTGAGTATGACACACTGTTTTGTATAAATTGAGGCGAAGGTAGAAAATTCAAACAGTTCTGCTACAGTTTTCGACTGTGAAACATAACTTTTCTTCCGAGATTTTGCTCAAAGTGTTCGCAACGAACAAACGGTCTCTTCTACCTACATATATCGTATATACATAGTTCAAAATCAACAAAAAAAAAATCGTTTCATCACAAAATAATTCCACATCTCAACGAAAAGAAAATCTACAAGTGTGCGTGTGATAATTTTTAACACTTTTTTAAGAGGCTTGTGATGTCTATTTATTGCTGCTGCTGCTGCTACAATACGGTCGTGTGTCGTCGTCGTGTGACTAATTTTGACGAGCTCAATCAACAGCAACAACAAGAACAATATTTCGATATAGCACATTAGTAAAAAGACTTTCTACATTCTCGTATACATATGCGCCAATTAGCAATTCAACGCAGATAATAAATCAACCAACACCAACACCTGTCGTTTTGCTTCACATTTTTTTTGTATTAATACACAATATATTCTGGCGAATGTTTGATTATTTGCGTTATTCGTATAAATTAAGCAATCATTATCGAATCATATCTCATTTGGAAGATATTGTTGCTACAGCAAATACAATATAACGACTGCGAATTGTTGCCATCAATCGTATCGAATAGTGAACATAATTGTAATTATAGCAGGAAAAATAAGCTGTTGCAAGAAAATCATAAAAATTGCTACCTTCTACAATTATCATCATTGTCGTCGTCGTCGTCGTCGCCATCATCATCATAAGTAGTGTTGGTTGTGCCATTTGTGTCAAAGTGAAAAAGTCGTAAGAAAACAATTGCATCAACACTCAATATAAGTAACTTCTTCAAAACGGAGAACCGCAGAGAACATATGTCCGTTTTAAATTATTTACTATTGAAATTCAATCAAAACGTCGTTGTCAATCAATTAAGAACTCAAAATAATTTAGAGCTAGTTGACTCATTCATAACATAACAGTTACTTTCGAGGATATTACAAAGAATCTAACTAAAAAAAAAATCAAAACAAGTCGAACAAGTCAAAGTCAAGTCAAACGTACAACGAATACAATTTACGTTTGTAGAGTAACATTGTGACTGACAAGATATAGCGAGCGATTTATAACGAATCTACATATTGCGAAGATTTTTGCACAAATTTCAATCATTCATAACCTAAAAAGAAGACGAAGAAGAAAAAGAAAATTAATCGTAAGTACCAAAAAAAAAAAAAAGTAATAACTATTAACTATTCTGGAATGTTCTAAATTTTCCATACGATCGCAATCGAAAAAATGCTTAATGTTGAAAAATTTTCAATCGAAACCATTTCGAACAAAAGTGAGATTCAGAATATGCCAATGAAATAAAAAAGTTATAAATAGATGAAATTTTGTTAAACAAATTTTTAACATTTCTAAATATTTTAGCTATGTATATATTTTCGCCTACAGAATTAAAAATAATAAATTGTATAAATAATAGCAACATAAGCATAAGAAAGTGTCATCAATTTTTGTTGTTGTAAAATTTTCATTCACATTTTTACTATTCAGCGATTAAAATTTCTGATGCAATTTGTGTACTTCATTATGGTATGCATGTTATGTTATGTTATTTATTATAATATAATTTATTGAAAATGTTACGAAAGAGAAATTAAAAAAAATCCAACAGAAAAACCCAAACAAAAAAATACGGTATTTTCGTAAAAAACACATATTTCCATTCTTGTCTTTTGACATAAAATTAAAAGAAAGAATATTAATAAATGTATAGAAGAAGATGCTTACGTCACTCTCGCACAGTTACATCTCTCTATTACACACTGAGTGCATTTTATATTACATTTCAATAATGGCGGTCACCGCCTCTGTTAGAAAAATGTGGTGAAAATTTGTTTAAATAATCGATATTCGATATTCGATATTAATTTTAATTGAATTTGATGCATACATTAATTATTTATTGATTGCGGTTATTATATCAACTCTACAATATGTACATGTAGAAGAAATATAATTAGGTTATGTTCACTGTTGAATTTGGATTTTTTTTTTTTGAAATATTTACTAAGTGGTAGTTTTTTTTATCATTTTATTTAATAATCTTTGAATAAGAGTACATTGCGTTTAAGAATTTAATAAAATGATAATTGTCACGACGCGATAAGCGTGATAATATATTGTTATGGGGTCCAGCCTTCGATGATACTACATAATGTTGCTGCTAGCGATAATAATACTACAATACATACTTACTTAAATTTAGACAATCATTTGAGAAATTCATTTAATTTATATTGCGAATTAGGAACTTAAAGTTTCAGTTCAGTGAAATGTCACGTAGTTCCCTGATAAGTGTCCGATTGCAGAGCCATAGTATTATTCTTATCGTTGTGATTGTGAACACACACCCAAAGTACATAGCAATGGATCGTATGATTATAAATATATACGTTTATACATATACTTATATACAGATGGTCTGCGCGAAATGATTTTGGTATAGACCATAGTTGAATTTATTTTGAGGTTCTCATGCTTGCGTATGACAAAATTTGCTCAGAGTCGCAAAAGTGCAGTGGTGTGGGAACAACCAAATTGCAGAATAAGAATACGAAGAATAGTTTCGATTTGAAAGCTAAGTAAATTAAGTCTGTACTGTGTATGATCGAAACGATTTGCACAAACCGTTTCCCATTTACGAATATCTATCACAAAGTTGAATTGCCCATTTAGATAATAATTTTATTGTAATGTGAATCTTTGAAACTCACATAAATCTTTTATTTCTGTTGTATATATTTGCAGAAGATGAACATAATAATCTTCATATTAGCGCTGCTAACAATCGGCGCTGCTGGAGCAAATGCACGAGCTATCGAAGATGTTGATAACTCAATTGAGGCTTCAGAGAGACGAGCAGTACAACCGGTACCATTGCAACATACTAAATTCGAAGAGGATTGGATCAAGTTGACCAAAGCACCGCCGACTAAGGTTTTACAAACACTAGGCACACCTGTGGAAATCACTTGTGAAGTAATGGGATCACAAATTCCCACAGTACAATGGGTCGTTGGTAATCTACCATTATCTGAGGTTAGTATTTAAGCAATTGACGATGTTGTTGTTATTTAAGGGACTTAAGCACTATTATACATGCGAACGTGGAAGCAATTTTACGATAATATAAATGATTTTTTTCATTTTTGTCTTTTATTTTCTACATACAGATTGATAGTGTTGAATCAAATGTTATTTCCGAATCGAGTTCGAGTGCCATTGTACGTGTACGATCGATTCACATTGTCGATCATATGCTAAGCGAGCCACGTACATATACTTGCGTTGGTCGTACAGCATCGAAAACGATTTATGCTTCAACAACCGTCTATCCACAGACGGATCTGAAAGATTTAGTGCAAGTGCATGATAAACCATTTGTCGGCCCACAGAAACCACGTATAATCTATAGTGAAAAATTGCATTTGGATTTGGTTGGTTCGAATATTGTGCTACCATGTAAGGTGCATGCTCGTCCACGCGCTGAAGTGTTTTGGATGAACGGTGAAGGCAAGATAATTGAACAAAATCATCGCTTCAAGGTATTGCCGTCTGGGGATTTGCTCATATCGAATATCAAATGGGAAGATATGGGTGCTTATAAGTGCATCGCTCGTAACAGTGTTGGCAAAGATGCTGCGGACACTTTCATCTATCCCGTACTTGTAAGTATTTAATTATATGTACACAGATGTAGATTGTAGAATATTAATATTGGGTCGGACTCTTTTTTTTTTACTTCTAAAGTAATAAAAAAGTGACCTGCTAATTTTTCACAACCAAATACTAAAATCGATAATAAAACATAACAAAATACTTAATATTTTCTTTCTATTTTTTTCTAATTTCATTACAGAAGGAGGAAAACTAAATCTTACTCCATAATTGATATAACATTAATGGACAAAATGTTTCCTAAAGTAAATTTATATAAAAAAAAATTATATAACCTACAAAAAAAAAAGTTCTCTATTTTATATATGCTAGATAGTGAAAATGCCTGTAAAAGTGCTACCATAGATAGATGTGTGAAAATATGTACTATATATGAATATTAAAAACAAAAAACAAATTACAAAGGTATACAAATCATGTGTAAAGAAAAAATAATTGTTATGTAAGCATAACAAATTAATACTAATAATTTTAAGAACAGCATAGAAACATTTAAAGTATTTTATAATGTAAACTATATTCAATAATCTCACTTCACCACTTATGCCCACGAATGTGATAAGACTCAGTGGTTTTCATAACAACAAAAAAAAAAAACCAAAAAAAAAAATAAGAATTTCATAAAACCTATTCCGACTCTGGTTATTTTGTACACACACACACATACTCATCTAATGTGCTTCATTGCACTTTTACAGTTCATTTCATTCATACATACACAAACAAACACATACTTACATATTGTACGTTGATTAGTTTAAGTTTCTACGCATAATATTATTCATATTTCATATATTTAGTTGAGAAGTTGATTGGCCGTCAAATAGCACTTGTTATTTTATTTATTCGTTTTTTGTTTGTTTTTTAATTAAAAAAATTTTAAGTTATCAAGTTATCTCCATTATATATATATACATATATATATATATATATATATATATATATATATATACATGTATATATATATATATATATATATATATATATATATATATATATATATATATATATATACTTGGTATATTAAGTAGAATATACGTGTCAATCTATTGCTCTATACATACAATACATACATACATTTGAATGTATATGTAGATGTGTTTATTTGAAATAAGTTTGTAGCTTAACGGCAGTTTACTTAATATTTTGTATGTTTTTTTACACTTACCAATCGAATACATTTGCAGTCATATCTCTATGCCTGCTTCAGTAGTCATATCTATACTTAGAGTATACCATACTGTTTAATTTATTTATTTCACTCATTTCTTTTTTGCTTTTCGTTTCTTTTCCCGCCGCTGTATTTCATCGAAACACATCATACCATATCTTAGCCAAAAAAAAAAAAAATTAAAATAAACAAAAACAAATAATAAAAATATAAAAAAACGGAGAAAAAAAATCTAAGATACAATTTTTTTATTTATATTGTCTCTCATACGCATTTGTATGTAGTTTGTATATTAATGTAATCATATTTTTATTTATATAAGTCAATTTCGAACTGAACTGATGTCTTGTAACAATTTATTTATATATCTACACATGTACGTCGAGAAATGAATTTGTAATTCAGTATACAAAACATGCAAATAAACAGAAAAAATGAAAAAAAAAAAAATTAATAAAACTTCATAATAACAAACAAATGCTTCTAGAATGTATTGATTTATGTACAATGGTCAATTTATACTGTTCGGGGTAAGTATCTACAATCTTATTCTCTTAACTATTGACTTTCGCATTCACTTTGATCCCAAAACACTCATAGAATTTCAATATTGTCAAAATACTATGAAAACGATTGCTCCTACGTATTCTACTCTTCTAAATTGTTAGTGTAATTTATTTATAAAACATTTTACTTGCAATAATCTTTTTATTATTCTTTTAGATATACTACATATTTCATAGAAATGAGTCAAATGGCAAAAAAAAAACGGCTGCTTTGACGTTTGCTAAAAAAACGCTACACAACACAAACAATCAGTAGCCGTTTATTTCTGGGGAAACAAAAAAGATTTATGGCAATTCGAGTATATATCTAATAGCTATGTGCGATTAATTGTATCATTAAAAAGGTGCTGACAGATCTCATATATTTTGTATTTTTATTGCTAATTCTTTCGTAAAAACACCCACGCCGCAAGTCTTGTTGTTGATGGGCTGTAGTGTATCACTATAGAGATTTGTTGGAAAAAAAACACATAAATTAATTAATAATATACTCAATTAGATTCGACTACAAAAAAAAAATAATTTTTGTTAATGTCTTAATTTAGAGCTTGCATAAATTTCTGAAAACATTAGATAGTCCACCACAGAGAAAATGATTTTTAATATTGAGTGCCTATTAGGATATTTTTGTCGTAAAATCATTTTACATTTTTCGCTATAATTACCCCCTAGGATGAGGTAGTCATATTTGGTATGCAGATCCATATTTTAGCAATTAAGAACCATTAAACAACTATTCTATATAGCTCCCATACAAAGTTATTACTTTGACGAGCGTGCCACGGCTACTGTAATAAACATGACTCCCATGTTTGGGTGCAGGTATTAATAAGATTTAACCGATTTATGGAATGAGCGATAAATCGGAAATTTTTATAAGAAATTTATTACATTTAATCACTGTTTTAAAAGAAATATACATTTTTTGAATTATTAACTTTTGTGATGAAGTTGTAAGCCCTACTAATAAATACATTTTATAGTATTGTATTAAGTAATTGACGAAATTTGAAATTAATTCTTTCCGAAACCACATACTTGTATTTTTTTCTTGAAATTAATTTATTTTCAATACTTATTTACATGTATAGAATAGAATTTATCCAAAACCAATACAATTTGTTCCAGAAATTAAGTATTTTCCACCAACCCCATTTTGTTGTATGGTACATTCCAATATAATGTTGCCAGATCTTTTTATACCTCTATCTCTATTTGATTCTCTAATCTCTGAAATATCTAATTTTGTTTGTTTTTTTTTAATTGAACAGTTTATCATGTTATCATGTTAGGAAAATAATCGATTTAAAAATTGTTTTCATTAAAAAATTAAATTTAAACAAATTTCTCATATTCAATTTCCTCTAAACGCGATTCTGACGTGTATGTGACTATTTGAAAATAAAATAATTTCCACATGACCTTGATGAAAGATAAGTCAATAATATATATTGTTTTTAAAATATTCATCAAAGAAAATTCGTATACTATATTCTAAATTGGTATTGTTTATTGTTACCTCTTCTTTAAATTTCATAAATGGCAAATTGTTCTAAGCACACTTTTACTTTTAAGCATAAGTAAAAATAAATTGAGAATCGTTAACGAAATGCATTGTTACAATTCGATAAACTTTGTCTTGAATCGAATTCTAAATATTGAAATTTATTAATAATTTTTTATTATATTCAAAACACGATGATTCAAATCTAAATGAAACATTTTCAAGGTTATGCAAAACACAAATTCTTGTTGTTTTTTAATAAAAGTTATATAATCTACATTAAAAAGCTATTGGTACATTGAATATAATAAATGAAAAACGTAATTTTATATACGTCATATCAAAAGACAACAAATACAAAAATTCAGAATCTGAAAATTGTTCTTTAAATAATTTAAAAATAACCTCTTTCTGAATCTATACAATCTAACCAATGTGCAAGTAATTTGAAAAACACTAGCAAGTAACATCAAATTCGGGTTTGCCTTACCTCGTATATTATGCCAAAGTAAAATATTCTCTCATTGCTACAATTCATGAATATGAAACACAAAAACGTGCGTCTGCTTAATAAAGAGACCACATAATATTGAGAGACAAATCTAGCGCAAATCGTTGAGTGTAAAATCGTAATCAGTAGAGCGTCAGTATAAAAATAGACGAGAGAGAGTAAAGAGCATGCAAACATTGATGGTGTAGTATCAACCACAGATATTACGCAGCAACACATAAAGTTTGATTGTTTACGTTCCCAGCAACGAAATTTCAGAGAGTAAGGAAGCATTCGCTCTTCAACAGGAATGTATCCAAAAAGTAAACAAAGAGCAAATTTTCAAAAATTTGCAAGTGAACAGAAACAGTTTATTGTGAATATCAATTTTTTAGAAAAAATAAAAGCAGCGAAATGGCAATAAAACTTTATGTAAAATATTCTCTAGAAACATTTCGAAAAGTTGAAACTGGTGAGCATGACGCAAGCAAGTAAATATATTTTTATACAATTTTACAGATTTGGACTACAGAGAACGCATAGTGCAGCAATAATATTTTTTTGTTGTCATATATTATTCAATCATATGTTTTATTTGCTTGCAAAGGAAAAACTTGCAAGTTCTCTCACAGCTCTCATTTTCTCTCTAGTTGCAATTTTTTTGGTGTAAACAAACACCGTTTGACAAAAAATAATGACAATTTGTACGAATTTCCTGTAAACAAACACACCTATAGTATAATTAACAAAGTAGGGCGATCGTAATATCTGTTCTCATGTCAAGCAGAGCATATGTCAAAACATGTTCAGGCAGTGTCAAAATTATTAACCCTCTGGTTGAGTACAAAATTTTGTTTCTCTTTTTTTTAAAAAATTTTTTAAAGGAGAACAATGGGCTTAAACAAATTTTTTTGTTAAAATTTTAATTATTGTAAGAATTATAAAAATATTTAAGATTTTATGTAATTAAAAAATAAAACTTACTAATATTAAAAAAGTAATACACAACCAGGGGGTTAATGTGAAAAAATATTTTCGAATTTTTCACTTTGATTTCACAAAGCTGCCTTTAATTTTCTTCTATGCATTTATTTCTAAACGAGAGCGTAAAATTACTCTCTCAGATTGCCGTACTTGGTTATTTATACTATGGCAGCAACAGATGAATGTCAAAAATCTATGCAAGCGAAGAGAACCAAAGAAAAATTTCAATTATGTCCACGGCGACATTCCATCGTGGAAAACGACGAACAGTATACTCATGCCTTTTCGTTTTCCCACATCGTGGAAAAGGCATGTCGTATTGGAAATTCACATTTTATTATGAAAATGGCGATCAAAAATTAAAAATGGCGATTTTATGAGTTTTTTTCTTCTTATAATTTAAGAGATAACTTCTTCGAAATGTATTTTTAGGAGTTTTTTCTAATTTCTGAATGGTGAATTATATGGCAATTCGTTCTAAAATTGAAAATTGCAATTTCAAAGTATATTTTGTTCATTAGTTGCCTATTTGTAATGACTGAACAACGATATTTTGTCAAGATGTTGACAGTATTTTCTTAATTTCAATTTTTTCAAATGCAAGTTATTTTAAACACAGTGCCTCAACATAAATTGTGGAATAACGAACCCAACAAAGTGCTGAAATTTATTAAAATACTGAAAATTTAGGGTTACCTAAAGACTGCACAATAGATCCAGTCTGGTCGTAATAATACAATACAATATTTTAGGTTTGGTTTGTATTATGTAGTTGAGGCATGCCAAGTTTCGAGCCGCGGTTAACTAAATCATATTTGTTCTTTTTTTGTTCTCAAAGATGTCTATAGTAAAAATGTAAAAGCTACTGGACCAACATTGTGCCAAAGTTTAGCGAAAAAATGATGACAACAGTTGTGCCATTTGGGACAGGCTAATATATGAACATTTTTATACACGTACATACATATGTACCTACGTTTTTGAATGGATGAGTAGGCAAAGATTCTTGCCAAAAATTAAATAAGCATGATATATTGTACTATATTTGTATGTACATTCATGATATACATTTGTTCAACCATTCATTTTTATATGATGTATCTATATACATATGTACATATATATGTACATACATATTATTATTGAGGCAAACACAAATTCCACTCTCGTCGATGATAGAATCAAGTAATATGTATATAGTACGAACGTTGTCATCAACTATACATAGCAGAAAAAGTAAAACAAAAGCTAATGCGATCGTTTGTTTCCTGAACGTAAAGAAATTATGTATGTACATAATTTATAAATTTTTATCGAATATTTAACAAGCAATGAATAACACCTTAGGTTGTGGTTGTTGTGTTTTAGAAGACAAAATTCTTGAGTTTTGATATTCATCTACGCATTATAATTAAGTTGATGAATATCAATACTGAAAAAGAACTTGGTCACAATGTTTTGAGTATGTACTTGTACGAAAAAATGCTTAATATGTAAATTAACTATCGAAAATATTAGAAAAATACAAAATTTGCAAGTAATAAAATTCGTTTGATTGATGTTATCTACAAAAATAACATTACAAAGAACTACTTACGCAAGAGATTCATTTATGCTCCTATTCGGTTGCCAACGATAATACGAATTCGATGACATAATTGCTTCTCAGGCTGAGTTAATTAAAAATCAGTCTTACCTTTTGTGTGCTTTGGGTTCAACTGCGAATTGAGTATACGATCTAAAGCCCAAATCATCTACTAGAAGGACAGTCATAACCCAATCCACTCTAAGCTCTATATCTCATAACAAACTACGCGTCTTGATAATTGCGATTATTTTTCGACCATCAATAATGGAATTTTTGTCACCAACATTATTTCACATGAGCTAAAGGGTGTAGAGACAGTAGCTTATAAAAAATATATATAATTTTCTTATGTTAACTGATCTAAAGAGATTAATCTAGAGTTAATTATATTTGTATTAGGTTCAGATCTGGGAGAATGTGCTGAAACTCATTCATAAGTCCACAGGTTGGCTCAAAGAAGATTTAGTTGCGTAAGTACTAGTTCCGGTGCCATTACAATGGGCTATTTAAGAGATCTAAGTGTCGGACAACCATCCTACCTACCTAAGTAGCTTTTCAAGCATCTTAACTTTACATTTACGAATGAATTTTATTTTTATAATAAATTTTGGCAGTCAATTTAAGCATGAGCGTTGCAAATAATTCCAGTTTTTCATGTACTTCAATTTTACCATAAAGCTTCAAATATTTACATTAAAACACCACTCAGTCTCCATACAAAATGCTTATTTTATGACGTCAATCAAAATATTTCGGCTCAATAGAAAAACATTTTATTGGTTTAAATGGATTAGCTTATTATACACTACACTATACAATACAATCCAGATGTTTTTGGGCGTAATCGAATACGCCTACTCATACATATAAAGCAAAGAGACGATTATCAAGCAAAAAAAAAAAACTCGGTACATACCCGAACGATTAACGATTTGTCAACGATGTATGAATATAAGCCACGCCCATTTTTGTTAAATATAGAATACATACCTTGGAATTCATATACATACTTACCGAATACTCAGCAACGTTTGCGCACATCAAATTCTTATCGATAATTTTGGTTGTGTTGGTTCTTTTATTTCATTTTTTTTTTGTTTGTTTTTCATATATATTTTATTTGACTTTTTTAATATACAAGACAATACATTATTACACAGTACACTCATCATCATCATCATCGTTCACTTATAATCTAAATTAAAATATTAAAATACACATTATTTCATGATTAATACAAATGTCAACAAGATTATAAACCATTATGTTTTTTTGTTGTTGTTTCGTTTTGTGTTATACTTAAATACAATTTATGCATATTTTTGTTTTTTTAGAATTTTGCCGGTATACATGTATGCATATAAGATAATTTGCTTTTATTGTTTATTGTTGTTGGTTTGGTTGTTTCTTTTAAATAATAAAGTACTCGTATTTCACATTTATCGTAGGTAAATATTTCCAAACAACAACAACAACAACAATTACCTATCATTTATGCTATACATAGTACAAGTCATAATAATATCTATCATATATACGCATTTATTTAAGCTGGCGCGTTCAAATGTTTCCCCATGTACACAAGTGTTCCTGCTCCTCCTCAACTTATGTACGTACGTATTATTCTATTTGCTGTTGTATGTAGCTATTGTTGTTATTGTATAACATTGCAAATTTCTAATCGAGCTAATTGTTTCGTTTGAAGCATGTATTGTAGTAATATTACAAGGCTTTTGATTTATGTCCGAGTGTAGATACGAGTATATACAACTACTACATATTTGGCTGCTGCTGCTGCCTGCTATATACGGTTAGTGGGATTCATATGGTGTTTATTAAGGAAAAATACTATATAGTGTAGTTATATAATATAAAAAAACAAAAAATTTATAAAAATTAAAATTTCTACATGTACTCTATACTAAGTAGATTTTGTGTTGGGATGCATCTGAACATAGCTAAATAAAATTTATTCAAACGGTGATCACACATTTTGCATTATACATATTTTCAAAACGAAAAAAAAAAAAATGTGGCGACAGCGAAAGAAAGAAAAAATAAAATTGGCGAATGTTCTAGAAAAAATTATACTTTTTTAAATTAGTTTCACATTTATATAGCTTACATATATGTATACATACAATATATTATATATATGTATATATATGTGCCCATGTACAAACCCAGTGGAAGCAAAATAATAAAATGCGCATTTTGTCTTTGGTATTTTTGATTTCAACACATTGTTCCAACATTAATCAATTTTGATCCCACTCCCACACATCTTAGAACAAAAAGTATCGAAAACCAAGAGCTTATACAATTTTTTTTATTTTTATAAATGACCACTAGCGGTAAGTATAGGTGATGTAAAGGGGAACATTTTTCAAATTTCTCGTATGCCAAAATGATGCAAAAGCTAATGAAATTATGTAGACGAAAATTATATATTCTTAGTGCTAAACCCAAAGAGGCCAATTTTTTTTTACTCGCGCCACGTTATAGTTTTTGCGCAGTAGTTTTTGAAAATAATCATTTTGGTATTCTTTCGAGTGGGACAAATTTTTTTGTAATAAAACTTATTTAATCACAGTACCTCTAAAAAATTTTGTAGCCACAAATAAGTGGTTCGGTAATTTATTAAATATAATTTTTACGAATTTTTTAAAACGTATAAATTATAGGCAAACAATTTCCAATTTCAGCATCAAGATGAGAGCATTCCTCAACAAAAGCTAGAAAATAGGTTTGCGCAAAAAAAATAAAATAAAATAAAAAAAAAAAATAATTTTGAATAAGCATTTACTGTTTTTGAAAGAAAATACAGCTACGCAAATCATAGACGAGTGGGCCGCTGTGTACGAGGATTCTACATTTTCATTTGCTATCGTGCAATTTTTAACCAACGTGAATTTAAACGTGGGCCCGTACGAATTTTGGAGACGATTTTACGTTCGGAATGTACAAAAATTGCAATCGTTTACGATAATATCGCTTAAAGCCACCAAATAATACTAGCAAATCGTCGAATTATGTTTAAGTGGGAGCAGAGGCTGAATCAAGATTTCGGCATGAAAAAAAATGTGCCACGTTTGCTCACGTTGGATTAAAAATGGGGTCGTCTGAACACTTTCAAAGGTCTTTTGGTGTAATAAATCAGATTTTTAGTATCATTTATTACTATAAAGATGAAGCACAGATACACCAATATACTGCGGAGGCAGAAACACAGTCAAAACAGTAGACTACGAAGAAGGAATCACCTCCAAAATCAAGCAAAAACTGTTAAAGGATCATATTGCGCACTATTTTTTGATAAAATGAAGACAAAATTTATGAAAAAATGGCAATATTTCCAGTCAACAAAAGAAAAATTGACGGAAAAAATCAAAAAAAAAAACTGTTTCTTCGGCGTCTGTGATTATCATCAAAAAGGAAAAATCTTTAGGAGGATAAGAAATCATCAACCATTGACAAGCTGAATGCAAAAATTGCGAAAAAAATGGTCACACTTGCGGAAAAATATTTTATTTTACCATGACAATGCATGAAACTACGGTTTGAGATGTTTGATTAGCCTTCTGAGTCACCAGTTCTAGTGTAAAGTGACTTTTATTTTGTTCCCTAAGCTAAAAGTTGTGCTCGGGGGACGAAAATTTTCATAATATGAGGGATGCTTCGTAAGCAATTATTTTGCAGACTATTTGGACGGATTAAAGAAATGGCAGCATCACTGAAAGATTAAAATTAAAATAAATTTGAAAAAAAAAAAGCCTTTTATCTTGTTGTTAGGTTGGAAGCTTTTCAGGCCACCTTTGTATTGAATATTATAATAGAAAAGACAAAAAACATGTAGCAATTGCTCTTGGCACTGAAATATCGTACATTCCAAAATGATGCCTTAACAAAAGTATTACGTAAGCGTTAATTTTTTTCTCTCTGGGTACCAGTACCACATACAGATAAAAGTATCTACGTGTTTGAATTTAAAAATGTATTTTTTCTTTCGTTTGACTTTTTTTTTTTCTATTAAAATTAGATTTCTATAAAAATGATTAATTGGAAACAGTCTCATTAATGTTTTTTTTTTTTCGTTTCTGTCTTTCGTCTTTTTGGTTTTGTTTGGCTTTTGCTTAATTGAAATTAATTTATTGGCTGAATACATAGAAATGAAATGCTGGAAAAAAGACAACAGCCATATGTAGTACGTACGTATGTACATATACATACACATAGAAACACAGTACATAAAAATACGCAAGTAAATGGCGAATGATGCCGCGTCGTCAAATTATGAAATACATATGTATATATGTATATTATACAAATGTATACATATGTATGTGTATCTATGTGTATATTTGATGTCATGCCGTTGTTGCTAAGCGCCATCGTAGTAGTTACCATTTTTAAATAAGCATAAAACCAAGGAGAGAAATGAGGTGGAATGGCAAATGTGTGTGCGTGTGTGTGTGTGTGTGCTGATATATATATCATACGAAGGCATACATATGTGCAAATACACATGTGACTCATTTATCATTTCACAAGACGACGTTGGTGACAATGGTTTTAGCTTTATCTTTCTATTTTATTGTCACTTGTATGTATTTATCTTGTACACTTTTCTCATGGTTAATATAAATATGCATAGTTTTTTTTCTATTTCGAATGACATAAAATTAATTTCAAATTGATTGAATTATAGTTCCAAGAATTTAAACTCTTAAACATTAATGTATGCAAATATAGTTTTCGTATGAATAGAAAACAAAATTGATTAAAAGCAAATAGTAACAACCATCACGACTTGCAACTCATTTGGGCTTCATGATCTGTATCACATAGCAGCATCGATTCGATCAGTAGCATAGCAAAACTACTCACATAAATGCAAAATACATACCCAAGTCGTACATATGCGCAGCCATACAGACATATTAATCAAATAATCATAATCACAACTACATAATAATAATAGATAATAGCAAGGAAATAATACTTTCAAGGAAAGTGCACGGATAACCTTTTCGATTTGCTTTCTACATCTTCCTACTGCTGCTCTGTCAGCGGTTGTTGCTGTTATTGTTGTTGTTGTTGTTGAGTGTATTGCCTCATCATCACACATCACATTGTTATACATTAAGCACGGAATGTTTTCTATTATTACCAGTTGGCACTTGTACAGCCATTACAGCTAAACGTCCATCACGTAAAGGTGCTAATATATGCGTATTACCGGGTGCCACTACAACCGTTTGTATAGGAATGTGCAAAGGAATGTCAAACACTGGCTTCAATCTGTCATGGTGGGGGGAGAAAAAAATACATTAAATCAATATCAATTGTATCAATATTAAATTAATTGCTACGACTCTGTTCACATAGGCCTCATTGTAGCGAAATGGAAATGTGAAAAAGTTCCGCACGAGTTTTATTCTTTTGATATTTGCTCATTTACCATTTCTGTTAGTGTAATTCTTTTTCAGTGTTT
Organism: Megamerina dolium; assembly: GCA_963854835.1. Taxonomy (NCBI): domain Eukaryota; kingdom Metazoa; phylum Arthropoda; class Insecta; order Diptera; family Megamerinidae; genus Megamerina; species Megamerina dolium. Next base: position 59,438,354 of record OY978528.1, on the reverse strand, counting down.
CAACTGCAATATTTTCACGTTACACAGCCTAGCTTTGGCTTCGGGTCTTTGGGTCGCTAAATTCGATTCCGTGCTTGAATTTTCGCGATAACCCTAAAGTTTTATTTTAACCTAAAAAAAAATCTGCAGAAATAGCTGTAAAACAATTAGATCTATCGTGAATTAACATTCGCATGAAAATTTTCGTATGTCTGAGGTTAGATGGAAACATGAGACTGATGGCGTAAATCTGATTTTGAATACAGCGACCCTAAGCGATCCATAGAATATGACTATTCTGGTACGTTAGACATACTTATTTGTTGTATTCGCGGGCAGTCATAAAATTGTTTGTGAAAGTCGAATGGACATGCATCTCCCAAACATTGTTTTCGTCAATTTTTTCAGGTGTTTTTTGAAATTCGGCCGAAAATTCATAGAAAATGCAAACTCTGGTACATTGGATCTGCGACTTCTATTTGTGGGGTCGACACAGATCAACAAAAAAAAAAATTAGATGTCCGGTGGAGATGCACAACTCTCAAGTTTCATTCTAACCGCAAAAAACACTGATCTTTCGGCGGTTTTTGCAGAATTTTTGAAATCCGACCAAGGATTCCCATTCAGCGACCTAAAATTCAGAGAATGTGATGACTTTGATCTGTGACCGACATCCAAAATTTTTCTTGACCAAAAAAAAAAAAAATTTAGAATTCCCGACGGAAGCACCAAAAATACAGAAATGTTTTGTTTTGTTCCCGCACAAAGCATTTTCGTATTCTAACCACGTGGTCGAGTGCTTCCGGGACGTAGACCCGTTCATTCTTGGGAAGCAACAAACATATGCGACTTTTATTTGTGGGGTTTGTCACAGATCAACAACAAAAAGTTGGATGTTTGGTGGGGACTCATAACTCTCGGCTATTTTTGCAGGATTTTTGAAATCCGATCAAGGATTCCCATTGAGCGACCTAAAATCCAGAGAATGTGATGACTTTGATCTGTCCGACATCCAATTTTTTTGTCTTGAATAAAAAAAAAAAAATAATAATTTAGAATTCCCGGCGGACAAGCATCATTCTCAGGTTTCAATTAAATTTTAAAAATAAAACTTTGTGTTGCGGCTATTTTTACAGGGTTTATTGGAACCCGACCAAGGATTCGAATTCGGCGACCCAAAATCCATCGAATGTGACTACTTTGGTCCGTCGGACACCCAACATTTTTTCCTAGGGGATTTTCTCAGACAGAGAAAAAAAGTAGAATAACCGACGGACATGCATCACTCTCAGATTTCTTTCAAACTGCAAAAATATTGCTTTTCGGCTATTTTCGTAGAGTTTTTTGAGGTTACAAAGAAACGTAAAGGTGATGACGACTTAAAATCGATAGAATATGAGCACTGTGAACCATTGGAATGTAGATCTGTCATAGACCGAAAAGAAAAAGTTCGATGCCCGACGGATATGCATCATTCTTAGGTTTCTTTATAACCTAAAAAAATATTATTTTCGGCTATTTTTATGCGGGTTTTTGAGGTTACAAAGACATCTGAGGATGATGGTGTAAATTTCAGCACATATTCGAAATTTTACTTATATTTTTTTTGACAGACATCCCACTTTCAATTTCTTGTGGCGTTGTGCTACTGACGGTAACAATAAAAAGTTAATGTAATATTATTAAAGAAATTGAAAACTTGAATAAAAGCACATAAAATTATTGAATGTAATTATAATTAATAAAGATCAAAATTATGCGATAGAGTTTAGACAACATTTTAGTATAAACAAGTAAGATTCAATATGGGTAAAAATGCGTCGGCTCAACGAGGCTAATGTGAACAGCATCTACAAATGTACATGAATGTGTAATCAAGTAATAATGCTAGATATTTTAATCATAATCATGTAAATCGAATATGATTGTATTTACCCATGTAGACGACTCATTGTAATATCACCAGCATCATCAGCTACTACCAGATAATCTAGTGCTGTTGTCAAGCCGGTAACTCTTCCGGAAACATATTTCGATCCAAGACTGGTTCCATTAATGCTATATACATGTACGGAATGTGAGGTGTCATCGAGTGCACTAAAAGCAATGTGACCTGCAAAAAAAAAAAAACAAAATTAATATGTTGATTTACTCTGTGATAATGTTGATAGCAGAAATCATAGTGATTTTATGTGTAAGTATACGTTTTTTTTTGTGTGTTTCTAATGAAATCTGGAATAAACTGCTGCTATTGAGATTGTAGTAGTTAGTCAATAGTAGTTAAAATGTAGTATCAATTATTAGGGGGTACATACGAATATGCTCTAGTTGATACTATCACTTGATTTAATTAACCTTTATTATTTTTTTCTTTATTATATATAACATGGCAGAATTCCAAAAGCATTTGAAGTATTTAATACATACAGTGGTTGCCATATACACATATGGACATTGAAATAGGAGGGAACCAGAAAATAAACTGCTTTGCAGATATTTTGATATTCAATTTAAAATAATTTAAGTAGTTTAAAAACGAACAAATTCAAATTATTTTCATATGAAAGAATTTAGCACGAACAACAATAAACTTTTATTCACCAATTATTAC